>CM061559.1:189587273-190787273 GCA_030864225.1 Capsicum baccatum var. pendulum | reverse complement strand
TAGTTCTGGAGCACAAGGATCGCATCTAGAAGGTATGACGGACCGTGGAGGGTCACTCTGCTCATTCAACTATCTCTACACCCTAATGTCATGAACACCTCACCTAGACACCAACTCAAAAAAGGCTCATCGCAATATTACATAAATTCCACATACTAGGGTCAAAGACCATAAATCTTGCAAAAAATCATGAATCCATACTCAACAACACAAGTAACATCAACTTCAACTCATACAAATCATGAAATATCACAAAACATAAAATCCTTAAGTTTAAAAAGGGGTACTTGAGATTCTTGGATAAAAAAGGACCCAAGAATCAACATCTACATACCTGGGAATTTCTTTTCTTGAAGTCTCTTGAAAGGAGTTCTTGATTTCTCTAGATCCTTCTTGATCCCTCTTGAACTTTATGAAAGAAGAAGAGAGTATTTTGATTTCAAAAACACTAATTTTTTGGGTGGAAGAGAAAAAAAATTAAGTTGAAGGACCTTGGCCTGGTACTTATAGAGCTGGGGAGGATATGTAAAAGACCAAAATACCCCTTTAAATTTTTTCTAGAAAATTCTGATCGGGGTCTGTGGCGGTCGACCTGACGGTCCACTAATTCATCCGTCATAAGTGCCAAGACTGGGATGTTCTTCCTCAGAGTTATAGTCGAAGTGATTTTCCATCAGAAATCTGACGGTCCACCAGATCATCCGTCACTCAGGGTCCATGAATGGGACATTCTGCCTTGGTCTGACGGGCTCCTTGACGGTCCCTCAACTTTTTAACAGTCCACCACTTTGGCTGTCATATGCTCACCGAAAAAGGAAGCCACTTCCTTGGTATGATGGGACACTTGACGGTCCACCAAGGACTTGGCGGTCTATTAGATCGACCATCAAACTTGCAATTTCGACAATGCTCAGTAAATCGGCCATAACGTCTTCGCCCGATGTTGGATTTTGATGAAATTGATATCGATGGAATGTTTGTTCAATGCACTACATGACTAAAATTATAAATTAGGAAAATTACACACTGTTAAAATAGTTTAATACTTGGGAAAATACTTCTAAAACCTTTAGACTCAGATTTACTGCTTTGCTGGATACACTCTAAGGCTCAGACTAAAAGAGAACTTTGCGGGGTATTACATTATCTCCCCCTTGGGAACATTCATCCTCAAATGTCTCTTGGTAGGATAGGAATAATTCTCAACAGAACTTACTCAAGAAACAGAAACATCTCAAGGAGTGACTACGCAACTGGAACAACTGACATACGGATTTCTCACACTGGGCATGCATATCTGATGCAAGGAACACTCAACTGAATCTACTCATAGCTGAATTATCGTAACACATATGCATATCTGATGCATGGACTCGTAACTGTAATGATCACATGAATACATGAATGAACACACACTGACTAGCTGAACTCTTTCTACTAAATGTTCATAACTAATGCATGAATGTTCGGCTAAGCTGAGTTCTGAAAGCACGACTTGACAATGCAATAATGACTAATGATAAATTTATAATGGAAATTTAATCATGCATCGGGATGAATATATTGGCATGAAACATCATGATACTATGGGGTATCTCCTCCTTGGAACTCTATGTCCCACTAAATACACTTTACTGAAATACTGAAGCGGTTCGTGAGGCACCTATGACTGGGTCATAATTGACCGACTAAGACCTGAAACTCGGGTATGACTCATGCAAGCATATAAGTTCAAAATGAAAGAAAAATATCTAATAATGCATAATACAATGATGAAGGTCTCATAACTTACCCGAGTCTATTTCAGAGTACAACTACGCTGACTTCGGGGACCAGGCTTGGGAAAGTCTCAAACTTTATGACCGGTCTTGCCACATCGAAAGCACACATCGCTACCGTCTCTACATCCAAATCACACTTCGCCACAGGCTCTACATACACCCTTATGATTCTAATTTCATTCTTTACACAATGGATAGGTACGAACACTACTAGCACTACTCTGGGCCTAGGAGCTTTGCACTCCTTCGGACCTGACACCCCTAAACGCATGTGCGGGTACGCTAGTCAAAGATGGAGTTGTAACTAACAATTTCCAACCATGCTGAGAAACACTACCACCTTGGGACGCTGACTGTGAGAAACCACGACTACTTGTATTGGCTTTGTTACTAACACTCTTTCTTTCTTTCATCTTGTTAGCCTTAATTTGTTGTGCATGCATCATTAGCCTAGAAAGATCCATATCTCTATTTCGCATAGCAGCTCTACACTCTTTCAATACATAACTCAAAACCCCCAACAGAAACTTGCTCATGCTCTATCTAGGGTCAGCTACCAAGTAGAGAGCATACTTAGCTAATTGGTTAAACTTAAGACAATACTCTTTCACAGTCATGGAACCTTGTCTTAGGTTTATGAAATCCTCTACCTTATCCTCTCTCATCTCTAGAGGGATAAATCTATCTAAAAAGGCACTCTAAAACTCTGACCAAGTCACAGGAGTTCTATTCTTACCTCTAATTTTCTACCATACTACTACCCAATCATGAGATATCTTTCAATCTATAAGATGCTAACTCAACACTATCCTCCTCTGATAGATGCATAATTTGGGTGATCTTATTTGGCTCGTCAAGAAATAACAGCGGATCCTCACCTAATACTGATCTAAATAAATTGGGTTGGTTCATTCTCACGAAGCTTCTAAACCTGGCTGAGGTGGAATTCCCATCTTGCTGAGGTAGGACTGCAGCCTGAAGGTTGCCCTGAACATTAGTCACAACGGTGGATAGCGCCTGAAAAGCTGCCTGAGGATGCAAAGTTGTATAGTTCACTGAGTTATAAAAATCATGGCTCGGTTAGAATTATCGAGAAACTGACACAAGCTCTAGACAATATCTCTATTTTTGAGTATAAATACCCCCAGGACTAGATAACATAGAAGTAAACGATCATCATTCATTCAAGCATCACAACCATTCATGCATCACTACCATCATTCAGACATATTCACAAGACACACAAAAATCATGTCATATATTCAATTTCACAATCATTAGAACATCACCTCAAGCCTCCAAGGATTCACAAACTTCTATTTATCATCACAACTACCAAGGGGTCACTCTAAGCGTTTCAGAAGCATAACATACTTTTACCCTCACAAACCTTACGACATCACATCTATCATTTAGGAAATATAAACCTCTATTCACCATCATGATTACCAAAGGATCGCTCCCAATATTTAGGGGGTCATCAATATCAATTCATCGTCACAAACTACCTTAAAGAAGACATGCTATTAAATTATACCCCATTCAATGAAGTCTTGCATCAAGTACTTTACACCTATATCAGTCTTGACATATATCAAGATATTATGAGATTTCAGGAAAACTTCACACTATCATGTCATTACTCTCTTCCTAACCACTTAGCATGTATCAAAACTTAAAATGAATCAATGAGCACTCTGTTAGGAAATTTATAGCTATTTTATCTCAACTTACTCACTACGGTCTTTCGACAACCACTAGACATGTCCGATTCTACACCTACTTGGGGATTCCATATTATTATTATGGCTCATTCCGCTCACTAAGGCATTTCATCAAACACTAGGTGTGCAAGGACTAGCCCACAACTTTGACTTTCCCCTTTATTATACTGCAATACCCCTCCATGCTTTACCTTAGCCTTTCATCAAACCTATGGTATGCATACTCTGCTAATTCAACCATCTCTACACCCTAATGTCATGAACACCTCACATAGACACCAACTCCAAAAAGGCTGATCACAAATTACATAAATTCCACATACTAGGGTCAAAGACCATAAATCTTGCAAACAATCATCAATCCAAACTCAACATTACAAGTAACATCAACTTCAACTCATACAAATCATGGAATATCATAAAAAATAAAATCCTTAAGTTTAAAAAGGAGTAATTGAGCTTCTTGGATGAAAGGGACCCAAGAATAAACATCTACATACCTGGGAATTTCTTTTCTTGAAGGCTCTTGAAAGGAGTTCTTGATTTCTCTAGATCCTTCTTGATCCCTCTTGAATTTTATGAAAGGAGAAGAGAGTATTTTGATTTTGGAAACCCTAATTTTTTGGATGGAAGAGAAAAAAATAATGTCGAAGACCCTTGGCCCGGTATTTATAGAGCTGGCAGAGAATGTGTAAAAGACCAAAATTCCCCTTTAAAATTTTTCTAGAAAATTTTGATCAGGGTCTGCGACGGTCCATCACAAGGATTGACGGTCCACCAATTCGTCCGTCACTCAAGTGGCAAAACTGAAAGACTATAAACTGATTCTCAACTGAACACAAAGGAACTGAATCTGTTACTGATCTGGGTTCTCAAAAGATCTGACTGAGTTATGCTGAGATTACTTTGTTTTGTATCTGACGAAAAAGGTATCGAATCATGGTATCTGTCTGACGATACAGATCTTGAATAGATTACTCAAATAACTTCTGAGATTAGACATGAATACTATTAGATCTGAGCTGATTATAGGACTGCGGCTAGATTACTACTGATACAGAGAATATAAAGAAAACTATGATTACTGAGCTTTCATATGTTCTGACTTGTCTGAAGATACAGAGTTCTATAGTTCACTGAGTTCTGAGAATCATGGCTCGACTAGAATTATCGAGAAACTAGAACGAGCTCTAGACAATAGCTCTATTGTCAGATATAAATACCCCTAGGACTCAATGGCATAAAAGTAAAGCATAATTATTCGTTCATCATCACAATCATTCGTTTATCACAATCATTCATACATTATCACAACCATTCATTCATCACAATCATTCATGCATTATCATAATCATTAAAGCATCTTTAAGTAATTAGGAATCATATCATATAATAACGTAGGGAAAACATGCAACTAGATTGTACTCCATTCAACAAAGTCTTACCTCAGCTATTTCATACCTATTTTAGTATTGACACCTGTTTGGATATCACATGGCCTGGGGAACTTCATACTATCATGCCACAACTTACTTGCTAACCACTTGACATGTATTAAAAGCTTAGCATATATCAAACAACACTTAATCGGGGAAGTTATGACCAACACGTCTAGACTTGTTTATCTTGGCACGTTTCAGTCACTAATGCATTTTATCCAACACTAGGCATGCATGGACTAGCTCACAATTTGGGGCTTCCTTATTCAACTTACTATAGTGTCCCTTATGCTTCAACTAATCTCTTTATCAAACCTATGGGGTACATTCTTTGCTTATTTAACCATTTCTACACCCAAAAGTCATGAACACATCATATAGAAACAACTTCAAGAGGGTCTATCACAAACCTCACATGAATTCCACATACTAGGGTCAAAGCACATAATTTTTACAGGAAAACATAAATCAAAACTCAACAACACATTGAATATCAATTTCCCACTTATACAAATTATTAACAACTCATAAACATAAAAATCTTTTAGTTTTAAAAAGGGTTGTTGAGCTTCTTGGATAAAAAGGACCCAAGAATCAACATCTACAAACCTTAACCTTTGAAGTCGGATGAATTCTAATACTTGAGAATCTATCCGCACTTGTATTAAATGAATTTTGAAGCCAACACTATGAGAAACTTAGCTCTTGAAGAAAGCTTGAAGATTTATGGATGATTTTTGGAAGATTAGGATTCTTGAATTGAAACCCTAGATATTCTCTCTTTAGATAATTGGAAGAGAAATGGAGAAATTAGGGTTTGAGTGAGGGTTCCTCATATTTATATAGGCTCAAAAAAGTGGTAAATGACAAAAATAACCTTACAAAAATTCTCTTAAATTGCTAGAAAATATTCTTGATGACATCCATGACAGGCCGTCAAGTTGGGGATAGACCGTCATGAATGTCATAAAAAAAGGTGAAATATTGAGTTTCTGCCTAGGTCTGACGACATTGGTGATAGGATGTCACGGGCGTAATAGCATATCATAAAATGTCGTTGCTGGGGTCAAAAATCTGCCCAAGTCTTACGACATTGACGATAGGCCATCAGGTCATGATAGCTTATCACGAATGTCGTTACCAGTTTTCCATCCATACATGCTGGAGTAAAATGGGCATAACTCTTTTCTACGATATCGGTTTTTGAATAAATTGGTATCATTGGAAAGATAATTCAAAGAGATTTCATTTGATATATAGCAGGTCCTCTAATTAGATATATACAAGAAGTTATGGTTGATTAAATTTGACCCAAATATTGACGGTCACTAAAACTTAAACAATAGAAAAGCTTTTAACTCGTCCATCAGTTCTGGGACCTCTATGATCTCAATACATGCTCAGATAGATTCCCATATGATTCAAAGTATTTCATACTTGTCAGGATATTTTTGAAAAATTTTGACTTGGATTTTAGGTTTACCAAATATGCTCTAAGTCTCAGACTGGAAAAGGATTTTGCGGGGCTTTACATTATCTCCCCCTTGAGAACATTCGCCCTCAAATGTCGCTTGATAGACTGAGAATATAGATTAATAAAACTTACTCAAGAAATAGAAATATCTCAGATCAGGACTACACATTTGGAGCAATTGACATATAGAGTTCTCACACTGGGAATGCATATCTGATGCATGGAATATTCGACGAATGATACTTATAGCTGAATTCTCATAATAAACATGCATATCTAATTCATGGACTCATAACTGGGATGATCTCATGAATACACGACTGAATACACACTGACAAAATGAACTCTTTCTACTAAATATGCATATCAAATGCAAGAATGTCCGACTAAGCTGACTTTTAAAAGTATGACTTGACAATGGGACAATGACTGATGCTAACTTCATAAAGAAAATCTTAACATGCATCAGGATGAATCTAATGGAATGCAACATCATAATACTATAGGGTATCTCCCCGTTGGGACTCTATGTCCCTTTAAACATACTTCACTGAAATACTGGAACAGTGCGCTGGGCATCTACAGACTAGGTCATAATTAACCAAATCTTGCTAACATATAAGATCAAAATGGGAGAAAAGGATCTATCAATGCATGTCATAAAGATGAACGGATCATAACATACCCGGGTCTACTTTACGGAATCCTTCCCGATCAAGGCAAGCCTGAAATGCATGAAATCAACCCTTTTGAGTCAACACTCTACATTCTGTTATTCTATGTCCTAGCTCACAACAACCAAAACAGACATCACTACCGGTTTTACACACACCTTGGTGGCGCCATCCATACTCTCCAAAATACAGATGGGTACGAACACCACTAGCACTACTCTAGGCTTTGGAACTTGGTGCTCCTTCAGATCTGACAGCCCCAAACATAGGTGCGAGTACACTAGCTGAAGATGGAGCTTGAACTAAAAATCTCAAACCATACTGAGAACTACTACCACCTTGATACCCCGCCTGCAGGAAACCACGACTACCTATCTTGTCTCTCTTATTCACTCTCCCGCTCTCATTCATTTTATCTGCATCAATTTATTGTGCATGCATCATTAGCCTAGAAATATCTATATCTCTATTGAGCATGGCAGCTCATACTCACTCTAGGGTCAGCTACCCAGTCAGAAGCATACTTAGCTAATTGGTTAAACTTAAGACAATACTTTTTCACAGTCATGGAACCTTGCCTTAGGTTCATGAACTCTTCTACCTTAGCCTCCCTCATCTCTAGCAATAAAAACCTATCTAGAAAGGCACTTTGAAATGCTAACCAAGTCACAGGAGCTGCATTCTCCCCTCTACTTTTCTCCCATATCACGACCCAATTATGAGAAATATCTTTCAACCTATAAAATGCTAACTCAATACTCTTGTCCTCAGAAATATGCATAATCTAGGTGATCTTCTTCACCTCCTCTGGAAAAAACTTCGGGTCCTCACCTACTACTGACCCAAAGAATTTGGGAGGGTTCATTTTTATGAAGCTTCTAATTCTGGTTGTGGCAGAATTCCATCTTGCTGAGGTAGAACTGCAGCATTACGGTTTCCATGAATATTAGTCACAGCTTGGGCTAGCGACTGGAAAGCTACCTGAAACTTTACATGTAAGACACTCTCATTCTTAGAATCTACTGGTTGAGGGGGCTGATCATCGACCCTATGGACAAAATCTTTACAAGGAGGCATAATTTGTAATTGGAAGAAAAAAGTGGATTAGACAGAGAATCAACTTGATCTCATGCTCACTCACACGAAATGATCATTGAAAGAAAAGGAACTGCTTATAAGAACATCCTGTAGCCTTTGTTACATAAATATGGCATGCTATACGCCCATGCACAAGACTCTACTAGATGCGGCTTTTCAGACTCTCTAGGATACTCTTGAACCTTAGGCTCTGATACCAAGCTTGTAACTCCCCAAAATCCTATCCCGAGATGTCACACGGTGCTTATGACCCCAAAGGACCACAATCTAACCATTTACTTATATCTATACCTGTATACTACATAATATTGGAAACAAATTTAGAAACTAGCCATAGGTTTCAATACATCTATGAATACTCATAATACAGAAAACTGAATACTAATACTTCCATTGGATCCCCAACTAACTTTATCAAATGAAAATAAATAAAATTTTGAAACAATAATAGTAAACTTAGATTCATCCTCGAAAGAAGAGGACTCACTGCTACTGCTGCTGACTAGGACTGAACTGTTGAGGATACTCTGGATCCTGTGCCTCAGAACCTATGGTGTCAAATAAAACACCATAGTGCAACTGCGTCAGTACAGGAATGTACTGAGTATGTAGACGGGGAAGGCTAATGCAAGGGCTCGTTCATGCACATTATCTAAACTGAATAATTATGAAAATGTCGCTTGCGTACACATACATGAATGCACAGAAACATGAAAACCATTATCGCAACTCTAGATACTAAAACTCGAATACCACTTTACTGCACACTGAACTCACTACTGACACTGAGATACTGAATCACTGACTCATCTGCTACTAATAACTAAGGATCTGGATGTGCTTACATCAAGTACTGAACTCTGAGCTTACTACTTTCGACTGACAGTATTAGAGATCAACTTTGCTAACAGATTATTCTGTAAGTGATTATCAATAATAAGAAGTATGATCATGTCTAAATCTGACAACAAGAATACTCAATAGAGTTTGAGATGGAGATCAAGCCTATCTGATGGAATATCTCTAGATATGATAATAAGAATACTCAACATGGTCTTAGACTAAGATCAAGCATATCTGATGGGAGATCTCTAGATATGATAAAAAGAATTTGTATATGAGACCAAGCCTATCTAATGGGATGGTTCATGAATCAATGGAATTATCTGAGTTATTTCTAGAGATGGATGATTATATTTGACAATACTGATTTCTGAAGATAGATACTGAAACTACAACTACGGGAAGTAGTTTCTTAACCGACATTCCCTAACCTACCACAGGTAGAGTCCAACCTGTGACCTCAACTGGAAGGGTGTCAATACCTTGCCATGGGTAAAGACCTCTCTGGTCAAGACTCTCTAATAGGATGACCCTCGCAGAAAGTCAGCCTATGGAAATATGATAGTCAAACCTTTCTGACGATGACAGCCTCTACTGACGAGAGACTCTTACATCCTGTGCTGGCTAAGTAGTTCAGGATTCTAGGGATTGATCCTAACGACTCAGCCTCTCTGATGGGAGAGCTGCTATCTCTTTCTTCACTCGGTGGTTGCTTTTACTCCCAACTTGAAGACTCTGAAGTGAATTCTCTACTGAACACAACAAAAATAAGTCTGTTACTATTCATGTTTCTTAAAAGATCTGACTGAGTTACGCTGAGATTACTTTATTCTGTATTTGACGGAAAATGTATCGAATCGTGGTATCTAACTGATGATACAAAGCTTGAATAGATTACTCAAATAACTTTTGAGATTAGACTTGAGTAGTATTCGATCTGATTTGATTATCAAACTGAAGCTAGATTACTAGAGATATAGCGATTATAGAGATAACTGAGATTACTAAGCTTTCTTAAGTTCTGACTTTTCTGAGGATACAGAGTTCTATAGTTCACAGAGTTTTGAGAATCATGGCTCGACTAGAATTATCAAAAAATTAACACGGTTTCTAGACAATAGCTCTATTGTCGGGTATAAATACTCTCAGGACTCGATAGCATAAAAGTAAAGCATAATTATTCATTCATTATCACAATCACTCGTTCATCACAATCATTCATTCATCACAATCATTCATGCATTATCACAATCATTAAAGCATCTTTAAGTAATCATGAATCATATCATATAATAACATAGGGGAAACAAGCTACTAGATTGTACTCCATTCAACAAGGTCTTACCTCAACTATTTCTTACCTATTTCAGTCTTGATACATGTTTGGATATCACATGGCCTAGGGAACTTCATACTATCATGTCACAACTTACTTGCTAACCACTTAACATGTATTAAAAGCTTACCATATATCAAAGAGCACTTAATCAGGGAATTTATAACCATCATGTCTCAACTTATTCGATAGGGTTCTTCAATAACCATTAGACATGACCGATTTTATGCCTATATGGGGATTTCATGCTATCTTGGAAGATTTTACTTACTAAGGCATTTTATCCAACACTAGGCATGCACGGACTAGATCATAAATTAGGGCTTCCTTATTCGAGTTACTATAGTGGCCCTTATGTTTCACCTAAGCTCTTTATCAAACCTATGGGGTGCATGCTTCACTCATTTAACCATTTGTAAACCCAAAGTCATGAACATATCACATAGAAAACAACTTCAAGAGGGTCTATCATAAACCTCACATGAATTCCACATACTAGGGTCAAAGCTCATAATTTTTATAGGCAAACATAAATCAAAACTCCACAACAAATTAAACATCAATTTCCAAATCATACAAATCATTAACAACTTATAAACATAAAAATGTTTTAGTTTTATAAAGGGTTCTTGAGCTTTTTTGATGAAAAGGACCCAAGAATCAATATCTGCATACCTTAACCTTTGAAGTCGAATGAATTCTAATGCTTGAGACTCTATACGCACTTGTATTAAATGAATTTTGAAGCCCACACTACGAGGAACTTAGCTATTGAAGAAATATTGAAGATTTATGGATGACTTTTGGAAGATTAGGGTCCTTGAATTAAAACCCTAGATATTCTCTCTTTAGATAAATGGAAGAGAAATGGAGAAATTAGGGTTTTAATGAGGGTTCCTCATATTTATAGAGGCTCAAAAAAGTGGAAAATAACAAAAATACCCTAGCAAAAATGCCCATAAATTTCTGGAAAAATATTCTTGACGACATCCGTAATAATCCGTCAAGTTGGTGATTGGCCATCACGAATGCCGTAAAAAAAAGGTAAAATATTGAGTTTCTTCCCAGGTCTGACGATATTGGTGTAGGCCATCATGGGCTTGATAGCTTATCAAAAAATGTCTTCAATGGATTAAAAAATTTTCCTAGGTCTAACGACATTGATGATGGGCCATTACAGGCATGATAGCTTATCACGAATGTCGTCATTAGTTTCCCGGCCAGATATGCTAGAGTAAAATGGGTATAATTCTTTACTCCGATATCAGATTTTGACAAAATTAGTATTGTTGAAAAGATAATTCAAAGCTATTTTATTTGATATATAGTAGGTTCTCTTATTTGATATATTAAAGGAGTTATGGTTGATTAAAATTGACCCAAATATTAACGGTCACTAAAACTTGAACGATAGGAAACTTTCAAACTTGTCCATATGTTAGGGGACTTCTATGATCTCAATTCATGCTAAAATAGATTCCCACATGATTAAAAGTATTTCATACTTGGGAGGATATTTCTAAAACATTTTGTCTTGGATTTTCGCTTTACCAAATACGCTCTAAGGCTTCGACTGAAAAAGGATTTTGCGGGGCATTACAAGTATGATCTAGTAGCATGTTTCCCCTACATTATTATATGATTATGATTCTGAGATGCCTAAAGTGACCTCTTGGTGATTGTGATGATGAATAGATGTTTGTAATCCTTAAATGCTTGAGGTGATGCTTTAATGATTGTGATGATGTATCAATGAATGATTGTTATAATGAATGAATAATTGTGATGATGAATGAATGATTGTGATGATGACTTAATGATTGAGATGATGAATTAATGATTATTATTTACTTTTATGCTATCAATGCTTGGGGGTATTTATACCCGACAATAGAGCTATTTTCTAGAGCCCGTGTTAGTTTCTCGATAATTCCAGTTGAGCCATGATTCTCAAAACTCAGTGAACTATAGAACTCTGTATCCTCGGCCAAGTGCAGAACTTAAGAAAGCTCAGTAATCTCAGTTATCTTTGAAATCTCTTTATTGCTAGTAATATAGCCTCAATCCTGTAATTAGCTCAAATCTAATGGTATTCAAGTGATTTAATTATAATCTCTGAAGCGATTCGAGTAATCTATGTAAGGTCTATATCATCAATTAGATACCATGATTCGATACCTTTTTCGTTAGCTATGGAACTAAGTGATTTCAGCATAACTCAGTGAGATCTTTTTAGAAACATAATTAGTATTAGATTCAGTTTAGTTATGTTTAGTTGATATTTTAGTTCAAAGTCTTTCAATTGGAAGTTGAAACTAGCACCGAGTAAGATAAGGGATGGAAGCTCCCTATCAAAGAGGCTGAGTCATTAGGAGAAATCCTTGAACTCCAAAAATGCATAGCCAATGTAGGATGCAGAAGTCCCCATCAGTAGAAGATGTCACCATCAGAGAGGTTTGACTATTATATTACCTCAGGCTGACTTCCTACGAGGGTCACCCATCAGAGAAGCTTGACCAGAGAGGCATTTACCTATGAAACGATATTGATACCCTTCTAACTAGGGTTATAAGTTGGACCCCACCTATGGTAGATTGGGGTATATCGATTAAGTAACTAATTCCCACAGTTATAGTTTCAGTATCAATCTTTAAAAATTAGGACTGTGTGGTACAGTCGTCTATCTCAGTGAGGAACTTAGATAGTTCTATTTATTCATGGACCATCCCATCAGATAGGTTTGGTTTCATGTACAGATACTTATTATAATATCTAGAGATCTCTTGTCAGATAGGGTTTATCTTAGTCTCAAATTCAGTTAAGTATTCTTGTGATCAGATTCAGACATCTCCTGTTAGATAGGCTTGATCTCCATCTCAGATTCTGTTGAGTAATCTTATTATCAGATTTGGAAATGATCATACTTCTTATCATTGATAAGCACTTTTGAAATAATCTTTGTGAAAAGTTGATCTCTAATCCTGTCAATCAAAAGTAGTAAGCTCGGAATTCAGTCCTTGATGTAAGTGCATCTAGACTTTCAGTTATCAATAACAGATGAGTCAGTAAAGTTGGTATCTCAGTGTTAGTAGTGATTTCAGTCTATTGTAAAGTGGTTCCGAGTTTCAGTAACTAGAATTATGATGATTGTGTTCATGGTCTGTGGTCACATGCGACATCTTCCTGATTATTCAGTTTAGATATTGTGCATGCATGAGCCCTTGAATTAGCCTACCTTGTTTACATACTTGATACATTCTTGTACTGACGCATTTGTACAATGGTGTTTTATTTGACACCACTGGTTCAGAGGCACAGGATCTTGAGTATCCTCAGCAGTTTAGTCCCAGTCAGCAGCAGTACCAGTGAGTCCTCTTCTTTCAAGGATGAATCTCAGTTTACTATTATTGCTTCAGACTTTGTTTATTTTCAATTGACAGAGTTAGTTGGGGACCTTTCCCATTAACTCCATAGTACACAGAGTTTAGAGGCTTTTCAGACAGATGTATTAGTATTCATTTTTTTGTATTATGAGTATTCATAGATGTGTTGAACCTTATGGATAGTTTTCGCATTTATTTCAGATATTATGCAATGTACAGGTAAAGATATTAGTAAAGGGTTAGATGTGGTCCTTTAGGGTCGTAAGCACCGTGTGACATCTTGAGATGGAATCTCAAGGAGTTACAAACTTTGTAGCAGAGCCTAAGGTTCAAAAGTGTCCTAGGGAATCTGAAAACCCGTATCTAGTAGAGTCTTGTGCATGGGTGTGTAGCGTGCCACATTTTTGTACAAGAGGCTATAGGATGTTCTTAGGAGTAGTTTCTCTTCTTTTAGTGATCATTTCATGCAAGTGAGAATCATCTCCAGTTGATCCTCAATCTAATCCACTTCTTTTTTTCAATTACATAGTATGCCTCCTCGCAGAGATTTTGTCTGTGGAATTGATGATCAGCCCTCTCAGCCATTAGATCCTGAGATAAGAGTGTGTCATAAACAGAGTTTTGGGTAGCTTTCTAGGCGCTAGCCCAAGCTATGACTAATTTTTAGGGAAATCGTTAGGTTGTAGCCCTACCTCAGTAAGATAGAGACTCAGTCGCAGCTAGAATTAGAAGTTTCATGAATATGAACCCGCCAAAATTCTTTACATCAATAGTAGGTGAGGAACCACAGATTTATCTTAAGGTGGTGAAGAATATCACCCAGATGATGCATGTTTTTAGAAAGAGGAAAGTGTTGAGTTAGAATCTTATAGGCTGAAAAATATTGCTCATGATTGGGTAGTGCTGTGGGAGAAGAGTAGAGGGAAGAATGAAGCTTGCGTAACTTGGCTAGAGTTTTAGAGTGCCTTTTTAGTTAGGTTTTACCTCTAGAGATGAGAGAGGCTAAGGTAGAAGATTTTATGAACCTAAGGCAAGGTTCCATGACCATGAAAGAGTATTATCTTAAGTTTAACAAATTAGCTAAGTATACTCCTGACTTGATAGCTGACCCTAGAACGAGTATGAGTTAGTTTTTGACTAGTGTATCTCGGTTAGTATTGAAAAAGTGTAAGACTGCTATGCTTTATAGAGATATGGACATTTCTAGACTGATGTTTCATGCGCAACAGATTGAGGCAGATATTATAAAGGAAAGAGAGAGAGGGAGTAAGAGAGCTAGGACATGTAGTCATGGTTTGTCTCAGGTAGGGTCCCAGGGTGGCAACCGTTCCCAGCATAGTCAGAGATTTTTAGTCCCAGCTCTATTTTCAGCTAGTGTACCTGCACCTATATTTGGGATTGTCAAATCTGAGGGAGCACCAAGCTCTAAAGCCCAGAGTAGTGCTAGTGATGTTCGTACCCATCCGCATTGTGGAAAGTGTGGCAGACACCACAAAGGTCTGTCTAGAGATGGTAGTGATGCATGCTTTGGGTCTGGTTATCCAGGTCATAGAATGAAAGAATGTAGAGTGCTGACTCAGGGGGTAAACTTTATGCAATTTAGTAGCGCCTTGATCGGGAAGGATTCCCTAAAATAGACCCGGGTATGTTATGAGCCCTTTAGCTTTATGACATACACTGATAGATCCTTTTCTTCTATTTTGATCTTATATGTTAGCATAAGTCATGCATGAGTTTCAGATCTTGATTGATCAATCATGACCCAAACTATAGGTGCCCCGTGCACTGAACCAGCATTTCAGCGAAGTATATTTAGAGAAACATAGAGTCCCAAGGATGAGATACCCCATAGTATTATGATGTTCTATGATATTATATTTATCCTAATGCATGATCAGATTTTCTTTATAATTTTAGCATTAGCCATTATTGCATTGTCAAGTCGTGCTTTCAAAAGTCAGCTTAGTCGGACATTCATACAGTAGGTATGCACATTTAGTAGAAAGAGTTTAGCTTATCAGCATATGTTCATTCATGTATTCATGAGATCATCCCAATTATGAGTCCATGCATCAGATATGCATGTGTATTATGAGAATTCAGCTATGAGTATCATCAATCGAGTATTACATGGACCAAATATGAAACATGCCCAGTATGAGAACTCAGTATGTAAGTTATTTCAGTTGCATAAGCATGCCTTGAAATGTTTCCATTTCTTGAGTAGGTTCTATTGATCTATTTTTTAGTTTATCAAGTGACATTCAAGGATGAATGTTCTCAAGAGGGAGATAATGTAATGCCCCACAAAATCCTCTTTCAGTATGAGCTTTAGAGCATATTTGTTAAAGCAAAAATCCGAGTCCAAATGTTTCAAAAATATATTCCCAAGTATGAAATACTTTGAATCATATTGGAATCTTTTTTATTATGAATTAAGATCATAAAGGTCCCCTAACTCAAGGATGAGTTGAAAGCTTTCCTATCGTTCAAGTTTTAGTGATCGTCAAAAATAGAGTCTACTTCAATCGACCATAAATCCTTGTATTAATCTAATTATAGTACCTACTATATATCAAATTAAATCTCTTTGAATTATCTTTCCAATGATATGAATTTCGTCAAAAACGGATATCGAAGAGAAAAGTTATGTCCATTTTACTCCATCATGTCAGGCTGGGAAATTGAGTGACGACATTTGTGATAAGCTATCACAAACGTGAAGACCTTTCATCCAAGAAGATCAAGTACCTTTTTCAAAACTCAAATATTTTTATGTTTATGAGTTTTTAATGATTTGTAAGAGTTGAAATTGATGTTCAATATGTTGTTGAGTTTTGATTCATGTGTGTTTCCAAGATTCATGAGCTTTGACCCTAGTAGTTGGAATCCATGTTATATTTGAGATGAATCTTCCTTATATTGCTTTCTATGTGATGTGTTCATGTCAAATGGTTGTATAAATTGTTAAATAAGCGAAGCATATCCCCCTTAGGTTTGATAAAGAAATTAGAAGAAGCATATGGTCCATTATAGTATGTTGAATAGGAAGCCCCAAATTCTGAGCTAGTTCATGCATGCCTAGTTTTTGATAAAATTCCTTAGTGAGTGAAATGTGCCAAGATATTATTAAATTCCCAAGTAGGTGTCAAACTGGTCATGTCTAGTGGTTTTGAAAGACCCTAATAAACAAGTCGAGATATGATGGTTGTAAATTCCCCAATTATGTGCTATTTGATATATGCTAAGCTTTTAATACATGCCAAGTGGTTAGCAAGTAAGTTATGACATGATAGTATGAAGTTTCCCCAAGCACATGTCAAGACTGATATGGGTATGAAATATATGAGGTAAAATCTTGTTGAATGGAGTGCGATCTAGTAGCATGTTTCCCCTACGTTATTATATGATTATGATTTCGAGATGCCTAAAGTGCCCCCTAGCGAATATGATGATGAATAGATGTTTGTGATCCATAAATGCTTGAGGTGATGCTTTAATGATTGTGATGATGAATGAATGAATGATTGTGATAATGAATGAATGATTTTGATGATGAACGAATGATTGTGATGATGAATGAATGATCGTGATGATGAATTAATCATTATTCTTTACTTTTATGCTATCGAGTCCTTGGGGTATTTGTACCCAACAATAGAAATATTGTCTAGATCCTGTGTCAGTTTCTTGATAATTCCAGTGGAGCTATGATTCTCAAAACTCAATGAACAATAGAACTTTATATCCTCAGACAAGTGCAAAACTTAAGAAAGCTCAGTAATCTCGGTTATCTTTGCAATCTGTGTATCACTAGTAATATAGCCTCAGTCCTGTAATCAACTCAGATCTAATAGTATTCAAGTGATTCAATTTTAATCTCAGAACTAATTCGAGTAATCTATGTAAGCTCTATATCGTCAGTCAGATACCACGATTCAATACCTTTTTTATCAGATACAGAACTAAGTGATTTTATCATAACTCAGTAAGATCTTTTGAGAAACATAATCAGTATCAGATTTAGTTCAGTTATGTTCAGTTAAGATTTCATTTCAGAGTCCTTCAATTGGGAGTAGAAACTAACATCGAGCAAGGGAAGCGATGCAGGCTCCCCTTTAAAGAGAGGCTGAGTTTTTAGGAGCAATCCCTGAACTCCAGAACTGCATAGCCAATGTAGGATATAGGAGTCCCCATCAGTAGAGGATGTCACCGTCAGAGAGGATTGACTATTATATTACCTCAGATCGACTTTCTACGAGGGTCATCCATTATAGAGGCTTGAACAGAGAGGTCTTTACCCGTGGCACGCTATTGACATCCTTCCAGCTGGGGTTACAGGTTAGACCTCACCTGTGGTAGTTTGGGGCATGTCAATTAAGTAACTACTTCCTACAGTTGCAGTTGCAATATCAATCTTCAAAAATAAGGACTGTGTGGTACAGTCGTCTATCTAAGTGAGGAACTCAGATAGTTCCATTGATTCATGGACCATCCTTTCAGATAGAATTGGTCTCATATACAGATACTTATTATCATATCTAGAGATCTCCAGTCAGATAGGCTTGATCTATGTCCCATATTCAATTGAGTATTCTTGTTATTAGATCCAGAGATCTCCCATCAGATAGGCTTAATATTTATCTCAAAGTCTATTGAATATTCTTGTTGTCAGATTCAGACATGATCATACTTTTTATCATTGATAATTTCATCTGGAATAATCTTTTAGAAAAGTTGATCTCTAATCCTGTCAGTCGAAAAAAGTAAGATAAGAATTTAGTCTTTGATGCAAGTACATCCAAACTCTCAGTTTTCAGTATCAGATGAGCATCTTAGTGTCAATAGTGAGTTCAGTCTGCATTAAAATGGTATCTGAGTTAAAGTATCTAGCATTGAGATGATTGTGTTCATGGTATGTACAATCATGTATGTGTTCACATGCAACATCTTTATGATTATTTAGTTTAGATATTGTGCATGCTTGAGCTCTTGCATAGCCTACCTCATCAACATACTCGATACATTCCTTTACTAACGCATTTGTGCTATAGTGTTTTATTTGACACCATTGGTTCTGAGGAACAAGATCCAGAGTATCCTCAGTAGTTCAGTCCTAGTCAGGAGCAATAGCAGTGAGTCATTTTCTTTCAAAGACGATTCTTAGTTTACTATTATTGCTTCAGACTTTGTTTATTTTCAAATGACGGATTTAGTTGTGGACTTGTCCCATCAACTCCACAGTTCAGATAGTTTAAAGGCTTTTCAAACGGATGTATTAGTATTTTGTTTTCTGTATTAGGACTATTCATAGATATTGAGCCCTATGGCTAGTTTCCGTATTTATTTCAAATATTATATAGTGTACAGGTACATATATCAGTAAAGGGTTAGCTTGTGGTCCTTCGGGGTCATAATCACCGTATGACGTCTCAGGATGGAATCTTGGGGCGTTATACTTACCTGATTACTACCCTTAATTTTTACATACATACATATCCCAATCATAACTTACCAAACACCCCTATAGGTTATCATTACCCAATTCCACATTATTACGTGCTTACCCTTTAATCATACCCCGCCCTTGAGATGTTCACATGAACTTTCTAAACTTTAAAAAACAATAATAACAATAATATAAAAGCAATGTCAATACTACAAATTGGCTAACGACAATACCTTTACTCACTCTCTTATCTTCTATGCTCTGGAAGGCATCAAGCATGACTAATAAGACATTAATTATATAATTTTCTCTATTGCACTTTGGAGTCACCTTTATTCCTCCTTTTTACCATTTCACACGATCTTGTTCTACCTTTATTTATACTCAAACCCTATGAAATATTAAACGACACAACCTAACTTCATAATCTTATTCATCACTTACAAACATTAACATAAGATACCATAATTTTTCATATTCAAGCCAATTCAGATTTTAAACTTGTCCATCCATCCAAATCTATTCTCGAAATCATAATGTATAATGCTCATCACATTAATATTAACATTAAGTGTATCTAGCCCAAGTCTGATTGATATAAAAATATACCATATCTTCTATATTATGTGAAATTTTTCTCTATTGAAAGGAGTGATTTATCTCAGACGTTCTAGACGTATTCCCGTACTGGGTTCCCTATGGATATGTCTGAAAAAGGCTCTAATAAATTTGGGCCTTGAAATCTTATGGTTAAGGTATAAGGTTTTTAGAAATGTTTTTGGAGGAAGGTGGAAACCTATGGAAATAAAAAGAAAAAGGGTTTTTAAAAGTCCCTCAGCTGGGTTTTTAAAATATTTCGACTGGGCTACTTTCTTTTACTGCTACAATGCTTATTAAACCGGGGAAATGGTTGTCAATAGTCTAGCATAGTCCATAATTTTTCCTCTTGGACCAATTTCCTTAATCGCTTATTTTATCATTGATTTAAATATTTTTCTTGTCTATTTTGAGCATATAATTTATTGTAAAATATTTTTGGGGTCTTTCCAAACGTAATGACGACTTAGGTCATCATACCAATGTATTTTATGGAGTGATCACTAAACTAATGCCCAACTGAGATGGATAAACAACCTATAATGATACGTAGTTCTAGGTTTTAGGTGCACTAAATACAATTTTGAATCGGTGCTAAGTACTACTCCGATACTAGTTTATACTAATTTCTCATAAAAATTGAGATTCTAAAATTAAATCTGAATATACCTTTTCTAAAATTATCCTGAAGGTCCGTATAACTTAAAATACATTATAAATCTATAAACTAAAATTAGTAATGTTGTTCATTATAAAATTAACAAATATTGGGATCGTGTGTTCATAACACATCAAATATTCTAAAAATAAGGCTAATTCATGCAAAACTACTAAAATATCTAACTGAATGTTAATTCATAAATTATTAAGTCTTTCAATATATCAAATCATGTAAAAATATATAACTGTACTATATGAATCATAACAGAACTGAAGTAATAGGGAAATCATAATCTAAATAAAAACCCTAAATTTTGATTTACGAGAAGGTTCAGAAATTGGAGATTTATTCTAAACTCAATAGGTGAAAGTATACCCATTGATGAAATCCTACATGCCTATAATATGAGGTTTTGCTAAGAATTTGAATCTTTTGAGCTTCTAGTGAGGAACCCTAGTTTCTCTATTTTGAGATGTTGGGAGAAGTAATCAGGTAAAGAAGCATTTAATTCCCTTTAACCCCTTCCCAATAATCCTTAAAATGATGTATTATAATCTAGTAGATAAGTTAAGTGAAAAAATAACCCTAGGAAATTATTTTTAAATATTATTATACATGATGAAAGAGACACAGGATGACTCATCCTATGGACCAATGTGTCACTAGTTCAACTTGTGGTCATTGAGGCCTTTTGCTGGGATCTTAAATCTATCCTAACAACCACATAGAATTACTCATCATTTATCACCACTAGTTATCCTATGTTATGAATTCATTCCTGGGCTAATAAAGCCTATGACAGAAACTACATATCACGACTAGTAGAATCTCTCTGTGGGTCGTGGTTTTCTCTTGTGGTCACTAAGGTAAAAAATTAAATTTTAGGACTTAACTTGGGTTGATCAAGATAAATGGTAGGATAACCCATTCTATCTCTTAATAGGTCATCATAAATGGCCATTGTTGCAAGGTAAAAATTCCACCTTTTAGAACTTTTAGGTTGGTTCTTGAATGAATGATCTAACGATATTTGTACTAACCAAAACTCATGGTGTTAGGTCATTATGTAAGTAATTTTTTTGGTTTCCAACTAATTATTAATTTTATGTATGAGTTATGATATTAGCTACTTTTGGGGTTACAAATGGGTGTGAGAATTCTATGAAAATTCAAGCATACCAACATCAACAACCCCATCTCATGATATGGGAAAGGTAGTACAATTTTGATCGAAACAAAAAAATAAATCTATAGCCTCCCAAAACCTTTTCTTGAGCCCATACAAGACAAGATCACGAGTTTAAAAAGTTGTATCCCTTCAAAATTATGTATTACATATAAGACGATGAGCTAGGCTAAAGTAATAAAGAGCATAAAGTGGAATGATTTCATGGTTGATTCTAGGATATGGTTACAGATCAGTTATAGCTTAGTATGCCCTTTTAGAAATAGTTTTGATATACTTACTCAAATAGATTGGATGATTGGTGGCATTCTTAATGATATCTGAGTGATTTTAAGGTATTGCATTTTGATAAATCTATGGGTGTTCCCGACCAAGTATTGATAACGCTCAACTAAAACCATCATTTTGATGCAAGGCTCCACTGTCAGTATAAATCCAACAAGAGTCGGGGTCGTATCCACAAGGAATGCAAGCTAGCTTTCAACACCTTTTGTGTGAGTTAACTAGCAGTTAACCCATAATGTAAACTTAAAATAAAACATCAAATTAATAAGGGGTTTGATTTATTCTTATATTGGACAAAATCACACTCTAACACTAATATGAGAGCAAACAATTGATTAATAAGACCAATTAAGAGAGGTCTCGGGGTTATGCCATCCTAAGGGTAATTTATATACGGGTAATAAAGAGTTAGTCCAATTCTTAGTTTAAGAGACTTAGAAGGCAAGGTTTGGGGTCTTAGTGTTAGCCTTTCAACAAAACAGAATTTCACCTATGGATTCTTTCGAATACCTCATGGGTGTGCCAAGTTTATCAGCCTAATACCTTAACTTAGCACCCCTACTTCAAGAATAATTCTTAAGAAGATAGAAATTTCACATAACCTTCTTATTTCTAAGATAATGTTAAGGAAGAAGCTAAAATCAATTAATTGTTCAGAATTACTTATTACCCGCATCCCTTTTTCAAGGATGGTATGGGATCAGAGACAATTGAGATTTTCACCCATAATTCTCAATTCAAGAATAGAGTAATAGCAAAACCCAACATTACTAACTATCAACTTGAAATAACAATAAACAACCATACAACATTAACACCCTATTCATGCATAACCCCAAGATAGGAATACAGCTACTCATGGATATAAAGAGAAGAGAGTTACCCAATTTTTCATTCAAATCCTCAATTGAATAGAAAAAAAAATTATACTCAAACTTTAATTTGAATACTCAACAAAAATCTCACTTGGAATTAGTCATACAATTCTTTGTCTCTCATAAGAACTCCCCTAAATTTTCTCGAGATAATCCATTCATGAAAGGTTTTGGCCAATTTGGATTTTAGGAACTAGCTCCATGATTTCCCACTTTTTCCCTTAAAGCTATCCCACTCCATTGCGATCACCCTATCTTGACCGCGTTCTCGACTCCAGCAATTGTGGTAGACAACTTACTATTTTTGAATTTTGACTTGGCTTTGGATCATGATCGTGATCCTTAGGCTATGATCGTGGTACCTGAGGGTCGATCCCTTGTCCAAATTTTCAGCTTATACAAGCACTTTGGTATTTTCCTTTCTTTTTAGCTTTGCTTCAACTCCTTCTCATTCGATTACCTATAACCATTTAAACCATGGGATTTAGCATATTTTAATAAAGATTTAGCCTTATACATACAATCATTTCATCATAGTGTGCATGAATTAGGATATAGATGATTGGAAAATTTACCACTCACCAACATCCCAAACTTACAACTTCGCTTGCCCTCAAGAAACACTACTTCTTACCCAATGGGCTATCAATTTGTAATCCCACTTGTACCAACAAATGATCATCATGATTCTGGACTTGATTCTCCACTATTAATTTATCTACATACATGGGAAGAGCACTTCATAAAACCCCCCTCAAAATCAATTACACTTTCAAATATGCAAAACACTTTTAAGAACAATCAAGTAAAACCCACTAACTCTGTAGAAGTGATTCTCAATCAAGAGTGGATCAACTACACTTTTTTTTCTCAATGCAAATCATAATAATGTCACCAAGCTAGGTTAGCTTACATGCCTCTTCACAAAAGAAAATCCCAGCACACCATGATTTTTATTATGCAATAAGAGATAAATATGCAAGGACTCACTCTTAATTAAGAATTTATCAATACACACACTAGTTCCATACCATATGCTTGCCATTATTTTTAATTTCTACTAAGTCAAACACACTTGGTTGAAGATCTTGAAGGGATTTTTCAAGATTGTAATATAGGTTCGAGGAAGGGTAGGATAAATATTTGGGATAAAAGTATCTAAAACCTCCTTGAACTCCACATAAAACACAATTAAATCAAACTTAGGGTCTTGGTCCACATTATTCATTCCTAATTTACACATGTACCTTCCTTTACCAAATTGGTTTACCTATATTTTGAAAGTATTTTCTTTTCATTTTTTTTCCTTTGTGTTATCTCATGATTTTTACATCTTTTGTTGATTCATTTCCTTTTCACATTCACTTGTCTTCATTACTAAGCTCTTAGGCACTCACATATAAAATTGTGCTCCAGGATCACCTCTTTCAAAATTTACCACCCTAACTTAGGCTTTTAGCCTCAAGTTTCCTTTTTAAGTTCAAGGAGGGTAGGGTTAAAAGAGAGAAAAAGTTCAAATAGTTCAAGGCTTGTAATGAGGTTGCCAAAGAAATGGTTTGAAGGCTAGCACAAGTAGTCTCTTTTAAGATAAAGGAGTTTTACATGATTAAAAAGAAGGTAGAAGATCATTTCTCTAACCATATGTAATTAAGATTAGATTCAATAGACTAATGGGGAAAGTTCAAGATGACACAAGTATGCATAATATAGTGACCCTTTAAGTCATTTCTCATTATTCTGCTTATTTTTGTTGTAAGAGCTTTTCCATAGCTTACCCAAGTCATTTATGACTTGATGGAACTGATAGTTTGGTTACTGGGTAGCTTGTTTGATTTTTAGAACCATTTTCCTGTTTAGAAGTCTTTAATGGTTCCAAATGGCCACTGAGCAAAAATCACAGTAAAACAATATCAGATGCAAATTATGACTGCACCAATATTTTTAGAATATTAATTTTAGGTTGGGTAGACCTTTGGTGTGGATCCCACTGCACTCAAACTCATTTACACCTATTGGTCGAAAAGTTGATAACATGGAAATTCTGGTATGGGCCATAGATTTGGTTAAAACAACCTCGAATAGAAAATCTAACTTTTTTAACGCATCCAAAATGTAGAAATCAGCATGGTTGCATATTTCATTTGCTAATATTGGATTACTGATGATAGAATTCCAAGTTTTAGATTTCATCTAGTGCATAAAAGGTACCAGGATTGCGGAGGCTGTATCATGATTGTGATGCCGCAATCGCAGCCTGCATGTCCGCAATTGCGTGAATGAAGGCTTGGGAAGGGGTATTTAAATGGTATTTTTGGTTTAGAATTGACAATCTATCTCTTGACTTGGGTTTCATAAATATTAATAGAGTGTGTAGTCACCAAATTGAGTTTTGGGTGTTAGTTAGGACCTTGAATAACTTTCATAATCATGATTAACATCGAATGTAAGGTATGGATCCTTCATTTTTAGCGTTGAATTCTTGATTATTTGACTCAAAATCCCAAATGGATTTAGGCTTAATTTTATCCCAAATATGATTAATTTGCACCAATTTCTTGAGGGATATAGCTCCTTAATGGTATTTGAACAATGGGTTGATCGCGAAAACTCATTTTCCATAAGTGGCACCAACTTGGGGTGGTTTTTGTGTAGTTTGGGTCCCAAAGCACAATGGTTCAATATAGGTATTGATATTCTAATAATAATGCATTGATTGTGTTTTTGATCACTTAGTTAATTGAAGAAGCTTAGAGGAAAAGAAAAGCGAAGGTTACCGGTTCGTGAGCTATATTTAGATTCGAAGTAGGTTAGGCTTACTTCTTGTTAGATTGAACTTTATTGTAGTATGATTTCGATATCTTAATAAGATATGTCGTGGTTTTAGGTGTAGAAATAGTAGATGGTATTGTTTGGAATTAGTTAAGCCACTTAGGCTATTGAACTCATAAAGTATGATACTCTACTTATAGCCTAGAATCTTGGTTAGTTGGACTTGTTATCTTATGAATAACATAATATTGCTCTAGTTTCTCTAGTTAGATGGGAGTGACCTTCTCACTCATACTAAGTAGTAAGTTGACCTTAGTTATGCGTAGTTGTAGAAATTACCCTTGTATCTTTCGATGAATTAAGATTATTACTTGAGGGAGAATTGTACCATAAAAATATTGTGGAATGATAAACCTCTAAGACATGACTTAGATGGCTTAGCTTGGTTCTAGATAGAAGTTGAACTTGAGGAGGAATTTATGTTATGTAACGACCCGAAATCGCCTCCCGGGATGCCACACGGTGCTTGAGGCTACAAGTATCCCCAAGATAACCCTATGAGTCGGTTTCTACAAATAACACTCATTTCAAGATGGCATAATTCAAACACTAGCATAGATATATCACATGAAAGGAAATACGAGGAGAAAATATACTCGGTCCAAACAACCATAAAACAAAAAATCTCAATAAGACCACAATACTAAACCCTCAACACAACCAAAGCCTGATACTAGTCTGTCAAAGCCTCTACAAATCCATAATCTGGGGAGCCATTGGGAAAGGCCCCCAACTAACTCAGAATGAACTGAAAAATAAAACACATTCTCTCAAGCACTGAAAAATCTGAATATAGGCCCTCAAACCATGAGGACTCACCACTGCGGGAATGTAGATAGAGGTACGCAAGAAATCACGGACGTGGCTGGGACTGAGCACC
Source organism: Capsicum baccatum var. pendulum (assembly GCA_030864225.1). Taxonomy (NCBI): domain Eukaryota; kingdom Viridiplantae; phylum Streptophyta; class Magnoliopsida; order Solanales; family Solanaceae; genus Capsicum; species Capsicum baccatum. The sequence continues at coordinate 190,760,759 of CM061559.1, read as the reverse complement.
TGAACCTATATTATAAGACATTGTAGCACATAGACATATATGTGGATCAACACTTGGAATGTGCTGAGTATGTGGGGGTGAATGCATGTATATAAACTAGTATTAATCTTCTTCAATCAAATCATGCATGCAAGGAACTTTGAACAATACTTTCAACTCATGCATATGTCTCATGGAGAGTAAAACTTCTTTAATGCACAATAATTCATAACTCTTTTGAACTCAAATACTTTGGATTCGGAATTATATAACTTGGAAACACACTTGAAGGAATTTCATTCACTTTAGGTAAATATCTAATTTCAAGCTTTAGGGAAATCATTCAATCTCAATGGAAAGATACTCTAATTTAAAGAAATCACTTATCTCAAAGCTTCATGGAAAATGCCATATCAAATAAGAATACTTTCATTTAGGGAAATAACTCATATCAAGGAAATACTTTAATTATGGAACAACCTTGCAACTTTACCACTAGGAAAATAGCTCATAGAAAGGGACAATACTTTAATTTACAAGGAAATAACTGATCTCAAAGTTTAAATATCAAGGGAGGTTCTCTTAAACGACATAAACCATTCGAGCTACATGGAGTCCAATGTTTTGTCCTCCTAAGGAAGAGACCCCACGTTGGGGAGAAGCATCATACTCTTTGCCAGAGAGTATAACCTAGGCCTAGTGATCACTAAAAAAACTCGACCTCAGGCCCAACCTACGGTGGTACGTAGTTTTGGGGTAAGAAACTGTAGTAAATTACCCACTCGGGGCTAAACGCTACTCCCTTTAGATTATCTGTGCTCATCTCATAAAAATCTACTTTTAGAATAATCTCTTGGTTTACCACTAACCCTATAATCAAATATGAAATCTCAAGTAGGGAAGTGGATTTCAAAGATCTATGTCTATTAGGTCAAATCATTTCTCAATAGTCTAAAAACACTCACATCATGGGTGCTTATCGCACAAGAGTTCATAAAATTGCAAGTCTCAAGTAGGGCTTACTAGCCCATAATTCAATCACAAGTTAAAACTCATCAAAAGCATAATAGATAGCATATAGATTCATACTCATGTAGGAATCTAGAATGTAAAGAAATATATCTCAAAAACTCAATATACTCATATACTTCAATATCTCAAGCATTGCAAATATTAGCTTCTCAAGGATTAAAATCATGAGGTATAGACCCAGCTGTAATTTCTTAAGAAAATATGTTGAAATCGTACCATTTGACTCTATATTCATGGGAAATATCAAAATAATGCAATCAATAATAATGGGTTAAAACCCCCAATTCAAGTTCATGTAAAACCTCATAGATTTCAGGAAAATCATGATTTAAATAAGCCTTTTGGGCACAATGGTTAAAGGGTTACCCTTGTTCAAACCCCACACACCTTAGACTATGAGATTGGATGGACAAGATTTCTCTAAACCTCTTTTTCTTACTCGTGGGAGTGGGTTCTTGAAGCCTTTGAACATGGGAAACTCAATTCTCAACTCTCTTGCACAATCTATGGTGAGCTCTTAGATTCCTTGGAGAAGAATTTTTAGATTTGATTTAGAGAGGAAACCCTAACTTCTTAGGTTAGAGATGAATAATAAATCCAGCTACTTCATCTATAATATATATGAGGCCTTCAAAGAGTGGAAAAGATTAAAAATCCCTTTTTAAAATGGTTTAAAAATTGTTGAATGGGGTACTCAAGAAATCACGGACGTGGCTGGGACTGAGCACCTGAACCTATATAATAAGAAAATGTAGCACATAGACATATATATGGATCAAAACTTGGAATGTACTGAGTATGTGAGGGTGAATGCATGTATATAAAATAGTATCAGTCTTCTTCAATCAAATTATGTATGCAATATAGGCTGACTCTCATGGATTGAAAAAGTATAAAATATAAAGCTCATAAGTCATTTAGGATGGAGCATGTAATACAAATCTCGTGAGTCACCATTCTTTAACCTTAAAATCAGAAATTTTCTATTATTCTCAATTCTCAAAGACTAAGAAAGTTTAAACAGTACTTTAAACTCATGCATATGTATCATAGAGAGTAAAACTTAGTTAATGCACAAGAACTCATAACTCTTTTGAACTCAAATACTTTGGATTAGGAATTATATAACTTGGAAACATACTTGAAGGCATTTCATTCACATTAGGAAATATCTCATTTCAAGCTTTAGGAAAATCATTCAATCTCAATGGAAAGATACTCTAATTTAGAGAAATCACTTATCTCAAAGCTTTATGGAAAATGCCATATCAAAGGAGAATACTTTCATTTAGGGAAATAACTCATATCACGGAAATACTTTAATTAGGGAACAACCTTGCAACTTTACCATTAGGAAAATAGCTCATAGGAAGGGAAAATAATTTAATTTCCAAGGAAGTAGCTGATCTTAAAGTTTAAATGTCAAGGGAGGTTCTCTTAACTGACATAAACCATGTAAGCTACATGGAGTCCAATGTTTTATCCTTCTAAGAAAGAGACCCCACATTGGGGAGGAGCGTCATACTCTTTACTAGGGAGTATAACCTAGGTTTAGTGATCACTAAGCAAAACTTGGCCTTAGGCCCAATATCAACTCGGACTTAGGCCCAATCATAAATTCGGCCTTAGGCTCAATCTATGGTGACACGTAGTTTTGGGTAAGAAACCATAGTAAATTACCCATTCAGTGCTAAATAATACTCCCTTTATATTATATGTGCTCATCTCTTAAAAATCCACTTTTAGAATAATCTCATTGTTCACCACGAACCCAATAATCAAATGTGAAATCTCAAGTAGGGAAGTGGATTTCAAAGCTCTTTGGCCATTAGGTCAATTTATTTCTCAATAGTCTAAAACCACTCACATTATGGGTGCTTATCGCATAAGAGTTCATAGAATTGCAAGTCTCAAGTAGGTCTTACTAGCCCATAATTCAATTGCAAGTTAAAACTCATCAAAAGCATAATAGATAGCATATATATTCATACTCATGTAGAAATCTAGAAGTTACAGAAATGTATCTCAAAATATTAATATACACATATACTTCAATATCTCAAACATTGCAAATGTTAGCTTCTCAAGGATTAAAATCTTGGGGTATAGACCCAGCTATAATTTCTTAAGAAAACATGTATAAATCATGATATTTAATTCTGAATTCATGGAAAATATCAAAATAATGCATTCAATAATAATGGGTGAAAAACCCCAATTTAAGTTTATGTAAAACTTCATAGATTTCTGGAAAATCATGATTTAAATAAGTTTTTTAGCACAACGGTGAAAGGGTTACCCTTGTTCAAATTCCACATATCTTATATTATGAGATTGGATGGACAAACTTGCTCTAAACCTCCTCTTCTTACTCTTGGGAGAGAGTTCTTGAATCCTTTGAACTTGGGAAGCTCAATTCTCAACTCTCTTGCCCAATCTATGGTGAGCTCTTAGATTCCTTGGAGAAGATTTTTTTAATTTGATTTAGAGGGGAAACCCTAGCTTCTTAGGTTAAGAGATGAATAATGAAGCCAGCTGCTTCATCTAGAATATATATGGGGGCTTAAAAGAGTAGAAAAGACTGAAAAACCCTTTTAAAATTGGGTTAAAAATTGTTGAATGGGGTCTACGACGATCGAAACAACGGCCCACCGCAAGTCTGATGGTCCATTGGGTCATCCATCACACGATGGCCAGAAAAAGGTCACTATGCCTCGATGCGATGGTAAGATTAATGGTCTGTTGAGAGTTTGATGGCTTGTTGGATCGTCCATCGCATAATGGCCAACATGAGGTCACACTACCTCAGCTCGACGATCACAACAACTATCTATCGCATACCCGATGGTCCGTCATCTTGGCCATCTCACTTGGGCTAGCAAAGGGAATTTCTGACTTGGTTCAATGGTCCAAACAACAGTCCATTAAGCCCTCGATGGTCCTTCGGATCATCCATCAAACTTGGGCGATTCTGATAACTTCTTAGTAAAACAGTCCTAACTTCTTACCCTAATGTCGGATTTGGACAAAATTGGTATATTTGAAAATCTAATTAAATTCCCTACACTATAGAAAGTCATTTACAGGAGAATTCAACAAGATGAAAACACTAAACACTTGGCAAGTCTCTTCTTAATCTTTTAGGGCCGAAATTATACTTCATTCGACACGCTCTATGGCTCAAACTACAAGGGAACTTTCCAGGTTCTTATCGGTTACTAGAAGAAGAACTTGACCCACCTTAAGTTTGGAATATGTATTTTCATTATTGACCTATATACTTTTTAAATGCTTAGATTTTGACTTAAGTAATATAATGGATATACCCAATAAAGGGCTTACTCATGATGTATTGGTAATGATATGCAGGATTGGTTGCTATATTATTAATCATGCTTGGATAGTAACTAATTGTCTTATAGATTGAACAAATGACTATACTACCATTTACTTCACAAACTATATTACTATGTGAACGTTGGAGTATGTTATTACTCATATTATGTTTAGTCTTAGTGATTAAACTAATGTTTGTGCTTAAAATCCTCTTATGATAATTCTAATAAAGAAGGGCTCTAGAAGATATAATTAAGGATTGTACTTGAAAATGCTAATGATTATGTTAATCCCATTAAAGTAGTGAGTGTTCATACCATATATATATACTTGTTCATGCATCTATTAATACCTTTTGTAGATAATGAATGATGAGGTATAATGATATCTCTTTTCTTACCTTTGCTTTACTCTATCCCTCATGGGGCTTGCATTTTCTATTATTTAGATTACATATATATATTAATATTATCACGATTGCCAGTAAGTCTAGGGGATATATTAATGATATGAAGATGCCCGATAAGTCTGGAGGATATATTAGTGTTACGATGATGTTTGGTAAGTTCGAATAATATATTAATGATATAATGATGCTCAGAAAATCTGGAGGATATATTGATGATATGATGATGCTTGGTAAGTTTGGAGGACATATTGATGATATAATGATACCCGGTAAGTCTAGAGGATATATTGATGTTATGTATAGCAAACATATGTGTGTGGGCATATATATATATATATATATATATATATATATATATATATATATATATATATATATATGTTTATGTGTGATTATAATTTTAAATGATTACATCCGTATGTGATTTGAAGATATGATGTTAATATTAAGATATTGGATATAATTCTTTAATACTAATCACTTGTTGAGTGGTGTAATTCTTTCTAGAGTTGAATAGTGAATAGAAGTAGCATATGCCGAATAATGAATTAGAAAAAGTTGGTTAACAAAATATAGTGTGGAATTTGTGGGTTCACTTAGTGAGTTTAGATAGCATTGAATAAATGAATTAATTAAGGTATAATGTTCATTTAAGGGAGTTATGTGGTGACTAGTTGACTGCTAAGTATCTTATTTGATTGCTTGAAGTCTAGAATTATAGTTAGTGAACCATGTTTGGTTGAAATGTGGTAATTAGCAATTATGGTTGTTACGTGGCTAATGATGATAATAGGTTAGCATGGGTGATAATTAATGATATTGATGACTTAGTTATGATGCTGATTTGCTAATAAATGAGGATTTATATATTAATGATACTAGATACTAAATGATGTTAATGGGTAGATAGATAAGAGTATAATGATAATTAGTTGCCTTTTCTAGATGATGATTACTTCTATTATGATGATTAGAAATGGGTTTTGTTTAAATGCACCTATGGCCAAATAGTGAACCTTGACTAGATGTTGGATGTTGGTTAATTAGGGAATAATGATTAGTTACTTTCCCGTGAATAAAGATTGTGTAAAGAATCATTTAGGATAATCATTAGAGGTTATTGATGACTAGCGAATCAGTAGTTTAATAATGAGTATTGATTAGTTAATAGTAGTGCATAGATTGAGTATATCGATGAGATAGATTTCTAAATGGTGATATAAGTACTTTGCTAAATGTTATTCAATATTGGTAGTTGATTAGGATTCTGAATGTTGACAAATGACTATTGGTCTGAAATGTGGGAAACCTTTTATAATGAGAAGTTGGGTATATATATGTATATACGTTGATGATTTGATATTTTGATGCACTCTCCGATGTTATGGGACGCCGTGATGGGTGCTTTACTTTGTGTTCTTTTGGGTGTACTCTCCGGTGGTATAGGGCACCGTGGTGAGTTCCTTTATTCTCTAATTGATGTATGTGCATTAACTTGGTATTAATGTGGTTGTAATTATATTAGTGTCGCTTTATGTTTTTGGATCGATTATACATGATAGTGTTGGTGTATATTGATATGAGGTGTCTTATTATTGTTCTAGTTGACCATTTACTTTATACAGTGATGATGAGGAAGATTCAGGTTTGATTTTGTACCTTGGCTTAGAGATATTATCTTACTTTATATCATCTGTTGACACCAAATTTTAACCTCCTGGCACTCTTCTTAGACTATTATTTTATCAAATTTATCAATTAATTTTTCTATGCATAATTTGGAAATATACAAATTATTTTTATTATCGGTTGAATATCATTTTTATAATTATTAATTTAAATACAATATTTAGTCATAATTTATTAATATTTCATTTAATGTTCATAACCGTAATTTACAAACGTGTGACCTAATTATTATTATTATAGTAATTTTAAATTTTTTGTTTGTAATTTATGAGTTACTAATTTATTTCAAATTATTATTGTCCTCAATTTTAAAGTAATATCATGTATCGTAATTTAATTCACACGATTTATCCATAAATAATTTGAGAGTGATTACTTTATTATTATTTTATTATTATTATTATTATTATTATTATTATTATTATTATTATTATTATTATTGTATACAGTTGTTAAAACAACAATCATTTTCACCCAATTTCCATTTTTTTAGGTTTAATTTCTAAACAAATTTTGATCAATTGATATCAAATTTAGCCTAAAATTGACTTCAGTTTTGGCCCCAAGTTAAACCTCAATTTCTGGCCTATTTTTAAAAGTATTTTAATCTCAGTTGTTGATCAAAGTTGGTCTAACGACTGAGATCAATGAAGCCTTTTCTTTCCTTTTAAGCAAACCCCTAACTCTAATTCTCTAAAATTGCCGCAACTCTCATCTTTCTCTGCACTTTCTCTCTTATCTCTCTAAGAAACCCTATCGTCTCCTCCTTTCTTTAGAGAAGAAAGCAGCAGCCACTGCAAAAACTCCATCCACCATACCTATTATCCTAGCCAGCTACCATGGTTGGTGAACCACCAACGGCCAACCAAAAGTCCTCGTCCACCCAATGCTTCCACCACTAGCCCCCAATTCCAGCCCAACGTTGTTCTAACAAGTTACTAGCCATCTCCAGATGCTGCTCCTCCTTTTTGGCTGATGAAAAATATGTCAGCACTACCGTCACCAAAAAAATAGCTGAAACAGTCAACCGACATTGATTTCTCCTCCAGCTACCAATCGGTGAGCCTTCCCCTCCCCGATGCCTCTCTCTCCTCTCACTCATCATCTCTTCACTGAAGTTGATAATCGGCGAGGTCTTTTATGAACTTTTCTTAGATTATCATTGGGTTTGATTGTCTAGTACCCTAAATTATGTGTCTTCTTTGTCTTGTTTACAAATTATTCAAAATAAAATTCTTAGATTTGAAATTCGTGATATTAGACTTTGAATTTTGATATGTTTACTGTAATTGCATGCTTGTTTATGCATCTAGATCAATATTCATCAAAAACCCCAATTTAATAATCTTTCTCTAATTACTTAAACTTATATGCTAACTTTTACATGTACATTTGTAGAATTACTCTATTTGATTGTACTTGGCTTGATTCATTCATAAAATTGCACCCTTGTTCATTCTCTCTGTTTAATATAATTCTTGATTATTCTATAAGCATTGCATGCACATTTGATGTTATGATATACTTAGGGAAGTTTTCATGTGTGTGTATATGTGTCAAAAGGCATAATGAATTTTAATTATTCTCCTTTGGTATTTGCTAACAATTTCATTTTAAATTCGATTTTGCTTTACATCTTATTAGAAAATGTCTCGTTCATTGATTTTAAATATGTTTCTTGTCCTTAATTTAGGCCGGGCAGATTTGTTTTACTTGTCAAAATATTGTGCATTATGATTTGGTCATTCCAATTAATATTTTTGCCATTTTTAAAATTCAGCCATCTTACCGCCTTATTCATGGAAACCCAATATGTCTGCCTTAGTTGAATTTTGGTATTGAACTATTTATAATAAATGTGTGACCTATATGTAATTGGGAATGTGTATTGATTAATATGCCCCATTTTAAATTAATTGTCTCATAGCTACATATTTATGGTAGAAATTTATGTGTGAGCTCTCTTACCCTTTATTATATATTTAAAAGATTTTGCATGGTATATTTATGGTAATTCCACACATTTTTGTCCCTTTAATTGATTGGGTTTACTGATTTTAAGAATATTATGTTTCCCTTTTTACTACTAATTGATGCTGACATATTTTTTCCTTTAACTCTTTCAGGTTTCCACTATATAAAGAACCCCTTTCCATTCTTTGTGGACAACTGGCAATCTATACACTCTCTCATACGTAAGCCTTAAGCAAAACAAAGTTTTACTTTATTACTTTTCTGAGTTGCACTTACTTTCAAAGCATTGGTCTTGATCTTCATGTGGCAATTCGTGCTTGTATTTTGTGTTGCTTGTTTTTCTTATTATTTGTTATCATCAACTATTAAGTGTTTGTCGACGCAGTGCCCTTTATACTTTATGGGATGATGCTAGAATATATGCCTATAGGGACTATTCGGTGTTTGCTATACTCTTGTTTCATAGTTCTTGTGTCTTGTGTCCATCTTTGGTGTGTTCTTTGGTTCTACAATTTTGTTTATGCATAGTAGCTACTCTTATAGACAATTTTGAGATTTGAAATATCACCTGGGATTTGGGGAGGGATTGCTCATTTTTTTTCGTTTTACTTATTTAGTATTCATTGTGTTGTAATAACTTTTGTAAACCTCTACTGATGTAATAAGAAATTTGGGACTACTTTGGGCGCGGGGTTTATGTGTTTTACGTGCTATGTGAACCAGTTAGGAAAACATAATTTAGGATTCTTTAATTTAATTACTTGTTTGTCGCCTAGAAAGCATGATTAGGATTAATAATTTACTTTACAAATTAACGTCACTTCGAACATGTAAAATTGGCTTATGACACATGTAATTTATTTTTCAGCATTTGGTCTTTACACTTAGAATGTTTAACTAACATTTTTAGAAATTAAACTCTTTTTCATTCCTCCAAGACAATTTTCGGCCTGAAAATCAATTTCCAGCAATTAAACATTATTGTTCAGTCCGCTAAAATAATTTTTAACAATTAAACATCATCTTTCTACCCTTTAAAATAAGTTCCAGCTCTAACTACTTTCCAGCATATAAAACTAACTTTGTTGAATATGTTATCATATTTTTTCTATGTGCTATGCGTTACCGCTTTTCATAAAATGTCATTCCGCTCATATTTTCCTCCACTTAGAACCTCCATTATTTTTTTTTAACAATGGTTGTGTGGTTGAAAGGACTTTCTTTCCTAAAGCATCCTTCAGGAAACGCCTTCTGGATCGGTCAAATAGTGGTGTGTCAACAGTCACAAGCTTTCTCACTTTTAAGTTGTCCACTTGAGAAGATCTTGTCAAGAAATCGCTCTTATTCCCTAGAGCTTGATCGTATATTTCTTTACAAAGAAATATGCATCCTGATTACTTATACGCATCTATTGAAATTGTTTTTTTTAAATATGTTATTTCATTTGTATTTGACAACACACCTTGATTATCCATCCATAATCCGTTTTCACCTACTATTTGATTTCTCTAAGTTTCAAAATTTTGAACTAAGTTTGACCTGATTCTTGTTCTGACAAGATACGTAGACAATCCTTTATAAGGATACGGTTTTTCTTTTTTCTTCTTTTACAATATATTCTACTATTTGAAAATGTGAAACAATCTTTATTATTTAAATTAGTTTTTCTACCATATCATATTCACCCTTTCTTTCACCTTTCATAATGTTATAAGGGTGAGAATCAGGACCTTTCATTACATTTCTTGAATAACTTTTGTTTTGACAATCTTTCAAATTCTCAAATGTTTCAAACTAATGCCTTAGTTGATTTAATTCTTCAATATTTTTCTAACCTTGTCAAATCTATTATCCTCCCGTTTATTCAAGACAAAACTTCTTTAAACACTCTATGTGCATCTTTTAAACATCTTATCATTATTTACTTATTCACTCCATTAGCTCCAAGTATGAACTTAGTACCTGGGTCTTGTTTGTCATCTATCTTCTATCTGTGTACATCAACTCATTTCTCAAGCTTAAGTTCTAACTCATACATTCGTCTTAAAGTCCTCTTTGATTAGGTGGCTTATAATGTCATGTTATATATTTTATTATTCGGTACACTGGCTCTTGTTTTTTTCAAATATTTTTTTAGGTTGTCTATCATTTGCACATCGACTCGATTGAAAATCCATGATATGACAAATATGCTCAATATTCAGAAAATTTCATCATTTTCTTCTCGCACAAGGCAAAATACTCTTTAGATTGTATCTCCTTATTCTCGCCTCATCCCCTACTAACAGCAAATATTCATGCTATGATTCTTGTGATCATGACAAAGTAATCCAAACCAAAATTGAGAAAACGAGGCTAGGAAATTCAAATTCCAAAACCCTATTGTGTTAGACTTGGAATATAATATCATAAGACACATATATTTGTCATACTAGGCCCGCCTCAGACTTAATAAGGCTTCATACGTTATTGAATGTTTTATGCTTGTAAATTAACATGTTTATATCATATGTCCACAATTTGTTGCCACCATTTACCATAAATATGCCTCATTTCCATGATCCAAGAAGCCTTACTTTAGGTCCAAGTTATGACAAAACAATCCCATTCAACCACCACTAACATGCATCCAAACCTCCAGAAAAAGACGTCCTTATGTAATCAATGGTTGAAAGATTGAAACAACTTGAATGTAGTAAGGGTTTGAAAGGACAAAGTGACGAGGACCTGTGCATACACCCTGATGTTGAATTTTCGAGGGGTACAAACCTCCTAAATTTGAATTGTGTAATGGGAATGGAGATCCAAAAGGCCATTTGAAACTATACTGCGACAAGCTTGTATGAGTTAGTAAAAATGAGCAGATTTTTATGAAGTTATTCATGAGGAGTCTCACTGGAGAGGCTTTATCATGGTATATCACACAAGATGTAAGAAAATGGTCAAACTGGATCAAAATGGCCTCTAATTTCATAAAAAGATTTGGGTTTAATATTGAGAATGTGTCTGATTGGTTCTACATTAAGAATTTAAAAAAGAAACCTATAAAATCATTTCAACAATATGGAATGAGATGGATATATGAATCTTTGAAAGTGCATCCTCCTTTAGAGAAAAATCAAATGAAGGAATTTTTCATGCATGACCAAGAGCCATAATATAATGAAAGAATGATACTTATAGACAATCAAAAGCTTATTAAAATCATCAAATCGGGTGAGAGAATTGAAAATGGCATTAAAATGGCATGATAATAAATTTGGAGGCATTGCAAGTGATTAAGACTTCATAGGCTGATGAGAAAAATGATATGAAAGAAGTAGATGTTATCTTTACTACGCAATATCCTAAGGCCCCTCCAATTTACCAAAAACCACTTCCTCCATTTAAATAGCAAACATCCATATATAAAGCACCTTCATATCTATTTCCCACAACGACATACAATTACCACATGCTATATTATAATCCTGCCAATTATCTTACACAACCTACATATTTTAAAAATCCTCAAACTACATTCTAACAACCATTAGCTTTTCAAAATCCACCAATAAATCAATGATTCAATCAATTGGTCAGACCACGAGATAAATTTTAGAAAAATCTGTCAAGAAAGTACACTCTTTTGGCTTAGCCTATAGACTAACTTTATGAGAGATTAAGGGTTGATGGATATATAACTCCAATTATTGCAATTGTAATGAATACATGTGAAAAGGGTCCTGATCATTTCAAATTTATGCTTATCATTCAGGAATGACATGCCATACCATAAAAGAATGCCATTCTTTAAAGGAAAAAATTCAAGCACTGACAAGGTGATAAATGTGATGGGGCCATATCTTGATGCCGATTAAGCATGAGTGACATATATATGACATTAATGAAGGGACATCATATCCAGGCTCTCAAGCACTTGAGTTACTATAATCTTTACATATGCTTGGAGCAATATGAATTTCTCATATGTAATTTGAACTACATTTGACCTGATTCCCATTTAAGAGGGATACGTAAGCACTCCTATGAAATTTGGTCTTATCATATGAAATTTTTATATTTTTCTTGAAGCATACAAATGGGAAGAATTTTTGAAAGGACCTCAAAAATTCTATGGAGAAGCATTTCTACAAGTTTAAGGTTGACATGATATGTAACTAGGGAAGAATTTGTGGGAGGATCTCAAAAATTCTAGAAAGATGCACTACTACAAGTTCAAGGCAAGCAAGATTAAGACCATGAAAATGGGGCAGAAATTTTTGAGAAATCCTCAAAAATAAGGACTGCATCTCGAGAAAGCGATATAAAGACAATGAATCAATCTTTCCCCTTTTTTACTAAACATCAATTTTCTTTAAGTGCAGGAATAGAGTGATAAGTACAAATCTTGAGTATACTATATACCATCAGAAGATATATAAGGTTAAGTATTGTCATTCTATATTTTGAGCAGGTTAAGAACTACCCTCTCTTGAGAAACTAACTAAGGTTCAGAATTGTCCTAGGGAAGTTAATTGGGTTAATCACTACCCTCTCAAACTACCCTCTCTCAAGAAACTCTCTAAGGATATGCATTTTTCTTAGAAATTTAATTGGGATAAGTACTATCCTCTCTCGAGAATTTTTCCAAAGCTAGTATTGCTTCGAAAATTTGAGGGAGTTAATCACGACTCTATCAAGAACTCTATGAGGCTAAGCATTGTCCTTGGAAAGCTAATTGGGTTAAGAACTACCCTCTTTATAAAAACTGATTGAGACTAAGCATTTTTCTAGGAAAGTTAATAGGGCTAAGCACTACCCTCTCTCTTGAAATTTCCCAAAGCTAAGCATTGTTTTGAAAATTTAAAGGAGTTAAGCACAACACTATCAATAAATCTCTAAGGCTAAGCATTGTCCTTGGAAATTTAATTGGTGTAAGCACTACCCTCTCTCAAGAAACTGACTACGGATAAGTATTGTCCCTGGAAAGTTAAGTGGGTTAAGAACTACTCTCTCTCGAGAAACTCTCTGAGGCTAAGCATTGTCCTTAAAAAGTTAATTGGGTTAAGCACTACCCTCACTCTCGAAACTATCCATAGCTAAGTATTGCTTTTAGAAATTAGATGGATTTGAGCACGACTTTATCAAGAAACTGCTTGAGGCTAAGTATTTTCATCTGGATGTTGATTTGTTAAGAATTAATCAAAGACGAATATGATCTTCTGATACTAAACATGCTAAGCACAACTTCTTCGACGTCATTCAATGTTATTGCTTTACTGGATATAGTGTGGATTAAGTACGATCACTTCAAATCTATATGAGCAAAGCATTGCTCTCTCATAACAAATATGCTTTCTTATCTTCTCTCCTTATTATTGTTACATTATGTTTGTTTTCACTGCATTATTTGATCTTCTATATGTACTAACAATTTTTATCTAGTGAAAGATAAAATAAAAGTCATTTGAGAATTGTTCTCTTCCCAATTCTTAAATATAATTTTCTTTATCCTAATATCTCAAAACCTATTTCACCTTTCAAAATCGCTCATACTTTGACCCTGCAAACTCATTGTATGCATTGGTCAATTTTCTTTAGAAATCTCATTCGTTCTTTAATTGGAACTACATTTGACCTGATTCCCATTTAAGAGGGACACGTAGGCTCTCATATGGATTTTAGTCACATTATAATAAAATATCTTTTTCTCCCTCTATGAGCATTATAACTAGGGAAAAATTTTTGAGAGGACCTCAAAAATTCTATATGGGCATGACACGGCATAATTTATAAACCGGAGAAGAATTTTTGAGATGACCTCAAAACTTCTTACGAATAGGCTTTGTAAGACTCGCAACAAGGTTATTTTACTAGGGCTGGAATTTTTGAGTGGTCCTTAAAAATTTCTTGAGGAGAGAACAGGCTTTTATAAGATGTATTATTGTCTCGAAACATAACACAATCAATGATTCAACAACGTTTTTTTACTTTTACAAATTTTACTTATAATTCTCATAGGACAACTATTTGCAAACATGATTTCAAAATTATTTATTTCTATCTACCCGAGTGAAGACCTGCACGAGGCTCATCATCAAACAATGACACCAAGAAAAAGATACTTCAGTTGAAGCAGAGGCACAAATCAACATCCCCCTTTTTAAAACTCACAATTTTTCTTTGAGCGTAACATCAATAGGTACAGATAACAAGAATCACTCCATCACGAGAGGCCCAACAACTGATCTAATATGGCATTAAGAGGCCCAATAACCAATTCAACATCATATCAAAAATCCAAATATTTGATCCAACTTGATATCAAGGAGCCCAACAACTGTTCCAACATTATATCTAGAAGCCTAATAGCTAATCTAATATTGCATCAAGAAGCCCAACAGCTGATCTAGCATCATATCGAGAGGCCTACAGGTTGATCCAATATTATATCAAGAGACGCAATAGCCAATCCAACATCATATTGAGAGGCACAACAGTTTATCCAACATCATATCGAGGAGCCCAACAGTTACTCCAACATTGCATCGAGAGGCCCAATAATCGATCTAATAATACAATAGCTATGCTTTCTTTACTCCCACATTTACTTTATGTTTATCAATTTCTTATCGTTTACATGCACTAAACCTTCTTATCTAGTATATTGTAAAGTACACAGGTAATAGAGAAGTAACCAATAGGAATAATATTTTCTCCTGTTTTTAAAATATCATACGCATAAACTCAACTTAAAAATCCCCTACCTTAGTATTTTTACACCTCTCCTAACATTGTTGTTTCAAACTCTATCCACTCCTATCTCATCAACCCATTATTCTATTATTTATGCCCCTATTCATTATCATTCACATTTTTAGGAATATTAGTCATTCCTAAATTAAAACTACACACAGTCAAATTCTTATAAAACTAGAGATATGTAGGCGACTTAAAATCGAAGTCACAACTGCACTATTTTTAAACCACCTCCTGTTTCTTTAATTTCAACGAACTATTCTTTCGGGCGGACAAAATTAGCCATTACATCAACTTTCATTGCTTGATAATTCTTTCATTATTCTCAAGAAACTAAGGGGCATCTGTTGACACCAAATTTTGACCTTTCGACACTCTTCTTAGACTTCTATTTTATCAAAATTATCAATTAATATTTCTATGCATAATTTGGAAACATGCAAATAATTTTTATTACTATTTAAATATCCTTTTCACAATTATTAATTTAAATACAATATTTATAAGTAATTTGTTAATATTTTATTTAATGTTCTTTACCATAATTAACAAATATGTGGCCTTATTATTATTATTATTATTATTATTATTATAGTAATTTTAAATTTTGTGTTCGTAACTTATGTGTTTCTAATTTATTTCAAATTATTATTGTCATCAATTTTAAAGTAATATATCATGGGTCATAATTTTATTCACACGATTTATCCATCGTTTGTTTGAGAGTGATTACTTTATTATTTTACTATTACTATTATTGAATACATTTGTTAAAACAACAATCATTTTCACCTATTTTCCCTTTTCATGTTTAATTTCAAACCAAATTTTGATCAATTGATATCAATTTTAGCCTAAAATTGACTTCAATTTTGGCCCCAAATTAAACCTCAATTTCTGGCCTATTTTTTAAAGTGTTTTAATCTCAGCCGTTAATCAAAGTTGATCTAACGGCTGAGATGAATGAAGCCTTTTCTTTCCTTTTAACCACACCCCAAACCCTAATTCTCTAAAATAGTAGCATCTCTCACCTTTCTCTACACTAGCTCCCTCATCTCTCTAAGCAATACTGTCGCTGCTGCCTTTCACTAGAGAAGCAAGTAACAGTTGTCGTAATAACTCTATCCATAATCTCCATCATCCTAGCCAGCTACCATGGCTGGTGAACCACCGATAGCCAACTAAAAGTCCTCATCCACCCAATGTCGCCATCACCATCCTTCCTGATTTCCAGTCCAATGCCATTCCAGCAAACTGCTAGTCGTCTCTAATTGAATGCTATTTTGGTAAGATCCCATTCGTCTCTAGCTGCTGCCCCACCTTTTTTTCCATTGAAAAAACATGCCAGAATTATCATCATCGACAAATAGACAAAATAGTCATGTCAAACCCCTATTTCTCTCCTCCAACAGCCAATCTATGAGCCTTTCCCTTCTCTGGTGCCTTTTTTTCCTCTCACTCATTGTGTCCTTACCGGAGTTGATAACCGACGAGATTTTAGGTGAACTTCTCTTTGATTATCACTGGGTTTGATTGTCTTATACCTTAATTTACGCATCTTATTTGTCTTGTTTGTGAATTCTTCAAAACAAAATTTTTATATTTGTAATTCGTGTGATTAGACATTGAATATCAATATATTTACTATAGAGTTGCATGCTTGTTTATGAATCTAGATCAATATGCATGAAAAGACCCAATTTTCATAATCTTTCTATAAAACCCTAATTGCTTAGATCTGGATACTGGCTTTTACATAACCTTTTACGGAATTACTTTAATTGATTGTAGATGACTTGTTTCATTTATAAAATTGTATCCTTGTTCATTCTCTCTATTTAATATAATTCTGGATTCTTCTATAAGTATTGCATGAATCTTTGATGCTATGATATACTTAGGAAAGTTTTCATGTATTTGTAGATGTGTATAATAAATTTTACTATTCTCCTTTGGTATTTTATCATGATTCCATTTGAATTTTGATTTTGCTTTACATCTTAAGATAAAATGTTTTGTTAATTGATTTTAAAACTGCTTCTTATCCTTAATTTAGGTCGAACAGATTTCTTTTACTTGTCCCAATATGGTTCATTATGATTAGGCCGTTCCATTTATTATTTTTCCCCTTTTTTAAATTTATCCATCTTACTAGTTTATTCATGGAAACTCAATATGTCTGCCTTCATTGAATTTTTGTATTGAAATATTTTTGGTAAATGTGTGACCTATATGTGATTGGGAATATGTATTGATTAATTTGCCCCATTTTAAAATAAATGTCTTATGGATGCATATTTATAGTAGAAATTTCCATGTGATCTCTCTTATTTTTTCTTATAAATTTGATAGATTTGTGTGGTATATTTAAAGTAATTCCGCATATTTTCCTCCCATTAATTGATTAGGTTTACTGACTTTTTAGAATATTGAGTTTTCTATTTTGCTGCTAATTGATTCTGACTTTTTTTTCTTCTAACTCTTTCTGGTTTCCACTATATAGACAACCCCTTCCCATACTTTGTGGACAACTAGAAATCTATATACTCTCTCATACAGAAAGCCTAAAGAAAAACAAGTGTTACTTTATTAATTTTCTGAGTCGCACTTACTTTTGAAGCGTTGGTGTTGATCTTCATGTGTCAATTCATGCTTGAATTTTATGTTGCTTGGTTTTCTTAATATTTGTTATTAGCAACTATTAAGTCCTTGTGAATGCAGTTTCCTTTATACTTTATGGGATGATGCTAGAAAATATGCCTATAGGGGCTATTCGGTGTTTGTTATACTCTTGTTTCATTGTTTTTATGTCTTGTGTCCATCTTTGGTGTGTTCTTTTAAGATCCTGCAAATTTCCCTTGTGGTTTGACCCTTAGAGTGTGTCAAGTGAAGTGTAATTCCGACCTTAAAAGATTAAGAAGAGACTTCCTAAGTTATTAGTGATTTGCTCTTGTTGAATTTTCCTGAGAATGACTTCTTATAGTGTGGAAAATTGAGTTATCTTTCCAAGGATGCCCTTTTTGTCAAAATCTGATGTCGGAGTAGAAAGATATATCCTTTTTAATAAAGTAGTGGAGATACCCAGGTGCAACGGAGAGGTCCAACGGATCATCGCATCCCATTATCGCAGGGGCAAAGAATAATTTCACTGACTAAGTGGTACGGAGAGGGCCGAGGGGATGTCGGGCCTCCTACGGACCGTCACACCCTACTGTAGCAACGAGGAAAAAAGTACTACTTTTGGCCAGGTGCGACGATCAGGGCCGATGGGACGTCGGACCTCTAAAGAATCATTGCACCCTGCTGTCGCATGTCCCAATTGGAAATCTGAACTTATTTTAAAAGGTATTTTTGGTCTTTTCCCACTCTTTTATCAACTAGATATATTCTTAATGAAGCCAATGGCTTCATTCACCATCTCTAAACTAAGAAAGCTAAGGTATCTTTTTGTAGGCCAAATCTAAAACCCTACTCCAAGAAAACCAAGAACTCACCATAGATTCTACAAATGGAGTTGAGATTTGAGTTCCCTAAGTTAAAGGGTTGCAAGAACCCTCTCTCAAGAGTAAGAAGAAGAGTTTAAAGCAAGCTTGTTCATCCAATTTCATAATCAAAGGTATGTCAGGTTTTGAACAAAGGTAATCCTTTCATCCTTATGCCCAAATGCTTATTTTAACTACAATTATATGTAATTTATGAGATTTTACATGAAATTAATTAGGGTTTTTCACCCATTATTATTGGTTGGAAGATTTTGATGTTTTCCATTAAATTGAGAGTCTAATGGTATGATCTTTACATATTTTCTTGAGAAATTGAAGGTGGGTTTATACCCTATTATTTTATTCCTTGAGAAGTAAATAGTTGCAATGCTTTAGAAATTGAAGTATATGAGTGTGTTGAGATTTTGAGATAAATTGCTGTAAATTTAAGATTTCTATATGATTTATGAATCTATATGCTATCTAATGTACATCTTGATGAGTTTTAACTTGATATTGAATTATGGGTCATTAAGCCCTACTTGAGACTTGTAATTTTATGAACTCTTGTGCTATAAGCACCTATTATTTGAGTATTCTGAGATTATTGAGAAAATTCTTCACCTAATGGTCGTAGAGTTTTGAAATCCACTACACTACATAAGATTACAGATTTGATAGTTTGTCACTTTATGAACTTTGAGATTATTTTTAAAGTGGATTTCCATGAGATGAATGCCATAAACTAAAGGGAGTAGTATTTAGCACCAAGTTGGGTAAGTTACTACGGTTTCTTACCCTAGAGCTATGTGTCACATTGGTTTAAGATTTTGGGTATGAGGCCAAGATGATTGGGATCGAGGCCGATATAAGTGATCACTAAGCTAAGGTTATACTCCCTGGCAAGAGTATGATGCCTCTTCCCAATGTGAGGTTTCTTCCTTAGAAGGACAAGACGTTGGACTCCATGTAGCTCACATGGTTTATGTCATGTTAAGAGAACCTCCCTAAAGCTTTGAGATAAGTTATTTTTCATAATAGTAAAGTTTTACTCTCCATAAGATATATGCATGAGTTGATAGTATTGTTTAAAGTTTCCATCAGCCTATGAGTAATGAGAATAAGATAAGAGTACAAATTTTAAAACTAAAGTATAATGACTCACAAGAATTGTGTTAGATGCCTCATTTTAAATGATTTATGAGCTTTACATTTTTGACTTAATCAAGCCATGTGAGTTATTCCTAAATTCATGCATAATTTTATTAAAGAGTATTGATATTGTTTTATGTCAATTCATACACCCCCATATACTTCATACATTCCCAAGTGTAGATCCACACATACGTCTATGTGATACATTATCTTATAATGTAGGTTTCGATGCTCAGTGCCAGACTTATTAGTGATTTCTGAGTAACTTTGTCTATATTTCTCCATTGGTGAGTCCTCATGGTTCGAGGACCTTTCATTAGACATTTTAGTATTTTAGTGGTTATGTTATTACTTTTAGTTCAGTCTGAGTCAGTTGGGGACCTGTCCCAATGGCTCTCTAGTTCATGGAGTAGTAAAAGCTTTGTCAGACTAGTTATCGGATTATTGTTATGTTAAGATTTTCTACATTGTGGTCTTTTGGACCGAGTATCATCTTCGTATTTCCTTTCATTTGATATAAAAGTTCCAGTGCTTTGTTTATTGCATCTTAAGATAAGTTATTATAAGTAGTGACATGGTCAACGGTTTAACTTGGGGCTACTTGTAGCCTTAAGCATCGTCTGACATCCCGGGAGGTAATTTTGGGTTTTTACAAATTTGATATTAGGGCCTAAGGTTTTAAGCAGTCCTAGGAAGTCTGACAAGTTGCATTGAGTAAAGTCTTGATAATCGGTGTGTAGCACACCATATCTATGAGCAAGAGGCTATAAGATGTTTTAGGAAAAAAAATTGTTTCTTTCTTTTATATTCTATTATGCCTGTGGTTGTCCTTCTCATCTAATAATTCATGCTCTCCTATTTTAGAAAATGCCTCTCTTAAGAGAGAATGCCCGTAGAAAAAATAATGAGCAACCCCCACCTTTTGATACTTCGAATAAGACAGTATCTCATGCTGAGTTTTGGGCGACCTTTCAGGAGTTAGCCTAAGCAGTCACCACTAATGGTCTGGTCAATAACCATGCCACTATTGTAAATCAATAGGGAGGTGATGTAGCTGCGGCTAGGATTCATGATTTTATGCAGATAAATCTACCAGAGTTTTACGGGTCTAAGGAAGGTGAGGACCCACAGTTGTACCTTGAAAAGGTGAGAAAGATCACACAGGTGATGCTAATTTCTGAGGAAGAAAGTGTTGACTTGGTATCTTACAGGTTGAAAGACATTTCTTATGACTGGTTTGTACCATAGAGTAAGGTTAAAGGCAAGGATGTTGCTCGTATGACTTCGTAGGTGTTCCAAGATGCATTCTTAGACAAGTTCTTTCCGCTTGAGATGAGGGAAGAAAAGATTGAGAAGTTCATAAACTTGAGGAAGGGCTCCATGACTGTTAAGGAGAACTTCTTAAAGTTTAACCAGTTGGCCAAGTATGCTCCTGATTTGATTTTTGACACCCGAGCTAGTATAAGAAAGTTCATGACAGGTGTTTATAGTTTGGTGCTGAAAGAGTGTAGGACTGCGATGCTGTATAGGGATATAGATCTGTCTAGGTTAATAACACATACCCAACAAATAGAGGTAGATAAGATTAGAAAGAAAGATAGAGTAAGGGGTAACAAGAGGGCTAGATATGAGCAGCATAAGTATAGTCTGCATAGGTTCCATGGAGGGACCCGTCCTCAGTTTTAGAGATGTCCGTCTATTCCAATGCCTTTATCATCTAGCTCTCCCATGCCTAGAGGTAGGCAGGACTAAGGAAACAAGTCGTTTATGTCTAGGTTACAGAATAGTGTTAGTAACAGGCCCCGTTATCCTCCTTGTGCTAAGTGTTGTAGATATCATCCCAGTGAGTGTTTCACATATTTGAGAGGTTGTTTTGATTGTGGAAAGATGGGCCACAGACTTAGAGATTGTCCGCATGCTAGACAAGGGAACAGAGATGCCCGACCTCAACACAATCTACTAGTGCACTAGCTCCTGTACCCCATCCCGCCCCTGCTCAGGATGCTTCATCTTGTATTGCTGGAAGTCAGCGCCAGAACAGATTCTATGCCTTACCATTCCATCAGGAGCAAGACGATTCTCCTGATATTGTTACCGGTATGCTCCGTGTCTTTTATTTTGATGTTTGTGCATTTTTAGACCCCGAGTCAAGTCTCTCTTATGTGACCCCACTTTTAGCTATGAATTTCAAAATGAATCCCAAAAATATTCCTGAGCCTTTCCTAGTTTCTACACCAATATGGGAGTTAGTTATTGCTAAACAAGTGTATAGAGATTGTCCTGTTACTGTTCTTTATAGAGTCATACTTGCTGATTTAAGAGTTAGACATGGTGGATTTTGACCTTATTATAGGTATGGATTGGCTTCATTCTTGTTATCTATCTATAGACTGTAGTACACATGGGGTCAAGTTTCAGTTTCCTAGTGAACTAGTTTTTGAGTGGTCTGGGAGTTCAGTATCTACCAAGAGTCATTTTATCTCCTAACTCAAAGACAAAAAGGTAATATCCAAAGGTGCATTTATCACTTAGTTAGAGTTAAATACTAAGTATGAGGCTCCAACTATTCATTCAGTCGATATTGTTAATGAGTTTCCTGATGTTTTTCTTAAAAATCTCCCTGCGGTACCTCCTGATAGAGAGATAGAATTTAGGATTGACCTTCTTCCCAACAGTCATCTATTTCTATTCTTCCATATTGTATGGCGCCTGCAGAGCTTAAGAAATTGAAGGAGCAACTCAAAGATCTTTTAGACAAAGGTTTTATAAGGCCAAGTATTTCTCTTTGGGGTGCACCTATTTTATTCGTGCGAAAGAAAAATGGTTCTTTACATATGTTCATTGACTGTCATCAACTTAACAAGGTCACAGTCAAAAATAAGTATCCTCTTCTGAGAATCGATGACCTGTTTGATCAGTTGCATGGTGCAAGTTATTTTTCTAAGATAGACCGTAGATTCTGCTATCACCATCTTAATGTGAGGGTAAGTGATATTCTAAGACAGTCTTCCAAACTCGCTATAGTCACTTTGAGTTTCTAGTCATATCTTTTGGGCTAACCAATGTCCCAGTAGCCTTCATGGACCTCATGAATTGAGTGTTCAAGCAATATCTTGATATGTTTGTCATTTTTTTCATAGATGATATCCTTGTGTACTCCTATTCTGAGAATGACCATGTGAATCACCTTAGAAATGTCTTGCAAACTCTCAGAGAACACCAGTAGTTCGCTAATTTCAATAAGTGTGAATTTTAGCTAAGGTCTGTAGCCATTCTGGGTCATATTATTTCAGCTGAAAGTACTAGAGTCGATCCCTAGAAGATAAAAACCATAAGAAAATGGCCTAGACCTATCTCTCCGTCTGACATTAGGATTTTCTTAGGTCTAGCTGGCTATTATTGTTATTTTGAGGAGGGTTTCTCTTTTATTGTATCTCCTATGACCCGGTTGACCCAAAATAATGTTAATTCTAGTGGTCAGATTTTTATGAGAAGAGTTTTCAGGAGTTCAAGACTCGACTTACTTCAGCCCCTGTGTTGACTTTGCCTGATGTTACAGATGATTTTATAGTGTATTATGATGCCTCTAGAATTGGTTTTTGTTATGTACTGGTGCAAAAAGGTAAGGTTATAGCTTATGCCTCTTGTCAGTTGAAAATAACTACCCAACCCATGATCTTGAATTAGCTATTGTGGTCTTTGCTTTGAAAATTTGGAGATACTATCTTTATGGTGTTCATGTTAATGTGTTTACTGATCATAAGATCCTGCAGTATGTGTTTACTCATAGGGAGTTGAATCTTAGGTAGAAAAGGTGGTTAAAGTTGTTAAAAGACTATGATATGAGTGTGTGTGATCACCCAGGCAAGGCTAATGTAGTGGCAGATGCCCTCAACAGGTTGTCTATGGGTAGTGTTGCTCATGTAGAGGAAGGTAAGAAAGAGTTAGTTCATGATGTGCATTGTCTATATAGATCGGGTATTAGGTTGCTTGATTCAGCTGAGGGAAGTACTTTGGTGCATAGTATTTCCAAATCCTCTTTATAGAAGGAGAAGCAAGATAGAGATCCTAGCTTAGACAGACTAAAGGAGTTAGTTAAGGACAAAAAGGTTGAGGTTTTCTCCTAAGAGGGAGATAGCATACTGAGATTGTAGCGTAGATTGTGTGTGTAGTGTGTTGAAGATCTGAGGCAGAGAATTATAGATAAAGTGCATGGCGCGCTATATTTTATTCATCCCAGCACTACCAAGATGTACCGTGACTTGTAAGAAATCTATTGGTGGAATGGTATGAGGAAGGATATAGCTTAGTTTGTAGCAAAGTGTCCAATGTGCCAACAGTTAAGATAGAGCACCAAAGGCTTGGTGGTGTGATGGAAGAGTTTGGTATAACCACTTGGAAGTGTGAGGTAGTGAATATGGACTTTGTGATTGGGTTACTTCTTTTGCGTCATCATCATGATTCTATTTGGATTGTTGTAGAAAGGCTGACTAAGCGTTACCTTATTCGCATCGTAATCATGATTTTATTTGTGTTGGTGTAGATAAGCTGACTAAGTCCATGGATTTCTTTCCCGTTCATACATCTTATACAACTGAGGATTATGCTAGATTGTATATCTGAGAGTCAGGCTGCATGAAGTTCCCTTGTCTATCATTTAACATAGGGGTACTTAATTCACTTCTCAATTTTGGAGGGCATTTCAGCAAGGTCTTGGTATCCAGATTCTTTTGAGGTTTGCTTTTTATCCGCAGATAGATGGTCAGGCTGAGAGGACCATTCAAAATCTAGAATACATGTTGAGGGTGTGTTCTCTTGATTTCAAAGGTAGTTGGGATAAGCATTTGCCACTGATAGAGTTTGCCTATAACAATAGTTAACATGCTAGCACCAGGATGGCACCATTTAAGGCCTTGTATTATAGGAGGTATAGATCACCCATAGGTTGGTTTGAAGTGGATGAAGATGTCATAATTAGGCCTGATGTAATATTTGAAGCTATAGAAAAAGTTAAGTTGATTTGAGAAAGGTTAAAGACCGCTCAAAGTCGTCACAAGTTTATACCGATGTGAGGAAAAGACATCTTGAGTTTGAGGTGGGTGATTTGGTATACTTGAAGATTTCACCCATGAAGGGTGTGAGGAGGTTTGGTAAAAAGGGGAATCTTAGTCCCCGTTAAGTTGACCCGTATAGTGTTTTGAGTCGTGTTGGTAAAGTATCCTATGAGGTTGAGTTGCACACAGATTTGTCAACTATTAATCCTATTTTCCATGTCTCCATATTTAAAAAGAATATTGGTGATTCTGTTGTAATAGATCCTTCAGAGAGTGCTAATATTTTGAACTGTCTTTCATTCGATGAGATTCCCATCGAGATTCTAGATTTTCATAGTTGTAGACTGAGGAACAAAGAGGTTTCCTTGGTCAGAACCAGTCAGTTGAGGGTGTTACTTGGGAGGCAGAAGCAAACAAGCGAGCCAAGTACCCGCACCTCTTTTCTGCGAGGTCAGATCAATCTGAAGGTATTATTCTTCCTTAATTTAGCCCTTCTAATCTAAAGTTAAGCTATGCATATATTCTTACATGATTTTTTGCAATTTTCGAAGTATTCAAGAGTTTAGAAAGATTTTGACCCATTTAGCGAATCGCTTCAGGTTTGTGTACTCTTTTTTTTCAAAGTTTCTAGTCTATATAAAGACATTCGAGGATGAATATTTCTAAGGGGGGATATTGTAAGACCCCACAAAGTTCCCTTGTGGTTTGAGCCTTAGGGCGTGTCAAGTGAACTGCAATTCCGGCCATGAAAGATTGAGAAGAGACTTCCCAAGTGATTAGTGATTTACTCTTATTGAATTTTCCTGAGAATAACTTCCTATAGTGTGGGAAATTGAGTTATCTTTCCAACGATACCCTTTTTGTTAAAACTAGATATCAGGGTAAAAGATATATCCTTGTTCTAGAAAGTAGTAAAGACGCCAAGGTACGATAGAGGGGTCTGACGGACCTCCGGACAATTGATGGATCATCGTACCCCACCATCGCAGGGAGGCAGAGAATCGATTCACTGGCCAAGTACGATAGAAAGGGATGATGGGACGTCGGGCCTCTGACGGACCATAGTACCCTACCATCATGATGAGGCAGAAATTCCCAGTTTGGCTAGGTGCGATAGTCAGGGCCAATGGGACGTCGGGCCTCCGACAGACCATCACACTTTGCCATCACATGTCCCGATCAAAAATTTTAACTCATTTTTAAAAAGGGCATTTTGGTATTTTCCTACTCTTTTATCAACCAAATATATTCCAAATAAATCCAATGGCTTTATTCATCTTCTCTAACATAAGAAAGCTATGGTTTCTCTCTCTAGATCAAATCTAAATCTATTCTCCAAGAAATCCAAGAAATCACCATAGATTCTATAAATTGAGTTGATATTTGAGTTCCCCAAGTTCAAGGAATGCAAGAACCCTCTCTTAAGAGTAAGAAGAAGAGTTTAAAGAAAGATTGTTCATCTAATTTCATAATCTAAGGTATGTCGGGTTTTGAACAAGCGTAATCCTTTCATCCTTGTGACCAAAGGCATATTTTAACTTCAATTCTCAGCAATTTATGAGATTTTACATGAAATTGAATTAGGGATTTTCACCCATTGTTATTGATTGCAAGTTTTTGATGTTTCCCATGAATTGAGAGTCCAATGGCATAATTTTTACATGTTTTCTTAAGAAATTAAAGTTGGGTTTATACCTTATGATTTTATTCCTTGAGAAGTTAATAGTTAAAATGCTTTAGAAATTGACGAATATGAGTATGTTAAGATTTTGAGATAAATTATTGTAAATTCCAAATTTCTATATGATTTATGAATCTGTATGCTATCTAATATACATCTTGATGAGTTTTTCCTTGAGATGAATTATGGGTCATTAAGCCCAACTTGAGACTTGAAAATTTTTGAACTCTTGTGCTATAATCACCCATGATTTGAGTATTCTAAGATTCTTGAGAAATATTTTGACGTAATGGTCATAGAGTTTTGAAATCCACTACACTACATGAGATTACAGATTCGATTATTGGGTTCTTTATGAACCATGAGATTATTTTTAAAGGGGATTTCTATAAGATTAGCGAGATAAACTAAAGGGAGTAGTATTTAACACCGTGTTGGGTAAGCTACTATGGTTTCTTACCCAGAACTATGTGCCACTGTAGGTTTAAGATTTTGGGTCTGAGGCCAAGATAAGTGATACTGAGTTGAGGTTATACTCCCTGGCAAGAGTATGACGCCTCTCCACAACGTGAGGTTTCTTCCTTATGAGGACAATACGTTGGACTCCATGTAGCTCGCATGGTTTATGTCCGTTAAGAGAACCTCCCTAAAGCTTTGAGATAAGTTATTTTTCCTAATAGTAAATTTACAGATTTGTTCCCTAAACTAATGTATTTTCCCTTGAGATGAGATATTTTCTAAAGGGAATAAACAACTTTTGAGTATTTTACAATGAAGAAAGTAGTTTTCTCTACTAAAGTTATATGAATCCGAGTTCCAAGTGTTTTGAGTTCAAAAGAGTTCTAAGTTATTAAGCATTAAAGAAGTTTTACTCTCCATGAGATACATGCATGAGTTGCTTGTATCATTTAAAGTTTCCTTCAGCCTATGAGTAATGAGAATAAGAGATGAGTATAGATTTCAAAGCTAAAGTATAATGACTCACGGGAATTGTGTTACATGCCTCATTCTACATGATTAATGATATTTACAATTTTTACTTAATTGAGCAATGTGAGTTATTTCTGGTTGCATACTGATTTGATTAAAAAGTATTGATATTGTTTTATGTAAATTCATACACCCCATATACTCTGTACATTCCTAAGTGTTGATTCACATATACGTCTATGTGTTACATTGTCTTATAATGTAGGTTCAGGTGCTCAATTCTAGCCTCGTCAGTGATCTCCGAGTACCTCTATCTATATTTCTGCAGTGGTGAGTCCTCATGGTTCGAGGACCTATCTTCAGACATTTCAGTATTTGAGTGGTTATGTTATTACTTTCAGTTCAATTTGAGTCAGTTGGGGACCTGTCCCAACGGCTCTCTAGTTCATGGAGTAGTAGAGGATTTGTCAGTCTAGTTATCAAATTGTTGTTGTGTTGAGATTTTCCGTATTGTGCTCTTTTGGATGTAGTAGCATCTTCGTATTTCCTTTCATTTGATATGACATTGTCAGTGCTTTGTTTATTTCATCTTGAAATAAGTTATTATAAGTAGTGACAAGCTTAAAGGGTTAGCTTGGGGCTACTTTTAGCCTTAAGCTTTGTGTGACATCTCGGGAGGTGATTTTAGGTCGTTATAGTTATTTGGCTCCGCTATTTCATTTATGCATAACAGGTACCCTTATAGATAATTTTGGGATTTGAAGAGCCGCTTGAGAATTGGGGAGGGATTGATCATTCCTTTTTATTTATTTATTTATAATTCATTGTGTTGTGATAACTTTTGTTAACCTCTACTGATGTAATAATAAATTTTGGATTGCTAGGGGGTGGGGTATATGTGCTTTAACTGCTTTTTGTAAATCATTTAGGCAAATATAATGTAGGATCAATAATTAATTTATGTGGTCACTTAGAAGTCATATGTTAGAGATTTAACGATTATGTTTTGGAGTAAGCTAATGTTAACAAGTCTTATTTGGTATTTTAATGTCGTAGTAGATTAGCTTTTTCCTTTGGATAATCTTTAGCAAATGATAAAATCTGTTTCAGTTTAAAAATAAATTTCAGCTTAAAATAATTTTCAACAACAATAAGAAATAATATTGACTTTTCAAAAATCTCTTTTGGCAATATATAAAATCAGCTCCACCATTTTTACTAGTCATATTCTCGGCATTTATATGCTAATATCAAATAGCTCTTTCACCATTTTTTGTTTAAACAATGATTTTCCACAATCTATGTTAACAATTGGAATCATTTTCTGGTCTTAACTATTTTCTACAATCATCTTCTCTGCAATCAAACAAGTCAGACAAATATCAGTCCTATTTCACAGCAATTTGTTTTTTTTTATGTGAACAACAAAGAATTGGTCTTTACTTTTAATAATAATATTGTAGTTAGTTTTTTATTGCAACAATAAATGGGCTTTCTTCTTTTAGAAGTAACTTCTAACAACAAACACAACTTCTTAACTGTTAATGTTTGTTCCATCAATATTTAATGACATTAACTCACGTCCCAACCCCTGTTTTAGTTAACTTGCTTGTTCTCGCTTGTTCACATATTAACACTTAGATATCATGCCCATAGGTTTAATAAATAATTAATTACTTATCTTAGCATGGTAATTACCTTAATTAATTCTTAATTTAATCAAGAGGCCTAGTTGATACTATTTCGTACTACTTGTTGTCCAATGTGCTTACATGTTTAATCAAACTAGTAAACCTAGTTTTATTTTGTCTAAACCCTAATTCCAAAATAGAAAAGTCTAATGCCTCTTGGATGATAGGTTTGGACAATAGGCATTTTAGAGGCATTATTTTTATCCTTTCTTTTTAGAATGATTTTAGGTTTGACAACCAACCTAGGTGAGAGAAGGTAGACATTCATAAATGATGGTAACCCAATATTGACAATAGGACATATGATATTGTCACGCGATAATAGCTCGACTACTGGCTAATGGGTTGGGTAATGATTAATGATTTGGGTACTAATCCAAATAAACCAAAATAATTTCTTATCCAACTTTGCGAATTTATTTTTCTCTTTTCTTATTTTTATACATCTATTTGCTTAGGGTAGTATAGGCTCTTTAGTTTAATATAAATAGTTTTTCATAAATTATGTCTCTTGTCTCTCCTAGCTTGTCTTATTTAAATGCTAATTGATTTAATCACTAAGGTAATTGATAGTTAAAATAATTAAATTATGTGTTTGTTTAATCATTACATTATTACTTAGCTATATTAAGTTAATAAAAACAATAGACCTTTGTTTACCACATAAATATAAATTTGGTTATGAACCACATTTGTCGACCTCGAAAGATTCCTAACACCCCCCTTTTGAGGTAATTTAAACCCCTGCTCGAATTTCTGGAGAACTAGAATAATTAACAAAATAGGTTCGTAATTAGCCTAGAATGGTGCCATAACGCACCTTAATTCGTTAGGTGGTGACTCTTTACATTCTTTAAATAATCTAAAAAAGAGTTTTCATGCCAAATCTCTCTTTTATTAAGAAAAATGAAGCCCAACATCATTTTTATATAATAATTTAGCCCAGTCAGCCGATGATGCCTACTGAGTACCCGTTGTTTTGGTAATCATTGATGTGCTAGCTTTCTGTTAGCACATTCGAGACTTTTAACTCAGAATAATTGTAAGTTCTTAAGTAACTAATGTGGTTTTTGATGATATTTCATGTCATTTTTTAGGAAAGTCAAGATGCATGAGAATCTATGAAAGCTACATCAAGAAGGATAATTTTTTGTAAAAGAAGCAAGAAATTAAGTTATGAAGATTTTATCTGACGACTTGGTCTGATAACCTATTAGATATGTGAAAAGCTATCCGACCATGTCACCACACATAGGCAGAGAACAAGAAAGTAAAACTTAAGATGCAAGAGAACTAGCAATAATGGAAGTAAAAGAGTTGATTTTTGAGCGAATGAATAAGGTAGTATAGCTGACGACTTATCTGATAAGTCGCCCACCTTGTGATAAGCTATTAGATTCATTGTTAGGCTTAGACAAAGAATGGATTTTATCTGGAATGCATGAAGACATCTATGATAGGACGTCATAAGTGTGATAAGTCACCAAGCTCGTCGTTAGCCTTAGGCAGGGAATAAGCTTGAAGTGAAGACGTGACGACATTTTTGAGAAGTCGTCACGTGTATGATAAGCCGTCACACCTTATCATCAACTTAAGGAAGAGATTTTCAAAAGTAAATAGGATCTAACAACATTCTTTATAATTTCTTTTTTATAATTTTTATTTATTAGTTGCAAACAATAGATCCTGCCTTATGTTGATTTGCTCGAACTGAGAAATAAAATAAAGGTAGAAAATTATCAATGAAGATTTTGGAAGGTTAAGTTCTCATTTAATGATTAATGTTGAAACAAGATTGATCAACTCTAGATAAAATCAGTATGAATAGAATGCATTCCTAAGTTCAAGAGAATTAAGGATTTCAAAATCTAGGAAGGTTGAGAAACACTTAGATGAACTGTCGAAACTGATAATTTGGTGTTTCCCATAAGTCACAATAATCCAATACTAAAACTATTACTCAATGGCGGATTACTAATAGTGTTCACAACCCTAGTTTCTCTATATCATTGATTTGAAAGATTGAAGTTTAAGATTTGATTTCTAAGGCAAATTGAAGTGTTAATAACTTTTGTTCAATCATTAAGAACCTCTATTTTGTTTTTTCGTGCCAGTTGTTTGAATTTAACTTCTATCTTTAGTTTCAAACTAGTTTAATCACCACTCACATTATTCTTTGTGGATTTGACCCCAACTCCGAAGTTGGGTAAATATATTAACGACGACCGCCTTGCACTAAATTGACTTGTAAGTTGAGTGCTATAAAAATGGCACCGTTGCAAGGGAATAATTTGGTGTATTGAGTTGGTTTGGAATTTTAGTTTACTTGCTTGACTTCAAACTTGTAAATATTTTTTTAGTTTATTTTTTATTTTTTATTTTTATTTTCTCACACCTTTTTTGAGATGTCAGCCTGGATAAATAGGTTTTTGAGTGATGACGATTCTGGTGATGATTCTAGTTATTATTGTAGGGGGCCATATTTTGAGGCATGTTGTCCAGATTTACCTGAAAGTGCATGGATTGGACCTTCACAATATGATGCGGATACTGTCCTACTTACTGTAACTTGGTGTTTAGCTTGTGGTCAAAGTGATCATACTAAGGATATGTGTGTTGTCATGACTCAAGTGAACAAATTAATGAAATAAATTTTAAAGAATCAAGAATAGTTGTGGGAATAGATAAAGGAGTTGCCACTCCCACCATGTTTACAGTGTCTAAAAAAAAGAATATGAGGAGGACTTTAGCCAATTTGAGGAGAAAACTCAAGAATCGCAACCACTTGATTATCATCTTTATCTTGAGACTAGCATTGAGAAGCAGAATAAAAGTGAGTGTGTAGAAGATAGTGTAAATTTTGAAGTAGAATTAGTTGGGCCTCACTCGAAGTATTTTTCCATATTATGTTTAGATGATATCTTGTATGTGGAATCATCTAAAATAGTAGAAGAGTGTGAGGAACAAAAATCCTATATTCTTTATTTTACACTTGATAAGCAACATAAAAACACACCTCACTTTAAGGACGAGTGGTTTACCACGCTCAATCCATTACTCGACTTCTTAATTTTTGTACCACCCCTATTAGCGACGCAAGAAGATGGACTCTAAGTTGGGGGTGAAATTCATATCCTTAAGGTGGAGGAAAAAATTGAGTTGGGTCGTGCCGCGACACTGAATTAGGCACTTCTTGGGAGAAAAACCAAAGTATTTTGTTGTTTGTATTCATATTATGTGATTGACATCAGATCTTCGCACCTATGGTGCCACAAGTATATTTTTGACTCTCTTGTTTTGGTTTGATGCATTAGGGACATTGCATGATTTTTAGTCGAGGGTGGGGCTACTTGTGGGCATTGATGTCCTTCTAGGATTTTTGTTGTCGTGGCTCTTTTCCCCGGAGTCTTGTTTCTAATAGATCTGGCATGTTTAGGTGTATTGTGTTTGTTTTGTGATGTGTTGGGGTTAATTGGGGGGAATAAGTATCTATGACAGTTGACATATTTTTGTTGATTTTTCTTGAAATGATAAATACCTCTCCAATTATCTATTTGGTAACTGTGTGACATGCAACTATATGTGACTACTGTGAATCTTTTAATGGAATTAGTACTAGGGACATGAAAATTACTGCTAACAATTACATGAACCGAATGGGTAGTAGCTTGTGATGTACTTTTATGCCATGTGTGTGAGAGACACTACCTAGTTTTCATCGTATGTTAAATCTAGAACTTGCCCGATTAGTCTTGCCTTGGTTGTAGGATAGCGGTTAGGAAAGGATCATAGGTCGATGTTAATATTAGTCCACTTTTAGCCTAAATGACCTTTCATGTGTGAATAATATCCCTTGATCCTGATTTTGAGCCTAAATGCCTATTTTTTTATTATACCTATCACCTTCCCATTTGTATCATAACGAACCTATTTTGGCCTTGGTTATTCATGAACATTATGCACTTTGACTTAGGCAAATAGCCTATATTGAGCGTTTCTATCATAGGAGTGTGTGATGTAAAGTGAGTATGAAGAAGGGTAATAAGAAATAATAACATGCAAGGCTGGGTGTGGAAGAAAAAATGAGAAAAGAAAAGTTGTGAAAAAAAATGATTGACGAAAAGATCACACCCATCCGGAGAATGTTGTGATCAAGAAAGGAGAAGATTAGGTAAAGGTTAATAAGTGAGACCCCAAAAATTTTTGTAGTACCAAGGAGGCTTAGTCACCTTATATATCTTTTTGTATCATACCAGCCCCAAGCCTGCATTACAAAGCCAAAGAAAAGACCTATAATGATCCTAACTCAACTGTCTGAAAGCCTTAGTAACGAAATTAATGGCAAGCTTATGGTATTTGTCTTACATTGATAGGAACTTCTTTCTGAGAGTGAGTGTCTCTTGACCATCCCCTCATTAACATACTTGATTACATATATGAGTGAAGAGGGACTTCTTTATTGTAAGGGCACATTGGTTGCATTGCTAGCTACTTACATGTTTGGGTAGTGTAACTTGCATATATGCATCATTATTGTTGTTAATTTGATGTCATATCTTAAATCCCTTAGGTTGCATTATTGATATTCATCGATATACACAGTTAGGTATAAAGTGATTGAAAATGGAGAGGGTACTGTGTTTCGAGCAAAACTTGATAATCAACTGTCATAGGTATCTTATGTTTCTCTTGGTTAAGCAACGTAGTATGGTGTCATGTAGTTTCTTGAGAATCAGCAATTGCTTTAAGTTGAGGGTGTTAATGTGCTAGCTTTTTGTTAGCACATTCGAGACTTTTAACTCAGAATAATTGGAAGTTCCTATGTAACTAATGTTGTTTTTGAAGATATTTCATGTAATTTTGTATGAAAGTTACGATGTATGAGAATCTATGAAATCTACGCCAAGAAGGATGATTTTTTGTAAAAGAAGCAAAAAACTAAGTTTTGAAGATTTTATCTGACAACATGGTCTGATAAGCTATCAGATATGTGATAAGATTTCAGACCATATCATCACACATAGGCAGAGAATAAGAAAGTAAAAGTCAAGATGCAAGAGAACTAGAAATAATAAAAGTAAAAGAGTTGATTTTTGAGTGAATAGAGAAGGAAGTATAGCTGACGACTTGTATGATAAGCCATCAGCCTTGTGATAATCTATTAGAGTCATCGTTAGGCTCAGACAAATAATGGACTTCAGCTGGAATGCGTGACGATATCTATGATAGGCCATCAGAAGTATGATAAGCCATCAGGCTCGTCATTAGCCTTAGGCAGGGAATAGAGTTTGAAATGAAAACGTGATGATATTTCTGAT
Organism: Capsicum baccatum var. pendulum; assembly: GCA_030864225.1. Taxonomy (NCBI): domain Eukaryota; kingdom Viridiplantae; phylum Streptophyta; class Magnoliopsida; order Solanales; family Solanaceae; genus Capsicum; species Capsicum baccatum. The sequence goes on along the minus strand of CM061559.1, from coordinate 190,726,288 downwards.
AAGTCATCACATGTTTGATAAGCCGTCATGCCTCATCATCAAATTAAGGTAGATATTGTCAAAAGTAAAGAGGATCTGATGACATTCCTGATAAGCCGTCAGACTCCTGATAAGCCATCACACACGTTGTCACCTTTCCGAGAAAAGACTGTGATCTATGATTTTGTTTCCATATTTAAGATGACGTATTTAAATCATATGTTAGGTTTTTCATTCATAATGTTAGGCATCTGGAACTTATTCTAAAGAGGAGTTTACCTCTCTTTGGGGCTCTTAACTTAGAATTCAATTTTAAATTCTTTGATTTAGTTATGGGATATTCTTCTTGAATTTGAGAAGAGAATTAATTTATGACTACATCTTTTGTAAGTTTAATCACTCTGAATTATGAATTCATTTCTTTCTATTTCATGTGGAACTAAAACACACAACTAGGGTTGTGGGATCTATGATTATAACTGCATTGAGTTAATAGTTAGCTATGGTTTGAGTGATTGTGGGGACATCTTGATAATTTCTTTGTTATGATTGTTATTTATTGGTTACAAACAATAGATCCCGCCTTATGTTGATTTGCTCGAACTGAGAAATAAACTAAAGGTAGAAAATTATCAATGAAGATTTTGGAAGGTTAAGTTCTCATCTAATGATTAATGTTGAAACAAGATTGATCAACTCTAGATAAAATCAGTATGAATAGAATGCATTCCTAAGTTCAAGAGAATTATGGATTTCAAAATCTAGGTAGGTTGAGAAACACTTAGATGGACTATCGAAACTTATAATTTGGTGTTTCCCATAAGTCACGAGAATCCAATACTACAACTATTATTCAATGGAGGATTACTAATAGTGATCACAACCCTAGGTTCTCTATATTATTAATTTGAAAGATTGCAGTTTAAGATTTGAGTTCTAAGCTGAATTAAATTGTTAATAACTTTTGTTCAATCATTTAAAACCCCTATTTAGTCTTTTTGTGCCAGTTGTTTGAATTTAACTTGTAGCTTTAGTTTCAATCTAGTTTAATCGCCACTCACATTATTCCCTATGGATTCTACCCCAACTCTAAAGTTAGTTAAATATATTGACGATGACAACCTTGCACTAAATTGGCATGTAAGTTGAGCGTTATCACTTATACTACACTTCTGTACCTTTTTGGTGCAGACCTAAGTACTAGCTTCCATCACTTACTTGACTTCGTGTAGTGTTGATCTTTCAGATATAGGGTGAGCTCTTTGAGTTTCAAGTCACCCATTTCTCTCTATCCTTGTTTGGTTTTTTGTATTCAAAAAGTATGTATTGACTATCAAACTTAGATCCTCTTGTACTGATATTACCAGGTCGAGGGATTGGTATTTGTATTATGATTGTCTCCTTTTTGTAGACCATTATTGATTATAATTGCATGGGTGTATTAAGGCCTAATTGGGCATTGCTTCTGAAATAACCCATTTACTTAGCTTTGAGTCATGGTGTTGGCTTACCCACTGGTGGGTTTTAGTAGGTGTCATCATGACTCAATGATTGTGTCATGATAAATTTGTATCAGAACTTAGGTTTCACCAATTTGTTAGAACAAGAGCAAGTGTCTAATAGAGTACTAGGATTTGAAAGTTGATGTTCATTTCCTATCTTCGGGAGGCTATGGGACATTCTTAGGAGTCCTTTCTTTCACTCATATTGTTCTAAGAGTTTGAGTTTGTTGTTTGAAAGATATTTTCTTAACTTTTCTCTCTCGTAGATGCCTTGGACACGTTCTACAGCTATGCATAAGGAGGGTCCGGAGACTGAGCCCAGGAATCCTACTCCTATTCGAGTATAACCTCGTGATGTATTACTAGTTAGGGACCAGTATGGGCCACCACTTCCAAACCCTATTCCTGTACATGAGCCAAAGATTTCTCTGCCACAGTCGGTGGTGGGCCAAGGACCAGCCCAGGCTCCACTAGGTTTTATTCCCTCTTATTTGCTTAGAGACGCCTTGGTTCAGCTGCTGGATATTTTTGATTGTATGTATACTACTGGGGTAGGAGTGTAGCCTATAGCTGCAGCTCCTAGAGTTGAGGTTCCTCCTATACTGGTAGTTGTTCAATCGATGGCTGCTCAGCCATTAGTGACCCATCCTACTATGTCTTTTGAGGAGCAGAAGATGCTGGGTAGATTTTTAAGGTTAAGTCCACTTAGATTTTCTGGTGCTCCCGAAGAGAATGCATTTGAGTTTCTTATTTCTTGCGAAGATAGGCTCCATGGATTAGGCCATGTTAAGACTCATGGTATGGATTACACCATATTTCAATTGTATTTGTCTGCTCGACACTGGTGGAGAGGTTTTTTGAGTTCTAGGCCAGTTGGATTTTCTCCCCTGTCATGACTTAGTTCATCTAGATGTTCTTGGATAAGTTTATGTCGCAAAACCTTAGAGATCAATTGACGGATCAGTTCACTAGATTGGAGTAGGGTTCTATGATAGTTGCCGAGTATGAGGCCTCTTTCCATGGGTTAGCTAGGCATGCGACTTCTATTTTGGATAATGATTATGAGAGAGTTTACTACTTTATAAGAAGATTGAGACTCCCTATTTCGATGGCTACTTAATGTCTAGTTGTTGCAAGTAAGGCTTTTGTTGAGTTTAATATCATGCTAGAGTGATAGAGGACATGCATCGTGAGGGTCGTGAAAAGAAGCCCAAGTGACGGGGCAGATTTTGTGGGAACCGTAGGAGTTTCAAATTATTATTGTTGTCAATTTTAAAGTAATAAATCATGTATCATAATTTTATTCACATGATTTATCCAAAATTAATTTGAGAATGATTACTTTATTATTTTGCTATTAATATTATTGTATACAGTTTTTAAAACAACAGTCATTTTCACCCAATTTCCCTTTTTTATGTTTTATTTCTAGCCAAATTTTGATCAATTGATATCAATTTTTGCCTAAAATTGACTTCAGTTTTGGCCCCAAATAAAACCTCAATTTCTGGCCTATTTTTAAAAGTATTTTAATCTCTGTTGTTGATCAAAGTTGATCCAACGACTAAGATCAAAAAAGCCTTTTCTTTCCTTTAAAACAAACCCCAAACTCTCATTCTCTGAAATAGTTGTAACTCTCACCTTTGTCTGCACCACCTCTCTTATCTCTCTAATAAACACTGTCGCCGCCTTCCTTTGGATAAGAAAGCACCAGCTGGTGCAATAACTCCAACCACCATCCCCATCATCCTAGCCGGTTACCATGGTTGGCGAACCACCAATAGCCAACCAAAAGTCCTCGTCCATCCAACGCTACCATCACCAGCCTCTCCCATTCCCGCCCAACATCATTCTAACAAGATGCCAGCCATCTCTAGACGCTGCTCTACCTTTTTGGCTAGTGAAAAATATGCCAGCACTACCGTCACTAGCAAAATAGCTGAAACAGTCACTCAATGCCGATTTCTCTCCTCCAGCTGCCAATTGGTGAGCCTTTCCCCTCTCGATGCCTCCCTCTCCTCTCACTCATTATGTCCTCGCTGAAGTTGATAATCAGCAAGGTCTTCCATGAACCTTTCTTTGATTATTACCGGGTTTAATTTTCTAGTACCTAAACTTACGTGTCTTGGTTGTCTTGTTTAGAAATTATTCAAAATAAAATTCTTAGATTTGAAATTCATGAGATTAGACTTTGAATTTTGATATGTTTACTATAATATCTAGATCAATATGCATGAAAAGCCCTGGTTTCATAATCTTTCTGTAAAACCCAAATTTCTTAGACTTATATGCCAACTTTTACTTATACATTTGTAGAATTACTCTATTTGATTATATTGGCTTGATTCATTCATAAAATTGTATCCTTTTTCATTATCTCTTTTTAATATAATTCTTGATTCTTCTATAAGAATTGCATGAACATTTGATGCTATGATATACTTAGGAAAGTTTTCATGTGTGTGTATATGGGTAAAAAGGCATAATGAATTTTACTTATTCCCCTTTGGTATTTGGTAATAATTTCATTTTAAATTCGATTTTACTTTACATCTTAAGAGAAAATATCTCATTAAATGATTTTAAATATATTTATTGTCCTTAATTTAGGCCGGAAAGATTTCTTTTACTTGTCAAACTATGGTGCATTATGATTTGGTTGTTCCAATTTATATTTTTGCCCTTTTTAACATTCAGTCATCTTACGGACTTATTTATGGAAACCCAATATGTCTACCTTAGTTGAATTTTGGTATTGAACTATTTATGATAAATGTGTGACCTATATGTGATTGGGAATGTGTATTGATTAATTTTCCCCATTTTAAAATAATTGTCTCATAGCTTCATATTTACGGTAGAAAATTTAGTGTGAGCTCTCTTACCTTTTATTATATATTTGAAAGATTTGTGTGGTATATTTATGATAATTTCACACATTTTTCTCCCTTTAACTAATTGGGTTTACTGATATTTTCGAATATAGTGTTTCCTTTTTTGCTGCTAATTGATGCTGACATATTTTTTTCCTTTAACTCTTTCTTGTTGCCACTATATAAAAAACTCCTTCCCATTCATTGTGGACAATTGGAAATCTATACACTCTCTCACACGAAAGCCTTAAGCAAATCAAAGTTTTACTTTATTACTTTTCTGAGTTGCACTTACTTTCGGAGCATTGGTCTTGATCTTCTTGTGGCAATTTGTGCTTATATTTTGCATTGCTTGTTTTCTTATTATTTATTATCATCAACTGTTAAGTCTTTGTCGATGCAGTTTCCTTTATATTTTATGTGAATATGCTAAAAAAAATATGCCTATAGGGACTATTTGATGTTTGTTATACTCTTGTGTCATTGTTCTTGTGTCTTGTGTCTTTCTTTGGCGTGTTCTTTGGTATCTCTATTTTTTTTATGCATAGCAGCTACCCTTATAGATAATTTTGGGACTTGAAGTATCACCCAGGAATTGGGGAGGGATTGCTCATTTTTTTTCGTTTACTTATTTATTATTCATTGTGTTGTAATAACTTTTGTAAACCTCTACTGATGTAATAATAAATGTGGGACTACTTTGGAGGTGGGGTTTATGTGTTTTACGTGTATGTTAACTACTTAGGCAAACATAATTTACGATTTATTAATTTAGTTACATGTTTGTCGCCTAGAAAGCATGATTTGGATTAATAATTTACTTTACAAATTAGCACCAGTAAAATTAGCTTTTGATACGTTTAATTTATTTTTCAGCATCTGGTCTTAACATTTAGAATGTTTAACTAACATTTTTAGAAATTAAACACTTTTTCATTCCTCCAAGATAATTTTCGGCCTAAAAATCAATTTCCAGCAATTAAACATTATTGTTCAGTCCGCTAAAATAATTTTTAGCAATTGAACCTCATCTTTCTACCCTTTAAAATAAGTTCCAGCAATATTTATTTTTCAGAAAATAAAATTAACTTTTTTGAATATGTTATTGTATTTTTTTCTATGTGCTATGTGTTATTGTTTTTCATAAAATGTCTTTGCGCTCATATTTTCCTCCACTTGAAACCTTTTTTATTTGTTTTTCTAAGAACGGTTGCGTGGTTGAACGGACGTTCTTTCCTAAAGCATCCTTCGGGAAATGCCGTTTGGATCGGTCGATCAGTGGTGTGTCGACAGTCATAAGCTTTCCCACTCTCAAGTTATCCTCTTAAGAAGATCTTGTCAAGAAATCGCTCTTATTCGCTAGAGCATGATCGTATATTTCTTTACAAAGAAATATGCATCCTAATTACTTATGTTCATCTATTGAAATTATTTTTTTAAAATGTGTTCTTTCATTTGTATTTGACAACCCACCTTGATTATCCATCCATAATCCATTTTCACCTGTTATTCGATTTCTCTAAGTCTCAAAATTTCAAACTACGTTTTGACCTGATTCTTGTTCTAAAAGGATACGTAGGAAATCCTTTATAAGGATGTGGTCTTACTTTTTCCTTTATTTTACAAGATATCCTACTATTTGAAAATGTGAAATAAGAAGAAAAAGAAAAAAATGAGGATAGGACAGCTGAAGAAGAAGAAACAAATGAGGAGAAAACATAAGAAGATGGTGAAAACAAATCATAAGAAGAAGAAAAAGAAAAGAAAAAAAAAGCAGTTGATGAAGAAGGACTGGTTTAACAGGAGGATGAAAATATTGAAGAAGAGAGGAAATTACAATAAGAAAATAAAGAAAATGAGAAGAAAGAATAGAAGAAGAGGAGAAAAAACATGAAGACAATGAAGTGGATGTGATGGGCATTGTTAAGGAACTCAATGTTGATAACATTTAGTTTGGTGGTTTGGAACAAATAATTTTTTTAATGATTTATTATTTTTAATAATTTCTTCATGGATAATTAAATTGCATATATTTGGCATGTTAATGATGACATTTACTGATGAAATTATGTTCAACTATTCTATTATCTTGTTAGATTAAACAGTTGATTGCATTACATTACCAGTTCAACTATTGTTCTAATTTCTAGAGGTTGATGACAAATATTATAGAAGTTGTTCTTTAAAATTTATAGACTGAACGCATAATCGAATGAATAAATCATATATTTACAATGACGACAAACAAGTTTACTATTATATGCTGCATTGTTTGTGTCCAGTGTAAATCATAGACTTAAAGCTTTGCAAATACTATACCGTATTGGTTTATTTCCCTTAGTATCATATTAGGAAAAAGGAATCACTAATTAATAAAATAATAAATAATTAAATTTCATGCAATCAAATGAGCTTAAACAAGTCATGTGATCATATGAGAGTCCAGGTAAATTGTAGAAGGTGATCAAAGATGTGTGAGGATGGGTAGTCATTTAACAACCAACATACTCAGGGTAATGTTTACCCAAAGCAGAAGTATGTTGTGGGGAATTCATTTGTTCAACCACAATTCATCATTTATTCAACCAAAGTCATCATCTCACACTTCTTTGATCACTACTTTCAATTTATGTGGACTCTCATATGATCACATGACTTGTTTAGTTTAATTGCATAAATTCCAATTATATATTATTTTATTAATTAAATAATCCTTTTCAAAATATGTGCTAGTTATGATATATAAATAAATATCATCATATAGTTATTTAATTGTGGAAGAAGTTCCCAGTCCATTCTAGATCATATCAGGTCGAGTAAATAACTAAGCAAGGTCTAGCATAAACTATGGACTACTTCATTAATAAATGCACTAGACGATGATATATATTCACAAACCATAATTATCACATTTTTTGAAAAGGATTATTTAATCAATAAAATAATATATAATAGAATTTTATGCAATTAAATGAGCCTAAACAAGTCATGTGGACTTATGAGAGTCCAGGTAAATTGAAAGTGGTGATCAAAGATGTGTGAGGTGATGACTTGTGGTTGAACAACCAATATACTTAGGGCAATGTTTACCAAAACACAAGTATGTTGTGAGGAATTCATTTGTTCATCTACTACCCATCCGCACACATCTTTAATCAACTTCTCTAATTTACGTGAACTCTTATACGATCACATGACTTGTTCAAGCTTTTTTAATTGGATCAAATACAATTATTTCTTATTTTATTTATTAATTATTCTCTTTTTTTTCAAATATGCTTCTAAGAGCAATAAATTAATGTAGTATATTATTGTAAAAGTTGTAAGTCTATGATTTACAATGGACACAATATATGACCCTCAAATCAATTTTACCTATTTAATTATTTTATATCTTTGACTATGTACTAATGTGTTTTTTACGGTTACACCAACCGTATATACCTTAGCATTGATCGAAAGTGGATCTATACAGCTTAGCATCTACCCAACGCATGAGAAGGAATCAATTATATTTAAGGTCTATGTAAGAGGTCTAGCAGTATGGTATATTAGTGAAAAATCTTATAGTCTATGATTTACAATTGACACAATTTTATTTATTTAATTATTTATATTTCATGAACCCACATAATGGAATCCATCGATTACATAGACAGTCATATGTAGTTATTGATCTCGGTCAATCATATACTATATCAACCTTGCAATTAATTTTGTAGAAATCCACATAATTATTTATAGACCAGATTCATTATCCATTAGCATATATGAATTCATATATATATATATATATATATATATATATATGATAGACCATTAATTTTGACGTCTGACAACTGTTTCATTCATCTTCTAACAGGGGAAATTGCAAAATTTCAACCAAGAAAAAAATTGTATAATTAATGTAGAGACAAACAGAAAGGGCATTGCAATAAAATTTCATACCAAAAACACTTTATTTTATAAGTTCATTGCAGCAATGGTTTAACACCATATTTACAGCAAAATACGAGAAAACAGGAAAAAGAAATATGCTTTAATCTAACAAATTCTCTAGCCATGAAAGCTTCTTTGCAATGAACTTACAACTACAACTACAGCAGAAATTAAAACCTAAACTAAGGGGATGATGGTAGGGTGATGAACTCTTCGGGATGCATGTTCAACCTCTCCACGATCACCCATAAAAATCAGGTGATACTCTAAATTTCATGGTAGAGGTGCTCCCTGTCCTGACCCAGACTTGTAGAAGAGACAATCTAGGTCATTTCGGAGGAGGAAAATGTTGTGGCTACGTTGGAAACGAACTCTTCTTCATGGTTTGAGTGGAATTCTCGACATCTGATCGTATTTATCAATTTTGAGGGGTTGAAGAAGATGAATATAGTGTATAGTTGATGGTTGTTTATATGGACCAAAATAGAACCCTTTGTTTTTTCCGATCAGTTATAGGTAGTTACGTGCGTCAGTGGAATTTGAGAAGATAACGTATACCCAATCGATATAGGGTGTGAGTGGTTGTGCAACTGTTTTTTTAATGAGTCATAAATGCTTAACTGTTCATCTATTCAGTTGAATAATTAGAATTTTTAATAGACTTGAAATAAAATCAATAATAAACTATATAAATAATAATCCCAATAGACTTGACATACAATATATTCAATAACTTAAAATGTAGATAAAAGACACATAGCAAAATCGATAAGACTGGCATTAATCATACCAAAGCAGGGTTGTCAAAATGCATACACTACCATGACTTACAAAAATAGAAAATGCATACACTTCCATGACTTACAAACGTACTTCACCTTAAAGAATTTGTTGGTCGATCACTGGTATGAAAACCTCCGTACAAAAATGGGAATGAATGAATTTGAATATAATCGATGCCCTTCTAGCGCTGGGATAGAGAAATGTATGTGTATGACTTATAAAATACTAAAATATATCTAATGATGAGGTATCGAGTGAATGTGGAAAGCTTTTCAAGCTAGTAAAATAGTGAAGGTCGCCAGAATCAGAAAATATTGGTGAAAAATGGGAGCTCCTATTGGTGGCTTCTTGGATAATATTTTAAATTAAAATAGAAAAATATGAAAAATGGTGGAAATATAAAAAATGATGGAAAATATTAAATATTACATGGATGAGAAGAGGGATTAAAGTGTAATATTTAAAACTTGTATGCTAGGATTGTATATTAGAAGTGATGATGTCAACCTAACGTCTAATACTTAATTTTTCAAGACTTGTGTCAAAAAAATTAAAAAAAATTTCAAAGTGTCTATTTTGCAAACTGGAGTTATCCAAGATATATTTTTTACTGTCTTAGTAGTATTTTATATTTATTCTTTTGGACAGAAGATTACCTTAAAATTAATTTTAAAAAAAAAATAAAATAGATATGTCATCTATTGCAACAGATATCAATATCTGTTTGAAAATTTCCAACAGCTCAGTCATCTGTCGCAATAGATGCAAATGTCTAGTTGATCATTAAATCAGATAGGTAATCTGTTGCAATAGATCTCAATATTTATTCAAAAATTTCCAACAAATCAGTCGTCTGTTGCAATAGATTTCTTTGCAATTGATTTAAAAAAAAATAATTAAGATCAATTCGGACCAAATCAACAATTTTAAAACTTGTCATTCCTTTTCAGAAATACAAATCAACCCAACACAAATCATCCATTTGCGAAAAAAATATTTCATCATTTAAAATTTGGAGTTCTCGCTCTTTTCTTTATTTCTTTACAATACAAATAATAACTGCTCAACATATTGCTCAACCCTTCAAAACAGATCGATTTTCTTCCCATTTTGACCACTTAGTTGTTATTTTTGACTTCATTCTTGCTTGTATCTATCATTTTCTCTGTCTTTACAGGTAACAAAGTTCGTGAAGAGTTCTATATTTGTTTTTTATTCTAAAAATTAGGATTTTTTAGTTAATAATGAAATGGAAGACTTTTAGTTGTATTACCTTCAATAATGGGTTAAGAATTTTGAGTTTTGATGCTAAAATATGTAGAAAGAACCCAAGAAACTTCTAGTTTTTGTAGCTGTATTTTGTTGACTGTCGTGATATTGTTGGATAGTATTTATGGTATTTTTGGTGGCTGTTATTGATGGTGTCGGTATTGGTGGTCTTGGCGGTGGTGTCGGTGGTCTTCGTATTAGTATTGGTGCAATTAGTGGTAGTGGTGGTAGTCTTGATGGTCTTGATGTGGGTATTGATGGCATTGGTGGTGGTGGTGGAGGTGGTGGTGGTGGTCTTGGTATTGGTCTTGGTGCTCTTGATGGTGGTATTGGTGGTCTTGGTGGCATTGTTGGTGGTCTTGGAGGCATTAATAGTGTTCTTGGTGGGATGGGTGTAAGTGTTGGTGGTCTTGGTAGTCCATATGTTGAGAGATATTAAATAGGTTTTCAAATAGATTCCCCATCTGTTCTAAGTGATGGGTTATCCATTGGAGTATTTTTTGTAATGTTGCGTATTATAATTTATTAAAATTTGTCTTACCTTTTTTAAAAAATTTATGCAGACATCAAATGTAATGTATTTTTTGTTTTTCTATTATTTATAGTTAAAAGATGTCTCCCAAAAGAACAGAACTGAAAGTGGATCAACTTCCAACCACCCAACAAAAAAGGCTAGAGTACAAATGGATTTGGAGAAACTTCCTGAACAATCTCTGTTAGAAAAAAATGAAACTGAGGAAAGTTATGAAAAGGGAGGTGGATAAAGGTATATATAGGTTGGTGAAGAAAATAAAAGTGAGGAGAAAGAAGAAAAAGATGAACAAGAAGATGAAGAAGTATAAAGTGAGAAAGAGGATGTTGATCAACATGATGATAAATAAGAAGATAAAGAAGTAGAAAGTGAGAAAGAGGATGATGATCAACATGATGATAATGCATCACTAATGGGGCATGAATTAAGATCGAAATCCCAGAACGAAAACTATTAGTATTGACATGTTTAGAGTTGTGATATTGATAGATGACCCTACAGAACTAACTGGTGATCTTGTACTTAAATGTCAGTTGGGGAAACCTTTTGATGAATTTAGGAATATTATCAAGATTGAAAACATAGACAAACTTTTTAAGAAGAACTGCTTTAGACGCTATCTTGAGTTGTCTAAGGACCATACTGCCCATTTCCAAATGAGCATGGTATATGGTCTTCTCAAGCGCAGGATCAAGTACGTAGGGGATGATAAACATTTGAAGGAGGGGACAAAAAGGTGGATGAAATCTGGATCAATTATTGTGGCATATTGGTTTGTTTTGTCTTGAAAGAGTTTGCCATAGTGACAGGCTTGAGATATGATCATCCAAAAATGCCTCTCACCAAGGACACACCCTATAAAAAGTCCAAGGAAAGCAAGATGGCAAAACCACCACCACCATTAAATAGGAGGAAGACATTGTCCAAGAAACCATCCATCAAAACCAACAAATGCAAGAAAAAAAAGATAGGTTGTTGGACATTACTGCATATAGCTATAAAGAAAAAGATTTTATAGAAGATCTCAAGGATAAAACCATACCAAATCAGTATAGGGATCAATTGTTCTTGGTTTGGTTAGCGCATTTTGTTATATTGGCAAGAGACATCAAGAAAGTCATAGAAGATGATTTGTTGGCGCATGCTGATGATTTTGAGAAATTCCATGATTATCCCTGGGGATATGATAGCTATAACTTGACTGTCAAATATTTACTGACAAAGCTATCCCCAAAGACGATCACATTATATGGTTTTCCTTGGTCTTTCATGGTAAATTTAATTAGTATTTGTTTACTCATCCATTATTTTATATTGAATAATTAGTATGACTTTTTTTGGTTACTTCCTATTTACATATTTTAGGCTTGGGCATTTAAAGCCATTCAGCCCCTATAAAAGCAGGTCAAGGATTACTTGGATAACGTTTTTCATCCAAGGATCCTTAGGTAACCGGATGCAAAGAGTAACATAAGAATTAAGGAGGCTGATCTCTTTAACCCTCCAAATGATGCAGTATATCTTCTTTAGAGTAAAATAATTTGACTCAAAAAAAGATCTTGAAACTGATGTGCCATCTATTACGACAGATGGGTCTTCTGTTGTAATTGATTATCCATCTACTATAATTGGTGCAACAGATGGGTAATCTATTATGATAGACGATCCATATTTTACAATATATTAACCATCTATTGCTCTGGTTCTATGAACTCGACTCAACAGATTACCCATTTACTGTAAATTATGCAACAAATGGGTAATTTGATGCAACATATTGTTAATCTGTTGCGACATACAGATCAGCTATTACGATAGATAGATTATTTATTGCATAAGTTAATTGTGTTAATATTTAAACCAACTGACTGCAAAATATTATTATATAATTTAAATGTATTTTTCTTTTTCTTAAAGGTTGTGCATCCTTGGATCGTGCCTACTGAGCAGGAGTTGGGGATACAATTTTTTATTACTCTAGGTCTTGTTGATACAATAGCAGAACAAGCGGTGAATTTAATAAAGAAGGAATTGGCTAGAGCAATAACCATAAGAAGAGTAGGTAGGCAAGGTCAACCTACTACAACAAATCCAAGTGTTTCTTCTGAGATGTTGCTAGTGGAGTTGTTGGTGTTGGTGGCAGCCATCCTGATGTTACTGTCAGTCGTGATGATCATCATGTTAATGCTCAAGAAAAAATAAATAAGTTAGAAATCACCCCTTAAACAGGTCTCCCTTACCCTTACAGTGGTCCTCTCACCCCCTCTTTACCCGTATGTTCTTATTCCAAATGCAAAGTGTTCAAGGAAAGACAAGATAAACTCCTTGAAGAACTAGAGGCTATCGCTGAAGCTGTTGAGGAATTAAAATTCAAGAGGGGTGTTATACCATCAAAGAAGGTGGGGGAGTCATACACACCTACAGTGGCGGTTAGGAGGAAAAAAAGAAAAATTAGCCAAATACTCTCCAGTCTGAAAACAAAAAAAAATGCAACTCTTCCCTATCCAAAAGTTGTTGAAGTTCAGGGGGCACTGAAGAAAGTGGACATATACGCGGCACTTGGCGATGAAGAGAGGACAAAATTGTGAAATGCCAAGTATCCCAAGAAGAAGAAACCAGCAGAAGAATACACCATGCATATGTTTGTAACCCAAGACTTCAGGAGTATGACAACTATGCATAAGTAGTAAGTGGAAAGGGTAAGTTTTTTTTCCTAAAATAGCCTTCTAATCTACTTCATGAAGAAGAAACTATACAATAGATGTGCCATCTATTGAAACAACTGGGTATTCTGGTACAACTGGTGGTTGTTTTGTTGCAACATATTAAATACATGTTGCATAAGTTGCGTTATCTAGGTAATCTATGGACAGATTCAGAGAACTCTCTACAACAGATAGACCATCCATTTCATCTTTACACTATGTTTTTCTTCTTTATAATTACTAACCTATTTAAAAAATTTATTCTTATATCACAGTATGTTGATGAAATTCTCTGCCTTAGGAGGGGTAGGCAATTAGCGTACTCGGATGGTTATGATGCTGACGATAGGATAATGGACCTCAACTTCTACAATAATTTCAAGAATAGGTACAATAGGATCTGTAAGCTAGTGTCAACTCTCGGTGACATGGGATTCGATACGTTAGTTTCTACGTAGGAATGAGATAAAGATATGATTAACTATGTTATAAGGAAGAGGCCATATCCATATATTTGCAGTCATGAATGTGGAAGTACAATATTTTCTCGCTGTTTAGATAATTCTCGAAGAGGGAAAGATTAATGCTTATGACTGCAACATACCTGTGTTCGACAATGGTGTTTTTTTTACCCACATGCAGCCACTATTGGACTTTTTCCCCATCTTGTTAACGCAAAGTAAACTAATGGATCATTTTCCAGTGGAAGTCTTAATGAAGAAAGCATGATATTTTGAAGGTCAAAACAAGGGCATATACCTTCAAAAAATAAACTTGTTAGCGCATGAGGGCCATACGCACTTGCATACATCAAATATTTGCTGACCAACACAGAAATGTTTGGTCTGTGCAATGCCATTATGGAAAAAATGCAAGAGGTATGGGCTCATTGGGTACTAACTAAATGCTTCGAGCTTGTGTATAAAGAAGAAGATGTACAAAGACAAACACCATAACATTTTTTTATGTTTGACAAAAGTTGAATTTTTATAATGCAACAGATTGTCTATTTGTTGTAACAGATAGTATATCTGTTATGACTGATTGATTACCTATTGCAATAAGTTGGTCATTTATTGCATTATAAAGATATTTCTCAGTCTATTTATCACAACAGATATACAATCTATTGCAACTTATAGTCTATCTGTTGCAACTGATAGGTAATCTATTGGAACAAATAAAAAAAGCAGGAAAACCTGTTTGAAAATTTCCAAAATATGGCCTACATGTTGCAACATATGTCTAAATCTGTTTGATAATTTCCAGCAGATATATCGTCTGCTACAACATATGCATTATCTGTTGTGATATCTGAATCTAGTATTCTATTTCAATTAAGAATTTCAAAATTAAGGATTAAATTATATTCATAGACAATATAAAATAAATTGAAGCCTTCAAAAATTACATGAAACAACTCAACAAATAAATGAAATTTTAAAAAAAAAATTATGGTACAAATGATCTACTCTACAAATAAATCAACAATTTAACCTTTGGTGCCTACAATTACCAAGGAGAGGTCATTACTTTGATAGAATCAAGCTATAAAGATCTACTCAATATGGACAAGTTGTTCTTTATCTGGTGCTATGGAATTCAGCTATGGTCATCGTGGATCTTTAATGTCACTTATGTATGATTTTTGATCTTTCGCTTCTCCTTATTTCCATAAAAAAGCAGCATATCTTTTGTGGAGTAATCCATCATCAAGTTCATCATTTGGTACTTGTAATTGATCACTCAAATACTCGGCATAAGCAGCAACAAAAAGACAACAATCCCTGTATTTAAAAAAAATAGATAATTTATATATGGCAGTTCATATAAGATTTGTAAAATTTATGAAATGAAACTAAATCATGATACTTACAGGCTACCAATGGGTTGTTGAGCCATTCCTTCAACATATTCTACATCAAATGGATTATTCATTTTATCTCTGTCTACTTCAATCGTCGACCAATCAATACAAACCTTTTGATTCAAAAAGCCACTCATATCAAGGTAAGTAGGCAATATTTTATCCAGCTTTTATATCTCAGACAATGGCCCAAAATGTCTCCTTCGCGAATTGAACAATAAACTCGGATGAGCCTCTCTTTTAGAACGATGACGGCTAACACCCAATGGAATTCATCACCATAATTAATTAGGATATTCACTTCGTTGACTAAATCCTACGGTAAGCCAGATGGAATACTAAAACCTTTGATGATGTTGATTAAGCATTCCTCATTTCGGAAAATTTCCGACTGTTGTTGACAAAACCTATCGTAGGCATTATTGATAAAAAATTTGTACAAACAATTAGCTGTCGTTATGTTTGTAGCTTGGTCTTCCTTCGGAGGTAGTAAGAAATGACATCGATGTACTGTACATATTATCAAATATTTCAGATTATGTAATAATAAAATTAATACACAGATGCAATTAAATAAAGTATTAATTAATAGTAATATGTATGGCATTTAAACCTCATCATTCCAGCAAGTTTAGGGCTGTGACATCAAATAGAATCAATCCTTCATTTTGGGATGTGCAACAATAAAGTCGAACATATCAAAACCAAGACTCGATTCATTCACTTTGTAGTGTTCGTCATTTTATTTTCTACATGATTTACATGTATTAATGTCATGTTTTACAAAAAAAACTGTATGAATTAATATCTTTAAAAATAATCTATGTACCTATCGGCGTGATGATTTAACAACCCATTGGCAATCCATTTTGAATAGTCATCGATCAATTTTATTACTTTTTTTTGGAACCTAGTCCGAGATGTTGAATCCCTCAAATGGATAATTTCTTCGTTCTCCCGAACTGAAAGGCTCCACTTTTTCTTCTTTCATAAAAGCAATTTATGGATTATCAACTCATGTATTATACTGTTCAGCAGTAGCTTCTACTGTGACATCCACGTGAAAAGCCAGAATTGGCAATGTCAATCATAGATATACAACATATTATCTATTTGTTACATCAGATGGATCATCTGTGTTGACAAACTCAAACAACTAAAATAGAGTCGTATGTTAATTTTGAACAAATGACCCATCTGTTGCAATATATGACTCATCTACTGGTATAAATTAAAAAATACTAAGACCTGTTTGATTTGCTGAAATAGACGGACGTATGTCACAATAGATAACACATCTGATGCAATAGGTTAAACGACAGTTGCAACAGGTGTATATATTTGTTTGATATTTTTTAGTAGATGCATAATTTATTGAATCATATATGTGTTTATTTATTTATTGGAACAGATAATATACATTCACCCTCTTCAGCTCATACTACTCTCCTGTGGCCCTTTAACATTGATCAAAGGTGTAATACAAAGATAAAGGAGTTGTAATTTTGCTTTTTCAATGCCTAATGATGCCTTGGAAAAAAATTTTCCTTCACCTCTTAGCGACCTTGATCTCTAGAGGAGTGTATGAATATGAAATCCTCTTTGATGGAATAACATCCCTCCTAGATGTCATTTCCTTTACAAAAGTAGTTAATGCATTTATAGCATTAATCACTCTATCATGTTTCGTCTTGCAGTCTTGACATTTGCATGCAGAACATTCGCTAGAAGTGGCAAAATTTGTATAACCAGTATAATCATAATCATAATGGTTTGTTATTTCAAAAATGGTAAGAGGAGCATCATTAGCCCCAATAGCAGCACCATTACCACTTTCATCATGATCAACAGCAAGTCCACTCTCCAAATTTATTTTTCTTATAATGAATGTTGCTCCAAACAATTTCTTATTTATTCTATCAATGACCTTAGGGTTTGATAAAGTTTGCACAAATCATAAAGTTAGAAAAAATGGCATCTTCAACTCTCGATTGGTCGAAACAAGCCACAGATAGACAATCTAAAATAAATCAGTACATATATTAGAATTATGATGAAATTATATTAAAAAAACTATTAATTAAAATAAAAAAATTAATTAGAATTAGACTTACTACTTCCTTTGGAGGGTTGAAGAGATCAAGAAATTTTATATTTTTGTTGGTTTTGGCCGACAATCATCTCAGGATTTTTGAGCAGGAAACTTCTTCCTGGTAGTTCACTTGTTGTCTCAAATAAGGATGGCTTCAAATTCCTAAGCCTATAAAATAACACAAATAAATCAAAAGAATCATTGAATAAAAAAATAAATCATGTCATAGTAAATGAAATATTTACTATGAAAGTCCATAGAAAGCCATATAAGTTGACTGTCTTTGGCGTTAACGGAGTGAACAAATATTTGACAGTCATTTTGAAGCTTTCATAACCCCAAGGATAGATATTAAATGCCTTAAGATCCTTGGAGAACTTTATCAAATCAAGTGGTATCTTGTTGTTAACGTCACTCGCCCAAAGAATATTATGTACAAACAAAACCAAGCACATTGATTGCTTGTGCTTCCTTGAAAGTATTTTACCTTTCAATGCTTCTATCAAATTTATGTTTTTAAAGCTTGGATCAATAAAATACACTAAGTCATCACGATCACTTAACTTGCCTTTGCCTTTTTTGGGTGTGCGGGATGTTTTTTTGGGGTTTAGAATAGGTGTGTGGGATCTAGTAACTTGTCTTTTTTGGGTGTGCGGGATCTAGTAACTATGGAAAACTCCCTCTAACAAAACAAACAGGTATGCCACAGTAATTTATCCATACCTCATCGATCTTATCTTTGTTTTCATGCATAATCCTACGCTTGAGAAGATCATATACCATTTTCATTTGGAAATGAGCATTGTTGTCCTCTAACAAATTAAGATATCGCCCAAATCAACTTTTTATTTAATAAGCATCCAATTTTTATTCTCAAAGTATTCTGAAGGCATTAAAAGATTTTTCCTATAACTGACTTAACCATGAAATCACCCATTAAATATGTGGCTCCATCGCACTACATTAACACAAGATAATGATCAATGCTGAAGGTTTTGACCAACTCTTCGATGAAAGGGCTATTAGAATTTGGATCTTCAATTTTGAAATATTCCTCCTCCCCATGTTCATCATCTTCTGCTCCCGATTAAGTAACACTTGAACGCAAGCTCATAGAGTGGTGGATGTAGCCTACCTGTTTCACTTGTTTCTTTACTTTGACTTGATTTAGTTTCTTTTCTTTGGGGAGCCGTATTATCTAAAATTAACAGGAACAGAAAATATATTATAATTAATTAATGCATTATTAAAAAGGATAACTATAAATCAAACATGTACAACAGTAAAATAACAGTTCCAATAGACCACACATTAGTTGCAACAGGTAGGATATCTGTTGTAGTATATGACAAACCTTTTGTAGCAGATGAGCAATCTATTGGAAACAATAAAATAGGCCACATATTTGTTGTACCAGGTAGGATATCTGTTACAACATATAACTAATTTGTTACAGCGGATGAGCAATTTGTTGAAAATATTAAAAATAGTCCACTGATAACGCTCAAACTACAGCTATCGTAAGAGTGTAAGCGGTCGTTGTCAAATATAGAACCTAACAGGGTTGGGTGTCGAATCCCACAGGGAGTAGCCGGTCACTAAGTAAGCAACGATTATTAGACTTTTGGTGAAAGTTTCATAAAAAAGGGGGGATTTTGTGTCGTCCAATAATGTAACAAAATAGCAAAGTAAAAATGGAAAATAGCAACGTAAACAGAAAGAATGTTTAGTAAGATGTTAATAAATGAGAATTAAGAGTTGGGGTTATGTCCACCTTATGAGTTATACGTCTCTATTGGCTATGAGTTATGCAGAATTTAGACATGCATGTGCTTATAGAAAATTGTATTCTATGGTAAATCCAGGCGTCTTTCGACCATCAAGGACTATATTACTTTAACTCTTTCGAGCTTAAAGCGTATCTAATGGTACAAATTCTCCAAGAGGTTAATCCAGTTACGGCACTAACTTTTTAACAGGAGTTGGTGCCCTATTACCTTGACATTATCTCTTTTCCAGACATATAACTTTTCTTTCAAACAAGTTAATGCTATACTGGTGTATCCTATGTGTTTGCAACCACAAGGATTTGCATTAAGATGAAGAGAGTAATGATATAAGTAGCATACGTGTCACGAATTCACAAACTCATAGCAATAGATAGTATCTCATAAGGCTTCCATAACCCCAAAAGAGAAGTTTAGCTACTCATGAGTGCAATGGAAATCACAATAGACATTATCATTATATCAAAGTAAAGATCTCGCGTGTAGTAGGGTTTGGTATGGCTTGTGGCATGAATTCCCTTTTAGAATAGAGTTTCTCTTGTTGTGAAAATTAAGAGTCAAATAGATGAAGAGAATAAGAATTGAAAGTAGAAGTATTCGGATTAATGGAAGAATTAGAATGATTTGGAATTGAAGAATTGTTGGAATTGAATGGATAAAAGTCTCTAGAAAAATAGGGTATTTATAACACCCATATCCTATTCCTACTAAGCTACTGCATCACTTAACCTAATCCTACTAGGTTACTGCATCATTATCCTAATCCTAATAAGTTACTTTTTTTGCTCGGGATAGATTTTCCATGCGTCACTTTTGGTCCTAGGCGTCCAAACTCTCCTTCCCTTCTTTTGTGAAGCTTCCTTTGGCGTCAAGTTATCCATAAAATGTTGAATTCTGCATCATTTATACCTGAAAACTTGGTAATCACGTTTGTTAGCTCACTTACAGGAAAAAGGACTAAAAGTTCATGAATTATATATTTTGTCCTCAAAACTTAGCTAAAATATGGGTAAATTATGGCACTTTAGGCGTGTAAATACGCCTAACATCAACACCCCACACTTAAAGCTTTGTTCATCCTTGAACAACATATCATGTCCTTCTAAACATCTACTTAGGGTTTCACAGTAACAACACAAAATATTCATCAAGACAGGCATGACAATCATTAACAAAAAGTAGCTTTCTGATCACTACTAGAAATAATTTTAACCTCTAATATAAACCCGTGATGGTGGTTAATTCATATTCAAAAGTTAAAGCACGAAGAATCATACACGACTACCCAAAACTCATCAACCCTGTGTGGCTCACAATATATTACCCATAATCACTCACAAGTATAGTATATTTATCGAAACATGGGTATATGATTATCCTTACTCTCACTCTCACAAAGAATTCACATGTTGTAACTGATGACCATAGGCTTGCCCTTAGTGTAATGCTCCACTAAATATCAGAATGCTAAGCTTAGGATTAAATAGGTCTTTTACTGGTTGTAATGTAGGCTAAGGGACGGGTAGGACTGTTTTGGCCAGAAATAGTGACTATGCTCCTATGCGCTTTAATACATCACATTGTGCTATTAACACTCTCTTTCAAATAACCTTTCTACTTTCTTTTAATCTAGCACCCCTTCTCACCTCTTTTATTCAAACATAACTATCTTTTTATTTAATCATCAACACAATTTCCGTTTTTCTATTTCTTTTTCTTTTCTTCTCTCTTTTTTTTTTTTTTATAACATACCTCTATGATAGCCACTCTTTTTCATAACGAATTCAAGTACCAGTTCACTTTTTAAGGCACTACTCTCACCCAATTTCCTCTTATTTTGTCACATGATTTTACCATTTAAAGCACTTAGGAATTTGGATCAAATTATGGTCTTGAAAAAAATGGATTAGGCTTACATATGAGGCTGTCCAACAAAATAGGCTAAAGGCTCAAAGGGGGCTATCTAGTATAATGTCCATGGGTAGGTAAAATGAAGGTAAAAAATTATAGGTTTCCAAATAAATGCCTAAATCATCTCCTAAACTCACACTCTTTATTTCGCTTCACACACACGCCAGGCAAGTTCTAGCATCAGCCACAAACACAGAACATACTATATCCTCACACACACAAGGCACATGGTCGACTTTATTGGGAGTAGTATAGACTCTTGACCCAACAGATGAAGGAATTAAACCACACACTTATCACATAGTGAGTCACATTTAAAGCCTAAATGTCTCAATAGTAATGATTTTATCACAGACTCTTGTCATAATACCATGCTGCTATCAGAACAATTTCATGCAAGGTTAAAACAAATTTTAAAATTTAACTACTAAAAAAAACAAACATAAATAAGCAAATGCAGATAAAGAAGTATAGCATAAAAATACCAGCACCCCACACTTAGATGGGACACACTGCCCTCAGTGGAAAATAAATAAGAAGAACCTGGTTAGTCGGACTCCTCCTCTATGTCTGGGGTCATACCCCCTGCGTCGGAATCATCATCAGAGACATCATCCTCAAAATTTCCTCATAAGTACCCCACTTGATTCCAAGAGTGCGTCGAGGTATTTGCAGCACGGAGGATTCACCTTGCTCTTTTCGTCCCCTTTTCTGGCCTTTTTGTGAGGTGGTTGCTTTATATTTTCCTTGTCTTTCTTTGGGTGCCATTGTACCTAAGATTAAAATAATAGTCATGTTTGCTTCATATCGATGGATACAATCAATAAACAAGCAATAGTGGCACCACCCCACACTTATTTTGTTGGCACAAACTAGTGAAGTGAAAGTTGTCGATTACTCAGACTTCATCGATATACGTTTTAGGCGCTATATTTCAACAATATAGTCAGTGCAGTCATACTTCATGAAATCTTGGCAATACTTTTTATGTTTGATATATCTTTTGAGAAAGACTACTACATAAAGATTGAATCAAGTTATAGCATTTAGAAATAATAACAACCTCATATGTTGGTAGTTAACCATGATTCTCATCTTGATGAACACTTCATTCAAACATGTAAACTTACTATTGACAAGATTATGCAATTTTCTTGAGCATGTCAATTCCGCAAAAGTATGACAGTGCATCAAAATCAAATACAAATTGGAAACAAGTTAAGATCATCCTTACGTATTCATTCACTCACTTAATTGTATCACAACAAATCAACCACATTCAAATCACTACTACTACTTCAAGATTTAACAATTCATTATCGGCGTTGTAGTGTAGTACTTATGGAATATAAATGAAGAACAAAGAAGTACTTACTTGGTTGATGGCCTCGGAATATGTTCTTGTAAAGTTAAAAGAGCAAAAGGAAAATTTTTGAGACAATTTTGGAGAGGTAAGCGGCGCTTAGGTATACTTTTCAATATATTTTTGGTATAAGACTAAATTTCTTATTTATAGGGCAAGTTTGGGTCGGGTTTTGACCCATTTAAAATTGGATTTGGAGACCAAAATTTACCATAGGCGGCGCCTAATGCTTTGCCTATGCTTGGCATAGGCGGCGCCTTTTGCAAAGCCTAGTTGAGCTTAGGCGGCGCCTATGCCATGGCATTGTTAGGCATAGGCGGCGCCTATGCCATGGCATATGAGATTCAGAGACAAAAGGCTTTGGCACAGGCGGCGCCTATGCTATGGCATTCTTAGGCATAGGCGGAGCCTATGCTATGGCACTCTAGAATTCGAGAGCTTAGGCCATAACATAGGCCTTGCCTTGTTCGTGGCCTAGTTTTACATAGGCCTTGCCTTGTTCATTGCCTATATTTTCATAGGCAATGCCCAACCCATAGCCTTTTGCTTCTTAATTCCTAACTTACCACCTTCAACATGCAATTCTTCTAAATCAAAATTTGAAACCAATCTCCTCCTTTACACCTCTTGCACCTACATTCACTCAAAAACAACAAAAACGATTAGAACGATGGGTTGCCTCCCATCTAGCGCCTTAGTTTTGGTCGTGGCACGACTCTTCTTTTTGGATTTTTATTTATCAAAAACAAACACTTAGTAGAACAAAAAAAATGAAAAACGATGGGAATTCCTCCCATCTAGCGCTTGATTTATTGTCGCGGCACGACATAGTTACCTCGAGTACTTAGACTTCGTCGAGATAGATGGTGGCCATATAGTTTATCGAGTCAAGAGGACCAATATATGGTTTTACTCGTTGGCCATTCACCTTAAAGACAACACCATTATTGTCCTCCAACTCAACTACTCCAGACGAGTAGACTTGGCTAATTTTGTACAGGCCAGACCATTTGCACCTTAACTTGCCTGGGAATAGCTTCAGTCGGGAATTGAAAAGAAGCACCATATCACCCTTTTGTAAGTTTCGTTGAACAATTCGCTGATCATGATACTTTTTCATCCGCTTCTTGTAGAGGTTCGATCTTTCATAAGCATATAGACGGAATTCATCCATCTCGTTCAGTTGCTCCAATCTCAGATTCATGGCATCATCCCAATTCAAAGTTAGTCGCTTCAACGCCCACAATGTTTTTTGATCGATCTCAATGGGCAAGTGACAGGCCTTTCCATAAACTAGTTGGTACGGGGACATACTAATTGGCATTTTGAATGCATTTTGCATTTACTGTCTTGGCAAGGATTTATTTGATCTCTCGATTGGAAACTTCTACCTGTCCACTAGTTTGTGGGTGATAAGGCATGGCTACCTTGTGTTGCTTGACACCATATTCTGCCAATACACATTTGAATAGCTTGTTGCAGAAGTAAGATCCTCCATCGCTTATGATAGTGCGTGGTACTCCAAAACGAGAGAAGATAGTTCTCTTCAAGAATGCTACAACACGCTTTCCCTCGTTATAGGCCAACGCTACTGCTTCAACCCATTTTGAAACATAATCTACAACAACTAGGATGTATTTAATTCCAAACAAATTTATGAATGGGCCTATGAAATCAATACCCCATACATCAAAGAGCTCTACTTCAAGAATTTTCGACATGGGCATCTCATGGTGTTTTGAAATCGCACCTTGTCTATGGCATTGGTCGCATCTTCTCACAAAGGTATAGGCATCTTTAAATATTGAAGGCCAATAATATCCACTTTGCAATACCTTTCTTGCTGTCCGATTACCTGCGTGATGTCCCCCAACTTGGGAAGTGTGACATGCTTCTAATATATTAGGTACCTCTACATGGGATATTCATTGCTTGATAACACCATCCGTGCATCATCGAAACAAATATGGCTCATCCCAAAAGTAGTGTTTCCCATCATGCATGAACTTCCTCTTTTGATGAAATTATAGATTCGTAGGCATCACATTACTTACCACGAAGTTTGCAAAGTCAGCATACCATGGTAACTTCTCTATCATCGTGGCTAAAATCTCTTCATCAAGGAATGT
Source organism: Capsicum baccatum var. pendulum (assembly GCA_030864225.1). Classification (NCBI taxonomy): domain Eukaryota; kingdom Viridiplantae; phylum Streptophyta; class Magnoliopsida; order Solanales; family Solanaceae; genus Capsicum; species Capsicum baccatum. The sequence continues at coordinate 190,701,557 of CM061559.1, read as the reverse complement.
ATCATCAATCTCAAGATCTGGCTGTGCGATATACTCATTCTCGAGTCTAGATAGATGATCAGCCACTTGGTTGTCGCAACCTCTTCTATCTTTTACCTCGAAATCAAATTCTTGCAGCAATAATACCCACCGAATTAGCCTTGGTTTTGCATCTTTATTTGTCATTAGATATCTAAGGGATGCATGGTCTGTATGAACTATCACTTTGGTTCCCAACAAATAAGCACAGAACTTTTCGAAGGCATACACAACCGCTAGAAGCTCTTGTTCTGTGGCAGTATAGTTCTTTTGGGCTTCGTTTAGGACCTTGATCGCACAGTAGATTGGATGGAATAACTTCTCCCTTCTCTGGACAAGTACCGCACCCAAAGCTACCCCGCTAGCATCGCACATGACTTCAAATGGTAGAGAACAATTTGGTGCTACCATGATAGGAGCATCAATTAGCTTTCTTTTGAGGCATTCAAATGCCCTCAAACAATCTTCATTGAAGTCAAACTTTGCATCTTTCTCCAAAATTTTGCATAATGGGCTAGCAATTTTGGAGAAGTATTTGATAAGCCGCCGATAGAAACCTGCGTGACCGAGGAAACTATGAACTCCCTTTATAGAAATTGGAGGTGGTAGCTTCTCGATAACTTCAATTTTAGCTCGATCAACCTCAATTCCTCTTTTGGAGATTTTATGCCCAAGAACAATACCTTCTTTAACCATGAAGTGGCATTTCTCCCAGTTCAGCACTAGGTTAAATTCAACACATCTTTGCTACGCCATGCTTAGGTTTGCCAAGCACGATTCAAACGACTCTCCCACGACTGAAAAATCTTCCATGAATACCTCCAAAGTATCTTCAACCATATCAGAAAAAATGCAAATCATACAATGCTGAAAAGTTGTTGGTGCATTATATAGCCCGAATGGCATACGTTTGAAGGCAAACGTACCATATGGTCATCTAAACATTGTCTTCTCTTGATCTTCGGGTGCAATACAAATCTGATTATAGCCAGAATAACCATATAGGAAGCAAAACCATCCTTTCCCTGCTAATCGATCAAGTATTTGGTCCATGAATGGCATTGGAAAGTGATCTTTAAGTGTCCATGAATTCAGATTTCGGTAGTCCATGCATACTCTCCATCCTGTGATGGGTCTGAGTGAAATAAGCTCATTCTTTTCATTTGCAACTACCGTCATGCCTCCCTTCCTGGGAACACATTATACCGGGCTTACCCATGTACTGTCAGATATTGGATACACAACCTCTGCATCTAACCACTTAATAATTTCTTTCTTCACCAATTCTTGCATAGGTGGATTGAGACACCTTTGATGCTCAATAGTGGGTGTGCAATTTTCTTCAAGCTGAATCTTGTGAGTACAAATCCCAGGTGGAATACCAATAATGTCAGCGATGGTCCAACCAATGGCTCTTATATACTTCCATAGGATAGCAATGAGAGCTGTAACTTGCTGCTCACCCAAATCTGCCACCACAATGACTGGGAGTGTGCTTCCGCTTCCCAAGAATGCATACTTTAAATGAGTAGGCAGCTCCTTCAATTCTAACGTGGGTGGCTCTTTAATAGATGGTTTAGCTGGTGGTGTAGGTCGGTTTTTGAGATCAAGGTCCAGCTTCTTGGGAGCATAAGGATACGACCCTAATCCTGTTAGAGCACCAATAGTTTCTTCATAATTTTCAGCATCATTATGCTCAACATTCATAAGTATAACCGTCAATGGATCATTAATAAGTTTCTCCTCTTCAGGTAATTCTTTCTCATCATCAAAATAAACATCAGCTACCGAGAATACATTCAGATATTTGGGTTGCTTCATTGATTTGCACACATCAAAGTGAACTACTTCGTCATTTATCTAGAATAAAAGCTCATTAGCTCTTATATCAATAAGCACACTTCCTGTTGCAAGGAAAGGGCACCCCAAGATTATGGGTACTTATGAGTCTGCCTCACAGTCCAAAATAACGAAGTTTGCCGGAAAGATGAATGAAGAAACCTTTACCAATATGTCACATAAAATACCAACAGGTCGTTTTACCGAACTATCCTCCATTACGAGCCTCATATTGGTTGGAGTAGGATCACCCAACCCCAACTTTTTGTAAATAGATAATGGCATCAAATTGATGTTGGCTCCTAAATCGCATAATGCCTTGGCAAAATTCAAAGATCCAACGGTGCAAGGAATAGTGAATGCACCGGGGTCGGCCTTCTTCTGAACTAGTGATCGGGTAGCAATTGCACTGCAATGATGAACAGTGTCTGTCAACTCATAGCTTGCTGCCCGCTTCTTTGTCAAAAGATCTTTCATAAATTTTGCATACCCAGGCATTTGTTCTAGTGCCTCCACCATCGGAACATTAATGGCTAGCTGCTTTAACATCGTCATGAATTTACTGAACCTTGTATCATCCGCCTTCTTCTTCAATCTTTGAAGAAAAGGTGGTGGTGGAAGTGGAATTGTTTTCTCCACGACTTTCTTCTCCTCTTGCTTTCGAATTTCAGTCTTTTGAGGCTGCAAACCACTAGGGGTGACGTCATGGACGTCTTGGTCAGTGTCAATGGCGTCCTCATCTTCTTTATTCTCGGCCACTTGCTTGCTTTGGGATGAATTTTCCAGCACCTTACCACTCCTGGTAGTAATAGCCATGCATGATCCATCGTTCCTTGGATTTTGCACAGTGTCTCTAGGTAAACTGCCAGCCTTTCTTTGATAGAGTGCTGCTAAAAGTTGGCTCAATTGCTGCTCTATTTGTTTTATTGAAGTGGAATGTAAGTCAACCAATTGCTTCATCGAGGACAAGTCATTTATTACCTCCGTTACTCCTGCGCTGGTTGCCTCTACTCCTTTCAACAGTTTAGCCATCATATCTTCCATATTTCCAGAGCCAGATGCAATGGCGTCACGTCTTCCTGGGGGAACGTACAAACCACTCTTGTCATTCTTGTTCTTCCAACTACCTTGGTCCTTGTTTCCAGATTTATCATAATAGTTCCGACCTTGGTTTCCTTGGGTATTGCCTCGGAAACCCCCCTGGTTGTTCAAGTAGTTGGCTTCTTCTCCAGAATCAGATTCCTCTCTTCCTTTTGACCCAACAGCTTTGACTTTTTTGTTCTTCCCTGATAATAGATGCTTTGTAAGATGATCCACTTGTGTTTTCATGTGCGTCATATCTTGATCACGTTCTTCTTCTCTTCTTTTTGGGTCTGCAGTCATGCCAATAGATAAAGTGGGGCTTGCTACCTCAGAATCCCTGGTATGCCAAGCTCTACTTTGCTCTGTCATCCGATCTAGCATATAGCTTGCCTGCCCAAAAATGAGGTCCATAAATGATCCTCCAGCCGCATTATCCACCACTGGTTTAGTTATTGAATTCAAGGATCTATATAGTATCTCCATTAGGTGGACATTAGTCATATGATGGTTTGGGCACCGCATAAGTTTCATCTTCAACCTCTCCCATGTTTCATGGAGAGCTTCAGTTGGAAGCTGACGAAAGTTGCTGATTTCATCTCTCAATTGTGCTCTTTTGGATGGCGGAAAGAATCTTTCTAGGAAAACGTCTTTCAATTGCCTCCAATTTGTAATAGAATCAGGAGTCAGCCCATTCAACCATAGAGTTGTCTCCCCAGATAGAGATAATGAAAATAAGCGCAGCCGAATTGCATTCTGTCCAATGCCAGGATTGTCAAACGACTTGCATGTAGAAATAAAGTTGATTAGATGCATATTCGGATCATCGCCTGCTAGTCCACCAACTAATCCCTTGAGTTGCAATAATTGAATCATGGTGCTCTTGATGTTAAACTTGGCTTCGGGTGCCAATGGTGGAGGTATAATGGCTCCTATGGCTCCGGCTCCATCAAGATCATCATCATCATCGTCGAATGTTGGTTGCACTGGTCGGTGTTCATGCCTAAACCTAGCTTGACGATCTCTTCTATTAGCAGGTGTTACTATATCAGCATCACGCCTAGGGTTTAGTAACTCGTCGTCAACTAGATCCTCATCGTCAGGATTTATTGCTCGCCCAGGGTTATCAATATTCTATTGATGCACTTGAGCGGAAGCTAGGGCAGCTAGTCTCGCCTGTTCCTGTTGAGAAGCCATCCTTTCAATTTCCTGTTGTGCTTCCATTCTACCAATACGTTGCGGTTCAGGATTGATAGGTAATAACGGTTGACTAGAACTTCGAGTATGGGTCATGCATTGAATAAAAACCTGCAGAAAACAAAAACAATAACTAAAATTAAAAGTACGAGAATCTTTGACCAAAGGGTCTAGTAACTATTACAAACTTAGTAGACAACCGAATTCCCCGGCAACGGCGCCAATTTTTGATAACACTCAAACTATAGCTCTCGTAAGAGTGTAAGCGGTCGTTGTCAAATATAGAACCCAACTGGGTTGGGTGTCGAATCCCATAGGGAATAGCCGATCACTAAGTAAGCAACGATTATTAGACTTTTGGTGAAAGTTTCATAAAAAATGGGGGATTTTGTGTCGTGCAATAATGTAACAAAATAGCAAAGTAAAAATGGAAAATAGCAACGTAAAAAGAAAGAATGTTTAGTAAGATGTTAATCAATGAAAATTGGGAGTTGCGGTTATGTCCACCTTATGAGTTATACGTCTCTATTGGCTATGAGTTATGCAGAATTCAGATATGCATGTGCTTATAGAGAATTGTATTCTATGGTAAATCCATGCGACTTTCGACCATCAAGGACTATTTCACTTTAACTCTTTCGATCTTAAAGCGTATCTAACGGTACAAATTCTCCAAGAGGTTAATCCAGTTACGGCACTAACTTTTTAACAGGGGTTGGTGCCCTATTACCTTGACATTATCTCTTTTCCAGGCATGTAACTTTTCTTTCGAACAAGTTAATGCTATACTGGTGTATCCTATGTGTTTTCAACCACAAGGATTTGTATTAAGATGAAGAGAGTAATGATATAAGCAACATACGTGTAACGAATTCACAAACTCATAGCAACAGATAGTATCTCATAAGGCTTCCATAACCCCAACAGAGAAGTTTAGCTACTCATGAGTGCAATGAAAATCACAATAGACATTATCATTATATCAAAGTAAAGATCTCACGTGTAGTAGGGTTTGGCATGACTTGTGGCGTGAATTCCCTTTTAGAATAGTGTTTCTCTTGTTGTGAAAATTAAGAGTCGAATAGATGAAGAGAATAAGAATTGAAAGTAGAAGTTCGGATTAATGGAAGAATTAGAATGATTCGGAATTGAAGAATTGTTGGAATTGAATGGATAAAAATCTCTAGCAAAATAGGGTATTTGTAACACTCATATCCTATTCTTACTAAGCTACTGCATTACTTAACCTAATCCTACTAGGTTACTGCATCATTATCCTAATCCTAATAAGTTACTATTTTTGCCCGGGATAGATTTTCCATGCGTCACTTTTGGTCCTAGGCGTCCAAGCTCTCCTTCCCTTCTTTCGTGAAGCTTCCTTTGGCGTCAAGTTATCCATAAAATGCTGAATTCTACATCATTTATACCTGAAAACTTGCTAATCACGTTTGTTAGCTCACTTACAGGAAAAAAGACTAAAAGTGCATGAATTATATATTTTATCCTCAAAACTTAGCTAAAATATGGGTAAATTATGGCACTTTAGGCATGTAAATACGCCTAACATCAGCCACACATCTGTTTCACCAGGTAGGATGTCTGTTATAGCATATAACCAACCTATTGCAATGGATGAGTAATCTATTGGAAATAATCAAAATAAATCACTCATCTATTGCACCAAGTAGGTTATCTATTGCAGCATATAGCCAAACTATTGGGTTGGGTGAGTAATCTATTGGAAACAATAAAAATAGACCACACATCTGTTGCACCGTCTGTTGCAGCATATAATCAAACTGTTGTAAGGGATGAGTAATTCGTTGGAAATAATAAAAATAGACCACACATCTGTTGCACTAGGTATGATATCTGTTGAAGTATATACCAACCTGTTACAAGGGATGAGTTATTTGCTGGAAATAATAAAAATAGATCACCTATCTATTGCGCCAAGTAGGTTATCTATTGCATGAGGTAGGTTATCTATTGCAACTTATAACCAACATGTTGCATTGAATGAGTTATTCATTGGAAATTATAACAACAGATCACTCATCTGTTGCACCAGGTAGGTTATCTATTGCAACCTATAACTAATCTATTGCAGCGGATGAGTAATCCGTTTGAAATAATAAAAATAAATCACATTTGTTGCACCAGGTAGGTTATCTATTGCAACCTATAACCAACCTGTTATAGCAGATGAGTAATTCGTTGAAAATAATAAAAATAGATCACTCACCTGTTGAAACAAATTATTCATCTGTTGCCAAATGAGTTATCTATTGAATTACTATTGTTTAGATTTCTTCCAAACAGAAGAGTCGTCTGTCACAGCAGATGAATAATCTGTTAGATTGTTCATCTGTTGCATTAGATGTTTAATCTATTGCATCAGATGTTTTGATCTTTTGCAATAGATGAACCATCTATTGCATTAGATGTTTAATCTATTGCATCAGATGGTTCATCTGTTGCATTAGATGGTTCATCTATTTCAGAAAAAAATAGTAGTAGGATTTTGTTTAATAGAACAACAGTGCTATCACCGTTTAATATCAGATACACTATTTTGAACAAGAAAAATAACAAATCAACCTAGCAACACCAACATAACACACACACTAAGAACATCAACGGTGACCAAGAACTATAATAATGATAAAAAAATTATATTTCACACCAGAAAGAGTAGAGAAGAAATGCCAGAAATTAGGGTTTTCTTCAGTCCACATTTCAAATTTAAGCAAGAAATATTGAAATTGTTAACCAATAGTAGAAGAGAAGTTGGCCCAAGTTCCTTGTTTTCTTCATAACTAAAAAGACATAATTTTTTACTTATGAAAGAAGAAATGGGACGACGAAGAACTCGAACATAATTTTTTTACTTATGAAAGAAGAAATGGGACGGTGAAGAACTCGAAGTTGTTGTCGCCGAAGAACACTGTTGTCACGTCGATTGACGGTTGAAAGTCGAAAAGGAACTCCCAAACTATTTTTTGCTGGAGGCCGAAGTTGCTGGGGATTGAAGGGAGAAATTTTTCAAAACTGTTAGGTGGGGGAGAGAGAGAGATGAGAGAGATGGTTGATGATTTGGAGAGGAGAGAGGTGTGGGTTGATTTGTATTTTTGAAAGTGAGTTGATTTGTATTTTTGAAAAGATTAGAAAATTTTGAAAAAATTAATCAAGTCCACAATTAATTTAATCAAGTTTCCTAATTATGTTTGACCCTTTAAGTTTGTCAATGTCACCAATCCTTCATTCAAGACTTAAATGACATCTTTACTTTAATTTTCTCGACTTACTGGGACGCTCGTCCTCAATTTTCAATTTCTCTCCTCTATGTTCTCTCTTTTTTTTTCTTTGGTAGTTCAGAGAATGAGTAACTATTCCCATTTTAAACCCTAGCTACATGGACTGTAACACTTAGTTTGGATGGTTATTGTCCATGGTATTGAATTGTATTGTTACTATCAATATTGTGTTTGTTTTAATTGTTACTTAAAATATATAGTATGGTATGGTTTGATTCCATAGTTAGGTAACTGTGAAAATCCTCATTTATGTAATCAAGCATCGCGTCATTACCTTTATATCTTTTTTTTTATCATTTATCTTTAACTATTATTTAATAATTCTATTTTATCCTTTATCCTAGCTTTTTATAGTTTCCCTATCCCCTATCCTACCTTTTTAGTAGGTTTATCTTCAAATTATTAATGTGTAAGATTGTATAACGACGAAAAACAATACAATCTATCAAACGGTGAATTCATTGACATAATATTGTACAATATAATACATTATGAAACAATACATAACGACCATCCAAACAAAGTATAAGGGAGTAATGGGTATGATCCACTTCTAATTTTAACAAAATTACATTTTCATTAATAACAAACTAAACAAATTATTTAAAATTATAGGTCAATTAAATAACCAAAAAGAAATAGTTCAAATTTCCATTAAAATTTGACGAGAAGAACTTTTTAGGGAAAAGGAGTTCCACTGCTCAAAACGACCAAATGGGTAATTACACAGGAATGGAGGACTTCAAGTAGCTTGTGTTGTAGAAAGAATCGACATGAGCTATACTTAATATTATTTTTAACAAGCTTATATATCCAAGCAAAGGTGCGAACCCTTTGTTTGTTCATTTTAATAATAAACTAAATTGGCTCTCGAATGGAAAACAGTAGATATTCTAAAGAAGTTGGAAATAAACTATAATAATTCTATAGTATAAAGTATATTTCCTCGTCAGTGTACCGTCTTTGTATCGTAACGAGGTTGTTGAGTCCTATATCCGTGGGCATTAGGGTCCTTTGCATTTTTAAGTATATGATTTTATTGTATTCCATCCAATGTTGGATTCCTTATCTTATATTATTCATGCTCACGATGTCTAGTCTTGTACGTGATGCGATTTAATTGCATCCGCGCTAGGCAGATATATTGCTGGAAATTATGCCAATTGCCAGCTTATGATTCTAAACTAGCCAAAAACCAGCAGGGGAGATGCTTCTGTTAGCTGCACGTGCATAGTAAAAAAGACAGCCCGGTGCACTAAAATTTCCGCTATACATGAGGTCCGAGGAAGGACCGAACCACAACGATTTATTTCACACACAGTGTCTCTTGGAAATCCCCCAAGCGTGGACATTTTCAAGAAGCATCTGGGGGAAGGCCACATCACACCTCTTCAAAATGCAAAATACAAATTTTTCACTCTTATAATAATAATAATAGTAATAATACTAGAGAGTTCATTGTGACTTAGTGGTTAGGGGGAACTTAGAAAGGAAGACATGAGAAGCACGTCTATAGCCAAAATGAGAATAACTTCCACTTCATTTGGTGATGCCTGGCACGTACTTCCCGCGTTTATTCATTTTTTCAAATGGCATAATTGCTCTTGTAGTTGTTTATATAAGAGACAGATTTGTACTACTTCACAAACAAGCAATTAACAAAGCATCAAAAGTCATTCATCAAAGTGACAATTCTAACTTTGTGTTATATATTACCATGGCCACTCTTAATCCATGGGGAAAGCTGGACGAAGTACAGAACGAGAGGCTCAAGGCTCGTCGAAAGACGAGGAAGAGAATTGCAATTATTGCAATATCTTCCATTGTTCTTGTGTCCATCATTGTGGGCGCAGTGGTTGGTAGTGTTTCTCACAACAATAACAAATCTTCCCAACAAAATGATAACGTGTCGTCAATTGCGTCAACCATTAGAGCGGTATGCAATCTAACCCTGTATCCAGACTCCTGTATCTCCAGCCTTTCCCCGTATGCTGCAAAAGGTAATGCTCTAAAACCTCAAGACATCTACAAGATGTCCGTTCTAGTCGCCCTCAACGAGCTTTCTGGTGCCTCCGACAAGTTCTTCAAGAGTGAGACATTCAAGAACATTAATGATCCTGCAGCTACCAAAGCTCTCCAGAGTTGCCACGAACTTTTATCCCTTGCCTTTGATCACCTGAATGACACATTGTCAGTTGCTGAAAGCTCGTTACTTGATGCCTTTGATGATTTAAAGACATGGTTGAGTTCTGCAGGCACTTATCAGCAGACCTGCATTGATAGTTTTGAAAATGTCAATTTAAGCAAAGCTGCGGGCCAGAATTTGAAGAACTCCACCGAGTACACCAGCAACAGCTTAGCACTTATAAGCTCGTTAGAAAGTTCCATTACCAGCTTAGGTGCTATCGGAAAGATGAGGCGTTTGATGGGAATTGGCGATGATGAGTACCCGAGCTGCTTGTCATCAAATGACAGGAAATTGCTGCAGAAATCAGCATCAAAGATAAAGGTGAATGCAGTGGTGGCTAAAGATGGTTCAGGAAAGTACAAAACCATTAAGGCTGCACTAAAAGCTGCACCAGAGAAGAGCAAGAAGAGATTTGTGATCTATGTGAAAAAGGGTGTTTACAGAGAGAATGTGAGAGTTGAGAAGACTAAATGGAACATTATGATTATTGGAGATGGAAAAGATGCTACCATCGTTTCTGGTAACCGTAACTTCATTGATGGAACCCCAACATTCCAATCTGCCACTTTCGGTAAGTTTCTTTTTTTGTTCAGTACTCTCTAAAAAGAATTAATGACACCTTCCTAATACCGCAACATAAAATGAACTAAGTGTGCAGTCTTGAATAAGGGATTGGTCTTAACTAAGCATTCTAATGGAGTATGTTTTTGCAGCTGTGTTTGGTAAGGGATTTGTGGCTCGCGATATTGGATTCCTAAACACAGCTGGTGCAGCGAAGCATCAGGCAGTTGCGTTGATGTCAACAGCAGATGAATCAGTGTTCTACCGCTGCAAAATAGATGCATTCCAAGACACACTTTACGCTCATTCCAATAGACAATTCTACAGGGAATGCGATATCTATGGGACAGTAGATTTCATCTTCGGAAACTCAGCCGTTGTCATCCAGAACTGTAACATTCTTCCAAGAAGGCCAATGACTGGCCAACAGAACACCATCACAGCTCAAGGCAAAGTTGATCCAAACCAAAATACTGGAATTTCTATCCAGAACTGTACCGTTATGCCGTGGGGAAACCTTACCGGCATTAACACTTTCTTAGGAAGGCCATGGAAAAATTACTCAACAACCGTTTTCATGCAATCAAACTTGGGAAGCTTCATTCATCCAAATGGATGGATGCCATGGGTTGGAACCACAGCTCCAAGTACCATTTTTTATGCTGAGTATAACAACGTTGGACCGGGAGCTAAAACCAACAACAGAGTTAATTGGAAAGGCTTGAAATTGAAACTTACAAGCAAAATAGTAAGCAAGTTTACAGTTAAGCCTTTCACTCAGGGAGACAAATGGCTTCCGGCAACCGGGGTTCCATTTAAGGCTGGTCTTTGAGAGAGTGATTAAATTTGTCCCTTCTTCGAATGCTGGTTATAGCGGGAGCTTAGTGCACCGAGTTGCAGCTTTATTCTTTTGCTTTGTCTTTGTTTACGTATTCATTCATTTTTATCTTTTATTTTGAACCATATATCTTCTGTTGATTTGTTCTTTCACTGGGACTTTTGTCACACAAGAATTATTTTTTCAAACTGATTCAATTTTAAATGAGATTTAAGAATAATTCCAAATGGAATGATGTGGAGATGATATTATTAATTTTGTATTTAGATATAGTATTTATTAAAAATTAATAATTTGTTCAATTTTAAGAAAGATTTAAATGAACCTTGTATTTGTTTTTGTGTCATTTACTTATCAAGTAGATGATTTAATTTAGAGAACACATCATTTCACCTCCGAACTTGTCTACACAACTTACTTTATACCTTTAACTAGGGGTGTTCATGGGTTTGGTTGAAAACCAAACCAAACCGATTAAAAAAACCGACTTTTGATTTGATTTAGTTAGGTTTGGTTTTAAATTTTAAAAAACCGATGCTATTTGGTTTGGTTATGATTTTACTTAAAAAACCGTGAAAATAACCAACCCGAACCAATAAGTTTTATATATATATATATATATATATATATATATATATATATATATATATATATATATATATATATATATATATATATATTATAATTATTTATATATAATTTATAAATAAAATATAAATATTTTATTAAATTTAATCTTAAACTAAATTTTAAAGGAAAAATTTCAAAAATAGCAACTATATAGCCTTGTAACTTTTCTAGCAACAGTTTTGAAATTACAAAAAATAGCAATATGTATTTTGTATTTGAGTAAACTGTTGCTAGTTAAATACATATACAACAGAATCTTATGTTCCTAATATAACGCAAATCAGTTTCAATTTAAATTGGAAAAAAGCGGTTCCCTACTTTATGGCACAATTAATTGATAGATTTTCTTACCTTTTAAAACTCTTTTTTTACATCAACGTTAAATTACAGCAATTAATTCAAATTCAAAATATATTTTCCATAATCAGAAACTAAAATCAAATCCCAAAATACAGATTCAAACTCAAAAACATTTTCTTAAACGTTATTTTTTTCTGATCGACTAGCAGTTTGAAGCACATTTAAAAATACAACTTTGCAATTGATCAACAAACTTTATACATTTTGTGGTTTCAGTATAATTATATTTTGAAATTTACTGAAGAACTTGTACCAAATATGTGTAATTTTCATGGGATTCAAAAATTTGATATAGTATGTCAATATTATCAGTTTTCTTAACAAATTGTTGAAGCATTTTTTTTTTACAATATCAAATATGTAGTTGTTGTTCTAAAGTTTGAAAGTTGAGAAGCATCTTTAAAACATTAATCTGAATTTTATTTTTGGATAAGCACATTTCGATTAATTTTTTTTTGTTTGAATTCGCTTTGGAGTTTTGTATTAGTGAATTTGTTGTTGTGTATACTACGTATTAGTTATTTAAATTGATTTTTACTATATTGTAGTTTTCTACAGGTTGAAGATGGGAAGCATTGTTGTTCTTGTTAAACATTCAGGTAGATGGAATTATGAGCAACAATATGAAGAGTACATCAGTGATGCGATATTGTTGAGCATAAACGCTACGTTGGACCAACTGTACACGGTACTTGCTTCTCATATTGATGTTGATTTGACGTGCAAATGCATTGAAATTGAATATCAATTAACAGATAATGCAGTGAAGATACATATACCTAATGACATAGGTTTGAAGGTCTATATTATGCAGAAAAAGGATTTGAAGGATTTGAGTATTTTGCCTTTATATATAAGTATTTCTGACAAAAATAATTTCAGCACATTAGTAAGCTCATCATTGTGTAATTCAAAAAGTCTAAAGATGTCTGTCAGTGCGAGTAACGTGATAAATACAAGTACTCACAGAGCATTAATAGTTACTCCTTCAGAAGAATGTTTGGATGTATTTGAAATGGATACAACTAGAGTTATTATCTCTGGCCCACATCACAAACATATTGAGGTTGAAAAGTTTATGTCTCAAAAAATGTATTAAAATCGGTTATGAAGGACTATGCAATTCGGGAGAAGTTTCGAACACTATCTGTAAGATCGAGTAAAACCTGATAAGTGTATTATGTATTTAGTTATTTTTTTTAGATGGTTAATTGTATTTGAGCATATGTATTTATTTTTGTTTGCAGTTATATATTATTGTGCAGATCCGGTAATTGTGCTTTTTTATTTCGTACATCTGGTATCGATGAATCTGGAATGTTTAGTGTCAGAGAATTTTTACCAGAACATACTTGTCCGATAAAAGATAATATTTATCCTAAATTACATGCTACTAGTAAGTTGATTAGTGGTATAATCAAACAAAAGTTTAAATGCCACAAACGAAAATACAGTCCATCTGAAATCAGAAGTGATATGAAGGAAGACATGGGTATGAATTTAACATATATTATGTGTTGGCGAGCCAAGGAACAAGTAATCAAAAATTTAAAAGGGAAACCAGCAGCATCATGTGGGAAACTACATGCATACATGCATGTGTTAAACACTAGTTATCCCGATTCACATATAAGAATGAAAAAAAATGAAGATAATGAGTTTTTATATATATTTATAGCACCAGTTGCCTTCATTCAAGGGTTCGAGCATTACAGACTTGTCATAGTTGTTGATGCAAGTTATCTAAGATGACTGTATACTGAAACTTTCGTAGCTGCATGTACCGTGGATGGAGCTGGTAAGATATTTAATTAATAATGTATTTGACTTCAAATATGTTCCCAGATGTATGTATTCATAATATACATATATATAATGTTTATGTAATGAGATTCAGTTATTTGTGTTGCCCGCAAAATGTATTTAAAATATACATATGAATTAGTTTTAGTTGTCCTCTAGAAGTTTAATAGCTTTCCAGCTGTATGTAGTAATGATATAAATGTGCATTATTTGATGTGTAAAAAATCATGTATGCTTATATGTATTTTTTGAATATGCAGGACATATATTTTCTTTGGTCTATGATGTTCTTGATTTCGAAAATGATTCTTCTTGGACTTGATTCTTTGAAAATCTAAAAGAAGCATATGGTGAAAGAAGAAATATGTGTGTAGTTTCTGATTGTAATGCAAGCATCATAAAAGTTGTAAGTGAGGTGTATAATGATGTACCACATTATGCATGTATGTGACATTTATGAAAAAATGTGGAAAAAAAAATTAGAAAATCACATAATGTATTATCGGATGTCTTTTATACAATGGCAAAATCATATTTAAAGACTGAATTCCACAATTTAATGGAGAAGATGGAGACAGTTGATGTTGGATTAAAGAATTATTTAAAATTGGCGGACTACGATAAGTGAGCTAGGTCATATGCATCATTTCATAAAGGATGGATTTTGACATCAAACCTTGCCGAATCAATTAATGTTGCACTGGTATCGGTTAGAGAACTACCAATATATGATTTTCTAGAGGAAGTTAGATTGATGTTTCGTATATAGAACTGTGAAAACAGACAGCAGGCGTTGTATACTTTTACATATCTTATTGATAAATTTCAAGAAATTCTACAACAGAATGAAGCAGAGTGTACACGTATGAAGGTATGATGAAATTTATGTAATTATGCTAAATATATATATATATATATATGTATGTATGTATATATATATACACACACACACACATATATATATATATATTTAGCATAAATACATAAATTTCATCATATATATATGTATGTATGTATGTATATATTAGTTTTTAAATTTGTTTTTTGGATTATATGTTCATATACACGTAAGAAATTAAAGAAATTATATTCTGTAATAAGAATACAGATGCATAGCAGAAAAATACATATGCTCAGATGGTAAAATATATTTGCAAAATTGTTTCTGATATAACTTTGCAAATAATTTTTATTTTACTAATTAATTTTTCTTAATAATTTCAGGTTATACCTGCATCAGAGTATATCTATATAGTTCACGGCAAGAAGAAATATTTTATTGTTTGTATTAATAAAAAAAATGTTCTTGCAATGCATTTCAGTTGGATGAGATACTGTGTGTTCATGCTTGTGCAATTCTTATATATATATAAACATATATATGTATGTATGTATGTATGTATGTATGTATGTATATATTAATTTTTTAATTATTTTTTTAGATTATATGTTCATATACACGTAAGAAATTAAAGAAATTATATTCTGTAATAAGAATATATATGCATGGCAGAAAAATACATATGATGAGATGGTAAAATACATTCGCAAAATTGTTTCTGATATAACTTTGCAAATGATTTTTTTTTTACTAATTAATTTTATTTAATAATTTCAGGTTATACCTGCATCAGAGTATATCTATACAGTTCACGACAAGAAGAAATATTTTATTGTGTCTTAAGAAAAAAAATGATCTTGCAATACATTTCAGTTGGATGAGATACCGTGTGTTCATGCTTGTGCAATTCTTGATAGCAAGAAATTTAAGAAGGGACCATATTACTTTGATCTATACAAGCCAAAAATAGTCTTGAGAACATATGATCTTCCAGTTTATCCTCTACCACATAAAAAGGACTAGATAATTTCAAAGAAAATTTTGGATTAGGTAGTTCTGCTCCCAAAATACAAGCGACCCCCTGAAAGGACCTCCAAAGAAGGATCGTGAAACGTCCGAACGAGATATTTTTGGAAAGAAAAATAAAAATTATTGTAGTTCATGCGGATGTAAAGGACAATATAGGCGTTCATGTAGAAAATACAAAAAATGATAAATTGGTTGATGTATTTATTTAATAAACAATTGCAGATTTTTTTTCTTGAGGAAAATATATATGATTTTTAATTTGAAAAAAATGTTTGATGTTATTGAAGTTGTTATTCTTAATATGTTGGAAACTTTTTGTTTTTTAAACTGAATTCAATAAGAATCTATTATAAAATTATTACATATAACATCATTGATTTATACATTTTTATAGTTACACATACTAAAATGTTAATCTAAAAAAGAAACAAGAAGAGAATATATAGAAGGATAAATAAATATGAATTAGTAATATATATAAAATATTATGCATAAATATATATATATACATTTCCGTTATGCGAAAATACATTTGCGTTTTTATGTATATATATATATATATATATATATATATTCATAAATACATAAAGTATTTTATATTATGAAAATACATGAAATATATTATGCATAAATACATATATACAAATGCATATATGTTGACATGAATACAAAATATATGTATTTGTATTTTCAATTTTGTACATATGTATTGTGATAAATACAAAGTATTTTTGAGTATTTTATGTTCTTTTTCTTTAAGATCAGCATATACATATATATGCATAATGCATATATATAAATGTAATGTATGTATTTATATTATATTTTTTATACATATATAAATATATATAGATATATAATAAAGCATATCTATAAACGTATATATACAAATATACTATGCATATATATATATATATATATAAATACACACACACACACATTTCCATTAAGCATAAAAATACAGATGCATTTTTATGTATATACAAATATATGTATTAATAAAATACATAAAGTATTTTATATTATGCAGAAATACATATATACAAATGGATATCTGTGTAAATACATATATACATATGTGTGAAGCATAAATACATAAATACATATGCGTTAAATACATATATAGATTTTCATTAAGCTTAAAATACATATGTTTTATTATGTATGTATATATATGTACATATGCATAAAAGTAACCTAAACTAAATATTGTAATATAAACATCACAAAAACTAAATATCACATCCATTAAACATAAGAAAATATTGTCATTGATCATTGAAGCAACATATGAAACCTAAAATATAGTCAACAAAAAGATCGTCCACAAAATGTTAATTGTTGTCCAAAACATTCATGTCAAAATAAAAGTCAAATATCATCTACTTCGTTAACTTCTGTTCTCTAAATTTTCCTATGAGGCCTACTTGGTGCTTCATCATCACTTTGTGCCTTCTCTTCTTATTTTTTTTTACCATAATGCCACAACATTGAAGCGTATCTCGTGCAAACAAGATCTGGATCAAAGTCAACTTTCAAAAAATTACCACCAGATGTAAGACACTCAGCATATGTAATCATATATAATCCACAATCCCTGCATATAGGGGAATTAATAAGTATTTGTATAACATGAGAATATATATATATATATATATATATATATATATATATATAAAAGTAATATGTACATTCAAAACTTACAAGCTGCCACTTGGTTTTTGAGGCAAATCTTTCATAATGTAAGCATCAAAAAGATTATTTTTATCATTTAATTTGTAATTTGGATGATTGTCAATATCAATACCCTTCTTCTCATAGAATTTGTATGCCAAAAAGAATAAAGGTATAACCTCAGCTAACTTCTCAACTTTAGCAAGCACAGCAGAATCATGACCAGCAGATGACATTGAATCATATACGTATATGCATCTATTGTTGAAAGAAAGTACAGTCAGAACCCAAAGATATTTGGACTTTATATTGATAGGAATGAATATATGATCAACTGTATGCCATGGCACGACAGCATGCATGTGAAATTCACATATGTACTCATTCAAATGATATCCTTTCCACCAACATTAAGCATTGGATCATCAATTGAATACACGGCTAACACAATTCTTACAATGTTCATGAACTTACAGTCAACTGTGCTATACTTATGTAACACCCCGAAACCAAGTCTCGAGGCGTCACACAGTGCTTAAGGCTACAAGTAGCCCTAAGCTAACCCTTTGAGCCCGTTACTTCATAACTTCATTTACTTGGAGATAGAATGCATGAATTCTAACACTATTGCATCAAACAATAAGCAATATGAATGAAATACTTTGTCCGAACGTCAGAAATACTGAAAGAAATCTCAACTACTGACAATTCTACCGACTAGTCTGGCAAACCTCTACTACTTCGAACTAAGATCCATTGGGATAGGACCCCCAACTGACTCATAATCAACTGATAAGAAATAAACGACTACTAAATAAACTGAGTGTCTGAGAACAAACGGTCCCCAAAATATGGGAACTCACCACTGCTGATATGTAAATAAGAGTGCTCGAAAAAAATCATTGATGAGGCTGAGACTGAGCACCTGAACCTACATTACAAGAAGGTATAGCACATAGAAAAATATGTGGGTCAGTACTTTGGGAATGTACTGAGCATATAGGGGGCATGTGCAGTTAAAATAATCAATATTATAAGCTTTTATCCAAAAACTTGCATACTGTAATACATAATCACATAGCTTGAATAAAATTCTAGTATGTAAAAGAGAAATAGAAATGTGACATAAACTCGTGAGTCATCATGCTTTCAAAAGAAAAACACTTGTACTTCTCAATATTCAAACCTTTGATCTTAGAGAGAATAGAACAATTAGGGACTTCAAAACTTTACAACTTTAAAACTTGGAATTCTTTCAAAACTTAGGAGACTTTGAGACTTAGGGAACTTAGGAGTTTCTTCTAACCGACATAAACCAAGTGAGCTACATGGAGTCCAACGTCTTACCCACGATAGGGAGAGTTGTCCTATCCTTGCCATTGGATAGAACCTCAACTTTTAGTGATTACTATCTTAACCCACTTGGGGTATATCAAGAACCTACGGGGGCACGTAGTTCTGGGGCATGAGACCTCAGAATCAAGCCCAACTCGGTGCTAAATACTACTCCCTTACTTAGCTCAGAACTTAAGCAAATCCACCTTAAAATCATTAGACAATATGAAGTGGGATCCAAAATGCATCTTCTTTTCTTTAAACTCAAGAATGTGGATTTCTTTCTTAACTTAGGATAAAATTCACTTTCTTTTCCTTGAAATCTTGATAGGTTTAACATGAATAATATTTTAAACTCAATATCATGGAAATTTAAGTACACTTCTTGAAATACTAAAAAGAGAATAACTAGTTCATCTTCAAGGGGTTATCATTTCACAACACAATGCACTTCTTGAGAATAATCTTGGGAATTCTTGAAAACATGCTACCATTAGGGAAATATGCAATTTTTAACATGAATCCGAAACTTGAACCATAATTACACAAAACATTCATGAAATCCAAAACTTAAACAAAATTATAATTCTATAAACTTGAGGTATAGCAATTCGAGTATAATTCAAATCTTGAAAATACACAATCATTAAGAAAATTTAAAACTTTTCGGGACAAGAACGAAAGGGTGTTCTTGTTCATAACCACATAACTTAAACTTGGAGCTTTTAGATGACTTCTAGAATTTTGGAATGATATGTACGAATTATTGGATGCCTCTTATAGACCTCTTAACGGGGGATTCAAATATGGAAGAATTATCGAATTCCAACGATTGAATCTTTGGGTATTTTGGTTTTTAGATTGAAACCCTAATTAGAGTTCTAGAGAGAAGTTGATGAAAATACCAATAAAGTGGTATTTGGGGCTCTTAATTTCGTGTTTATGTGGTAAAGGGGTTGGAAAATACCATTTCTACCCTTAATGAGACGGACTGAATTTGCTGAAATTCCCAGGTATGCGCAGCAGAGCATGCGTCGTATGCTTTATCGCTGGTTCAAGGATGCGATGCACCATGCGACGTATGTGAATCGCATGGTGCTACTATTTCGAAAACCAAACACGCCCTAAATGATGTCCAAAAATTCCTAAACTCACCCGAGATGTCCTATAGACATGCCCTATCGCAACGCAACAAAAATTTTAAGAAACAGAGGTTGATAAGGTAGTGAAATAAATCAACAAAGATAAAGGGGTCAAAATAAACTAAGTGTTGAAACACTTAGTAAAATTTCTAAGTGTTAAGCTTTTCTTAACTTGCTTCGAGGATCTAACGATAACAAAGCTTTACGGGGCCTTACATTATCTCCCCCATGGAAACATTCGTCCTCGAATGTCGCTAGATGAATCAAAAATCATGGAGAAAAGGAAGGATACACATCTGAAACATTTGGATAAATTGGTTTTACTTTATGCTCATCTTTATATACTTCAAAGAATGCTTAAACTCATAAAAGGACTAGCTATAAAGCTGTAACTTGATAAAAGGGGAACTAAATTCAGAGAGAAAGATACCTTCGGCTTTATCAGGACTTGTGGAAAAGAGGTGCGGGTACTTGGTTCGCATATCAGCCTTGGCTTCCCAAGTAGCGCCTTTGACAGACTGGTTCCGCCACAACACTTTGACCAAGGGAAATTTTTGTTCCTTAGTCTCCGAACTTGATGATCTAGAACCTCAATAGGAACCTCATCAGACGAAAGGCTGTCTCGAATATCAGGGCTTTTTGAAGGATTTATGATGACAGAATCACCAATGTGCTTCCTAAGCATGGACACATGAAAAACAGGATGAACAGCTAACAAACTATGCAGGAAACTCAACCTCGTAATCTACTCTCCTAACACAATTTAGGATTCTATAAGGACAACATAACGGGGACTAAGCTTCCCTTTTTTTCCCATACCTCTTCACCCCTTTCATGGGTGAAATTTTTAGGTACACCAAATCATCTACTTCGAACTCCAAGTCTGTATGCCTCATATCAACATATGATTTCTGGAGACTCTGAGCTGTCTTCAACCTTTCTCTAATCAATCTCACCTTCTCCATTTCCTTAAACACTATGTCAGGACCAGCTACAATAGCTTCACCCACCCCAAACTAACCTATGGGTGATCTACACCTTCTACCATATAAGGCCTCAAATGGTTCCATCTAAATGCTAGCATGATAACTATTGTTATACGCAAACTCAATCAGTGGTAAGTTCTCATCCCAACTACCTTTGAAATCAAAAGCACACGCTCTCAACATATACTCCAATGTCTGGATAGTCCTCTCAGCTTGACCACCAGTCTGCGGATGAAATACGGAACTTAAAAAAACTTGGGTGCAAGACCCTTCTAAAATGCCTTCCAAAACTGAAAAGTGAACTGAGTAACCCTATCCAAAATGATAGACAAGGAAACTCCATGCATCCTGACTAACTCCCGAATATATAATTAAGCATAGTCCTCAGCTAAATAGGATGTATGCACAGGTAAAAAAATGCGCTGACTTAGTCATCCTATCAACAACCACCCATATGGAATCATGATGGCGCCGGGAAAAAGGTAAACCAGTCATAAAATCCATATTCACCTCTTCCCACTTCCAAGTTGGGATACTAAACTCTTGCATCATACCACTAGGTATTTGGTGCTTGACCTTAACCTGTTGACAGGTTACATACTTTGCCACAAAATTAGATATATCCTTCTTCATACCACTCCACTAATAGATTTCTCGTAAGTCGTGGTACATCTTGGTAGTGCCGGGATGAATAGAATACCGCGTACCATGCACTTCATCCATGATTCTCTACCTCAGATTATCAACATCAGGAACACACAATCTTACCTGCAATCTCAACACCATCTCCTCTTTAGAAGATAACCTCTACCTTCTGGTCCTTGATTGACTCCTTCAGTCTGACTAAATTAGCATCTAAGTCTTGCTTCTCCTTCACTTCGGGTACTAAAGAAGATTCGAAGTTACTTTGCACTAATATACTCCCCTCAGTGGAGTCAAGCAGCCTAACACCTAATCTAGACAAATGGTGCACATCATGAGACAACTCATTCTTAGCTTCTTCCATATGCGAAACGCTACCCATGGACAACCTGTTAAGGGTATCTGCCACCACATTGCCCTTGTACGGATGATACAACACACTCATATCATAGTCTTTTAACAACTCTAACCACCTCCACTGCCTAAGATTCAACTCCTTCTAGGTCAACACGTACTGCAGGCTTTTATGATTAGTGAAAACATCGACATGCACACCATACAAATAGTGTCTCCATATTTTTAAAGCAAACACTACAGTGGTTAACTCTAAGTCATAGGTTGGGTAATTCTTCTCATGAGGTTTCAACTGCCTCGAAGCATAGGCTATAACTTTACCCCTTTGCATCAATACATAACCCAAATCAACTCTCGAAGCATCACAGTATACTACAAAACCATCTACACCATCAGGCAAAGTCAACACTGAGGCTGAAGTGAGTCGAGTCTTCAACTCCTAAAAACTCTTCTCACAGGAATCTGACCAGAGGAACTTAACCTTTTTTGTGTCAATCAGGTCATAAGAGACACAACAGAAAAGAACCCTTCAAATAAATGGCGGTAATAGCTATCTAGACCTAAGAAACTCCTAATATAAGACGGAGAGATATTCCTAGGATAATTTCTTACAACTTCTGTCTTTTGGGGATCCACTCTAATACCTTCAGCTGAAATAATATGACACAGAAATGCTACAGACCTTAGCCAAAACTCACACTTACTGAATTTGACAAACAACTTATGATCTCTAAGAGTTTGTAAGATGATTCTAAGATGGTCTGCGTGATCACCCTTACTTCGGGAATACATAAGGATGTCATTAATAAACACAATGATGAACATATTAAGATATGGCTTGAACACTCGATTCATAAGGTCCATGAAAGCTGCTAGGGCATTAGTTAGCCCAAAAGACATGTCAAGAAACTCAAAATGACCATAGCGGGTTCGGAATGCTATTTTCGAAATATCACACTCCCTTACTTTAAGTTGGTGATAGCCAAACCTAAGGTGTATCTTGGAAAAATAACTTGCACCTTGCAACTAATCAAATAAATCATCTATTCTCGGAAGGGGATACTTATTTTTGACAGTGAATTTATTAATTGATGATAGTCAATGCACATACATAAAGAACCATCTTTATTTCATACAAACAAGACAGGTGCACCCCAAGGAGATACACCGGGCCTTATGAAATCTTTATCTAAGAGATCTTTGAGCTGTTCTTTCAACTCATTAAGCTCTACGGGTGCCATACAGTAGGGAGGAATGGAAATAGGCTGAGTATCAGGAAGAAGATCGATCCCAAATTCTATCTCTCTATCGAGAGGTACCCCTGGGAGATCTTTCGAAAAGACATCAGGAAACTCATTAACAATCTTGACTGAATGTATACTTGGGGTTTCAGACTTAGTGTCCTTAAATCTAACCAAGTGATAAAAATAACCCTTAGATATAAGATTCCTGGCTTTGAGATAAGAAATAAAATGACTTTTGAGAGGTACTGAACTCCCTGCCCACTCGAAAATTAGTTCATCAAGAAACTAAAATTTGACGACATGAGTACGACAATCTATAGATGCATAGCAGGAGTGAATCCAGTCTATACCCAGGATAACATCAAAATCAACCATCTCCAACTCTATCAAATCAGCAAGTGTGACTCTATGAAGGAATGTAACAAGACAATTCTTATACACTTAGAAATAACAAACTTCCCTACTGGAGTAGAAACTAGAATAGGCTCATAAATACTTCTGGGACTCTTCTTAAACTTCACAGTAACAAGTGGGGTCATATAAGAAAAAATTGATCCAAGGTCCAATAACACATATACATCAAAATAAAATATACGGAGCATACCAATAACAACATCGGGAGAGTCCTCCTGCTTATAACGGGAAGGTAGGGCATAGAACCTATTTTGGCACTGACCGCCAGTAGTACTAGAAGAAGTGCCCTGAGGAGGAGCTGGACGAGCTGCGGGAGCTGGTGTACTAGTGGCTTGAGTCTGGAGTTGGGTATCTCTGCTTCCCTTCCTGGAATGTGGGCACTCTCTAATCCTATGGCCTATCTTTTCACACCCAAAACAACCACACTATTCATCCAAACACTCACCTAGATGGGTCCTACCACACTTGGCACAAGGAGAGAAATTGGGCTTGCTCCTTACACTTTGCTGAGGCCTGGGTATAGAAGACCTCTATTCTGGCCTATCTCTAGGTACTGGGGCACTAGCAGATGAGGGTGCTAGCATAGAAAAATGACTCTGGAACTAAGGGTCGTTCCCTTGCTGGGATCTAGCCTATCCGTACTCGTGTTGTTTAGACCTGGATCTCTTATTACCTCTCGTTCTATCTCTTTCCCTTATCTTATCCTTCTCTATTTATTGTGCATAGATCATCATCCTAGACAAATCCATCTCCTTGTTTAACATAGCAGTGCAACATTCTTTCAGTACTAAGATCGACACACCTGTCACAAACTTTCTTATACCAGTTCGAGCATCGGAGATCAAGTTAGGCGTATATTTTGCTAGCTGATTGAACTTTAAGTAGTACTCCTTAACAGTCATGGAGCCCTGCCTCAAGTTCATAAACTCTTCAATCTTCGCCTCCCTTAACTCCAAAGGAAAGAACCTATCCAAGAATGCATTTTGAAATATCTGTCAGGTAATGGGCCCCTCTACCCTTCCTCAGAGAAACCACCCAGTCATACACAATGTCCTTCAACCTATAAGATGCTAACTACATATTCTCTTCTTAAGACACACGCATTACCTGTGTGATCTTCCTTATCTCCTCAAGATATAATTGTGGGTCTTCTCCTGCCTTTGACCCATAAAACTTTGGCGGACTCATCCGCATAAATTCACAAATTCTGGAAGCAGCTAAGTCACCTCTCTACTGCTGAGAAGCTACTGCCTGATTGGCCTAGACAGTGACAGCTTGGGCCAGCGCCTGGAAAGCTGCCCTGAATTTGGCATGAGACACCTTTACATTCAGAAGATCAGTGGCCTGAGGTTGCAGATCATTGTTATTTCTTCGAGCTCAGTGGGGAGGCATATTATGAAATAAGAGAGCATAAATTAATAGCTAAGAGAGACAACTTTAAGTACGATGGACTTAAGAGGAAGAAATGACTTGTTTCTAAAATATTTCATAGCCTCTTGCTCATAGATGTGGCACGCTACACATCGATGATCAAGACTCTACTTAACATGTCTTATTAGAATCCCTAGGACTCCTTAAACTTTAGGCTCTAATACCAAGTTTGTAATGCCCCGAAACTGGGTCCCGAGATGTCACACGGTGTTTAAGGCTGCGAGTAGCCCCAAGCTAACCCTTTGAGCCTATTACTTCATAACTTCATTTACTTAGAGATAGAATACATGAATTCTAACACTATTGCATCAAACAATAAGCAATATGAATGAAATACTTTGTCCGAACGTCAGAAATACTGAAAGAAATCTCAACTACTGACAATTCTACCGACTAGTCTGGCAAACCTCTACTACTTCAAACTAAGATCCATTGGGATAGGACCCCCAACTGACTCATAATCAACTGATAAGAAATAAACGACTACTAAATAAACTGAGTG
Organism: Capsicum baccatum var. pendulum; assembly: GCA_030864225.1. NCBI lineage: Eukaryota > Viridiplantae > Streptophyta > Magnoliopsida > Solanales > Solanaceae > Capsicum > Capsicum baccatum. The sequence goes on along the minus strand of CM061559.1, from coordinate 190,676,132 downwards.
TCTGAGAACAAACGGTCCCCGAAACATAAGAACTCACCACTGGTGATATGTAGATAAGAGTGCTCGAAAAATATCACTGATGAGGATGAGACTGAGCACCTGAACCTATATTACGATAACGTATAGCACACAGACAAATATGTGGGTCAGTACTTTGGGGATGTACTGAGCATATGAGGGGGCATGTGCAGTTAAAATAATTAGTATGATAAGCTTTTATCCAAAAACCTGCATACTGTAATACATAACTCACATAGCTTGAATAAAATCCTAGTATGTAAAAGAGAAATAGAAATGTGACATAAACTCGTGAGTCATCATGATTTTAAAAGAAAAACACTTATACTTCTCAAAATTCAAACCTTTGATCTGAGAGAGAATAGAACAATTAGGGACTTCGAAACTTTACAATTTTAAAACTTGGAATCCTTTCAAAACTTAGGATACTTTAATACTTAGGGAACTTGGGAGCTTCTTTTAACCGACATAAACCAAGTGAGCTACATGGAGTCCAACGTCCTACCCACGTTGAGGAGAGTTGTCCTATCCTTGCCATCAGATAGAACCTTAACTTTTAGTGATCACTTTCTTAACTCACTTAGGCTACATCAAGAACCTATGGGGGAACGTAGTTCTGGGTCATGAGACCTCAAAATTAAGCCCAACTCGGTGCTAAATACTACTCCCTTACTTAACTCAGAACTTAAAAAAATCCACCTTAAAATCATTAGACAATATGAAGTGGGATCCAAAATGCATCCTCTTTTCTTTAAACTCAAGAATGTGGATTTCTTTCTTAACTTAGGATAAAATTCACTTTCTTTTCCTTGAAATCTTGATAGGTTTAACATGAATAATATTTTAAACTTAATATCATGGAAATTCAAGTACACTTCTTGAAATACTAAAAAGAGCATAACTAGTTCATCTTCAAAGGGTTATCATTTCACAACACAATGCACTTCTTGAGAATAATCTTGGGAATTCTTGAAAACATGCTACCATTAGGGAAATATGCAATTTATAACATGAATCCGAAGCTTGAACCATAATTACACAAGACATTCATGAAATTCAAAACTTAAACGAAATCATAATTCCATAAACTTGAGGTATAGCAATTCGAGTATAATTCAAATCTAGAAAATACGGAATCTTTAAGAAAATTTAAAACTTTTGGGCACAAGAACGAAAGGGTGTTCTTGTTCATAACCACATACCTTAAACTTGGAGCTTTTGGATGACTTCTAGAATTTTAAAATGATATCCACGAATTATTGGGTGCCTCTTGTAGCCATCTTAATGGGAGATTCAAATATGGAAGAATTATCGAATTCTCACGGTTGAATCTTTGGGTATTTTGGTTTTTAGATTGAAACCCTAATAAGAGTTCTTGAGAGTAGCTGATAAAAATACCAATAAAGTGATATTTGGGGCTCTTGATTTCGTGTTTATGAGGTAAAAGAGTTGGAAAATACCATTTTTACCCTTAATGAGATGGACTGAATTTGCTGAAATTCTCAGGTATGTGCAACAGAGCATGCGTCACATGCTCTACTCCACCGGACTAGAGCATGCATCGCTCCAAGAATGTGATGCACACAAATCACTTGGTGCTACTGTTTCGAAAATCAAACGCGCCCTAAACGATGTTAAAAAATTCTGAAACTCACCCGAGATGTTCTATAGTCATCCCCCGTCGCAACGCAATAAAAATTTTAAGAAACGGTGGTCAATAAGATCGCGAAATAAATCAACGAAGATAGAGGGCTCAAAATAAACTAAGTGTTGAAACACTTAGTAAAATTTCTAAGTGTTAAGCTTTTCTTGACTTGCTTTGATGCTCTAACGATAACAAAGCTTTACAGGGCCTTACAACTTATATGAGCTATTGGGTTCATACTTGAATTTCTTGCGCAAATAGTAAAGGCAAACATCAATTTGCTGCATAAAAAAAATACACGATTTGTAAAAGCAACTAACCAAAATTAAACTTTGAATCTGTAATACTATATATGTATTTACTCATATACATATGTATCTGAACATATGATATATTGCATATGTATATAAGAAAATACATATTGTAGATAAATCACTATAAGTAATTATAATATAAATATGTAACTCACCTCATCTAACCATGACTATCCAGGAGTACCCATAACGTAGAATCAATTCTTGTCTTCAACTGATAGAATACCAAAATTCATAACTGATATCCTGGATTTATTTTTCAGATAATGTTCCTCTTTGTTGCTTCTGTTAATTGATTAAATATAATACTTAATAATAAACATAACATGTAAATGAATAATATAATTAAGTTGTAAAGTAAATACTTCTTCGCATGATATTTGAGAAGGTCCACTGAAAGTCACGTCAAGAAATTATTGGTGACCTTAGTGTCTTCAATATCATAAATTGGACGAGATACAAATGGATGCTTCAAGTTAAATTTTTTTGTCTGCACTTCTGTGCTCCCTTTATAATTACAATAAAATGAAAAAAAATATAAAATAAAGAAATTTGGTAAATACAACAAAAAAAAAGGTAAAAGCACAAACCTTCTGCTAAACCAAATTTCATAGTGAATGGTGACTCCTTGAATTTAGATGGTCTCTTAATTCTTGAAACATTCACAGGAGTTTGTTCTTCATTTGCAGATGGATGTACAATTATGCTTCTTTTCAGATTCACATATTCGTTAAGACTGGGTAGCAACTCATCAGGAATTGTTACTTGGAAATCACGTAAATCTGGTTGAGCCTTCCCTTCTTCAGATACTGCTTCATGAGTATGCACTCCTGAATTAATTTATTCATCTAATTTTAATTTCTCATAATCAGTCATTGATGTATTTTCAACTATTTCTGCAGCAGCCTCTGTGTTCTGTTTAAAATATACAAAAATCTTGTAAAGTTGATACAATAACAAAGAAAGTAAACTCAAATTATGCACGAATAAAGCATACCTTTGGATCATCTTGAACTCCCAAATTTTGTTATATGAAATCGAGATTGATACTTCTAAGCGCCTCATCTGAAAATGTGAATTGTGAATCTGATAATTGTGATTCACCAACACTTTCATCAACAAGTTTTTTATTCTGTTCAACATGTTGAAACATATTAGATAACATCAATATTTGTAAGGAATTAAAATACAATATAAATTTATTCATCATACCAGTGAATCACAGACATCCCTTACTTCATGCACACAGGTATCAATTTTTTCTTTAATAAAAGAAAAAATAAAACATTAAGAAAATTAATATTCAGCTATATTAATATACATCAGAAAAATAAAATTCAACAAATTACCAAAACAACATCATTATCCGTATTATACAACTCCGTGAAACTGGTGCTTTGTTTTTCTGTAATGTCTTTAGCAACATCTTCCTAGGCATAAACAATGATCACATGTATAATTCATATATGTAAATATAAATTTCAATATTATTAAAAGATAATATGCATATAAATGAAAATAATGTACTTATCAATGTGCTTCAGGATTCTTATCAAAATGATGATGTAAAATTGGGGTGGCTTCATGGGGTGAAGTATCCTTATCATCTTCATTCAATTGTGGCTTGACAAATTCATTATCATTATCCTGTTTATTTGCGTTAAAAATATTAAATACATATAAAAATTAAAATTAAAATAACATTTGATTAGGTTGATACTACATATGTATATGTGAGTGCATATTAAAACAGTAAATATGTTTGGTGTTGCATATGTATTTGTTCAACTACATAATAAATATATTTTAATTTTATTTAACAGATCTAATATATTTAACACATCAAATGAACACAAGTTTACTTACCAATATGCCTTCAGTATTCTTATAAAAGCCATCCACAATTGTTGGAGTTGATTGATGTGGTGATGTATTTTTATCACCTTCCTCCATTTGAGCCTTGTCACAATCTTTGTCTTTTTCTTATTTCTTCGCGTTGAAAAAATATAAATACATAACATTAAAAAAAATCAAACCAACAAGTAGGAAAGACTTTGCATATGTATATGTGATTATATAGATATACATCTGATAAATATATAAATACATATATATTTATTCAAACATAAATACATACTAAATATGTATTTATACAAACATAAATACATACTAAATATGTATTTATTCAAACATAAATACATATGTTGTATATGTATATAACATATCAAATATATTTAAAAATTATTCTTTATAAAATTAGAAATTGTGTACCTTAATCTCATTTATTGCATTCATTATCTGATCACACATTGTTGATACTAAATTTTGAATGTCATTAAACTCTTGACGAACGTGATTTCAAAGAATTATAATCAGATATTAAAGAAATAAATATACCAAATTCATAAGCAGAAATTACCTCATCACGAAACTTTTCAAACACTTTCTTATAAACAAAAGCATCTTTGTCTTCGCGATCGAAAAACGACATATTAGGCGACTGAATCGGAATGTCTTTCAGTTTGAAGGTATTGTTTCTTTTTCTTGAATCGCTTTGAAAACTGGTGTCTTCACAAAAGATATCTTCACAGCATGACTTGGAATAGTCCTTTTTGGTGTATGCTGATCTACACCTTTTGGTTGTTTCTTTAACTTTTTCTTAATAGGTGAATTTGAAGAATCACCTTGATATTTATTTTTGCTGATTGAAAGCTTGTGTTGACGTGGAGGATCCTAAAAATCATCATCAGAATCAACATAATCTTGTTTATGACTTTCACCTCTAGATACAACCTTCTTAGGTATCTGAAAGGTTGAAATCTCCTTTCATGTTGACTCAATATTCTTAAAAACAACCTACAACTGATATTATAGCCAATTAACCTCAACAATAATGCAAATTAGTGACCAATTGTACTTTGTAAATTAACATATATGAAAATAGTAAATGTATTTACAATATAATCAAACATCACAGAAAATAGAAGATTTCAGGAAACTGACCTTGTCATTTGCATCATTAAGCAAACTTTCCGTAAGTGATTCACATCATGGGCAAATAGCATTTGTCTTCCAATTTAAAAGACGTGGAGTTTGAGAGTCCACCTTGGAAGCAACAGTACGAGGGACCTCAGAACAACACTCATACAACCAAATCTGAATGGCAAGTGGCATTCCATGGAGCATATAAAACTTTCCCGTGGGTTTCAACTTCTTATTCAAGCTTTTAGCTAATTCTTCATATGCAATCAATCCCCAAGGATAGTCCCTGTAACAATCACTCTCCACCAGATCAAAATGGAGGCGTGGAATAATGACAGTATCAACAGACGACAGCAAAAATACGTGAATAAAATACAAATTAGCAAACTTCAACGCATCATTGTCATTCTCATTCCCTCATATTTTATGAGTAACAGGCAAATAACTTCCTTTTCTGAATATATCTGGCACCATCAAAATAATGATCAATAATTTTATTTGGAAAGTCTTCATCAAACATAAAATCATGGATATTTGAAAGACAATTCAAACTAGTAACGACAGCAAATTCTGTAAGACTAAAATGAAGAGTTGTGCCCTTTGCACGAATGACTATGTTACTTGTTGAACTTTCCTTAGTCTCAAGTGACATAATGCGTCTCCCTAATTGCATTTTCATCACACAATTCTTTTTCTTCATGAAAACATCAAAAATACTATCATTACAAAACATCTTGTATTGATTCTTCGTTAACATTGACTTAATATAGTCTTCAATGTCGTTGACCATATGACAACCGATATGTGGTGCAAATTTGGGCAATACTCTTGCCATGTATATTTGATCATGCAACACCTATAAAACATAAATATACAATTATATGTCTAAAAAGGTCACATATGTATTTACGGAAATACATCTTCAAAGTTGGATTACAACATTAAAATAAAAAAGTAGCATATGTATTATATGAATACATCACTAGAACAAATTTAAGATAACTAACATCAAAATACATACATTGTGATCATATCAAAAAAATAAAAAACTAGTGATCATAAAATACAAATTTTACCAATAAAAAAATACAAAATATATATCTACCCAGTAGTAAATACATTTGATGTGATCCCTAAAATATAAAATACATATTTATTCTATATATACATATATATTCTATATATACATATATGGTCGAAAATATAAATTAACAAAAAATGGAAAATACATATACAAATACAAATTATCTTATGAATACATATAAAAATACAAAACTTATCATTATCAAATACAATATGTTACACAATTCTTAAATACAAAAATACATATCTTAAATATCTTATACATAATAAATACAAATGTAAAACTTATAAGTAATAAATTCCTTGAATTTTTTCAATTACATATCTGTAACATAACTTATATATATCTTCACATTATAAAGTACAAATTTCATATCTTGATAGAAAGTCAAAATAAGTACATAACTTATCAAGTGTATATAAAAAATACATATATTAACATATTGTCCATATACTACAAAATTTTAAAAATGCAACAATACCTCCTCAACTTTCTCTTCTTCAGATGAAGATTCATAATCAGAAGAAACTGGACTTGCATTTTTTTTCAATTGAGATTTTTCATCTGGCTTCCTCTTTTTCATCGATTTTTGATTTTTTGTTGATTTGGGGATAAAGATTCCCTCACTACTTTTTATTTTATTATTTTAACAGACTTTTGCGGATCATTTCGCTGCTTCGATCTCAACTCTTGTAATATAACACCCCCTTTGACTAAATATTAGAAGAAACCAAGTTAATATTTTCATCTTGGGTTAAACCAAGGCTAAAAGATGGTATTTCATCAAAATTCATAGATTGTATATCTCTAACTGAACTAGAACAATTTGCATGTTTTTCCATTATAGCGAAAAACAAAAAAAATTCAACACACAAAACTTAAACCCAAAAATAAAATCCCCAAATTTAAAACACAGAATTATATGAAAAATATAACATGCATTAACTGTAAAATCAACTTACCTTAATAAGTGGAAAGAAGGTTTATCAAGATTTGATGAGAGAAAATCGCGGATTTTTGAAAAAAAAATAGCCAAAGAGTGATATTGGAGGGAATTGAAATTATTTTGAGTGGCGTCAAAGTAGGTTTATCAGAATGTAAAGTGGTGTGAAAATAGTAAAGTGAAAATATATGGGTGGAAGATACGCCCCAGTTAATAAAAAAGGTAAAATACTGCTACTTTTGCTAGTAGTTGTAATTTTGAGAAATTATTGCTATTACATGTAATTAATGTCTTAAGATTGCTAGTTTATGTAATTTTTCCTTGAAAAAATAAGTAAATAAATTATTAAATATATATTTCCGACTACTATAGTCGGAAATACTAATAATTAAATAAATATATGACTTAATATATAATTATATTAGTCGGAAATACTAATAACTAAATAAATATATGACTTAATATATAATTATATTCTTATACAGAAAATTAATAATTAATTAAATATATTATTAATTAGATTTCTGACTACTTTAGTCAGAATATTTAATAATAAAATAAATATATTACTAAATACATTACAAAAAAGCTTTTCTATAAATATATTAAATATATCTGACTACTATAGTCGGACATATTGAATAATTAAATATATTCAAATTTTACCCGACTCTAGTGGTCAGAAGATTATATTTAATTATTAAATAAATAACTATTATATAAAATATATACATTAAACTGTAGTGGTCCTCCGCTCTTTCACTTCACTGCCTCTCTTTTCCTCTCTAAACTAAATTAGGGTTTACTCCATTGAAGCAACAGTGGTTGCCTTCCTTCATCGAAACACTAGCGCCAGACACACACACAAAAAAACAAAATAGCAGCGTATGATCTCTCTCCCTCCTTCTCTCCCCCTCTCTCTCTCACGCACACACACATCACATTTCTATGTTACTTGAAATGTGGATATCAATAAGATTTTTTACAGTCTTCGTAGTTATGTTAGGGATTTTTTTAATCATATGTTTAACCTATGGTATAACTCATTTGGGAACCATCGAGTATATGATTGGTTTGGAGGTGATTTTGTTTTGGGTTATGACAGTCTCAAGGAATTTTTTCTCCAATGGACTGAGATTTGTGATAAATTTTGTGAGAGAATGCTTATTAGCCAGTTAGATCAATTTGCGAAATCAGAGTCGAGTGTTTCATCTCAGGTTTAAGACTTTAGCTAGTCTCTATTTTGAGGCTTTATTTCTGTGAAAATATTATCGATAAGATTATTAGGCCAACACAATGTCTATTGGTTCAGTTTTTCTTTAGGTTAGAGAGACTAACTTTGACGAATCTTTGAGGGATGGTCTGTATTAGTTCCTAATACTTCTAATTTGTTCGTCGTCTCCCTGAATTCAAATTCTGGTGTGCTTTCTGTTAATTCCTATTACTTTGTATCTTTTGCAGTTGTGGTTATATTAATATCCAAGTTCTATATTGTTAATCAGATATTAACACTTGAATTGTGACTTTGTATTGCAAATATATACCATTAATTAAGATTTAGAATCATGCTTAAGTAGATTATACTGAAATTAGCTCTTAATCTGTCTAGCAATTAATATTCACACAGATCTTAACACCCAACTTAAGAATCCACTTAAACTATTGTACAATACTTGATCACAGTGTGAGGAAAGAACAGGGAATGCAATTTGTATGTTGTTAGACATTTAATCACACTAATATCTTGAAAATATGGTAGCTATAAGTTGGTAAAACCGCGATATCAAAAGAATGTTCTCTATTCGGCAAAGGAAATAACATTTCAGATGAGTGTACCTCATCTTTGGGCAAAGTGCTCACACCAGTTATAGTGATTTCCTGCTTCTTTCCTGTATCTTTATTAGTAGCTGTGACAGAAAGAATACCATTGACATCAATATCGAGCTGTCTATATGACTCGTTTACTTGTGTTTTCTTCACGTTTAGGATTTACATTCCATTACTCCTTACTGCTTCTTGGAAGTCAGTGGTGCAGCCATTCATCCCCTTTCTTATCAATAGGTTTGTGAGATTCTACTGTTAGTTATCTATTTCGTGACTTGCTTCCTATTTGGCTTTGCATTCCATTACTCCCTTTCTTATCAACAGGTCCAGAAATGTAGAACTCAAAAGTTTATCTGGTTCATCCATGCCTTTTTGGTTGTCTTTAGTTTTACTGCTTATATAATTCCTAACAAACTTAAAAGGCTTTGAATATAAGCAGAACAAAAGCAAATAAAGTTTCTCGGTATGTTTCCAGGAATGAGCATATTACTTCAGATATCACACCTAAGTTATGTGCATATGCCTATCAATTCTTGTGACTTGATTATTTTTCTTCTTTTTGTTGAATAAATAGGTTGATTTCAAGAAAGTTGTGTTAAAAGTTATTTTGACCCTTAGACAATATTAGGCATATACATTAGGCAGAGACTAGATGTGTCTTTTTCTTCTGTTTGGGCATATTTTGAGATATTAATAAATTTTGGACATAGGTGTATTTGTAGGTTACTTTCATTTCGTTACATCAAATAATTCTTCATCCATCACATGATGGTAATAGTCATCCTTAGCAGCTTATGACTAACAAGTAGGCACCTCACTAGAATGTGCAATATTAGATAAGAAAACGGGTAGCTTGGGCTTTAGCAAGACTGTTTAAGAACGAGTGACAATGTGTTGATACAACTTACATGTGAATTATAGGTATATGGTTGTTGTTGTTTTAACTAGTCTGGGTGTGATGATACAGCTGATATATGTCTGAAAGTTGTGTATTAGTACCAAGTTTTCATTTGAAATAACCTCTGAAACATAATCCAGTGAATACAGTGCTAGTTTTCTATGATACTCATGTATTATATTTCAGTTATGTTGAATTGAGTGTTATATGATAATGGACTAGTTGTCACCTTATTATGCTAAGCTAGATTATTGAACCAGCTGTAACGATATTATTGTAGAGACACAAACAAAAGGTTCGTTGTTGGCTTCTTTACTATGTTGTATTGAATCTCTTAGTTTTCTTCTTGTGTCCACTGTGTAGTAGCATCTCTAAACAAACCAGTTATTGTTTTATGTCCACTGCGTAGTAGCATCTCTAAACAAACCTGTTATTATTTTGTTTCTCTTGTTTTTGTTTCTCTTCTATATTATTATTGTTGTCGTTCTTGTGTAGATGGAAAATGAACATTATACATGGATGTATAATAGACTTTATCCTAACCGTGCGGGGTTGAAGGAGGAATATAAAGATGGGGTAGCTGGATTTATTGCTAAAGCCACTTAATGATTTTCTTACTAAAGGGATAATTAGGTATCCTTATTGGAATTGCAAGTGTTGCAAGTTATTGAGTCCAGATGCTGTTATATTACATCTTTATAAGAAAGGTTTTCTGTTGAATTATACTATATGGGCAGCTCATGGAGAGAGTAGTGTTGCTAATAATTTTGCTTTTCAGAATTATGTATAAATTTCAATAAGAGAAAATAATGTTAAAATTTCACGATATAGTGAGATGGTCAGGCATGCTTTTGGGACACACTCAGGGGCTTAAAATGAACCAAATAATGAGGCTAAGCACTTTTATAAATAGTTAAAGGAAACTAGTCATCCATTATATAAAGGATCATTGCATTCTAAGTTATCTGTTGTCATTCGGTTCCAGAGTATTAAGTTAGATTATTCTATTTATCAAGACAGCATGAATTCTATCATTGTACTTATGAATGAACTTAACCCAAATAAACTTGACTTACTCAAAGATTTCTACACAACAAAGAAGTTGGTTTCTAAGTTAGGACTTTCATCAGAGAGGATTCACTGTCGCGAGAAATATTGCATGTTATTCTATAAGGAAGATGCAAATTTAGAACATTGCAAATTTTGTAATCAACCTCGTTATAAGAAAGTCACACATGCCAAAGGGAAGAAGGTTCCTGTGAAGTTGATGCATTACTTACCCCTTATACCACGGTTAAAGAGGTTGTATGCATCAATGAGCTCTTCCGCTCATATGAGATAGCACTATGAAAATAAAAGACCACCTGGTATTTTATGTCATTCGTCAGATGGAGAAGCATAGAAGCATTTTGATAGTGTGTATCCGGATTTTGCTAGTGAACCAAGAAACATTAGGTTAGGATTATCTACTGATGGATTCATTCCATTTTCTGTATCAGCTATACCATAGTTATGTTGGCCAGTATTTGTGACTCTTTATAATCTCCTGCCTGAATTGTGTATGACGAGTTAGTATATATTTGTAACTTGCATTATTCCAGGTCCTCACAATCCAAAAGTTTTGATTGATGTATATCTGCAGCTATTAATTAATGAGTTGAACTTATTGTGGCATGCAGGTGTAGAAGCATATGATGTATCAATGAAACAAAACTTTACATTGCGTACTACTTTTATGTGGACTATAAATGACTTTCCTACTTATGTAATGATGCCTGGGTTGTCAACTACGGGCAAGTTAGCTTGCCCTTGTTGTATGGAAGACACAACAACATTCACTTTGAAACATAGGGGTAAAAACTCATGGTTTGACTGCCACCATTGATTCTTACCAATTCAACATGAGTTTAGGAGAAGTGCTAGTGATTTTATGAAGAATAAGACTAATTTTGAGGAGCCACCACCAATTTTATCGCGAGAAGAAATTTGGGATAGAGTGAGGAATCTGCCTAAGGTAACAGAGTCTCCACCATCTAGGATACCTGGTTATGGTGTTACACAAACTGGACTAAATGAAGCATATTTTGGGAGTTAGATTACTGGAAGGATAATCTTCTTCCTCATAATCTTGATCCCATACATATTGTGAAAAACTTCTTTGACAACTTATTTAATACTGTGATGGATGTAAGTAACAAAACAAAATATAACTTGAAGGCTAGGATGAACTTAAAGGAGTATTATCGGCAGTGAGTTGTACCTAACATACTTAAACAATAAGATTCAGAAGCCCAAGGCCAGTTACACATTCACTTTGGAGGATAAAAGAGTGATTTGTGATTGGGTTAACAATTGGAGAATGCCGGATGGATATGCGTCAAATTTGTCTAGGTATGTTGACATGAAGGAAGGAAATTTGAACTCTATGAAGAGTCATTACTATCATATTTTCATGGAGTCATTGATGCCTATTGCATTTTGTACATTGCCTGATAGAATTTGGAAGCCCATAACAGAGATAAGCTTAATTTTAAAAGATTTATGTTCTAACACATTAAGGGAGGAGAACCTATCTTTGATGGATATCAACATTCTCTTAACCTTAAGCAAGTTGGCAAAAATTTTCCCTCCTATCTTTTTTTTTATGTTATGGAGCATCTTCCAATTCACCTTATACGAGAGACACGACTTGGAGGGCCTGTTAAGTGTAGATGGATGTATCCCTTTGAGAGGTATTGACTTTTAACATTTACCTTCATGTTTTTTTAATTGAACATTATTTTATCTAAAAGATCATACTATGCAGGACTATTGGCAAATATTAGTGGACCATAAACAACAGATCCCGAATCGAGGGATCAATATGTGAGGCTTATTTGGCTAAAGAGACCTCTTATTTTTGTTCATATTATTTTAAACATGATGTACCATGTCTGAGAAACTGACCTAAAGGCATGATGATGGAGACAATACAGATTCTTCAGCACCACCATTTTCAATATTCAATCAACCTGGTAAAGGAAATCCAAAAGGTGGTCCACTTTGATATTTGAATGAGGTGGAGCTTAAGTCAGCTACAACGCTTGTATTATTAAATTTTCCTGAGGTTCTACATTTTTATAAGTGAGTATATTTATATTAAGGATAATTATTCAAGGTCTATCTAAGCTTTAACTAATGAAAGTCTTAACTTTGTCGGACAGCTACTTCGTGGTTTTACACGGGGATGGTGCTATTTATCCTATGTTTTCAGTGTGTCTTAGAGAATATGTAAGTGTAACTTAAATATTTAACATGATTTACACATTTGTTCAATCTTATGTATATTTAAATTCTAACTTTTTTTAACTTTTTATAGGTTCATAATCCACTTAATTATGACCTCAATAGCCAATTTTTATGTGATATAGCTTGGGGACCTGATCCTAAAGTCAGAAATTTTTCTAAGTACTCTATCAATGGGTACAGATTTCATACAGAAAAGTTCTCTAAAGGCAAGAAAACCAACAATAGTGGGGTTTGGGTAAAAGGTGATAGCGTTGTTAATTATTATGGTGTGCTTCATGAGATTTTAGAACTCGATTATCATGTTGGTTGGCCAAAGAAAAAATTGGTTCTCTTTCGGTGTAAGTGGTATGATCCTACGCCTAGGTTAGGTACAAAGGTGCACCCTTAGTACAAAATAGTTAAAATTAAGCGTACAAGAGAGTATGGACTCTATGATCCATTTGTAATTGCACAAAATGTGAAAAAAGTGTATTAAGCTCCTTATCCTTTGTGTAAGAATAAATCTGCGTGGCGGGTAGTTATAAAAACAAAGCCCGTGGGTAGATTTGAAGTAGAGGATGCATTGGATGTAGCGTATCAGAATGATATTTCAAGAGTTGAAGAAAGGGTGGATAATGAATTAGCAGGTGAGTTGCAACATAATGAAGGCCTATATGAAGAATTTGATCCTTTTGAACTTAGATTGGATGTTCATGATTATGGAGAAGGAACATCTAGGACAAATGACAAGGAAGATCTAACTGATAAAAATGAAATAAGTGAGGAAGATTTACTTGATGAAAATGAAACATGTGATGAGAAAGAATCGATGAATGAATATGAAATAAGTAATGAGAGAGAATTGATGAATGACTATGAAACAAGCGACGAGGATTGAGTTGTTATTAATAGTAGTAATGTGTAGTAACAAGGTCTTGAATTGTATTTTAGCTGCTGCTTTTTGCTATTTTTCTTGACAATATAGTGTCTTTTCTTAGTTAACATTTGTAGTGCTAATAAGAACATTTCTGGTTATTTGATTAAATAGCAGTGGTAAAACTATTGGTACTATGCATGATCTACTTGTCTTGTTGCATTTTCTTAAATCCTACTTCTTTAGTTCCTCTGCATAAAGCAAGTTGTTTATTTGTGAAGTCTTTGGTGTAGTCTGGAATTTATCCGGTGGCCAAGTCTTTCCTATTTATAATTTCTTGAGTGTTGTCTTTCATTTTATTCAATCTTAGCTTGTTATGTGGTTTTTGCAATGGCAATTTCTCAGTTAAACCAGGATCATTTGAATGGTATTAACCTCAGATTCAAATATCGAATACTAAAATTATAAGAGCCCGATTTAGTCTTACTGTTTGAGTAAGGTTACATTAGTAGATATGATCATCTGTCGTATGCAAGAAGTATACGAAAAAGAAGTAAATCTACCTAAAATGTATGGTCTTATATATAAGCTAATCATGTTTACTTGTAGGTGTAGAATATATAGGAGTCCGAGCAGAACAAATGGAGGTTGAAACTGTATAGGTGATACGAACTAAAAGATTTGTGCTTACAAGAGGACTCTTAGCATATTAGAGATATAAAACACTATATACTAGACAACCCCTAGCGTTAGATAATCCTTTAGTAAGGAGTATTGAAGCATTATGGTGCAAAGAGCATTCGTGATAATGTAGATTTATATGGTCCAACCCAAATAGTTTTGGATTTTTGGTGTCATTATGTGAGCTATAGTTGGTTAGGATGAACTGTTAGTAGATATAGCAAGTGTCCGAAGGATGGGGCTTGGGTATAGTAGGTTTTTACACCTATTATGAAATAGCCTACTATGGTAGCAGCATTGTACCTTAGTATCTCTCTATCTTTTCTACACCTATTCCTTCTAGTCAAGTTTGTTACATATCACGTTTTATTGAACGTGAACTAGCAGAACTCTTACTGGTGCCTTTCTACCTTCCATAGAACTCTTACTGGTGCCTTTCTACCTTCCATACTTTGATCATCTTGTATTAATTTGTTCAATCATGTACCTCTTTGTATAGTAAAGTAAGACTCAGTTCTCTGTACTATTGTAATCATGATAAGCATAATCTTGATATGTGTATGTTATTAATGGGAGCTAACATTTGTATATAGATTATTGTGGTGGATGGCCCTGAAAACTTTGGATACTTCTGTCCAAATATATTTTACTAGTTGTCGGGGTGACTGGAATTGCTTTAACCAACTTATCTGTTTATTTGAACAAATTTCCTACATAAAATGTTTGAAAATATTGGGACTTTCTTGTATCTAGCAGTTGATACATAATTTCGAACTTCAAACTCTTGATCTCAACACATTTTTGTATGAGCACAGTTTGAAATTTTTTTGAAATATCAACTTTCAATCTCTAAAAAGTATATGGCAATTACTATTTACTAATAGTTATTTATTTATTATAATCTTGAATTTGGTTGACATAGCAATTGAAAGTATCCACTTTCTAGCCTACATAATCTTCAAATAACTGGAACTTTAGTCAATTGAAAGATGTGATCTTTGAATTTAATTATAAAATAGGCATGAAGATCTGATCTTTTTTTATTCTATCCGTTTAAGACCCCTCGCAAACTTTGCAGTGAAGGTGGAGGATATCTACTATCTTAGCAACCCCTTTTTTCGTAAAGATCTGATTACTTCTATGTTAGGTTTCATTCTCAAGGAGGTAATTTTGAGCTAGAGAAACTGATTACATTAGAAGTTCCCTCGTCATTGTTGTTTACACATTTGCATATGCACAAACTTTGGCCCTAAACTCAATTAAAGAAGGAAGGTTGTGTAGGTTGAATGTTTCAAGTATTTTACTATTCCTCGTAGAACATAGGCTGTCAGATTCTGCAATATTGTGCCATTGGAAGTTCAGTCAAGTAAATATTTTTTATATGTGTTGATGTGATCTAAATTCTCAACGCCCTTTGATCACGAAATTATATCTTTCCAATCTTTTCTAGTTGTGAACATTGGAAGAGGTAAAATAAGTTAGAAATTAAGATGATGTTTATCAAAGATGTTTGTGCTGAGAAGGTTATAATTGCCAGTAGCTGGAAATCCATTTGTAAAAAAAACAAAGTTCTCTACATTTTTCTAGTTTCTTCTTCTGTTGGGGTAAAGATGAAGAAGAGGTTCCTTAATGTTAAATTGCCTTTTAGTAGAGGTTTCTTAATGTTAAATTGCCTTTTAGTATCACTATTTGCTTACAGGAACAACTCTTATGTCCTAAATTAAAAATGAAACCTCTATATCTAAATGACCTTTCAATAGGAAAGTAAATGGTATAATAACACAATTAGGCAACATTTATAGTCTAGACCAAGAGGGTGAATACTCGTTAATTTGTTCATACATTTATATTATGTATATACTTATATAATTGTTCCAAGGGATTCACTGTCTTGTTGTCTGTTTTGTTTAATTTGGTGGTTCTTTTTTAATCCAGGTAGTTAATAAAAAAAAATCAATGGCATCAAAAGTTCATGGTAATGGACGGCGTAAGAAAGGTAAGAAAGGACCTGATAATCTTCCCGCTTCGTGCAGGTCAATATACAACAACAACAACACCATCTGTTACCACAACTCTTCAACCAGCTACTACAAATACTCTTCCTCCTCCAAGGGCAACTATTTCACTACCAAATGCATTTTTCATGCCCCCACTTCCCCACCAGTTCCAGCCCTCTTCTCCCCATAATAGTCTACATGGTAGCTCTTCATATGTACTTTCAAAATCATCCACACCTAGTCTTTATGGATTGAGAATTGGAGGTCCTAGCACATCAACATCGCTATCCATTGATAATGCGACAATATCTAATGTTATAGCAGCTGCTTCCCAGATTCTGAAATTTAAAGTGGTAGTAGAATATGACGGCAAAGGGAGGCTAATTATCGTCCCTGATGGTAATGGGTAAGTAAACCTTATGTCTTTTTGGTAATTTTTAAAATTTTCAAAAGCTAAGATAATTTAATATAATTTTATTGCATGTTGATTCTCGCATATAGCGCCAGACATATGGTTAGAGAAGCAATTAAACCATTTTACATAGAGTCGTGGGGTAGTTGGAATAAGATTCGACTCGACATCAAAATTCATATGTGAAAAAAGTTTACGGTATAATTAAAATCAAAGAATTTACCATTTCAGTAAGTTATCAATGATGAATTTACCTTTGTATCCGTCAACTCATTTCATGACTTTATATTAAACTATTTTACAGACAATGTGTGCATGTAATTCTTGCCATGAAAATGAAATACAATGCATTTTCAAGTTGAAAGCAGCTCTACGGATCAAAGAACACTTGTATGATGCCCAGAGGAACTTGGAAAAACCTGGTTGGCTGAATGCTGATATGTGGGTCCAGTTCTTGGAAAAATGGGATACTCCTGAATATAGGATGGGGAGGGAATGGGCAAAGGCCAATAGAGCGTCTCAAACGGGTGGCTCGTTGCACACTGAAGGTTCAATGAGTTTTACTACCCACTGATAATATTAGCTTAAATTTCAGATTTGTTCAGTTCAGTTCAATGTTCCAATCAGTTTAATCTCTTACCAAATATATATGCTTTTGTTGCACTGTATATGGTTGATTGGTGTCTAGATTGATCTTGCCAAATATATGTCCGTGGGTGCCTAGTTTAGAATCTTTCTCTGTAGAGTTCAACTTAATCTTCTAAAATAAAAGATCGCATGAGAGTCCATAAAGGGCCTGATAAAGGTGAGATCCCAAAAAGCTACTGCAATTTTTCTAGCTGATATCGGGAGATTGAGGCGATGAATTTGCTTATTGTTGTGATGAATTTAGAGATCAGTGTGGCTGGTTTGTTCTTGAAGAGTGGGGTTCTATTGTTGATTTTGTGAACTATAGAAGGGGTTCTCATAGAGTTTCCAGGTTGGACATACAGAAGTAGGGATAATATGATCATCTGAGATGCCAATAGAATTATTGTTGGTATTTTCTTGGCTTCTGGTCATCATCATCAACCTCTTGTTCCAATTGGGAATGTTTTTTTAAGCCCTTTAGAAGGAGGTCCCGAGAGTTTTTTGCTTTTCTAATAACACCTTTGCTGTTGTGCATAGCTTGCTTTTCTAATACTTTGGGCTAACTTTCTTGATTTTGCTTTATTGCTAGTACTAGCTTTTAAAAAAGAAAAGAAATAGCAGTAGGGCCATGCTGAAAGTGCAAAAAGAGGAAAAGATGTTCAACCTCACATGTACCTCTACTATTTAATAGACTAGTCATACTCTTTGATTTTAGACAAACCTTAAAAGGCATAAGTATTACCTATTACAAAATATAGTAAATAAACAGATAATTAGCTTCTATTATTCAACCTACCAAGCCTGAAAATTGACTATTGAAAACTTTTTATGTTAATCCATATAGCGTAGTTCCTGACGTGTAAGGTATTTTTCATGTTACTTAGCTAGTTGAAAGGCATCAGTAACGGTGGTAGGGGTTTCAATACCCATGATAGACTTAATATCCTTCTTCAATCCTCTAATAAAGCTGGTCACATAGAACGTCTTCTATAAATTTGGATAGGCATAAGCCACAGTAGACAACGCATCCTCAAACTTTTCTAGGTATTCATGAACACTCATATCCTCCTTGTTACGAAACATAGCAGTCGTACTAGTACTCAGCTTTACCTTTAATGTTGAGTGAAACATACTCCATTTAAGATATTTTGGGATGTTAGATGTGTTTACATCAATGTTAAATGAGATTGTGTGAGATATATACTTCAATTGTTTATTGTGAAAGGAAAGACTTGATTTTGGCTAACTTTACTATTAACACTGCTTGATGGTTTTCAAAATGAAAACTTATTGTACATATCCATGAAAGACCTTTCAACTATGTTAACATAAACTGGGTTGTTTAGCAAAGAGTAGCATTGGAGCACTTCTTCTATATCTACCCCTGTGTAGAAAATTTCCAAGTAGGGAAGGTATAAAGAGGAGAAAGGTAAAAAGCTAACTGTTGTTTGATTGAGGGAATTGATGGTTTTGTCCCTTAATTAAGGAGTAGCAGAAACAATATTAGCAACAGCTAAAATGGCTGCCATGCCTAAGATATGTGGCAAATGATGACCCCGGCCAGGTCCGCCACCAAGAAGCCTCATTGTTAGCAAGAAAATTGCACCACCAGCTCCTCAAAGGTGGCTATAGATCACTCTTTGGAAGAGTAGTTAGTCAGAAAGTAAGAAGAAGAGAATTAGTGGTTTAGTTAGAGAGGTGGTCACTTAATTGGAAGCAATGAGCAAATTATTTATAGTAACACTCTTAGTATAAGGCAGTCGTTGGTGTGAATCTGTCAATTGCCACCAATTCAATTTGTCTGATTGTGAATAAAGACTTTTTAAAAAATGAACTCTATACAGCTGGACTTACTCAAAAATATTCTTAAAAAAACATTTCCATTACTTAATCATTCTGCATTTTCCATTGTCTTACAAGTGGTTACCTGCTACATATACTATTAGATTTACAAAAAGAACATAACAATATGTACAGAGATGCATGCTATAATTGTGTCAGTTTCTACCACTTTTGGATTTGGATTTCAATTCACATCTGGTTGTTTGAGAAATCAGTTAGAATCTCTTTTTCTAAAATTTTGCAGGAATATGAAAATAGGGGAAAAGAGCCCACTTTTCTTGAGGTCTACGAAGAGATGCATAGGAAGAAAAAGAAGGGCGGTACAAGGGGAGATTGGATCAAAATGCGTGCTAAGGATGCATATGTAAGATAATAACTTTTACATACATTGTTTTATTATTACCCAACTTTGCTTGTTTAGATATTGACAAATAATTTTTCTATCGAGAAGAATTTCAAAAAAATCATAGAAGATTGGCGTCAAACCCAACCTACTTCAGAGGATGGTACCATGGTCCAACCATCACCTGCAGATATGACTAACATATGGACAGTGGTAAGTGGTCCAAAGAAAGGTAGAACCTACAGGACAGGGGTTCTCCAATCCTCGAGTAGTCCTTCGTTGTTTCCCAGTTCCTCTTCTACTTTTCAAACTATGGAAGAAATGAAAGCGATGAAAAAAAAATTGTGGAATTGACGCAGCAATGTGCAGCTAATGATGTCAAGTTTGCTAAATTTTAGGAGTTGGTTAAGAAGCACATGCCTCAAGTATTTCATGATGAGGAAGATAGTGAATCTGATGATAATTAGATTGTAGTTATTGTTCTTATTTTTGGTTGTGACATTCAGATGTTTAAACTATTTGATTTGATGTTTGTTTTGGATGTTTTAAAGTGGTTGTATTTATAAATTTTTATCGTGTTTGATCCTATTGTAAAAAATACATTAGTTATATTGTTTATAATCTGAGAGCAGTGTAAGCTAATGCAAGATTTAATTATATAATTATTGGGTGAATATTTTTATTAAAATTCTGACTAAAGTAGTCGGAACAATAATTATTAAATAATATATATTAATGTTCAGACTACAGTAGTTGAAATGATTATAATTATTAAATAATTATTTATTAATTTTTTTACTACAGTGGTTGGAATAATTATAATTATTAAATAATTATTTATTAAATTTTCGACTACAGTAATTGGAATGGTTATAGTTATTAAATAATTATTTATTAAATTTGCGACTACAGTATTCGAAATAATTATAATTATTAAATAATTATTTATTAATTTTTCGACTATCGCAGTCGAACGACTTATAATTATTTATTAAATTTTTGACTAGAGTAGTCAGAATATTTATAATTATTAAATAAATATTTATTAAATTACCGACTACGTTTTCAACTATAGTAGTCGGAAATTTCCGACTAAAGTATTCGAAAATGTTTTTTCGACAAGCTATATTTCGACTATCGTGAAACAGTTGGAACTATCTTATTTTCCGACCACATTTTGACTACATTAGCCGTCAGAAAAATAATGTTTTCTAATAATGGCTTATTTCGGGCTTATACTCAAATGTGTCCTTAATTCTCTATATGGTGTAGCATTAATTCTTTTTCTTTGCAAAATTAGTGCACTTTTAAAATTGAAAAAAAATTACATTGTATAAGCATTCGGACAAAATTATGCATCTACTCGAATAATTACACAAGGTAGCAAACTTTCTCGATCAAATGTGCCTTCAAATCAAAGAGATGCAACATGAAGAGGAGAAAACATGAAGTAAATTTCATGTGTGGTCACATATAAAAATTATTTTTCTTTCTTTTATTGCATAAAGTTATTTTACTTTGCTTCGATCATCGCAAATATTACTTTGATCTAATTTTGTATTAATTTCACCTGAAAAATGATGTGGCAACCTTAATTTATGTATTTACTTAATTAATAAAATTAATATATTAAAATTATATTATATACATCCACCCATATAAAATCCGACCCAATATTATATCTAATAAGAGGGAACGGGGTGGGAGAAGCAGGCACCTCTCCGTCAACATGCCTGCTTCTTCTGCCTCTTCATCAGCTACTTCCTCCGTAATTTTATTATATTATCTCTAATTAATTATTAAATAATTATTATAAAGTCATCTAAGTATATTAAAAAATTAATAATATTTAATTTTAAATTTACTTAATGTTTGATATGAGCCCATTTAATTTTTTCTCGCAAATATTTTTGTATAGTAATTTTTTTATATCACTTCTAATTAGATGTGCCTGCTTCACTGTTTCAATCGTAATTATTTATATATCTGATAAGAGGGAATGGGGTGGGAGAAGCAGGCACCTCTTCGTCAACATGCCTGCTTCTCCTGCCTCTTCATCAGCTGCTTCATCCGTAATTTTATTATATCATCTCTAATTAATTATTAAATAATTATTATAAAGTCATTTAAGTATATTAAAAAATTAATAATATTTAATGTTAAATTTACTTAACGATTTATATGAGCCCATTTAATTTTTTCTCGCAAATATTTTTGTATAGTAATTTTGTTATATCACTTCTAATTAGACGTGTCTGCTTCACTGTTTCAATCGTAATTTTACTATGCCATTTCTAATTAATTATTATGACCATTTAAGCATTGTATCAATTAATAATATTTGATAAAAAAGGTAAAATAGAAATAAAATGATAAGTTAATCAAAAAAATTCCGCAGGTATTTTCTATAGTAGTTTTTCTATATCACTTCTAATTAGTTGTTGTGAGTCATTAAGACACGTAACTTTACTATGTTACTCATAATTAATTATAATGTTCATCTAAGCATCATGACACTTAAATTGGAATAAAAGAAAAAATATTATACATTACAATAATGTGAAATTTAAATTATTTAAAAATATATAATTGACTATCAATGCACAAAGGATTAAAAAAACGAGAGCGATATATATTATTGAAAAATTACACAAAAAGTATTATAAATTATAATAGTTAACAACTTAAAATATCTATTAAAAAACTATTATATATTTTTAAAATATATTATAAATCTCAATAATTAAAATAATTATTTTTTTCTATATCGGGCTATTGGTGACTACTATATTGAATAAAAGAAGAACCTGAGGCACTTTTCATTTCTCACATGTGACTACTATATTGAATAAAAGAAGAACCTGAGGCACTTTTCATTTCTCACATTCTCTCCCTTCGTTACTTCTTTTACTTTCTCAATTTGGGCACAAATATGCTGAAAGTAAGTATATTGCTTGATTTATTCCTCTCATAAATAATTTAAATAGATATTCGAGCTATACGTCCTCACCGGTGTCGTTTGTTGCTTCTAGGGACCACCACGAAGCAGCAACAACAAAAACAATAACATGCGGTACATTTTTTTTAAAAAAAAATATTTATATGTGTTACTCAATGATATTCTTAGTAATGGATTATTATAACATGACTATTTTGTTGTCATCGGCTTTTTAATGAATTTAGAATTTATGCCATTTAAAATTAAAATTGACCTTTTTTGAGTTAATTGAAGGGTGTCTTTCACGAATGGAGGCTTAAGATTTTTCTTATTTTCTTTTTCTTTGTTGAAACAATTTTCACAGACACTAGTTAAATTTTTTGTGGTTGATTCTAGCTTCTTATAATATGATTTTTCTTTTTATGTATAATGCTTAATCCTTTTTTTTTTTGGGGTGGGGTGGGGGTGGGGGTGGGGGGGGTTACTTCTATTTTTTTTTTAATTGTATTTTGTGAATTTGGTTTACATGTAGACATTTAAACATTCTGAGTGAAATTGATGAAAGAGAATTTGATGATATGTAAATGATGACACAGATGAGTCTGTTAATGATTTTATTAATGAAGATTGTCATTTGTCGGAGTCTGATAATGATTTTAATAATGCTATTGTTGAACCTTGTACTATAAACAATGAAAAGACTTAAGAAAACAACAAGCAATCCATCCTTTTCTGGTATTTTGATACCTAAAGTTAATGATGTTTATGAGTGATTTTGCCTCATTTGAGGAACTAAATAATGTTGATGTCAAGTCTAATACAGAAGATGGAAAGAGAAGAGAAAAGTGACACATGTAGAGTATGATGAAGACAAAGATAAAGACAATTCAAGATTATTGAAACTTGGTATGAAATTTAGAGATTTTGAGCAGTTGGAAAAAGTTTATAGAAACTGAGGTATTGATAATAAGCGCCAACTTCATTTTCCTATAAATGACCTGGATCAAGTGATATGTACTTGTAAAAAAGATGGGTGTCCATTTAGGGTGTATGCAAGTCATGTGAGTGATGTAGATACTATAGGTCAAATAAAATCTATTAATAAGGAATACATTGGTAGGTATGTATTTGAGAATTTTCATATGACTTCTGAGTGGCATGCTAAACGATATTTAAGTACTTTTAGAGTTGATCCTGCATGCAGCATGGATGGCAACATAAAGAGGTTACTTTATGAGTATAGCTATACCATAAGTAGGGGTGTACAAATTGAATCATTAAGTCAAATCGAACCGATGAATCAAACCAAATCGAAGAAAAAAACCGACTTATGGTTTGGTTTGATTGGTTTGGTATTGGCAAAAAAAACCCGATCATTCTTAGTTTGGTTTGGTATTAGAAAAAATAAAATCAAATCGAACCCAAACTGAACCGACGTAATACATATATAATTTTAATTTTTTATACGTAAAAAAATATTACTTATAATCTACTTTCTAATTACTTTTATTATTTTTTATATTCAGAAAATAGATATATTCTTGGGATTTTAATTAAAGTATGTTTTCATTATTAACAAATTAATACAAAGCCTAATATCTTTATCTATATCTATATCTATAATATATTGAAAATGTGAAGGGCCTTAGAAATGTTGTTTGAACTTTTTGTCTTTCATTTAAAGTTTTCACTTTAGACAAAATTGTTTTTTCACTATTTTTTTCTAATTTTTAAAAGTTAATTAATTAATATATATATTTATTGTAAAACCTTTTCTTATTAGAAATCGTCAGAATTAATGACAACTAATATTTTTTTCATTAGTTTAAGAATTATAAAACAACTAAATTTGATTTTAATAAGATTTGAAAAATTTAGAAACAAATATAAAAGCCTTAGAATAAGAAAATTTTAATAAGTATTAAGTTTTAAAAAGTTTTAAATACGTAATAAGAAACGATTTTTTATTATTTTATCAAATTATTATTTAACTATTTTTACTAAAAAAATACGTCTCACCTCAAAAAGAAAAAAAAAGTAGTGTCAGACTGTAGTTAGCATACGACCTAATTTCTTTCTTTTAAGTATGATTTTTTATTTAATTAGGAGTCCTTAATTTTCTTTTCTTTTAAGTTTCTTGTCTTGATTTTCTATAATAATTAGTTTTTTATGAAAAAAGTTTTTCAAATTAGATGAGATTTCTTCCATGTTTCATCAACTCTTTCTTAAAAGGAAAAAAATTGTACATCTATATATTGAGCATTCCTTTTATCCAATAAATAATAGAATAACATTCACAATTTAATTGTTAAAGAGTATGTTCAAGAGAAGATTAGGTTTATGTTCTTTGATATTAGTTTTTAATTTTTAGGTCAACAATATTAAATATTATGCATCTTTATTAACGTTTTTTTATCGTATGATTTATTGTAATTTCAATAGTTGGCTTTCGCATGATATGCAGGTAAAGAAAAATTATGTGAGTGTGTGGTTGAGACTTCGTGCCGATTACGAGAGGACTTAAACGTATGTTTTTTTAAAAAAAGAATTATTTCTCATTCATATTAGTACGATTTATGTTGTTAAGATGTTGATTAAAAGTGCACGTTCTGCTCTTTGATTCGATTTTATCAAATTTCAATTCAATTCTTTAATTTACAATTTTTAAAAATAGACATCGAACACCGAATCGAACTATTTTAGTTTGGTTCGTTTTCTTTCAACTTCTTTTTTATTTGATTCGGTGTTCAGAAATATTTGAACTTTTTATCCTTAGTTAAAAATGTCTGCTTTAGACAAAATTATTTCTTCAATATTTAAGAATTGAAAATTTATTAAATATTTTAATAAAATATATGTTATGTTTGCGCTATTTTATTAAAGTGTGAAGGATCTTTGAGAAGTAATTTAATTTTTTTGCTCTTCATTAAAAAATTTTGTAATAGACAAAATCATCTAATTTTAAATAATCAAATATTATACGTGCGAGACACGTGGAGTTTAACTAGTTAATATAAAAACCTAAACTCTTTAATTGCTTCACTTTTTACGTTTTACTTTCCAAGTTTTCAGAGAGTTCTCATTATTTTCTCATCTTACTTTCATCTTGCTTTTTTCATTTGTCAAGTTGTGATTTAGGTTTGTTTCTTCTTTTTTTCTTTTTATGGAATTATGTTATAATTAATTATTTTATGGAGTTAAGTTTTTAATAAGTTGTCTCCAATTCTTCATTCTTTTGTGTGCTCACATTTTATGTGAAGGAAAGATTCAGACAAGTTACTGTAACTAGTGACTTAGAAATTGAACTACTTAGGTATCCACATAATATTACTTTGAGAGATGGCAGTTTAGACGTCCTAGTAATTTGCCAACTTAATTTTTATTGGAACTACTCTATGACCATTTTTTAAAATTCTTTTAATGAAAACATTTATTTTTTCCTTCAATCACATTATAATTGTAAAAAAATCGAGAAAACCAAAAAATCCAAAAAACCGAAAAAATCCGACTAAAACCGAAATGAAAAAATTATATATTGGTTTGATTTGGTTTATAGATTTAAAAAATCGACATTATTGATTTGGTTATATTTTAATAAAAAATTGAACCTCAAAGATTTAGCTTTGAAATAGATATATAGAAAAAAAGGTGCTTAATATAAAATGCTTTTATCTTACAGAGGTGAGCTGTTGGAATCTAATCTTGACTTAACTTTCACTATCTAGAGACATAAAGTTTATAGGCTTCTATATATGTCTTAGTGTCCTTAAAAATTCTTTCAAGTCTAGAAGCAGACCATTAATTAGTTTAGATGGTTGCTAGTTGAAAGAAAATTATGGTAGAAACTTGCTGAGCTCTGTTGGTGTAGACCCAAATGATTGCATATTTTCAATAGCTTATGCAGTTATAGCCGAAGCTGAAAGTAAGAAAAGTTGGAGTTGATTTCTCGCTAATCTAGGCGTTCATTTGGAGATCAATAACATTCATCACATTGCTTTATGCTAGACAGACAAAAGGTCAGAGTTTTCATTATTTATTTATCCTAATGTTATTGAGTGTTTTGAGTTTTTATATATAACTGATTATTACTATTTTTGTTTGAAGGATTCGATAGAAGCTGTAAGGGACTTATTTCTTAATACTGAGCATAGAAATTATCTTAGACATATGTACCAAAACTTCAAAACAAAGCACAAAAATAAGGCATTGAAGGACATGATTTGAAATGTAACGAAGTGACATTCAAAAATACATGTTGAAGTTAGAAAATGAGGACAAGGCTACTAGAGAATGATTAAGTCATCTGGAAATACCCTTCAGTACATGAACTAAATCATTGTTTAGGACTCAATACAAAATGTGACATGCTATTACGTGTGAGAGTTTTAGTTGAAAGTCCTGGAGGGCCATTCATTGTTGATTTAGTTTCCAAGCCCTGTACATATAGGAGATGAGATTTGACAAGTTTACGATGTCCATATGGCTTAGCAAGTATCTTGGGGAACAATTAAAATCTGGAGGATTTAGTAGTGGACTATTATCACGTTGCAACCTTTAAGAAGTTATATTCTCACGTTATCAAATCCACTAATCCAGAGTCTCATTAGCCAAAAATTTCAACTGATGGTATAGTAATTTCACCTCGGGTAGTTAAGAAAAAGAGGAAAAAACCTAATAAAACTAGACAAAAGGAAGTTGAAGAGATGAAACAAAAAGAAAAAGCAAAAAAAAAAAGTCGAACAGCTACAAAGTTGTTTTAAAAGGACAACATTGTCGTGACTTGATCAATTTGCAAAATAAATGGACATAATGCTAGAGAACATCCTAAGTTTGTCCCAAAAATGCTCAAAATGATCTCAGAATGAAAGAATCAGAACTCCAACTCAAGAAGAAAATGCTCGTTCCAGGGACAATCAAATTCTATCACCGGGGGTGGCGAGGGTGGGGGGGTAATTTTGGTATAAATGAAAATGAACGATTGAATTTTAACTTGTCAAATCAGTATACTGAGGTATGTTAATTTTTCTTATGATTAGTTTTAATTAAATTTTATGTGAGGTTAAATGATACTTGGTCCTTTAGATGGTTGTTGTATCTACATCTGTTGATTTTATTGTTGAATTTGGAGTTTGTATGTCTGCTGAAATTTTTGAAGTTACGATGTCTACTGAAGTTTCAGACGCTAATATATGTGCTGAAGTTTTCAATTTAGCTATTATTGGTGTTTTTAAGAGAGGCAAATGCTTGAAGGAAAAAATTATGAGTGACTATGTTACTAATGTGATTAAGAAGAAATCTAAGGACTCTAGAAAGTAGAAAATCATGGAGGATTTTTGTGTTTTCATATTAAATTAATATACAGTTTTAATGGCATAGGATATCATTTTATATTTTTCACGTATGTAATACATACATTCTAACTGGTTGGCTTGTTAAGCATTATTATTTTTGCTGAAATTGCTTAATAGTCAGCATTTTGAGAGATATTAAAATGCAAAATTATGAAATATTTTTTTTTTGTTTCAGTTACTCTTGTTATCTTGTTCATTTTTTTCTCCTTTTTATAAATTTTAGTTTTACAAAAATATCAATCAAATTTTTTTATGAAAATAGTTTCCACTGGGGGGGTCTAATGTAGTAAGAAATTAGTATCTTTCCTTATATAATTCATTGAAAAAATTGGGTTGGACACATATAAATGGGTCAAGATATGGATAATATATTATTTTCTTAAATTAAAATTAAGAATTAATTAAGATTGTTATATCATTTTTCCAATGGGATTATTATAAAATTCGTGACTTTTACAATGATGAAAGTAAAGTAAAATAATTTTTATGTAACAAAAGAAAGAAAGTTAATTTTTGTGTAATGAACACAAAGGTAAGTGATCATAATTTATTCATTGTCTTTCTAGTTGTCTCTTTAGCGCCTTGTTTCGCTTCATAAACTTTTGACTTTTTTTTCTTTCAATTCATTAGCCTTTTTGAAGCCTCACCAAATAGATCGTAAGACAAAATGAGGTTTTTCACATTTATCTAATAATGAAATTACAACGCAATAAAATTCACATAACAATTAAAATAAATATTATTTTAAATCAACGACCCAATAGTCATGACCATCCAAGTAAGTCAGCTACTTTAATTCTTTATTTATTTTGAAAAGTAAAAAATTAACTGGTCCAGAAGTACAAAAACAAATGATTCTTGTTCTTTAATTTGGAGTTTTTATTAATAAAATATTTGTTTCTTCCACTACCTCTTAACTTTTGTGGCACATTGTTTCATTCGTCTTATGTTTTTCTTCAAATTACTGTAAGACTTCCATTAACTATATTAATACTTTTTTATTTAATTGACTAATTCTTTTATATAGTATAATAATAGTAATATGCATGATAGTCCTTGCTCTATAAAAACTGGAGTGAGTTGCGATAATTTAAAGTCGACACGATTTCCAAGTACCAGAAAAATTGCTTTGAACTTTACAATCAATAATCATAACAATAATTAACTCTTTGTCCCAAATAATTTATTCCGATCGTCATACTAATTAAATAAAAATAAAAAGAATTTAAAATATATCTAATAATAATAATAATAATAATAATAATAATAATAAAGTACCCTTTATTTGTGAGTAGTTTCTTTAGCTACTACCTCTTTTTCCCCCCTCCTTCACATCTTGTCACTTGATGCTGAAGTATCCTCTACACAACGACTTATGTGAACTAATTATTTTTAACAGGAAATATAAAGATGTACTATAAAAAATATCAGACACATTATTTAAAGAAAAATGTTCTAGATTGCTTGACTCCATTTTTTGGAACAGTAACAATAAGCACTCCATTTTCCATTGATGATTTCACTTTATCAGCCCTAGCATCCTCAGTGTAAACACCTAGTTTTTTACTCAAATTTAATATTTTTATACCATTTTAATGTTCAATTAATTTTTCTTTATTTTAGGCATTTTAAATTTATCTTATTTTTAAAGGTTTGTTAAAAATTTTGAAAACTACAAAATAGAGTCACATTTTAAATAAGTTTTTATTTTATTGTTTATTTATTTATTTTTAGAAAAAAAAAGGATTTTTTTCTAAATTATATTTGTTTTCTTCTTTCAACTTTTAATAAAGAAGGTTGCGATAGTAATTTTTCTTAATCATATTTCTAAGACTAGTTATTAAATTATATTATATTTTATTAGTTTTTAATTATTTTTATTTTATTAATAATAATAATAATTTTTTTTTAAAAAAAAAAGAGACCTAAACTACCCAAACCACCCCACAATTTCCACTTCTACTTAACCTCTCCCACTTTTCCTCCAACATACTCCCATCATTCCCTCAACTCCCCTCACGCCTGTCATGTTCAGCACACACACAACACTCATTATATAACACACACACACACATGAAAAGACCGAATTTTTTCCCCACGATTACCACACACTCAATCTGCACTACAAACACACACACACACACTATTATATAAAGAACACAATAGACTAAACAAGAAGGGAGAGAAAAAAGAACACATGCAATATAGACACCACAATAGCATATACATGACTCCATACTATAAAAAACACTGATGAAGAAGAAGCCACAACAACAAAAAGGGAGAGACTGAGAGTCAGTGAAGGAACTAAAGTAATAGTTTTGAGTTGAGTCCATGGCTCTTGAAAATTAGCTAGTTGCTAACTTTGAAAATTATTAGGTTATAAAGGTTTTGCTTTGCGAATTATTTTTCACGAGAGGTAATCCATAAATTTTCTTTGTATAATTTTATATCGTGATTATGCAAGACTTGGTTCCAATATTATGAAGTTGCTCAAATTCGTATGTTTAAACTATTAATGTTTTAATTTTTGATTTTATAATATGAGGCATGTTGATATTTTGATATCATAAAATTAAAGTAAAAATTAATGTTACATGCTTCGCATATATTGATTTTCAAATTATAGTAAAATTCTTGTATAGATAATAGGAGGTTGCTTAGGTTTATAACTATAGGAACATGTTGTTTTAATTTGTTTTTCTTTAGGAACTAAAATTAGATAATTGGAAAAAAATGAGGTAAAGAGAAGACTAAGAAAAAGACACACCAAAAAAAAAAAGTCTTTAGAAAGGGGAAACTTATAAAAATTAAAGACATGCACATGCACTAACATACGGAAAGATTAGAAAAAAAAAAAGAGAGAAAGATTTTCTTAAAATAAAAAAAAAAGGGGAAATAAAGTAATATAGTACGGATGAAATTTTAAGTGAGTTTATAAAAAATTTATTAGATTAGATTGGTTGAAATTTGTGGTCCTTGAATCTATGTATGCTATTTTGGTGGATGTATTTGTTTAAAGTTTGTGTTACCATGATAATATTTGTAGTACAAATTGGATGATGAACACATGAAATTTATGACGAATGAAGCTATATTTTATTCTTAAGTTTGTCATTACTTTGTTATCTAATTGGATCATTAGGAATATGGTTCGACCGACAATAGTAATAGACAAATATAATTGGATTAAGGAATATAAAATTATGTGTACAATCACTTCTTTAGAAAATAAGAGAATTAACTTTAAAAATGAGTTTAGGTTTGATCAAAAGAAAATTTAAAGCTTAATATATAAGTGATAATTAACGATAAAGTTGGAAAGCCCTGCTACCAACCTTTCATTACAATAAAATCTAATACATTATTTGAAGTCGTTTGAACTGGGTTTGGGTAGATTCTAAACTTGTTAAGTGCTTATCTAGATTTAGAAAAATGGGACGATCCATAAATGCCTCAAAGGTGCGCGAAATATACCAAAACTCGTGGTAAGGCTGAAAAGTACTACTATCGGTAAGCCACACATCAATATAGTTTCAAATATATTCAAAAATAAATAAAGCAAGATACAAGTCACTTTTAGGCTAACAAATATTTTATATCCAAAAGATTAATTTAAGCCATACATAAGTCATTAAAGCAAACGTGCTAGAACCACGGGACTCGAGGGGTGCCTAACACCTTCCCCTCGATCAACAGAATTCCTTATTCGGATTTCTAGTTCTCAGACCAAAGAAAATAAAGAGTCATTTCCTTTTGAATAGGGATTCAATAAGGTGACTTGGAACACCCAAACTCAATTCCAAGTGGTGACTCTGTAAATAAAATAACCCCTTTTCAAAACGTCACTTTAATTGGAAAAACCCATTTTCTCTAAAACCAACTCCCTAGTGGGGTCGGATGCGGTGAAAAACAGGGGTGTGACAGATGGCGACTCTGCTGGGGAATCGAAGAATTCGAGCTTTTATATTGACTTAATTGATTTTATTTAATTTGGATATTTTTTATTGTTGGCCTAAATATGTTCTTTGCCTACATGTTTATCGTTTTGATATTATATGAATTACAATATAAACTGTCTTCTCTCGCGCATCCATCTGAGTCTTCTGAGATACTGTATATTCAGAGACGTGGCATACGCTCCCAAGCTTGATATACCAGAGAGTCGACAACGCTCCTGGAAAGGATTCTGTAGTCACCCATGATTTAGGACAGAAAGGGACCAACAGTGAGGCCGAAAAGCCCTGCTACCGGTAAAGCTATCTCTTACTGACTTGAGTTGTCCGCTCATTTTATAGCCAGTCTAGATACCTAACTCCACCAAGTTGAACCTAGCATAACTGGAACTTAGAAATGGCTATCCCTAATAGACTGCATTTTATCGGTATCACGTGTGGCTCGATACGGGGTTTGGGTCTGTCTAGGATAGGGGTCACCTTTTGAGATCATCATGTACATTTTATGTGCTACTTGTTGCATTATAGGAAATGCAATATCGAATGTTGACAGGCTTTCAAGTGAATTAATTGATCTTAAAAAAGGGGTTAAATAAAATATTTTAAGGATTTATTTTAGAAAATATATAATATTTTACATAGAATTTTTTTTTGTAAAGATTAAGTCGTTTTAACATCGTGGTCTCGTTATGTCCGTTTTCTTTGGTTTTAAAACCTTTCTTAGGAATATCCTAGAGCCTATTTTTGTCAAACACAATTAAAATTTTGTTAAATAATTTGGTCCACTATTTTGTTTTAATAATTTAATTATTTCTGATATGTCTGGTTCAAACGTCATCAAATTATTGTCTCTACTCTAGGATGTTTTAGAAGACTTGGATGCTTCCACGTTTTGTCAGTTATTATTCTCTCATGCTCATTTTGAAATTTTATTCTGTGTCGTTCCGTCAACTTCTTTCGAAAATTATTTTTATCCTGCTTCAGAATGTTTAAAATAGAATTCTTATTTGCCATCATTATAATATAGGGCAATATGAACTCAGTCGGAAGGAGTGACAAGAGGCTGAGGGATGATGAAGTACCCCATTTCATGGTGTTGGATAAATTTCCAAAGCTATTGCGGATATGGTATAAGAATATGACTGACTATGGACAGGGAGAAGTATATAAACACTTGGGATTTTTAAGGAGTCTGTTGAATGTTGAACCACGAAGAGACATGATAGAATCTTTGGTACAGTTTTGGGATCCTTCCAACAACGTATTCCGATTCTCCGACTTTGAGCTTACTCCCACACTGGAGAAAATAGGTGCATTTATTGGAAAGGGAAATAACCTTCACCGAGGAGAACCCATGATACCGAAGCATGTCACTTCCGAAAGATTTTTTGAGCTATTACACATAAAAGAGAAGAACATAAGAGGCTACCTAGAAAATGGATGGGTTCGTCTAGAATTTTTATACGAAAGATATGGTCAGTAAAGGGGATTCGAGTTGTTTAAATCAGAACTTAACAACGAGGGATGCTACCAAACTTGGAAAAAGCATAATTCTGAAGCATTCATAGTGGCTTTTTTTAGAATCATGGTATTTCCAAAGAGAGGAAGAAAATCAACACCAATCTGGCTGCGTTTATTACCGCTTTTGAGAAGAATCCTAAGGTCACCCTCGTTCCCGTGATTTTGGCAGACATTTATCGGGCCCTGACGATGTGCAAAAATAGAGCGGACTATTTTGAAGGATGTAACATTCTATTGCAGTTATGGATGATCGAGCATGTTCGTTACCATCCATTTATTATGGATCTTCGAGTCGAGTGGAATGATTATATCAAGGGCCATGAGAAGAGGATGGAGGACCAAAACTTTCCCAAAGGAATAAGAGCTTGGAAGGAGTTCTTGGAGGGGTTGACGGTGGACAAGATAGTGTGGAATTATCATTGTTTCCCCTCAAAAGAGGTGATATATATGTCTACTTTCCGACCCTTCATTGTCTTAATGGGTCTTCGAGGTGTTCAGACCTACGTGCCACTAAGAGTCATGCGACAATTCGGTCGACGTCAGCATATACCGCCAGTCGAGGATATGAAAGAGTTCATGTACGAATTCCTCCCTGAAATCCCTCTAAGAAAGACTGAGATACTTAAGATTTGGGGAGGATGCGTACTTTCAGGTTTCTATCACATGGTGGAAGACCGTGATAAGGGCGAGGTAGACTGTTGGTATCTGCCATGGTTTCATGACCAGTCTCCTCCTAAAGCTATGCCAAAAAGGTCAGCCAGAGAGCCAGTGGATCGAGAAGCGGAGATCAAAGTCAGAATTAAGCAGGCTCGATGAAAGGTAGAAGAGAACTATCAGTCTACTCTACACGTCTTAAATAATGATTTGAAAAGGGATAGAGAAGGTTCACCATGAGGCAAGATTGAGGCCAGAATTAGGTCGGCTCGTAAGGAGATTGAGAGAAAGAGCCGTGTTGCCATGCATTCCCTACAAAAAGCCCTGGATATTATCACCGGTGCTATGGAGCAGCAATCGAATGATTTTGAGAAAGAGAAGTCCTTGCTGACAAGTACATAGTCGAAGCTTCGGGCTCAGCTAATAGCTTTCATGGAACGGGAAAGACAAATAGCGAGACGCTTCACGGCTTTTCAGAAGGAAGTTGAAATTGAGAAAAACCAGTGGATGACCGAACGACAGGCGCTTCACTATCATATCGATGACCTTCATGAACAAGAAGAAGACCTAAAGCATACCGTCCGCACTACGCAGCATTGGGTGCAAAACTGCCATGAGAGTATAATCGAGGCCAGGGGAGAAGTACTTCAGCTCAGTGAAACCTTGATTAATGTTTATGCTAAGTATCTTCACCAAGGTGATGAAAATCTGGGCCGTCAGGCACGCGCTCTCGCTCCACATCTGCCAAAAGCATTATCCAGGAGCTACTCAAGTCTGAGGGAGGATTAAGTTGCAAGACATCTTCGAAAGGCATCTTGATGATAATTATTAAAGACCTTATTTTCTTAGAGTTAGATTCTTTATAGGTTTTTAGTATTATTTCGAGTCTGTTCTAGTTTTAGATAATTTTAGTTTCCTTTCATTAAAGCTTTGTTTTAAGAACAGCTGGAGATGTATGGAAAATTTGGCATTTGTTTCAAGTTTTTATTCTCTTTATTTCGGAATATATACATATGTTTACTATATCCATGAACTACGTAATGATCTGATTCATGTAAAACATAATACGTAGGCAACCCTCGGCGGGTGCGATCAAATATTTTCTCAAGTTTCAAGTAACAATTTCAAGATGTTAGCGTTAAATAATGAGGAAAAAAATTAATTCACCAAAGCCGGGATGAAACTAGAGGGTTTTCCTAAGTCCATTTCAGTAAGGAAATTACTTAGGTTCATGACATTTGAGCTAGTTATGAATATATCAATATTTTTAAAAGCTCCAAATCCTAACATATTTGTTTCTGTTTTATAAGAGAGAGAGAGAGAGAGAGAATAAGGTGGTTGGTTGTGGTTAAGCTGGCCTCTCACCCGTACAACACAAGGTATAAATTAAAAAGGAAGATGACTCAAAAAGATGGAACAGAATCTGATAATGAAGAAGGTCGAGATCAGTTAGTTCCACGAGAGTTTGCATCTTTGGAGGAGAATAGGTTATTGAAGCAACAAATTACGAAAATGTATCAGGCCTGGGCGAATGTACATGCCCCACTTCCTCGGTTACTGGCCTTTCAGATGCAAATCATCCCAGTTCTACTCAAGCCCAAGTCAACGATCCACTTTATCCGCCTGGATTTGGTCCATACGCTAATGTGTCTAGCGCTGCTGGCATATCCACCATGCGTCCTCCAAATCCATCATTCACGAACAACCCACTTTTTATTCCGGCCATGACTAATATAAATCCTCCATCAATGATACAGAAGCCTATCAACGAGCTAAATTATGATCAAGTCTATCCTCCTGAATTGGCATTCAAACCCGTAAAATCATACCAGCCCACTCATCAGCTTGAGTCTCATATCGTGATTGAGAAGGCTATTATGAATGAAGAACGAGAAGAGATAGTTAGAAAAGTGAGGAGTCTGGAGCAGAGTATGAGAAACATACAAGGATTAGGAGGACACAAAAGCGTCTCTTTCAAAGACCTGTGTATGTTCCCTAATGTTCATTTTCCAATAGGGTTCAAGACCCCAAAATTCGACAAATATAGTGGTCATGGTGACCCAGTGGCCCACTTAAAAAGGAATTTCAATCAACATAGAGGAGCAGGAGGGAAAGAGGAGCTGCTTATGGCCTATTTCGGAGAAAGTCTGATTGGAATAGCCTCCGAATAGTTTATTGACCAAGACATCTCCCATTGACACGTTTGGGATGATATGGCTTAAGATTTTTTATAACAATTTCAACACAATCTCGATATTATCCCTGACCGCACTTCTCTCGTTAATATGAAGAAAAAACCATCTAAAAGTTTTCAAGAGTTTGCCATAAAATGGAGAGAACAGACATCTAGAGTTAAACCGCCACTGAAGGACCAGGAATTGATTGACGTTTTTCTCCAAACTCAAGAGTCTGATTATTTTCATCGTTTACTAGCCGCGGTTGGTAAACCTTTCGTAGAAGCAATAAAAATTGGGGAAATAGTGGAGAATGGCATCAAATCAGGAAAAATCATGAGCCAAACCGCCCTCAGGGCCACTACACAAGCCGTTCAGAGTGGATCAGGTAGTTTCAGAAATCGGAAAAAGAAGGAGTAAGGATCCATGATGGCATTAAGACCAGGCAATGCCCAAAAAGGACGAAAGTCCCCTTATGTTCATGTCCAAAACGGACAACCCAGGCCTCCTCAACATTATTATACATCTCAACCTGCTGTTCTTAATGCTCAAGCGTATGCCCGACCTCCCAGCGTCCACAATGGCGGGCACCTACGCCACAAGGTTTTCGTCCATGGCAGCCAAATTTATAAGCCCCTCGTAATTTGTATGTTCAGGAAGACTATACAAGAGAACAGAGGCCAAGGGAAAACTTTACCCCAATTGGAGAATCATATATGAGCCAGTTATGGAGATTGGTTAAATTAGGATGGATTGAACCTGTTTTGCCTTTCAAAGTGGATTTGAATGCTAGTTGGTTTGATCCTAATGTAAGGTGTGAGTACCATTCAAACATCCAAGGTCACAGTACTGAAAATTGTTGGAATTAGAAGAGAACCATCGAAAAGTTAATCGAAAGCAAGGCAATCGTAATACAAAAAGAAGAAGCACCGAATGTCACCGACAATCCACTTCCTAATCACACTAACACACACGTCGTGGGGATGATTTTTAATGATAGAGACTACAGGCCAACAAGCCGAGCAATGATGGAAATAGGCACCTTGAAGGAGAACCAGGGTGAAGCACTGAAGTATATGTAAGGAGAACCACTGATCGTGAAAGGAGCGAGTTTCATTATACGACCCCAAGATTCAGAAAAGATGGTATTGTATGTTCCTGCAAAACTAAAAGGAATAGCACAAGATGAGCCAAAACTATATGTTTCGAGTGGTCCCGCATGGTTTGACCGACAGCACAACATGAGAAAGATAACAAAACCAATTGTCATAAGACACGCAGCACAACTCCCAGTGACAAACTTGAAAACTATCCCATGAAAATACAACAAAACCAAGGTGATGTACAAAGGAAAAGATGTCATGGAAAAAACAAACAAAATAGGGGGTTTGACTCGATCAGGAAGATGCTATGTTCCAGAAGAATTAAGGAGACCAAAACAGTTTAAAAATAGTCAAGGGCCAATGAAAAAAACTGTCACAAACGAAGAGGCTGAGGAATTTCTAAAGAAAATTAAAACCCAAGACTATTCCATTGTCGATCAATTGAGGAAAACCCCAGCTCAAATCTTATTATTATCCCTTCTGCTACATTCTAAAGAACATTGTCAGGCATTGATTAAGTTGTTGAATGAAGCATACGTCCCGAAGAAAACTACGGTATGTCAAATAGAAAGTATGGTT
Source organism: Capsicum baccatum var. pendulum (assembly GCA_030864225.1). Taxonomy (NCBI): domain Eukaryota; kingdom Viridiplantae; phylum Streptophyta; class Magnoliopsida; order Solanales; family Solanaceae; genus Capsicum; species Capsicum baccatum. The sequence continues at coordinate 190,638,102 of CM061559.1, read as the reverse complement.
CGTAGAATATTGAAGAAAATAGAATCACTTTCACTGATGATGAGTTACCCACAGAAGGTTCTGGTCACAACAAGGCTTTGTATCTGACTATCAAATGCGAAGGATATTGCATAAAGGGGTAATGATCGATGGAGGTTCAGGAGTAGATATTTATCCTCTCTATACTTTACAAAAATTAAAAATCAGCCCAGATAGGATTCGATGCAATAATGTATGTGTTCGGGCTTTTAATGGTGCAAAACGAGACACAATTTGTGAGGTAGATCTTGCTTTGGTTATTGGACCAGTTGAGTTTACAATCACCTTTCAAGTAATATATATGGATACTTCCTACAACCTACTTTTAGGAAGACCATGGATCCACACGGTTAGAGCCATGCCTTCTACTTTGCATCAAGTAGTTAAGTTTGAACACGACAATCAGGAAATCATTGTACATGGAGAGGATGACATTCTCATACATCGAGATCCTTCTATACCCTGTATCGAAACAAAAGGGGGTTATGAATCTTTCATTTATCAAGCCTTTGAAATTGTGACAGCGGATCAAGTCATGGAAGGCACGCCGATTCCAGGGCCTCATCTCTCTTATACTTCAATCATGATAGCTATCCAAATGCTACAAAATGGTTATGAACCGGGAAAAGGATTAGGGGTTTCGCTGCAAGGAATTATAACCCTGTAGATCCATGCGGTAGCCACAACTCCTTTAGTTTAGGCTTTAAGCCTACCGCAGCAGATAGAAAATGAGCAAAAGAGCAGAAGAAGAAGGCTTGGAAATTGACAAGTCCGGTTCCACACATTAGCCAATCTTTCACGAAATCTCAAAAGGAAGAAAATCAATACCCATATGCTAACAAGGATGTGGATGAAATATGTCAAGGTTTCAAGGAAATGTTTTATAAAATAAACATAGTTCAGATGGGTGAAGGCCCTAGCCATGCAGATGTGCAGTTCGTCGGTCCAAATATTAAGCTCACTAACTGGGAAGCCACTCCTCTCCCCACAAGGAAGGAGTCTTGGTAGTTTATTTTGTTGTTTCATTTTTCTTTCTTTTGTATTTTGGACTATTCTCAGGGTTGTAGTCCACATAGTTTAGTTGCTCTGCTTTCATGTTAACCCTCCTATCCTTTCCGATTTGACTAAATGAAATTCAAGTTTTCTAGTAAATTTATCTTTTCTTCCCTCTTTTAATTTTTATTTTTCTTTATCTTATTTCAGTTATGTTAATACTGGCTTCGATAACATGAGATGTACGTGGAGTTCACATTTAGATCCTAAAAAGTTGTCTAATCTCGAATCAGCAAACCAAACGGTAGATGAATACAATGAAGGTGAAGCTGATAAAGAAGTCAAAAAAGGATTGGATCAATTTGAGGATAAGCCCAAACCCAATTTAAATGGCACCGAGATAATAAATTTGGGAACTAGTGAGCAGATTAGAGAAATAAAAATAAGTATTCATACGGATCAGAATATCAGGAATGATATTGTTCAGATTTGATCGAGTATAAGGATGTTTTTACTTGGTCTTATAATGATACGCCGGGTCTAAGCACAGATTTGGTAGTCCACAAACTGCCTACATACCCTGATTTTTCACCGGTCCAGCAAAAGCAAAGAAAGTTTAAAACTGACGTGAACGATAAAATCAAAGAGAAAATCATAAAGTAATTGAATGCAAACGTGATCAGGGTCGCTCAGTACACCACATGGTTGGCTAATGTGGTGCCCGTACCAAAGAAAGATGGCAAAATCAGAGTTTGTGTTGATTATAGGGATTTGAACAAAGCAAGCCCTAAAGATAACTTTTTGCTACCCAATATTCATATCCTTGTTGATAATTATGCTAAACATGAGATCCAATCTTTCGTGGATTATTATGCCAGATATGACCAGATCTTGATAGATGAAACAGATGCAGAAAAGACTGCTACAGGGTCATGCCGTTTGGTTTAAGGAATACGGGAGCTACGTAAATGAGAGCTATGACTACTATTTTTCATGACATGATGCACAAGGAAGTAGAAGAATATGTTGATGATGTCATTATCAAGTCCAAGACATGAGTCGATCATGTATATGACTTGAGGAAAGTCTTTGAAAGATTGCGAAAGTATAATCTTAAGCTTAATCTAGCCAAGTGTGCATTTGGAGTTCCATCCAAAAAACTTTTAGGTTTCATAATTAGCTGCAGAGGCATTGAATTGGACCCCTCCAAGGTAATATCCATTCGAGAATTTCCGCTTCCGAAGAATAAAACTGAGGTAATGAGTTTTCTTGGAAGGCTGAATTATATAAGCAGATTCATCGCTCAGCTCAGCACTATATATGAACCGATATTTAAGTTGCTAAACAATTATGTTGCTATACAATGGACAGACGAATGTCAAGAATCATTCAATAAGATTAAAGAATATTTGGCAAATCCTTCAGTACTGGTCCCACCGGAACCTGGTAGGCCTTTATTTCTATATCTGTCAGTAACAGACAATTTTTTTGGCTGTGTTTTAGGAAAGCATGATATCACAGGTAAAAAGGAACAAGAAATCTATTATTTGAGCAAAAAGTTCACGAGTTACGAGGTAAAATATACTCTTTTAGAAAAGACATGTTGCGCCCTAACTTGGATTGTTCAAAAGTTGAATACTATCTTTCGTCCTATACAACCTACCTCATATCTCGAATGGATCCTTTAAAGTATATTTTTCAAAAACCTATGCCCACAGGCAGATTGGCGAAGTGGCAGATTTTACTTACAGAATTCGACATCGTGTATGTTACTCGTACCGCTATGAAAGTGCAAGCATTGGCCGATCATTTGGCAGAGATCCCAGTTGACAATGATTATGAGCCTTTGCAAACTTACTTTTCTGACGAAGAGATAAACTCAATTGAGGAAGATGTTCAAGATGATATGTATACGTGGAAATTATATTTTGATGGGGCAGTCCATGTCAAAGGAGTAGGAATTGGGGTGGTTCTTGTCTCACCGACCAGGCATCATCATCCTGCCACAACACAACTCTATTTCTTTTGTACTAATAACACAGCAGAATATGAAGCTTGCATCATGGGTTTAAATATGGCAATAAATCTGGATGTACACAAGCTAGTGGTGTTGGAAGATTCCCAATTACTCATTCGACAAATTCAAGGTGAATGGGAAATGAGAGATATCAATCTCATTCTATACAAACGGTTCTTAGAGGACCTTAGTAAAAGGTTCAAGTCTATCGAGTTTAGATATATTCCCAGATCCCATAATGAGCTGGCTGATGCCCTGGCTACCCTAGCTTCCATGCTCCCATACCCAGGAAATACGCATCTCGACCCATTAGAGATACAGATACGAGATCAACATGGTTACTGCAATATAATTAATGCAGAACCAGATAATGAACCTTGGTACTATGATATCAAACGCTTCCTAAAGTCAAAAGAATATCCAATACACGCCAATACAGATAAAAAAAAGGACCATTAGGAGATTTGCTAATGGTTTCTTCTTAAGTGGGGAGATTCTGTACAAACGAACCCCAATATGAACTTGTTGAGATGTGTTAATATTCAGTAAGCTGAAAGAATCATGAATGAGGTACATTCGGGGGTATGTGGTTCGCATATGAATGGCTATGTTTTAGCAAAGAAGATTATGCGGGCAGGATATTATTGGTTAACTATGGAGTGAGATTGCTTTCGCTTTGTTTGCAAGTGTCATCAGTGTCAGTGTCAAATCCATGGTGATTTGATTCACTCGCCACCTTCAGAGATGCATCCTATGTCTGCTCCTTGGCCATTCGTTGCTTGGGGCATGAATGTAATTGGTCTAATAGAACCAAAATCTTCTAATGGGCATCGATTCATACTGGTCGCTATTGACTATTTCACCAAATGGGTAGAAGCTGCTACTTTCAAATCAGTCACAAAGAAAATAGTAGTGGATTTTGTTCATTCGAACATCATATGTCGTTTTGGTATACCAAAGTCCATTATCACAAATAATGCAACCAATATCAATAGTCATCTAATGAAGGAGGTTTGTGAGCAATTCAAGATCATGCATCATCATTCTACCCCTTACCGTCCTAAAGAAAATGGAGTTGTTGAAGCAGCAAACAAGAATATTAAAAACATTCTTAGGAAAATGGTCCAAGGATCTCGACAGTGGCATGAGAAATTACCGTTTGCTCTTTTAGGATATTGTACAACTATTCGTACATCGACTGGCGCAACTCCTTATTTACTACTTTATAGGACTGAAGTTGTGATACCCGCAGAAGTCAAAATTCCCTCGCTTCGAATCATTAGTGAAGACGAAATTGACGATACTGAATGAGTCAAGTCTAGACTAGAACAATTATCGTTAATAGATGAAAAAAGGTTGATGGCAGTTTGCTTTGGTCAATTATACCAGCAGAGGATGGCGCGAGCTTACAATAAAAAGGTACGTCCTAGAAAATTCGAGGCTGGCCAACTTATTGTAAAATGCATCCTTCCACACCAAGAAGAGGCTAAAGGAAAGTTTGCTCCAAATTGGCAAGGTCCATACATAGTTAAACAAGTATTATCAAATGGAGCTTTGCAACTTGTGGATCTGGACGAAAAAATGACAGAAAAAGCTATCAATGTCAATTAAGTCAAAAGATATTATATTTGACACGCTTGTGCTTAACATTCTCAAGTTGAGATGACGAAAGACCATCATTCTACTTAACTAAATGTCATTAATTCCTTGTCAGCTCTTCGAGCCTTATTTACCTTTCCTTGCTTACCCTCTTTGGAGTTAAAAAAAAAAGATGATGCGTTAGCATTGAACTACGTTCGACTTGATTCCTAAATAGATACGTAGGCAGCCCTATCTTGGTGTTCGGTACAAAAATAAAAATAAAAATAAAAAGTCTTGGTATTTAAAAAAGATGAGATATATATCCTATTGTCACTTTTATATGGCTCTCAAGTTGTAATTTATCCTAAAAATCCTTTTCCCTTTGTCCATTAAAGACCTTTCGATCAATCTTTGAGAATGTCAAGCCTTGTGTGCTGTATATATATATATATATATATATATATATATATATATATATATATATATATATATATATATATATATATATATATATATATATATATATATATATATATATATATATATAAAGGGGGAGGGGTTTGTAGGTGAAAACCCATGGAGGCACCACAAGATATCAAAAAAAAAATCTTATTGGTGAAAACCCTCAGGGGCGCCATAAGACAATGATGAACGAGACAATCGAAATTAGAGAGGTCAATTGAGAAAATCCTAGAAGGAATGACTTTAGTCAAACAAAGTTATTATGACAGGACAAAGACCAAGAAGGATGATTTGATTTGATTGAAAGGTGCAGCCTAATTCGAGATTAGACAGTTTTGAAGGATCAAATATCTACTCCAAATTGTGTGTCATGCGTTATTGAAGTCAATATACACTTCTAAATAAGCTTTCTTACTTTACTGGTAGAAATACCTTCTATTCAAACATAAATTCCTTTATTCCTTCTTTTTATTTTCCCTTATTTCATTTTTACACGTTTTTTTATGGGTAAGTCTCACACCAATTGCAAAATAAAAAAAAATGCGCAAAATTGACCAGGGCTCCCAGTGAAATTGAGCAGAGATTGTTGGGAGTTCACCACCTTGACAAGGACAGGGATCCAGTTAAGATAAGTGTTACGGGTGAAGCATTTGAAAATTAAGAACAGAATCATACTGAAACAAACAAAATACAACAGAATTTGAAAGACAAAGATTCAAGCTCGCCAAACAATTAGTTGAAACAACTGTATCAAGTTGGGGAAAAGATAAGGAAAACCTCCAAGGAATTCAAGGCCACAAACCAACTACCAATTTTAAAACTCACAATTCTTTCCCTCTCTCTTGCTTGAACGGGGGCAAAGCAATCTTGTGATGTTTAGTGAAAAAAAAAATGTATAGCAAAGCTAAGTTTTCTTGAATTTTCTGTTTTCTTATACTCCTATAATTCTAAGTTCGTATCAATATAATAATAATAACAATAATAATAATAATAATAATAATAATAAAACCCCTCATATCTAAAACTGGGGCATTTTTTCTTTTCTTTTCTCTTCTAACTAAAAATAAAAAATCCTAATCTTATTCGTCTTCATAGGGCACCGTCCCCTAGTGGACATCTTATTGCGTCTTCATAGGGCGTCATCCCCTAGTTGACATCTTATATCGTCTTCATAGGGCACTATCCCCTAGTTGACATCTTTTTTCGTCTTTAAAGGGCGTCATCCCCTAGTTGACATCTTTATTCGTCTTCATAGGGCGCCATTCCCAGTGGAAATCTTATTTTGTCTTCATAGGGCATCATCCTCTAGTTGACATCTTATCTCATCTTTATAGGGCGTCATCCCCTAGTTGACATCTTATCTCATCTTCATAGAGCGCCATCCTCTAGTTGACATCTTTTTCGTCTTCATAGGGCGCCATCCCCTAGTTGACATCATTTTCATCTTTATAGGGCGTCATCCCCTAGTTGATATCTTATCTCGTCTTCATAGGGCGCTATACCCTAGTTGACATCTTATCTCGTCTTCATAGGGTGCTATCCCCTAGTTGAAATCTTATCTCGTCTTCATAGGGCGCCATCCCCTAGTTGATATCTTTTTCGTCTTCATAGGGCACCATTCCCTAGTTGACATCTTATCTCATCTTTATAGGGCGCCATCCCCTAGTTGACATCTTATCTCATCTTCATAGGGCGCCATCACCTAGTTGACATATTATCTCATCTTCCTAGGGCACTATCCCCTAGTTGACATCTTATCTCGTCTTCATAGGGAGCTATCCCCTAGTTGACATCTTATCTCGTCTTCATAGGGCACCATCCCTTAGTTGACATATTTTTCGTCTTCATAGAGCGCCATACCCTAGTTGACATCTTATCTCTTCATAGGGCGCCATCCCCTAGTTGACATCTTATCTCATCTTTATAGGGCGTCATCCCCTAGTTGACATCTTATCTCGTCTTTATAGGGCGTCATCCCCTAGTTGACATCTTTATTCGTCTTCATAGGGTGCCATCCCCTAGTTGACATCTTTATAGGGCGCCATCCCCTAGTTGACATCTTTATTCGTCATCATAGGGTGCCATCCCCTAGTGGACATCTTATTTCGTCTTCATAGGACGACATTCCCTAGTTGAGATCTTATTCATCCTTATAGGTCTCTATCCCCTAGTTGACATCTTATTCGTCTTCATAGGGCGCCATCCCCTAGTTGACATCTTATCTTATCTTATCTTTATAGGGCGCCATCCCCAAGTTGACATCTTATTCGTCTTCATAGGGCGCCTAGTTGATATTTTAGGAAATAAACCTTCCTATTTTTCTTCTTTATGTCTTCATAGGGTATGACAATCCCTAGTCACATTCTTAGAAGCAAAAATCCTAATTCTTTTTCATGTATTCATTAGGCATAACTTCCTTTGGCTGCATTATTAAGAATAGGGTTCTTATTTTATTGCGCTCCTAGCCTGAAATTCTATCCACTCATTTATTTATTTTTAAACTACTTTATAGTTTTTCTAATAACTCACAAAGTTTTTCTAGTGTAAACTGGGGCAGAAAATTTTGTTTGTTTTGTTTTGTCTTCTTTGATGGCTTGCAGGTTTTCTGCAAAGCACAGGTTTACCCAAGAATGGAATTTCATCTCCGGTTAAAATATAGAAGAATGATCAGTATGAAGATAGTTAGAGTCAGCTTTGCATCCATAGCGGTCCAATATCTCAAGAGACATCTTTTTAGCTTCTGATCAGGAGAATAAGCATCCAAAGTATTCTATGAACTGTTCTTTGGTAGAGTATCAATGACTCAATCCAAGTTTCAAGTTCAAGTCTCAAATCTTAATTTCAAGATCAAATTTTAAGATCAAGGTACCCACCAGAAGAAGGTGAGGCAATAACTGAAGATCTAAGAGGAAGATCAGAAGCAAGAGGATCAAGAAAAATAGAATTGATAGGATCTTGTACTTTTATTTCCAGTTTCATTTTTTGATGTAATAGAAGGAGAAACGAACCAAAAACTCGACGAGATCACAACTCGACTCTCCAACTCATCCATTCATTCCCACACCCACTTGAACTATATGTGGCCTGATTCTCTTATAACCCGAGATATGTAGGATGTCCAAAACCAAGGCTCGGTCGCACCTCTTTTCTACTTATTTACTAATGAATAAATGGTTGAGCCAAAATTAGTCATGTTTACTTCTTTGCTAGGAAATTCTCCATATTTCCAAGCAAAGAGGGGCATTCTATAAACACCTAATTTTTGACCCAAACCTAATGTTTTTAGACCATTTTAATGTTCAATTAATTTTTCTTTATTTTAGGCATTTTAAATTTATCTTATTTTTTGAGGTTTGTTAAAAATTTTGAAAACTACAAAAATAGAGTCACATTTTAAATAAGTTTTTATTTTATTGTTTATTTATTTATTTTTAGAAAAAAAAAGAATTTTTTCTAAATTATATTTGTTTTCTTCTTTCAACTTTTAATAAAGAAGGTTGCGATAGTAATTTTTCTTAATCATATTCCTAACACTAGTTATTAAATTATATTATATTTTATTAGTTTTTAATTATTTTTATTTTATTATTATTAATAATAATAATTAAAAAAAAAGAGACCTAAACTATCCAAACCACCCCACAATTCCCACTTCTACTTAACCTCTCCAACTTTTCCTCCAACACACTCCCATCGTTCCCTCAACTCCCCTCACGCCTGTCATGTTCAGCACACACAAACACTCATTATATAACACACATACACACACACATGAAAAGATTGAATTTTTTTTCCCACGATTACCACACACTCAATCTGCACTATAAACACACACACATTATTATATAAAGAACACAATAGACTAAGCAAGAAGGGAGAGAAAAAGAACACATGCAATATAGACACCACAATAGCATATACATGACTCCATACTATAAAAAACACTAATGAAGAAGAATCCATAACAACAAAAAGGGAGAGACGGAGAGTCAATGAAGGAACCAAAGTAATAGTTTTGAGTTGAGTCCATGACTCTTGAAAATTAGCTAGTTGCTAACTTTGAAAATTAGTAGGTTATAGAGGTTTTGCTTTGCGAATTATTTTTCACGAGAGGTAATCCATAACTTTTTTTTGTATTATTTTATATCGTGATTATGCAAGACTTGGTTCCAATATTATGAAGTTGCTCAAATTCGTATGTTTAACCTATTAATGTTTTAGTTTTTGATTTTATAATATGAGGCATGTTGATATTTTGATATCATAAAATTAAAGTAAAAATTAATGTTACATGCTTCTCTTATATTGATTTTCAAATTATAGTAAAATTCTTATATAGATAATAGGAGGTTGCTTAGGTTTATAACTATAGAAACATGTTGTTTTAATTTGTTTTTCTTTAGGAACTAAAATTAGATAATTGGAAAAAAAATGAGGTAAAGAGAAGACTATGAAAAAGACACACCAAAAAAAAAAAAGTCTTCAGAAAGGGGAAACTTATAAAAAATAAAGACATGCACATGCACTAACATACAGAAAGATTAGAAAAAAAAAGAGAGAAAGATTTTCTTAAAATAAAAAAAAAAGGAAATAAAGTAATATAGTACGGATGAAATTTTAAGCGAGTTTATAAAAAATTTATTAGATTAGATTGGTTGAAATTTGTGGTCCTTGAATCTATGTATGCTATTTTGGTGGATGTATTTGTTTAAATTTGTGTTACCATGATAATATTTGTAGTACAAATTGGATGATGAACACATGAAATTTATGATGAATGAAGCTATATTTTATTCTTAAGTTTGTCATTACTTTGTTATCTAATTGAATCATTAGGGATATGGTTCGACCGACAATAATAATAGACAAATATAATTGGATTAAGGAATATAGAATTATGTGTACAATCACTTCTTTAGAAAATAAGAGAATAACTTTAAAAATGAGTTTAGGTTTTATCAAAAGAAAATTTAAAGCTTAATATATAAGTGATAATTAACGATAAAGTTGGAAAGCCCTGCTACCAACCTTTCATTACAATAAAATTTAATACATTATTTGAAGTCGTTTGAACTGGGTTGGGCAGATTCTAAACCTGTTAAGTGCTTATCTAGATTTAGAAAAATGGGACGATCCATAAATGCTTCAAAGGTGCGCTAAATATACCAAAACTCATGGTAAGGCTGAAAAGTACTACTATCGGTAAGCCACACATCAATATAGTTTCAAATATATTCAAAAATAAATAAAGCAAGATACAAGTCACTTTTAGGCTAACAAATATTTTATATCCAAAAGATTAATTTAAGCCAGACATAAGTCATTAAAGCGACCGTGCTAGAACCACGGAGCTCGAGGGGTTCCTAACACCTTCCCCTCGATCAACAGAATTCCTTATCCGGATTTCTGGTTCGCAGACCAAAGAAAATAAAGAGTCATTTCCTTTTGAATAGGGATTCAATAAGGTGACTTGGAACACTCAAAACTCAATTTCAAGTGGTGACTCTGTAAATAAAATAATCCCTTTTCAAAACGTCACTTTAATTGGAAAAATCCATTTTCTCTAAAACCAACTCCCTAACGGGGTCGGATGCGGTGAAAAATAGGGATTTGACACTCCGGCAAGTTCAAAGCAGTAAAAATTTTTTCATTTCTTCTCTGGAAATGATGCCAATTATCATAATCCTTTTGTACTATTTGTTTCTCCCCACTAATCTTTAGGACTTTATTATCTTCCACTTGTACCATCACTTCTTCTTTCTTGTAACCATGGAAATTAGCTCTAAAAACATGTGCCTCTGGAGTTGCTTTATACTCAATTTGAGTTGTATATGGTGGTTCATGTGGGAATGATAGTGCTGGTGCTACGAGAGATCTAGGGGTTTGAAGGTAAAATTCACAAGAGGGGTCGTAAGGATCTTGTCGACCCTGATTAGTTTGAGATTGATGCGCAATTCTTGTTGTTTGTAAAACATGAGGATCGAGTTGATTCTGATTTGTTTGGAATTGATGCGTAATTGTTGTTGCTGGTGATGGTGGTAGATTTTGTACATGGGGTGCATGGATTTTGCCACCGTTAAATAGAGCTATTAAAGGCATTTTTGTTGTGTTATTTCAAAAAAAAAAAAGGAAATAAATTAAGTAAATCTTATACAGGAAGTTGCTTGTTGATCGATTGAAGTGCTATATCGTGAGAATGTATTTATAGGGGAGAGTTTCAAAAATGGAATCTTCTATCGATATGTATTTGAGAATGCTAAAATGATTGAAACTACTGACCTTGCAATCATATTAATGTAAGAATATTCACTTAAATCAAATTATTTATAAGGTAATTAAATACGTCAGTAATATATAATATAATAATTATATAAATATGATAAATAATATATGTTACTAAAAGTAAATTAAATTATACTGATAATATTAAACATTATTCCTACTTGCTAATTTATGTGATATCGGTTGGTTTGACAAAATTTTAAGAAAAATAAAAGATTTTTGAAACCCGTGGACTATATTGTAACTTAGATATTTATGTGATTATAAATCATTTCATTAAGAATAAAAAAATAAAATTTTCAAGTTATATTTATGGAAATGTAACTCTCTTTTTAGAATAAATTGAAAAAAAAAAGTATTGCATGAATTGGGACAGATAAAATATTGTTTTATAAATATATTCTCAAATTATGATAAATGGTACTTATGTACTCTTCATCATATTTTGGATACACATATACCCCTACCGTTAATAAGATGGTACATATATGTCCCTCACACTAACGGTAAGGACATATGTATACCCCAAAGTATGATGAGAGATATATACATACCATTTATCATAGTTCGAGGGTATATTTATCTCATTTTTATTTTTATTTTTTATTTTAAATTATTAACTCAAACCCTCTATCCGATCCAATAAACCCACTATCCGATCCGATCTCAATTAATGTCCAAAAAAGCCTATCTAATAGACACATTTTTCTTATCCCTTTAACGATATACACAAACAATGCAATAACACTTACTACTAATCATTTCAAAAGAAAAAAACATTAATTCATAACACCAAAAACAACAAAATAAATTGAACCCCTCACATTTCATTTTCAACGAAATTTCATCAAAACAATACTACCCACCATCCTTCAACACACTACAAAAAACAGGATTAATTGCGGGGGGAGGGGGGGTTGCGGGGATTATTTTAACCCCCGTAAAATAGTATGAATTGTGGGAATTAAAAAACTGCCGCTAAAATTTATAAATTTGCGGAAAGTTTTAACCCCCAATATCCGTCGAATATATTTGCGGGGGTTTTAACCCCCGATATTCATTGAATATATTTGCGGGGGTTAAAAACCCCTTCTATCCATCGCATTTTTTTTAATTATTTTTACTTTTTTTGCATTTTTACAAAAAGTGACGGACAGTGCCACTTTTGTTAAAAATAAATAAAAATTAACTTTATAAAAATGACGTTGTTCGTAGATATTTGCTATTTTTAATTTACTATTAAATAAATAATTTTTATATTTTAAAAATTAAATGTATTCAATTTTATATTGATATCATACGATCAATTGATCAAGATAATAATATATTATTGAAGTTATAATATAATAATATAAGTTAAATTAAACGATAATTCATCAGAGTATATAGGAAATACGTTGTATAACGAGGTAATATATATAATTGATCAAGATAATAATATATATATATATATATATATATATACATATACATATATATATATATATATATATATATATATATATATATATATATACGTATCTCTCGTGTAGTGAATCTATATTCCTAAATATTTTGAATAACACGTTAACATCGTATGATCGAGGTATTAATACACTATTGAAGTTATAATAATGAAGCTAATTAACCAATAATTCATCTGGTTAATACGTTGTATTACTATATATATAATAACGTATTCAAAACTTAATTAATCAAAAATTATTTGTAGTATACGAAATGCATTGACATTATTATGTGATTGGCATCATTAATTTTATTTACATAATTTATTTATAATTAATTTAAAAATAATAATTTTATTTATTTTTAATATTAATTTATATAGTTACTATATTTATGAAATATCAACCTAATCCAATTCAATTTTTCTAGTTTATTTAAATCCTAGCCATTTTATACTCAATTTGTGTCAATTGAGTTTAATTTGACTTAATCGAAATCCCCAATTCAATTTTTTAACCCAATTTCTAATCACAATTTAACTTATCTCCTTAATTCTAATCTCAACCGTTCATCATATTAGATCAATGATTAAGAGTAAATCAATTTTCACTATTTATTTTCTTGAAATTGGACAGCTTCAGACTATTTTTCTTGAACAAGGATTCTATTGAAAACAACCTATTTACCTTAACGGTAAGGTTTGCATATATTGTACCCTTTACAGACCCCAATTTGTGTGACTAAATCAAGTTAGTTGTTCTATTAATTTTCTCGAAATCTCATAAAGGAAACAATAAAAAAATGTCACCTTGATTGATTGATTTATTATTATTATTATTGTTGTTGTTGTTGTTGTTGTTGTTGTTGTTGTTAACACCCAATTTTGACCTCCTGGTATTCTCTTAGGCTACTATTTTATCAAAATTATTTAATTTTCGATATTAATATTTTTTACATGTTATTCTTGTATTATATAAATAACGACGTGTCACATTCATGATTTTTAAAAATATACAAATTATTTTATTTCTTTTACTATTATTTTTTATAATTTATTAATTCAAATATAATATTTTACATGATTTTATTAATATTTACTACATCTTTTCCCTCTTTGTGTTTATTTTTTAGTCAATTTCTATTTCAATTGATATCCATTTTAGTCAATTTTGACATCAATTTTGTCCATAAATTAAATCACAATTTTTAACACTTTTTTAATATTACTTTATCAGATTTTATCTTAGCCATTGATAAAAAATGATCCAATGGCTGAGATCAAATCCTTATCCCATTCCTTTTTAAACAAAATCAACAAACCTTAATTCTATTTTTCAAAAACAAAGCCGCCGCCCCCACCCCCTCTCTTTGCCCCCTATTTCTTCTTTTCTTTTCTTTCTTTCTGTCTATTGTCCATTTCAGTTCGGCAATCGAAGAGAGGTTGATATCTCTTGGTGTCTGCTCTTATTTTGTTTAACTGTGACCCCTGTTATAAATCCAATATATACTTTGTTTGAACAACTGTGTTAATTTCCCAAGCTTATTAGTAGTTTCTTCTTATTCAATCTGCATTGCTTGTAGAAGTTGTTGGACAAAACATTCATGTCCTAGAAATTCTGAATAATGTTTGTGTATTTGGTCATTCTTCCCTTATGTAGGGACTTAATCAACTTTCGAGGAAGGGTTGTTTCTTTGGATCAACTTCTTTGTTTTTTGAGATGTAGATGAAAAAATGTGAGCGCAACTATATTTGTTTGTAGATGTATCATCTGAATACGGGGTAGAGATGGTACCAGATGCTAAATATGCTTAAATATATCATCATCAAAAAGTATTTTCCGTCAATTGCTCAACTCTTGTTGAATAATTTTTTAAATGAGGGTAGATGGACAATCTTCTCATTGTTTGAGGGATTGTAATCAGGCCTTTTTCTGAACTAGCGGTTCCAGCAACAGGGTGAATTTTTAAGGCAATGGAGCGATCCAATAATCATTTAACCTCAGCCCTTTCACTTTAAGATATTATGCAACATGCTCGTGCACGCGAAGAACAGGCTTTTTTAATATCATAAATTATCTTTCTATTTTTATCTTCTTCATGTTTTAGTTATTTACTTGATAATTGACATGGTTGATTTGCAATTTGATGTAGGAGGTCGAGGGTTGAAAATCAAAGTGTAAGTATCATAATTGATAGTTTTTATTTCGGATTTCTTTATATTTGGTTGTTTTACTTGAGTTGTTTCATTTAGATTTGTTCTTAGTTTGGCCAGAGACTTGTATATTAGCATTATATACATGTGATGTTCTTTAGCGGAGAAATAAATGTGCTAGAATGGTGTAGGAAGAATATTGAAGATTGCTATAGTTGATCCCAACTAGTTTGGCCCAAGGTTTTTATTAGTGTACAATATATGATTCATATAACTGACACCAACTAATTTAGGATGTAGGTACAATTGATGATGGATTGCCTATGTTTTACTTTGTGTTGTATCCTTAGAACATGAAAGTTGAAACCTTGTAGCGTAGAGTTTTATATACTTGAAAATATAATTATTTTTTCTGCAGCAAGAGGACCTCCAGTGCAAAGGAAGCCCTTGAAACCAAGAGATTATCAAGTGGACCTCAAATCTCGTTTGGGAGAGACTCAAGCTTTCCATAATTTCAATGATTGAAAGCCAAACATTGCAATTGTGCAATGTGATTAAACACTTCAATTAGGTGGAGACTATCTTCAGTTTACTGCTTTAGATAATTAATTGTACAAATTTCATGAACTAGTAGTTAAATTCACGTGGTAGAGAGCAGTTGTAACAGTTTTGGCTATTCATAGCTACTTCTTAAGAATTTAAATGATGTTCATCTTCTCAATGAACTTCCAGATATCATTAATCTCCATTAAGTACCCATTAGATATGCTATTTTTGTCTTGTACATGCCATCTTTCATTACATAAAATGTGGCCTTTTAATCCTGTCATTAATGAACCAAGCAGCCTATTCTCTAATTGGCCTCTGTAGAAGTCAATATAAAATGGAAGAGTTATTTCTATCTATGCATGATCTTAAAGGTTGAATTCTTTCTTTCCTCAAGATCCAGATCTCTTTTTCGATATCTTTTTTTAACTTTTGAAGGTGAACAAGAAAGGTTTACCGGGGGCGGAGAGGACTATAAAGAACACTCAATAAGTTGCCAAACTTTTTCTCAACCTTAGAGTATAACATTGTATCAATGCCTTTGATAATAGTCGTTCTTTCTTAAAGATGGTATATCACTCTCTTACGATGGGACTTTACTAATGAAATTGGCTATTAAATTTTAGAGATTTATTCATTTTTCTAAACATTCTTGATGATCTCGTGGAAGGTTTTCTTTGTACCAGGATGAAGACATTTTGGGGATACTACACGACTGAGCATCTATATATTTGAGTTCATTCACGCCGTTGAGGTTAATTTAAAGGGGGGTGGGCAGTTTAATTTCAAGGATGTTTTTGGTTAAGTTATCTAATTGTTGACAATTGTGTTTGATCCCTAATGCAATGATACTTGTATAACCTTTACACTTATATTCTTTTAGTATTGAGTTCTTGACATGGAAACCTTTATGGCAAATGCTTATATTGATCAATTGAAAAATTGATAATCAATTTCTTTTTTAAAAAATAAAATAAAATTGCGGAGGTTTTAAACCCCCAGAAATTTTAAATAAAAATTTATTATAAAATGATTAAATTTAGAGTAGCGGGGGTCGAAACCCTTTCGAAATAACTGTCGCAAATTAATTATGGCGGTAAAAATAAACTGCCGCAACCTGTTTGTGACGGCTTGAATTATGAGGGTTTTGGAAACCCCCACAATTACATTTTACGGGGGTTTTAAACCCCCACAAACCTTAAAATTACCTCCCACAATTTGACCTATTTTTTGTGGTGACACCACATAATTACCGTCTTCGTCGAACTAGAAACACCCCACTGACGGATCATCGTCGCACCCTTAACTCTGACCACTTCAGACTTAATATCCACTCTCTCCAACCAGTAAACACCAACTAGTAGCATCGATCAATCACTACCATTTGATGTGATTCACGTTTAAGAGAAAAACAATGGGAGTATCAAATTTGGAACAAAAAAATAGAGGTCGGACCGAGTTGATTTGAAATTGGGTTCAATGGGTTCATTGGATTAGGATCGGGTTTGATGGATTTATTAGGTTGGGTAGTGAATTTGAGTTAATTATGTGGGATAAAAAATTAAAAAAAAAGAACACAAATATACCCCGAACTAGGATAAATGATACGTATATACCCTCCTTTATATTTTGAGGTGCACATATGCCTCTATCGTTAGTGTGAGGGGTATATACGTACCATTTAATTAACGGTAGAGACATATATGTACCTAAAATATGAAGAAGAATATATACGGATATCATTTATCATAGTTTAAAAATATATTTATATCTTCTCCGTTTATAATATACTATATACAAAGTACAAATCACAATTAAGAGTACATGTGAAAGAGAATAAATTCTTTGGATTGTGACTTGTAGCTTAGCTAATAATCTTTTTCTGACATTCGCACACTTGAGCTTTCTCATTGATTTATTTTTTAATATATGCATGAACATACTTTATTCTCAAATATGGTAAATGGAGAATATGTACATGTAAAAAGGCTACCTACCTAAGTTGTCAAATCACTTCTATTTGTCCAAGGAATACATATAAAATTATTCTTGTCCTATAAATTAAAATTTCAGATTAATTTTGAAAGTCACTACTAGTCTAACTCAAATTTAACTTATAGGAACTGAAAATATAAATAAATCTTACACTACTGTTTGTCTGGTCTGGGAAGAAAATATTTAAACTTTTTCATGTTTGGTTTTTAAAAATTTGATTTTTGCTAGAAAATATTTTTTTTTAAAAGTGAGGAAGATGACTTTCCCAGAAAAAAAAAAGAAAAAAAAGTTCCACGAGTGATATTCTATATTAATTTGCACTCTTCATCCGTCAACATACCTCATTTTCATTCTTATCTGCACCTTCCATAGTATTTATTTAAATTATATACAAATTATTTTAAAATAATTCTTTTTTAAAGTACAAACAAAACACACAAAAACAAAAATCAAAAACTCACTCATTCTTCTAAAAAGAATTTGGGAAAATGCATAAAGTTCCCCCTTAAATTTGTCTCCAAAACTCACTTTATCACTGTAATTTTACGAGCATTTAATTTCCCCTAAATAACTTTTAAGTGAATTATATATCACCTTATATATGCAATGCCAGTCTCATTATTTGAAGGTGATATAGACTAACGTCATATAAGCACCACCTCAATGACACGTCAACAACACGTAAGAAAGTGAAGGATTCACTATCCATTTCTTTTTCTTTTTTCATGTCATTTTTTTCTCTTATTTCTACTATTTACACATCTTCTTCAATATTCCATCTTTTTCATTATGTGAGTACAAACAACGGTGAAAATTATCTTTGACAGAAAATAATAATGGTAAATTTTTATTTTTTTGACTTTTCAACTTACTATTTTCATAAATCTATTCGCAAGTCCCTTTAAAAGCTAAGTCTTAACATTTATACTTTCTCTTTAAATTAGTGAAGAACAACAGACGACTGCTTCAATGACAATTGTCGGAGTTAGGCTCAAGATACGATAGATCTGAAGGTTTATAAATCGTTCATGAAAGTTGTTCTTAAAGCCAAAAATTATGAAAACACATAAGAAAAAAGAAAAAAAGAGAAATAAAGCAAAAAAAAAATAAAAATTTAGCCGGCGTTTTATCCACGACAGCCGGCGTGGTGAATAGTTACAAGGAAATCTGGTGGTTTCATGGTGGTCGATCGCTGAGTTTTTGATAGTGACAAAAGAAAAAGAAAAGGTTTGAGGTGAGGTCCTTCCTGGCTAAGCTTTATTGGATTATCATCTACGTTTTTCGATCAGAGTCGTACGACCAACGATTTGAACAAAAAGGGAAAGAGAAAGGGATAAAACAAATTGAGGGAAATGAATTAGGACAGAGGTTTTGGAAAGAAGAGAAAGTGGGGATTGCTTGATTTTTCTTTTTATTTTTTGCTATTTATGCGCTTAGATATCTTAATTTTGCCACGTCAACCATTAAGATGGAATTTCATTAACTTGATAGTTGGTTAAGGGGATAGTTAATGTTCATAAAGTTAGAATATTAAAATAAATTATAAGTACAATTTTGCGGGAGACTTTATGCTTTTTTCCAAAATATTTTTCTCTGTTGGATAATATAGTCATACGGTGAGGGACAAGAAAGTTTGTCCATGTTATGATATCAATAGGGATCTAAAGTAAATTGCAATGATTAAATACAAAAGAATATTTTGGAAATTTTCTGGTTTCCACATAAATGAAAAATGGACAATGAAACCCGATTACAAGGAAATGAAAACTAATTAAATGATTCACCATAGCCATGATAACCTACAAAATTAGATGAGGAAAGAATCTAGAAGGAGATCGAAAAAAAAGAGAAAGTTAGATTTTAGATAACAAGAGAAGTGAATTGGGAGAGAAAAGAAGAACACGAGGGAGACATTGATTTACCAGATTTCAATTCTGCCATTCTCTCTTCTCTGATATGTATATATAATCACCTTGCCACATGACATCATCATGACTCTTGCGCCGCGTTTAAATAAGAGTAATCTCAGCCCTTTATTCTTAATCTCGCACGTTTTTATTTACTTTCTATTCTTGACTTAATCCAAACAACTACATTTGGTCGACTATTATTGAGATCATAACATACCCTCCTCCTTCAAATGATCCTTGTCCGGAAGGATCAAAATCAATACATGAAAATTTTAAAGAAATTTCAAAATGCAAAACTGAAGACACCAGGATCAAAAGGAAATTGCAAACAGTGTTCTCCAAGTTGAACAGACATAAGTTGATTATCTCTGAATATATCTTGTGGCTCAGAGGGTCGACTATATGCGTCCCAGCTAAAAGCTTTTCTCCTTTTCGTAATGGCTATCTCAGCAGGAAAGGTAGTCTTTTGTTGACATCAATGTTCCTCTCTGTTCAACTCTATAATCACTTGGTGCAGAAACATTGAAGTTTATCTAGAATCACTCAAGCAACAAAACTTCTTCGTAAATTTTTTCTTGTTCTCCAGGACAATCAATGCACCACCTAAATCAAAAGTGAGTTCTAAATCAATTACCAATTTGCTGAATTTTGCAGCTCCACCCCTTAGACTAGTAGAACATGTGATATTTGACAACAAAAGATGTAATCCAACTGCTACTCGAATTGCTGTAACCAAATTCCTTGTAAATTCTACTTTTTCAAATGTTCCTAGACTGAAAATATCTATTTTGACTCAACTGTTGGTTGAGCATTTCACTAATAATGCTCGTAAAGTTCCTTCGAACCATATAAATAGGTCAGTTTCAAGTCTACCATAGAAGTTAAAACAATTAGGAACATTGAACATTATGACAAACCAGGTAGTATAAACTCCAGTTTCATACATGCCACTATTATTTGATACAACGGGACAAAAGTTTTCCTCTTCATCGACAGATATGGAAAACAATTCTTTCCATTAATTTATCACATTATCCATCATCTTTGATATTCCATGGTTTACAATCCCGGCTGTGAAGATTACTAGTGCATATCCTTTGTGAGTATGTACACATTTGAAGCATCTATAACATCTAGAGTTTGAAGGCCTTTAGAATAAGAAATAAACAGATGTAGAAAGAAGACATACCCAACTCTACCCTATCAAAGAAAGTCCATAGAACCTGTGTAATATCAAACCAATTGAAAAGGTATATCCAAGTTTTAATAAGTTAATAATATGTAGCAATATATTTCCATCCATGAGCAAGAGGTCTCCCCAATTGGTTGGAATTTCAAACACTTCATTTTTAGACAGAAACTTGGAATTATCTAGAATGTCAACTATAGACATCTTTGCTTTCAAAATCAGAGGTTTGTCCAATAAGCACCAATTCGAGAAATCAAATTGATAAAGCAGCGTACTCACATATGCAACAAAGAATAATACTGCACGACCTAAAGAATCTTAATCAACTTCTTTTTCAATGAACAAGGAATCAAGACACTATTCCGCTAATTTCATAGCAACTGTTGGTAGCTTTGCTTCAGCTCTACAACATACAGAAATAGAATGACATTGAAATAACTGAAAAGCAAAACTTGACTGAATGAATGCACACCTGACTTTATCCAATCGAGGAATGCCCAAAAAACTTGCCCCATATCAACCTAATTATAATTGTAGAAACCCAAAGCATGTGGAAGCAAACCAGTAGTTGCAAGAGGGCCACAACATGCTGTCAAACTATGTTGTTCCATCTTTATATAGAATAGATTTTCACCAAACTCTGTGTCAATCTTACATCCCTTGCATGGTAGATCATTGAGACCCATCAATTTTGATATTGTATCCTCTACATCAAGAACACTAAGTTGTGAATACAGACGTAAGTCCACAATCTCGATCTCTGTGGTGTTTTTATTATGGATAGATTGAAGTTTAACTAGAATTTCATACTCTACCCATTGAGGACATCCATCAAACACTTGGTTCTCATTGTATCCTAAATCAATCTCACTGTTATTTTCAATAGCATGGTTGCAAGAACCCACCCCATCTTGGTTTCCTCTTTATTCAATTTCCCCGAATAGACATTAAGACAAAAATAGCATTGGCAATCAACACTACATAAACACCTATAGACGCAAGAGTTACATTGGCAGTCAACACTGTATATGCAACCCTCACACCACATTTGAAATTGTTTTAAATCCACAACTATTCCTTAAATTCCATTCATAGGGGCACTCCTATTGGCATTCTTTCATTCAACCAATTCCGACAAAGTCGATGATTCTACAAACATCTTCTTAGAATTACTACCCATAATTAAGACAGGTTCGCTTCTCTGATACCACTTGTTACGATCTAAAGTAAATCACAATGATTAAGCACACAAGAATATTTTAGGAATTTTCTTGTTTACTCATAAGTGAAAAAATAGACAATGAAACTCGATTACAAAGAAATGAAAACTACAACTAATGGAAACTAACTAAATGATTCACCATAGCCATGATAATCTACAGAATTAGATGAGGAAAGAATTTAGAAGGAGATCTAAGAAAAGACAAAGTTAGATTTTAGATGTGAGAGAAATGAATTGGGATAGAAAAGAAGAAAAGAGGGAGAAATTAATTTACCAGATTTTCATTCCACCATTCTCTCTCCTCTGATATGTATATATAACCACCTTACCACGTGACATCATCACGACCCTTGCACCACATTTAAACTAGAGTAATCCCGGCCTTTTATTCTCAATCTCACACGTGTATATTTGCTTTCTATTCCTGACTTAATCCAAACAACTACATTTGGTCGACTGTTATTGAGATCATAACAGTCCGAAATCCTGAACCTTCGAAACTGATCTAAATAGTACCTGTACCTTCTTGTCCCACCAGGATCTAAATATACTTGTCCTACAAAATATACTCACACCTTCAAATAATTAACAACTATTTTATTTTTTAGTTTTATTTTTGTTACAAGTTTAATTTCAAAATTCAAGTTTTAACCTAAATTTTTTTAGGAAATGACACCTCTTCCGAATAATATTCTTCCTTTTCTATATAATTGTTACCAGTATATATATCTACGCAATACATGGATAATAGTAAAATATTATTTTTAATTATTTTATATTTAAATCATATTAACTTAAAAAAATCAACTATTGTATTATTTCTTAATAAAATGTGAAAATAAAATAATTATTTTCTACTCTCCACCCACCTCCACCTACATACCCACCCACTCCATTTAATTTATTTTCTTAAAAAAGATTTCTAACCCCCCCACCCCCGCTCCCTCCGCGCCTCCACTCACCTGATCTAATCTCAAGCCTCTAACTAAATCATACGAAAAAAGTAATCATGTAATTATTAAGAAAATTTATGTTTCATATATTTATTTATTATGTTATTTATAATTTAAAATTTTCAAATTATTAATATTGATTATTTTATTGTCACCCCCCCTCTCCACTTATGTTTATAATTTATAAAGACATTGTGTATGTTGTTGTATTCTCCATTAAAACAAAAGTTATTGAATTGCTAATTACTTAATATTATTATATTGATCCAAAATGTTTCTCAAAACCAAATTAAATAAATAGATCATAGAGAAACACATCAAATACTATGATCACTCGTTTTAATAAAATAATATAAAATTAATAACCTAAATCGACATCTCAAAAGCTAAATGCTTCACTAAAATTCTCAATAAAAGGTGATTTTATTTTTTATTTTTGCAATTAAATGCGTTTATTTTGATCAAAGTTAAACAAACAAAATTAGAATGAAAACTATTACTTACTTGTGGGGTTTGGGCTGTACGTGACAAAAGAGTTTAAAAATGAGGTGAAGGTGACACAAGTCTTAATAATTGAGTGGAAGTGACAATTACTTTATCATGGATTAAGAAAGTTTGGTAAGTTTTAGAATAGCCCACAAGTTTTTAAATTTACACTTTGATCCAAATGTTTACCTAATAAAATGAGAAACGGAGAGAAAAAAGGCGTCTTTCTCTCTCTTCTCATCCATTATTATTTTCTCTCTTAGCGATTTTTGTTGTTCATTATTGGTAATCCTTTATTAATCATCTTCTTCTTTATTATCATCATCTTCTACTTCATTATCATCTTCATCTTCTTCTTGTTGACCATTGTCGTTGTTGTTGTTATCGCTACTGTTGCTACTTGACCAATTTCTTAGGTCAAATTTTATTTCGTACATCACTTTCCACTTTGGCATTACTTCATAGGAGACTTTTGTAAGTCAAATTATGATTTTTAGTTGAATTTTTGATTTGGGTAATTGCTATTGTGCTGTTTTTCCAATAATGGATAGAACCCAATCAAGAATCCAACATAAGATCCATCTGTTTAAATAGATAAATCATCTATTTCAACGGAAGACTGATATGTTGTATTCATGTTTATGGTTCTATAGGCCGAACATGAATCAAATAGATGGGTCATCTATTGCAACAGATTATTTATCTATTTAAAAAGATTAGTTATCTAGTGCAATATAATAAATATCTATTGGAACAGATTATTAACCTATTGCTAAAAACCTGAACTCAATTCTAATAGATATGTTGTCTGTTGCAACATGGTAATATCTGTTGCAACAGATTATTAACCTGTTGCAACAGAACGCCAACTCGATTCCAACAGACGGTAAATATATTTTGCAATATATTAGTAACCTGTTGTGATAGAACCCGATCTCAATTCCACCAGATCGTAGTCTATTGCAAAAGGTAAGTCATCTATCACAACAGGTTAATTATCTATTGGAACATGTCACTCATCTATTGAAATCAGCTTCAAAGGTGCCTTAGTACTGTAACATCAATCCCAAAAGATATATAGTCTGTTGCAACATATGATTCACCTGTTATAACAGATAACTCATCTGTTGAAATCAACTTCAGGAGTGTAACATGAATCCCAATAAGTAAGTAATCTATTGCGACTGATTACACATCTGTTGGGATTCATTTACAGCACTATGAAATAACTATTAACTTTTTTTGTAACAAATAACTTTATTTAGGTACCACTAATGGAAGGATCAATAATAATAGGGGTGGATTGTTATGGTCAATGGATCGAGAAGAGCAATCAATATATATGGAGTCGGAACGAGGGTGAAATGCTAGAGACGATAGCTATGGCAGTCTAAAGTGATGTTTCATATGATATTTTGTGAAATTAATTATCAGCTATTGTGGACTAAATTGTAAATCGGAAGAACTCGTCATTATCTAATGTACAACTCCTTTGAAAATCAGAGGGTACTGCCTTTTAAATAACTGATCAGCTTTGGTTGCGTGCTTATCTTAAAGATTCATCCAGGCTGGTGTTAAGGGTGTATGTGGTTTGAAAAAAATGAGAGATAATGAGAACCAAAATGTAGAAGAAGAACAACAATAATACATCTTTGATGATAGGTTGGATGATCTAGACATGAATAGTCCAGATGATGATCAAACACATACGCCCGTTGATGCGACCAATACGATATACAATCCTTCTCAATTGACATAGTCTGGAAATCTTCAAGACGATGAGACTGACTTTTTTATTGGAATGTTATTCAAGGAAAAGAATGAACTATCTACCATTTTGTTTATTTCTTACTTGAAAAAAGATTTCAGAATAAAGAAGGTGATTAATTCGAGCAGTGTCTTTTGCTTCAAATTTGCTAATTCGAATTGCAAGTGGCAGTTGAGAGCGGTAAAGTATGCAAGTTCTGATAGATTCGTCATTCATAAACCTAAACATCATTACGCATGTGGTTCAGAGCATATCTCGGGCCAAAATCCTCATGCCACAACAAAGGTCCTCGGTGAATATTTTAGGAGTAGTTTCCTCGATGGAAAAGGCCCTTCAACAAGGGTTATGGTCAATCAAAGTTTTATGGAATTGGGTGTCCTGGTCAGTTATTGGAAGATATATACGACCATGGGGATTGCTAAGGTCTTGGTTAGGGGGACACACGAGCATGGGTATACAATCCTGAATGCCTACCGTTACATGATTGAGTCCACAAATCCCGAAAGTAAGACGACATTGCATCTTGATAAAAATGGAAGGTTCAAGTACTTTTTTGTATCCTATGGTGCTTGGATTCAAGGTTTTTGACATTTGAGAAAAAGCATAGCTGTCGACGGTACCTTCTTGAGGAGCAGGTATAATGGAGTTCTGCTAGTGGCGGTGGCACAGGATACGGATAATCACATCTTTCCTATCACTTTTTGTGTAGCGGATAAGGAATATGATGCCTCTTATGGATTTTTTTTAATATATGCAAAGCTACATTGAAGATAGTGAAGAGTTATATTTTGTATCAGATAGGCATCCAAGTATTCAAAAGATAGGTTCACATTTCTTCACTTCAACTTACTTTGGTTATTACATCAGGTATCTTTGAGAGAACATTTGGACCAACTATCACAATGAAAGGGTCATGACTCTTTTTCATAGAGCAGATAAAGCATATAGTAGATAGGAGCTTTTAGACCATTTCAATCAAATAATGGATGTGAATCCCAAGGTAGTATAATTTCTCGTATATATTGGTTTCGAGAGATGGACCCAGGCATTCTGTCTGGCAAATAGGTACATTCTTATCGATTTTAATGTCTTGTTTGAGTTACAAGTTTAGTATGATGTCGTACTAAGTGATTCTTTTATATAGGTACAATATTATGAGATCAAACATAGCTGAATAGATGAATTCATTGTTTTGCGATGAAAGAGAATTTCCCATCAAGGATATGTTTAAAAAAAAGCCAGAAGTATGGTGAATTTTTTAATGAAAGGCATGTGCAGTTCAAGTGTCCCCAAAAAAGAACCCGATTTGTTCTCGAAATCAAAAAAATAACATCAATGAATGTCAGTTTGGGGAATAGGTTATTACCCCATAAAATAGATGATTACAAATTCAGTATCACCGGTCATGGTGATGTTGCCACGGTCGATCTTCAAAGAAGATCTTGAACGTGTAGAGTTTTTGACTTGGACAAAATACCCTGTCCACATGCTATGGCAGCACTTCGAGATCAATACGTTCATACATATGGAGCTGAAGTTTATAAGCATTCCTCTCAATATTATTCGGTAGAAAAATATGAAATGACATATAGTGGACATATTACTCAGGTGCCTCCCGAAGAATTGTGGGTTGTTCCTGCAGAGTTTATGAGGAGATTAATACCTCATCCATATATTGACCTAAGCACTATTAAACTAGGAAGAAATCCAAATAAGAGGAGGTGTGGAGTCGAAGAATCATTTTCATCATAAAGAAACAAGTGCTCCGTATATAAGCGCACTGGCCACAAAAGAACTACATGTCTGAATCTTAATCCACTATGATCATTGTTGTGAACGTAATGTTATCATTGTTGTGAATGTAATGTTATCATTTATTATATATAAAATATATTTTTAATAACTTGTGCATCAATAAAAAGAGGCAAAACATGAACTGTTCAACAATACAACAGACCACAAGTATTTTCAGTAGATTACCTATCTTTGGCAACAGATGGACATTAGCTGGAAGAACACAATATAGTTCCATAAAATTGGAATGTTTTACTCCAACAGATGATAAATCTATCACAACAGATGGATAATTTGTTGACAAAAATCCAACCGATGACCAATCTGTTTTAACACATAATCGATCTGTTGAAAGAACTCAAAATCCAAAATTTCTATTGCTACTGGATTCAAAATTGCTCCTTACCTCCAACCGTCGACATGTTAACATGTAAAATATTTATAAGAAGAAATAGACAAAATGAAAATTGCATAACAATTAAAAAGCCAAAGTCGACTAAAAATAAAGTTTTCATTAAATAAAAAATAAAATACATTAGATATAGATCCGATATAGAAAAATTAAAATACATACGCTAAAATAAAACATACATTCTAATTATTATTATTATTATTATTATTATTATTATCATCATTATCATCATTAATGATAGCCGGCTAATCAATTCACAATAGGGTCCTTATCAGCCTCTGTATCTCTTTGAATATCGTCGCTCTCACGGAGACCAACTCCCTATGCATGTCATTAACCTATCTCTAAAGTTTTTGCACTGTGTCATGCAGAATAGCAATGTCCCAAACAGGATCAGCCACATCTAGAACACGCATGATTGACAAATGTAAAGAAAAAAGTCCAAATGTAATACAATGTATACTACAAACTAGTAGATTTACACCGGAAAAAACTTACCTCAACGATAAAGGAATGTGCTTTTTGAAGAGAAATTGTTGAAGATGTCACACGAAAATAAAAAATGCAAGAAATAAATAAAGTTTAGCCGATTCATCAGTTACAACAGATGGAGAATTCGATTCATCAACTGTTTTGAATGTGCTATATAAAAAGTCACGACTCTACCTTATTTTTAATAGTCATTTCATACGTGTAGATAAATAAACAATGTCTGGTCTGTCACTATAGATTTATAATCTGTTGCAACAAATGAATTATCTATTGCGACAAATGGACCATATGTTGGAGGAGATATTTTGATTTCTTCCAATAGCCGATTCATCAGTTGCAACAGATGGAGGTTTTGATCCATCAGCTATTTTGAATTTGTTAAGATAAAAAAGTCATGGCTCTTCACACCTTTTTTTAATAGTCATCACATACGTGTAGATGAATCAACAACATTGTAGTGTCTTTGATAGGGTAGGAAGAATAAGGTGTGTGCAATGGATCCACTTTCATGCATAAGAGTTATGTATTATTGGTCAGTCTACCACGATAGATACACATAAAGTGCAATAATTTTGTGAATGCAGTTTTTTACCGATTAGACTCTGATCCTTCAAAAAAGATCCTACATTGTGCAGTTTAGTTTGATAGGTAGGAACTGATAAGGTCGAAGGGTTCCAAGACGGTGGTGTCGATACCCTGTTACAATTTAATGATGGTCTATGCTTATGTTTTTATGTCAAGATTAGGGAAGGGTTTGAGTTTTTGGCGGTATTATAAATATCTAATAGTGATTGGACCAATTTTCAAGGCACAATGGACTTCTTGAAAGGCCTCCAAAGACTCGTACTGCAACAAACAACGATGGAACCAATGGAAATTCCCCTATTCCCAATTTATATGGATGGATTGCTGGAGGAGACTATTATACATCAGTAAGTGCTTTGAAGAATACCTGTGTAGGAAAAGGGAGGTAGAAAAGGCCATATATCATCTCAAATATTGTTTAAGAGGAAACACAGGGGAGCGATTAAGAAAATTCTAGCGAATTTGGCCAATGAAATTGACATGAGAAATGGAAAAACTAGATGAGTTTCAAAAGTGGAAGTGTATCCAAATATAAAAACCCACCAGTCGTTGAAAAAAAAAAGAATGGTCAACAGGACTGGAGCTGGACACTTTGCTAGAGAATGCAACTAGTGAGCGTGGCCTCAATGAAGACTCTCACAAAGCGCAGGACCAGAACTCTAAGGAAGAAGTTTCGTGAGCACTGACCTTTATGGCTCTATTCAGCAATGACCTAAATTAAAAGTACGGGATCAAGCCAAGGTGGTAATTTCTCAAGTTAAAATTGCATCCCATGCCTGCTATTATGGCTTGCGAAACTTCTTCCATAGAGTTCTGGTCCTTCTCTTTGTAAGAGTCTTCATTGAGGCCAACTCACAAGTTGCATTCTCTAGCAAAGTTTCTAGCCCCAGTCCTGTTGACCATTCTTTTTTTACTTCAACGACTGATGAATTTTCATTTTTGGATATGCTTTTACATTCGCATATCATCTAGTTTTTTCATTTTTCATGTCAATTTCATAAGCCAATTTCGCTACTCTTTCCTTCCTACCTTGTGTTTCCTCTTAAATAAGGTCTGAGATGATATATGGCCTTCTTAACCTCCCCCTTCCCGTACAGCTATTCTCCTAAGCACCTATTGTTGTATAATAGTCTCCTTCAGCAACCCATCCATATAAATTTAGACCAGGAGGATTTCTATTTGTTCCATCGGTGTTTGCTATAGTGAGAGGCTTCAGAGTCCTTTCAAGAAGTCCATTGAGCCATTAAAATTGGTCCAATCACTATTGGATATTTACACTACCGCTAAAAACTAGAACCTTCCCCAAATTTGACACAAAAACACGAGCATAAATGGTCATTAAATTATAATAGGGTATTGACACCACCTACTTGGTCCCTCAGCCTTACCAGTTTGAACCTATCAAACTTAACTATAAAATGTCATATCTTATTTGAAGAATTAACGCCTAATAGGTAAAGAACAAACATTCACAAAATCATTGTACTGGATGTGTGTTTTCACGATAGGTTGATAAGTAATACATACCTTACACATATGAAGTGGTTCCATCTGTAAGTAGTTTATTCCTTAAACCTCTCTTTACTCTAGCCTTTAATGCTGGTTGGGTAAAAATGGATCCAGTTTCACTTCCTTTTATCTACAAACAAGAGAAATACATTTGATGTCAAATAAAAGAAGAAGAAAAAGAACATTACAAAAGGGTAACACAAAATTGAGAAAATCAACAAATGACCAATCTAATGCAACAGATTGCCCATCTGCTCAACCGATAAGGCATCTATTGCAAGAAATGGATGACATGTTACAAAAGATGGGTCATCTATTGGAATAAATCAAATAAGCGTTGCTATGGGTTTGATTTCTTTAAATAGTTTCTCCATCTGTACAAAAGGGTAATACAAAATTGAGTGAATCGACAGATGACCAATTTGATGCAATAGATTACCCATCTGTTTAACCGATGAGGCATTTTGCAACCGATATAAAAATAACGTTTTGTTAATTGAAGACTTAAAATTCACCTTTCCTTTAATTTTCTCAATAAATAGGAAACTGTTAATGGGTAAATCATCAATAGCAACAAATGTAAATATCTAATTTAAATGACATACAAAGAAGAAGATAGGATGGAAAGAGCAATAGTGAACCTTACCTGCAATGTGAAAAAAGCAAAGGAATCAGAACATCCAGTTCAGTCAATAAAAGATATTGATCGATTCAGATCTGAAAGGATCTTCATCCGAAAGAAGAGAGAAAAAAGAAGCTAAAAGGAAAGAAAGAGAATTGAGAATAAAGAAGAAAGAGTGATAGATGAGTTTAGTTTTCTTGAGTCCTACTTATGTTATGGCTGAACAAGAGAGTATTATTCTAGATATGATTTTTAAATATTAATTAATAACTTTTGACTTTTCAGGGGCACGAGGAGATGGTGACATTGAAAAGACTAGATAAGACTACTCGCTCAGGAGATTTTTGATTTATCCAAGTAATATTTTTTACCGCCTTAGTATAACTATTTTAATTTTATTTATATCAAACAGGAAATAACTAAATTACTTTTTAAATAAAAAAGGGTCTTAAAATATCTCAGTACAAGAGATAACAATTTCTATTTGAAAATTTCCAAAGCTCGTTCATCCATCGCAATAGATGTGTAATATATTGTAACAGATGATTTAATCTGTTTGATTAATTCCAATAGAAAATACATCTATTGCAACAGTTTGAACATTTGCTTTTATACAATTTCAATTGATTTCACATGTTAGACTAATACCTTTAGTGGTCATTTGGTAGAGTGTATTTTAAAATATAATGCATGCATTAGTTAATGTGTGTTGCTAGTACCTTGTTTGGTATGACTTTTTACCTATGTATAACTAACACTAGCTTTAGTTATACACTCTATTATGTACTAGTAAATACGCTCTATTTCCTATGTATCAGTAATACAAAGACTTTAAACACATGCATTAACTTATTAAATGACCTTAATACCTATAAATTTCCCTCTCAAAATATTTCACCATTCCTTTTCCTGCCATTTTAATTTGCACTAGTGTATTTTTTCAAAACATTTCACAATTTTTTTTCCCACTATATACAACAATGAATGGTTAATTTAAATAACTATAACATATTTTTACTTTGCTTCGAGAGTTTTTAAAAAGATTTTAAATAAAATTGACACTATTTCTTAATTTTACGTCTTGTATTTTATTTTTGTTTCGACTGTGTTAATCCACCGACGTAAGATTTTTGACCAAATACTAAGGTCTTGTAATTAATCCTATATCTGTATAATAGTTCAACAATATTAATTATGTTTGAAATAACAAAAGAACTCTGTTGCAAGAAAGTGTACAAAATCAAAGAAGGGTATTTTTGTAAACAAAAAATTCTTTTATAGAAATTATGTAAGATGTATTATTTCTTATACATCAAACCAAGCAATGTATAAGAAATAATACACGCATAACTAAATCAAGAATAAATAATACAAGTATTACTAATGCAAGCATTACTAATACATTATATTTTGCATCGTTCTTATACACTCTACCAAATGACCCCTAATTGATTAATCTAGGACTAGGGGTGAGTTCTCATAGGGTCAACTACAACTTCAATTGATTCTTTTGAAAATTGAATGATGATACAATATTTCGTTCCTCTCGACCAGAGTCGTCGATCGTTCACTCTGAACTGAATCGATTCTTACTACCTCATATGTTAGACCAATACCTTAAATTGATTAATCTAGGACTAGGGGTGAGTTCTTATAGGGTCAACTACAACTTCAATTGAATCTTTTGGTAATTGAATGATGAGACGGTATTGTGTCCCTCCAGACCATAGTCATCGATCGATCACTCTAAGATAAACTATTTCTTACCCCCTCATAAGTTAGACCAATACCTTAAATTGATTAATATAGGACTAGGGATGAGTTCTCAGAGTGTCAACTACAACTTTAATTGGGTCTTTTGGCAATTGAATGATGAGACGATATTTCGTTCCTCTCGACTAGAGTCATCGATCGATCACTCTAAGCTAAACCAATTCTTACCACCTCATATGTTGAACCAATACCCTAAGGGTTGAGTTCTCATAGGTTTAACTACAACTTCAATTGAGTATTTTGGCAATTAATTGATGAGACATTATTGCATTTCTCCCAACCAGAGTCGTCAGTTGATCACTCTAAGTTGAATTGATTCTTACTACCTCATATGTTAGAACAATACGTTAAATTGATTAATCTAGGACCAGGGGTGAGTTCTTATAGGGTCAACTATAACTTCAATTGATTCTTTTGGCAATTGAATGATGATACGGTATTAGGTTTCTCTGACCAAAGTTATCGATCGATATCTCTAAGCTGAACCAATTCTTACTACCTTATATGTTAGGCCAATACCTTAAATTGATTAATCTAGGACCAGGGGTTCTTATAGGGTCAAATACAACTTCGATTGAGTCTTTTGGCAATTGAATAATGAGACAACATTGTGTTTCTCCCGACCAGAGTCATCGATCGATCACTCTGAGCTGAACTAATTCTTACCACCTCATATGTTAAACCAATACCCTGATTGATTCATTTAGGACTAGGAGTGAGTTCTCGTAGGGTCAAGTACAACTTCAATTAAGTTTTTTGGCAATTAAATGATGAGACGGTATTGCGTTCCTTCCGAACAGAGTCATCGATCGATTACTGTGAGCTGAACCGATTCTTACTACCCCATATATTAGACTAATACCTTAAATTGATTAATATAGGACCAGGGGTGAGTTCTCATAGGGTCATCTACAACTTCAATTGAGTCTTTTGAAATTGAATAATGAGATGGTATTGCATTCCTCCCAACCAGAGTCCTCGATCGATCACTTTGAGATGAACTAATTCTGACCACCTCATATGTTAGACCAATTCTCTAATTGATTAATCTAGTCCCAGGGCTGAGTTCTCATAGGGTCAACTACAACTTTAATTGAGTCTTTTGGCAATTGAATGATGAGACGGTATTGCGTTTCTCTCAACCAGAGTCATTGATTAATCACTCTGAGATAAACCAATTCTTACCACATTATATGTTATACCAATACCTTAACTGATTAATCTTGGACCAGGGTTGAGTTCTCAAAGGGTCAACTACAAGAGATGTCAACCCCTATTTGATAATTTACAATAGATGGGCAATCTGTTGTGACATGTGACAATCCACTTGATAATTTACAATAGATGGTTAATCTGTCACAACAAATTACTTAATCTGTTTGATAATTTGCAATAGATGAGTATCTGATGAATTAGGTTGAACATTTATTTTTATACAATTTCAATTGAGTTCATATACCTAAATTGATTAATCAAGGACCAGGGGTGGGTGAGTTCTAGGGTCAACTAAAACTTCAATGAGTCTTTTGGCAATTGCATGATGAGAGGGTTAAAAATTATGCATATCTTTTATAATCTTAAAAAATAATTAAGATCAATTCGGATTAAATTAACATTTTCAAAACTTGTCATTCTTTTTCAAAATACAAATCAACCAATATCTAGTTGCGAGAAAAATGTTTCATTATTTTTAATCTCTAGTTCTTGCTTTTTTCTCTTTCTCACTCAATTATACAGTACAGACAACAACTATAAATACTCAACAAATTGTTCTACCCTTTACAACAAATCAATTTTCTTCTCAATTTTCGACCACATAGGTGTTATTTTTGACTTTATTCTTGCTTGTATTAGTTTTTTTCTCTGTCTTTATAGGTAACAGAGTTTGAAAAGAGTTGTATATTTATTATTTTTTTAAAACATAAGGGCTTAACGTTAATGATGAAAAAAAAAACTTTTAGTTATATTATCTTCAAGAATGGGTTTACAATTTTGAGTTTTGATGGTAAAATCATAGGAAGAACACGAGAAAACCCTATTTTCTATTGCATTGTTTCGTTGAATGTTATGGTATTCTTGGATGGTTTTTATGGTATTTGTAGTAGTGGTGGTCGTCATCGTGGTGGCACTGGTGGTGGCATTGGTTGGTGGTATTTATGGTGGCATTATTTTATGGCATTTGTGGTGGTTGTCGGTGATGTCAGTATCCGTAGTATTTGTGGCATTGATTGGTGGTGTTTGTGGTGGTGGTGGTGGCTGTTGGTTTGTCATTATTGGTGGTGCTTTGTAACACCCCAATTTGCTGAACCGGAACTCTACACGGTGGTCATGCCCCCAAAGGACCACAAGCTAATCGATGACTGATATCTGTACCTGTATATTGCATACAATACTGAATAATGTGAAAACATGCACTAAAAGTCCATCAGGTTTGATGCTGAACGTAAAATGGATGGGATAACATCTGTGGGGGTAATGCAATACCTAAAACAAAACTGTACAACACTGAAGTCTGAAATATAATACTCTGCATCTAGTATGAAAGCCTCTACTGTTTGAATAATCTGCGTAAAGAGTTGATGGGATATGTCCCTAACTAACTCCAACTAATAACTACTCAATGAAATAGTGGAGAAATAATCATGTCCTCAAAGGATGAGGACTCACTTCTATTCTAATTGCTGAGACTGGAATTTACTGTTGATTTAGAACTCGTATCTCTGAACCTATGATGTAACATAAAAAGAAAGCACCAGAGCGCAAATACGTCAGTATAATAGAATGTATAAAGTATACATGTGAGGTAGGCTAATGCAAAGGTTAACATGCATGAATAATGCTAGAAGACAGTCTAACTTGAATACGAGAATGTATACATAAATACGTAACTGTAACTGACACTCTGATATCATGATTACTGAATCTGAATACTGATGACATGAAATACTAATAACTGATAAAATTGATAGAAAAAATAGTTGTATCTGAATGTAACTGATTACATGGGTAACTGTATTTGACAATCCTGAATTTGATGGAACAATCTGAGTTCCTTACTGTATCTGAGTCGACTGTATCTAACAGTCGTAAATATGAAGAACTAACTAAGTTTTTTACTGAGACTGGTACTGAAACTGTGGGAGGTAGTATTTAACATAATGCCACTAATACGCCATTATGACTGAGTTGGGGTCCATTCTGTAACCCCAATTGGAAGGTTGTCAATACTGCACCACTGGTAAGGATAAGCTGTGGGCGACCCTTATCTGATAGTGTCCCCAAAAGAGAATGGTGGGGCCCTTATCTAACAGTGCTTATCCACCTCATTAACCCTCATTGGACAGTGTTGATGTTTCAACCTATGCTGGCTACATAGTTCTGGAATACAAGGATGACTTCGAAGGATCACACCCTCATCTGATAGTGTGTGTCCCCATCCTTGGGTTCACTCGGTGCTAATTTCTACTCCCATCTGAATGGACACTAACATAATTTATTGAATTGAACATGAGCTAAATTACTAAGTTCCGTTGACTGATGGAATACTACTGACATCTGACAACTTACTGAGTCATAAGATCATGGAGATTTTTCCTGAGTCATAAGACTTCTGAAGTCTAAGAATTCATAGCTTGACTGAGAGTATCATGAAAACATGACATGGCTCTAGGTACACAGCTAATGTTTCGGGTATAAGTACCCCCAGGACTTGATGGAAGGAAACGGACAAAGCATGACTTACTTGAATACATACTAATCATCATGATACATTTACTAAAGCATTTCATCAAACATGTGATTGGTATAAGCTTGTATGTGCATGGATATTTTGATGACATCATGATAATTAGACACTTTCCCTTCATATAGGAGTTCAACCAAACACATAGTACGCATAGAATGTGTAAATAACATCATACAACAATTAACTGTCGTGATTCAATTCCAATTTAATCATTCAAGGGTTTAGTCCTAGGGTTTCATGAATCTATACCATTACAAATCAACCCATATGGAATTTAACACTCATTCATGGAATATAATTCAATTTCTCATTATTAACATGAACAAAAATAGAACTATCATGAAATTCATAAGAAAATCCATAACTTGAATTTAGAAAAGGGATTCTTAGGCTTCATGGACAAAAGGAACCCATGAATGAACACTATGCATACCTTAGTTCATGATTTCGTAAAGATTGTTGGTGAAAACTTCTTGAATTTAAATCTCCAATAGAAACCCTAGCTTGTTCTTGAGAGAAACTTGAGAGGAAATTGTATATTTTGGGTGAAGAATAGCTAAATCATGTGTTATTGGGTTTAAATAGGGGTAGAAAATTGACCTTTTTAACCCTGGACGCATTATTTAATTTCAGTAAAATTTTCCAAAACCGAGCCCCTGGAATGACACGGCGTTATCGCACCGTGTCACTAGAAATTAAAAATTTAGAAATTGAGGGATGGCGCGACACAGAGCCATCGTGTTGCCCCTTTCTTCGTGACCTGGAACTTTGGCGCGACGTGAGGGAAGTAGTACTGAGATACTAAAAAAAGGATAATTCTAAATTTGAGTGCTAGCTTGATGTTCCATAATTGCGTACACCTAATGGAAATTGCCAAATGCCATTTCCTATTGTAGCGCAGCGCGCCACTGACTAATATGGCGTTGTTTTACGACGGAACTAGAAATATTCATAACTTCTTACCCGGTTATCGGATTTAAGCGAATCATATATCAATGGAAAGCTTATTGAATTTTCCTCATGAAAAAAAGTGAAAATATTGAAAATTACTCATGGAATAATTATGCTTCACTTTAGAAGACAATACTTGGCATCCTTGGAATGAAATTTGCTAGAAAAATTTGGGGTATTATAATATCTCCCCCTTGAGAATATTCGTCCTCGAATGAGACTGATTGAGAGGGAAAACAATAAGCTGAACATTAAAGGAACATAAATAACTAGAACATGATCGCATGACTGATAAGCTGAACATAACATTGTAACTGATTCATAAATGCATAACTGAATGTTTCGAGGAACTTAGTTTCTCACAATGAGAATGCATTTCTGATGCATAATTATATAAATGAGCTGATACATGAATGCATGGCTGAATATGTAATGGTATTTGATACCAAGTTTATATTGGGAACATGAACATGGAATTGAATACCAAGTTCCTGATGAACACTAATCGTGAAACAGAGTAATATTAAGGAGAACTGTTACCTTGAGCTTGATCTAAGTTGGCGGAGAAGAGGTGAGGATACTTGGTACGCATGTCTACTTCTGCTTCCCAAGTAGCTCCCTCAACAGACTGATTTTGCCAAAGAACTTTAACTAGAGGGACTTTTTTGTTCCTCAATTAACGAGTCTGATAGTCTAAGATTTTGTATGGAATCTTTTCATATGAGATACTATTCTGAAAATCAATGCTCTGAATAGGGACTACGACTGAGGGGTCACCTATGCACTTCTTAAGAAAAGAGACATGAAATACTGGATGAACTGAGGCTAGATCTGAGGGCAATTCGAGCCGATAAGATACTTTATCGAAATGACTGAGAATCTTGAAGCGACCGACATATCGGGGACTGAGCTTGCCCTTTTTACCAAATCTCTTCACTCCCTTCATGGGAGAGATATTTAGATATAAATGATCACCAACCTCAAACTCAAGATCTTTCTTACAAACATCTGCATAAGACTTCTGTCGGCTCTGAGTAGCCCGAAGTCTTTCTTTGATTAACTGGACTTTTTCTAAGGTGTCGAATACTAAGTCAGGACCTATGACTGAGGCCTCACTAACTTCAAACCAACCAATTGGAGATCTACATCTCCTATCATAGAGAGCTTTGAATGGAGCTATCTGAATACTGGAATGATAGCAGTTGTTGTATGCAAAATCAATCAAAGGCAAGTGGTCATCCCAACTTCTATTGAAATCAATTGCACATGCCCTTGGCATATCTTCTAAAGTTTGAATGGTCCTTTCTTCTTGACCATCTGTCTAAGGATGGAAGGCTGTACTGAGATGAACTTGGGTATCGTGACCCTTTTGGAATGCTTTCCAGAAATGAGAGGTGAACTAGGTACCTCTATTTGAGATAATAGACAACAGAATACCGTGAAATTTGAACAACTCCTTGATATAGAGTTTGGCATAATCCTCGGCTGAATAAGAGGTATGAACTGGAAGGAAATGAGCTAGTTTGGTCATTCTGTCTACAATGACCCAGACTGAATCATACTGATGACGAGTTCGAGGCAAACCTATCATGAAGTTCATGTTCACAACTTCCCACTTCCAAGTAGGAATACTGAACTCCTGCATGGACCCACTAGGCTTCTGATGCTCTATCTTAAATTGCTGACATGTAGAGTACTTAGCCATAAACTTTGCAATGTCTCTCTTCATCCCACTCCACCAATAGATTTCCCGTAAGTTGAGTACATCTTTATGGCCCCTAGATGAATAGAGTACCACGCACTATGCGCTTCTGCAAGAATTCGCTGCATTAAGTCATCTACACCTGGAACATAGAGATGACCCTGACAATGCAAAACACCATCTCCCCCTTGAGAGAAAACCTCTAATTTTTGATCCTGAACTGACTCTTTCTACATGACAAAGTTGGGATCTCTATCTTGCTTTTTTTCACCTCTGAAACTTGAGATGATTCTAAAATACTCTGAACACATACACCACCCTCTACAAAATCGACTAAGAGAATGCCTAGTATGGCAAGCTGATGAACTTCTTGAGCTAACTGCTTCTTGCTATCCTCCACATGAGAAACATTTCCCATGGATAGCCTATTCAGAGCGTCGGCTACTAGGTTTGCTTGCTTGGATGATAGAGGATACTCATGTCATAGTCTTTCAAGAGCTCTAACCACCTTCTCTTACAAAGATTGAGAACTTTTTGAGAAAATACATACTAAAGACTCTTGTGATCTGTGAAGACATCTATATGAA
This sequence comes from Capsicum baccatum var. pendulum, assembly GCA_030864225.1. Taxonomy (NCBI): domain Eukaryota; kingdom Viridiplantae; phylum Streptophyta; class Magnoliopsida; order Solanales; family Solanaceae; genus Capsicum; species Capsicum baccatum. The sequence continues at coordinate 190,598,910 of CM061559.1, read as the reverse complement.
CTCTATAGAGATAATGCCTCCAAATCTTCAAGGCAAAGACTAAGGCTTCTAACTCAAGATCATAAGTAGGATAATTCCTCTCATGAGGTTTAAGCTGTGTGGAGGCGTTGGCTATGAACTTACTATGCTGTATGAGGACACAACCCTAACCTACTCTAGATGCATCACAATACACCACGAACTCATCTGAACCATCTGGAAGAGCTAAGACTGGGGCTTAGGTAAGTTGAGTCATTAACTCCTAAAAACGCTTCTCACAAGGGTCTGACCATTAAAACATGACTTTCTTCTAAGTCAATCTAGACATAGGGGATGGAATAGATGAAAATCCTTTAACAAACCATCTTTAATATCCTTCTAAACCCAAGAAACTCCTGATATTTGATGGAGAGATAAGTCTTAGTCAGTTTCTTACTACTTTGATTTTTGGAGGATCAACTCTAATGCCATCACCGAAAATGATGTGACCAAGGAATACTACTGAACTTAGCCAAAATTCACACTTACTGAATTTGGTGAATAGATGATGATCTATGAGAGTCTGAAGTACTGTTCTGAGATGGTCTGCATGATCGCACTCAGTGCGGGAATAGACTAGAATATTATCTATGAAGACTATGACGAACATGTCCAAGTACTACTTAAACATGCAATTCATCAAGTCCATGAAATATTTTGGGGCATTGGTAAGACCAAATGACATGACAAAGAATTCAAAGTGACCATACCGAGTATGGAAAACTATTTTGGGAATGTCACTTTATCTAACTCTGAGCTGATGATAGCCGGATCTGAGGTCTATCTTAGAGAAATAGTTGGCAACTTGAAGTTGGTCAAACAAGTCATCAATTTTGGGAAGAGGATACTTGTTCTTGACTTTCACCTTATTAAGTTGATGGTAATCAATGCACATTCTGAGAGAACCATCTTTCTTGCGCACGAATAATACTGGAGCGCCCCATGAGGAAATGTTGGTCTTGATGAATCCCTTATCTAAGGGATCCTTCGATTGTTCTTTTAGTTCTCTGAGTTCTGCTGGTGCCATTCTGTATGGCAGAATAAAGATGGCTGAGTATTTGGAAGAAGATTAATGCCAAAGTCTATTTCTCTTTCAGGAGGAATTCCTGGAAGATCTTCGGGAAAGACATCTGAATATTCATTCACTACTGGGACTAATTCAAGTCTTGGAGTTTCAGAACTAGTGTTCTTAACACAAACAAAATGATTGACACTTCCTTTAGATATCATCTTCTATGCCCGAAGGTAGGAAATAAGCTGACCCCTAAAATCGGATACACTACCCTTCCACTCAAGGACGAGTTCATTTGGAAATTGAAAATGGACTATTATGCTTCTCCAGTTGACTATGGCATAGCAGGAATAAAGCCAATCCATGCTGAGAATGACATCAAAATCAGTCATCTCTAATTGGACTAAGTCGGCTGAAGTGACTTTTTGAAATATCATAACCGGGCAGTTCCTGTATACCCATCGGGCTATGATAGTTTTGCCTACTGGGGTAGAGACTGAGAAGGGATCTACTAGGATTTTGGGACTGATTCCAAAATATCCTGCTATATAGGGAGCGACAAAATACAAAGAAGCTCTTAGATCTAGTAAAGCCTAAACATGCACATGAAAGATCTGTAATGTACTAGTAACTGCATCAGGAGAATTTTCCTGATCTTATCGGGTCTGAAGAGCATATAGTGTATTTGAGCATTGCCTGCTAGTAGCACTTGTGGTAGCACCTTGCTGATTTGGGTGACTGGACTGAGCTGAAAAGCAGAGATGACTTTGATAACCTGACTGAGGGCAGTCTCTGACTCTGTGGCCTGGCTTGCCACAATCAAAATAGACATCACTGCTAGCTCTACAAGAACCCTTGTGGTTCTTACCACAAGTCTGACAAAGGGGATTAGTTTAGGCATTGATGACACTGCCCTGAGACTTAGAACATAGAACTCTATCTATAAACTTATGAGCTGGAGCACTGGATGAAGAAGGAGCTGGAACTGATGACTTAGGATGAAATTGAGAATAGTTTCCTCCTTCTGATTTAGGCTGACTAAAATTGAAGCTACTTGTCCTAACTTTTTTATTCTGCTTTTCCCTCTACTTAATCTTCCACTCCTCTATCTACTGAGCATAGGTCATAAGTTTTGCTAAAGTTATGTTATTATTTAGCATGGAGGCTCTGCACTTAATAACCATGCTATTATTTACCTGTGAAGCAAACTTACTCATCTTGGCTCTGCCGTCTGCAACTATATAAGGGGCATATTTGGCTAATTGAGTAAACTTTAGAGAATACTCTTTCACTGTTAAATTTCCCTACCTGAGGTTGATGAATTCTAACACCTTAGCCTCTCTAAGCTCTTGGGGAAAGAATCTATTTGAGAATGCAGTGACAAACTCCTCCCACTCTATAGGACCTGCATCATCTGACCTTTTTGACTTCCACAGTTTTAACCAAGTATGATCCACATCCTACAACTGGTATGTAGCTAACACAGGACTCTCAACAGTAGTCACCCCTATGATACTTGTCATTTTCAAAACTTGATCAATGAATTCCTGAGGGTTTTCATCTACTTTAGACCCGCGGAAGGACGGAGGATTCATTCGGGCGAAGTCTTAAATCCTAAATGTAGCTGAGTTGTATACTGGGTTGGTCGGAACAACAACTGGTCACTTATTATGGGCAGCTACTGACTGAGCAAGGTTAGTAATTGCAGTCCTAAACTCCGCATGAGAAACATAATCGCCCAAAGGTTCTTTGGGCTGAGGGGCTGAATGATATATTTTCTTAGGAGGCATATTCAAAAATAAAGAAAAAACAGATTAGACTGAGAGATTGACTTATGATTATGCTCACTGGCACGACATGAATACTGAAATAAGGGAAACTATTCCTAAAAAACTCATAGCCTCTTGCAAATAAATATGGCGCCCAACACACCCATGTACAAAACTCTACTAGATGCGGATTTTAGACTTCCTAGGACTCTATTGAAACTTAGGCTCTGATACTAAGTTTTTAACATCCCGATTTGCTGAACCGGAATGCTACGCGGTGCTTATGACCCCAAAGGACCACAAGCTAACCCATAACTAATATCTGTACCTATATACTGCATAAAATACTAAATAATGCAAAAACATGCACTGAAAGGCCATGAGGTTCAATACTGAACATAACATGGATGAGATAATATCTGTAGGGTAATGCAATACTCAAAACAAAACTGTAAAACACTAAAGTTTGAAACATAATAGTCTGCATCTAGTCTGAAAGCCTCTAATATCTGAATAATCTTAGTAAAGAGTTGATGGGATATGTCCATAACTAACTCCAACTAATAAATAATAAATGAAATAGTGAAAAAATAATCATGTCCTCGAATGATGAGGACTCACTTCTATTCTGACTGCTGAGACTGGAGTCTACTATTGATCTGGGACTCGTGTCTTTGAACTTATGGTGTAACATAAAAAGAAAGCACCGTAGTGAAAATGCGTCAGTACAATGGAATTTACTGAGTATACATGTGAGGTAGGCTAATGTAATGGTTAACATGCATGAATAATGCTAGCTGACTGTCTAACATGAATGCGATAATGCATACCTAAATACATAACTGTAACTAACACTGTGATATCGTGATTACTGAATCTGAATACTGATGACATAACATACTATTAACTGATAAAATTAATAGGATAAATAGCTGTATCTGAATGTAACTGATAACATGGGTGACTGTATTTGACAGTCCTAAATCTGATGAAATAATCTGAGTTCCTTACTATATCTGAGTCGACTGTATCTAAAAATCTTGGATTTAAAGAACTATATTAGTTTTTTTACTTAGACTGGTACTGAAAATATGGGAGGTAGTATTTAATCGACATGCCCCAGATACGACATTATGTCTGAATTGGGGTCTAATTTGTAACCCTAATTGGAAGGGTGTCAATGCCACGCCACTGGGAAGGACAAGTTGTGGGTGGCCCTCATCTGAAAGTTTTCCAAAAAAAGAATGGTGGGGCCCTTATCTGACAGTGCTTATCTACCTCATCAACCATCACCGGACAATGTTGATGTCTCAACCTATGATGGATACATAGTTCTGGAATGCAAAAATGTCTTTTACGGTTCACGCCCTCATCTGATAGCGTCTGTACCCATCCCTAAATTCACTCGGTGCTAATTCCTACTCCCATCTGAGTGGACACTGAACATGATTTATTGAACTGAACATGAGCTGAATTACTAAGTTCCGTTGACTAATGGAATACTTCTGATATATGACAACTGACTGAGTCATTAGATCACGGAGATTTATCCTGAGTCATAAGATTATCTAAAGTATATTAATTCATAGCTTTACTGAGAGTATCATGAAAACATGACATGGCTCTAGGTACACAGCTAATGTTTTGGGTACAAGTACTCCCAGGACTCAATGGAAGGAAAATGACAAAGCATGACTTACTTGAATACATAATAGTCTTCATAATACATTTACTGAAGCATTTCATCAAAAATGTGATAGGCATAAGCTTATACGCGTATGGGGATTTCATGATATCATGCTAATTAGACACTTTGCTTCATCTAGGTATTCAACCAAACACATAGTAGGCATAGAATGTGTGAACAACATCATACAACAATTAACTATTGTGATTCAATTCCAATTTAATCATTCAAGGGTTTAGTCCTAGGGTTTCATGAATCTATAGCATTACAAATCACTCTCTATGGAATTTAACACTCATTCAAGGAATAAAATTCAATTACTCTTTATCAACATGAGGAAAAGTAACCCAATCATGAAATTCATAAGAAAAATCCATAACTTGAATTTAGAAAAGGGATTCTTGGTCTTTATGGACGAAAGGAAAGCATGAATGAAAACTATGCATACCTTAGTTCGTGATTTCGTGAAGATTGATTATGAAACCTTCTTGAATTTAAATCTCCTATAGAAACCCTAGCTTTTTCTTGAGAGAAACTTTAGAGAAAATAGTATATTTTGGGTAAAGAATAGATAAATCACGTGTTATTAGGTTTATATAGGGGTAGGAAATTGACCCTTTTAACCCTGGATGCGTCTTCTAATTTCAGTAAAATTTTCCCTAACTTCGCCCTCTGGCACGATGCGGTGTTATTGCGCCATGTCACTGGAATTTGACAATTGGGAAATTAAGGGATGGTACAATGTGGAGCCATCATATTACCCCTTCCTTCATAACCCAAAACTTTGGCGCGACGCGGGGGAAATCACGCTGAGATACTAAAAAAAGGACAATTATGAATTTGAGTGCTGGCGTGATGCACTATAATAGAGGAAACCTACTGGAAATTTCCAAATACCATTTCCTCTTATGTCGCGATGCGCCACTGACTAATATGGCGCTGTTTCATGATGGGAACTTGAAATAATCATAACTTCTTACACGGTTATCGGATTTAAGTGAATCATATATCGATGGAAAGCTTATTGAATTTTCCACATGACAAAAAGTGAAAATACTGAAAATTCCTTTTGGAATAATTATCCTTCACTTTATAATATAATACTTGGCATCCCTGGGATTAAATTTGCTAGAAAACTTTGGGGTATTACATGTTTGTAATGTATTTTTAAAAATTTATGCATACATCAATTGTAATATATATATATATATTTTTTTTATTATTTGTAGGTAAAACATGTCTCCCAAAAGAAAAGAAAGTGAAAGTGGATCAATGACTGACCACCCCCCAAAAAAGGATACAGTATAAAGAGATTCAGAGGAGCTTCCTGAACAATCTCAGTCAAGAAAACAAAGTGAAGCTGAGGAGAGATATGAAAAGAATGTTGAGGGAGGTGGACTAGGGTCTGTAGATGATGATTAAAAAATTAAAAGTGAGAAAGAGGAGGAATTAGAGAGTAGGAATGAGAAAGAGAAAGAGAAAGAGAAAGAGAAAGAGAAAGATGATGATCATTAACATGATGATAATGGATCACCAATGGGGCGTGAATTATTATCGACATCCCAACATGATCTTATCAAAACTTTTTGTATTGACAAGTTTCAAGTTACAATGCTGATAAATGACAAAAATACAGAAGAAAAACTAACTGGTAAAATTATACTTAAATGTTAGATGGGGAGTAAAATTATTTATTTTAGGAAAATTATGAAGGACGAAAACATAGACGGACTTTTTAATAAGTACTACTTTGGATACTTTATTGTGTTGTCTAAGGACTCCCCTGCCTGTTTCCTGATGCGGATGGTATATGGTCTTCTCAAGTGTAGGATTAAGTATGTGGGTGATGATGAAGATCCGAAGAGGGGGCAACAAAAAGATGGATGATATCTGGGTCAACTACTGTGGCATACCAGTTTGTTTTGTCTTGCAAGAGTTTTCCATAGTGAAGGACTTGAGATTCCATCATATAGAAGAACTACCTATCACCAAGGTAACACACCGCAAAAGAGCTAAGGCAGTAAAATGCAAGAAAAAAATTGATGGGTTGTTTGACATTGCTCGACGTGGCTACAAAGCATCAAATTTGTTGACTGATCTCATGGATAAAACAATACCAAAGCATTACTGGGAGTAATTGTACTTATTTTGGTTTGTCCATTCGATTATATTGGCAAAAGACGCCAACAAGGTCATAGAAAATGATTTATTGGCGCGTGCTGAGGATTTTGATAAATTCAATAATTATGCATGGGGATTTGACAACTTCTACTTGACAGGAAAATATTTACTGACAAAGCTATCCTCAGGGATAACCACATTATACAACTTTTCTTGGGCTTTTATGGTAAAATTAATTGCTATTTTAAATAATCCATTAAGTTATATTGAATATAGTTAATTATTATGACATTTTTTTCTTGCTTTCTATTTATATTTTTTAGGCTTGGGTATTTAAAGCCATTCCTCCCCTCTGAAAGTAGGTAATGGATTACCCGGATGAGGTTTCTCATCCAATGATATTTAGGTAGTTGCTGCAAAGAGCAACAACAAAATCAAGGAGGCTGATCTCTTTAACCCTCTGGTTAATGCAACACATCTTCTTCAAGTAAAATAATTTTGCTCAATGAAAGATATTGAACAGATGTTATATCTGGTGCAACAGATGTTATATCTGATGCAGCAGATGGGACATCTGTTGTAATAGATTACCCATTCTATGACAACTGGTGCAACAGATAGATTATTCGTTGCGATAGATGATTGATATCTTGCATCAGATTACCCATCCGTTGCTTTGGTTCTCTCAACTCGACTCCTTAATTTTTAACTATCTACTACAAATTATGCAATAGATGTGTAATCTAATGTAACATATTGTTAATCCACATACAAATCATCTGTTGCATAACATGTAGCCCAACAAATTACCCATCTTGTGCAACCTGTTGCGACAGATGATTGATATTTTGCATCAGATTATCCATGTGTTGCTCTAGTTCTCTGAACCTAACTAAAATAGATTTTAACCATCTACGACAAACTATGCAATAGATAGGTAATATGATGCAACATATTGGTAATCTATTACAGAAGTTGCCTATTAAAATGTTAAGCCAATTGTGAAAATTATTATATTATATGATTTAAATGTATCTGTCTTTTTTTTCTAGGTTGTACATTCATGGATCCTGCCTACCGAGGAGGAGCCATTGATGACTTTTTATATTGTTCTAGGTTATGTTGATACTATAGTAGACCCAACGGTAGTGTTAATAAGGAAGAAATTGTATGGAGCAACAACCATAAGAAGAGCAGTTAGGCAAGGTCAGCCTATTGTTAAGGCTCTTCATGACCAACCTACGAAGGCAAATCCGGGTGCTTCTTCTTGTAGAGTTGTTGGTGTTTGTGGAAGAAATGCTGACGCTACTACCAGTCGTGATGATGAGCATATTGATGCTCAAGAAAAAATTACTATATTTGAAAACACTCCTTTTTACCTTTACACAGGTTCCTCTCACCCCCTTCACCCTCGTGGTCTTGTTGTGAATGCAAAGAGTGCAAGGACAGCCAGGATAAACTCTTTAAAAAAGTAGAGGCTATCTCTAAAGCTATCAATAAATTCAAATACAAGAGGGGTGTCATACCATCCAAGAAGTTGAGGTAGTGATACAATCCTACAGTGTTGGTTAGGAGGAAGAAAAAATCAATAACTGACATACTTTCCTGTCGAAAATAAAAAATGATTGCAAGTCCTCTCTCTCTAAAAGATGTTAAAGTATAGGGGGCATTCAAGAAGGTGGAAATATATGCAGAACTTGGTGCCGAAGAGAAGAGAGATCTGCGACAAGCCAAGAATGCCAAGCCAGGCGCACCAAATTACCCAAACCTCCCTTTCCCCCCTAAGACTTTCAGACTATGATTGATATGCATATGTGTTACAAGGACAAGGCAGGTTTACTTTTCATAACCTAGCCTTCTAATCTAATCTACCCCATGAAGAAGAAGCTACTCAATAGATGTGAAATCCATTGCAACAGGTGGGTATTCTGGTGTAACTAGTATTGGTTCTGTTGCGACTTACTATCCATCTGTTACATAAGTTGCATTGGATTATTGATTCAGAGAACCCTATGCAACAGATGGACCATCTTTACAATTGCTAACCTATTTAAAAATTGTCTTCTTATATCACAACATGTTGACAAAATTCATTGCTGCATGAGGAAAAGGCAATTAATGTACCCGAAATCTTATGACGCTGCTGATAGGATAATGGACCTCAACTTCTACAGGAAGCTCAAGGATAAGTACGATCAACTTAATTCTGAAGTGTGTGGTGCGGGACTTGATTTCTTAGTTTCTATGTTGGATTTAGAAGAAGAATAGATAGTAAAATATGTTAGACAGGAGAGGCCAAATCCACACGGTAAGAGCTGGACCGAGGCAAAGAGGATTATTGTAGTCATTAGCGTGAATGGCATAAATTATTGAGCTGTCGATATACTACTCGAGGAGGGAAAGATCAAGTTTAGGACTGCAACGAACCTGCAATCGACAATGTCGATCTTTTTCTTCTCTTGCAGCTACTGATGGAGCTGTTGCCTATCTTGTTAAGGGAGAGTAAGCTGATGAATTATTTGCCAAAAGAAGTGTTGATGAAGAAATCATAGAATTTTTAAGGTCCAAACAAGGGCATGACATTTCCAAAAAATAATACTGGTTATGCGAGGGGCTTGCACGCTCTTTCACACATCAAATATTTGATGAACGACATAGAAATAGTCGAGCCAATAACCTTTTTGTGTGACAACACTGTGGTAAACCTTCAAGAGGTCTGGGCTTATGGGGTACTAACTAAACGCTTGGCGCCTGTGTCTATAGAAGAGCCTGTGAAATAATAATTTTTTATTTCAAGTCACACTTCACTTTACTTTAAATTACATGTACATTTAGTGGCAATAATCTTTTGCTAGTGAATGAAAGTTGAGTTTTTTTATAATGCAATATATTTTCAATCTATTTTAAAATATATTTTATCTGTTCTGAAAAATAGTTTATCTGTTGCCATAGGTTGGTCATCTGTTGCATTATGCTGATCTATCTAATCTATGTATAATCTGTTGCAATAGCAGGAAAACCTATTTGATAATTTCCAATAGACGACCTAAATTTTATAATATATGCCTAAATCTATTTGATATTTTGCAACAATTACGCTTGAATATCCATGTGGTCGATAAAACCAAACCAGTAGAAAATACACCGCCATGAAAATTTTAGCATTTAGGGTTGAAAATCCATGTGCCCAACACCACCAAAATAGTAGCAATAAGTACAACAATGTAGTATCTTCTTTCTCAATTTTGTTTCTCTTCAGAAGCCTTGACTTTCATCAACAAATCCCAGATTACACGATTTGCTTGTGAAGGATGCTATTCTTCATACCAATCAAAGTAATCGTATCCACCCAATTTCTATAAAAACAAGAACACAATTACAAGTCAATAATTAATCAACTGATTAAATTTAAAAAATATTACCTTTGAAATCTTAAAAGTAAAAAACCTATGACCTAGATTTTATTGAGTCCAAAAAGTCTTAAATAGAGATTTATGACCCCACTTACAATATAAAAAATCATTATCACAAAAAATAGTGGAAGATGCGCTCGACATTGTCAAGCGCAGTTGAAAAAAATGAAAAAAAGATAAAGAAAACAAAGACCAAATGCAAATAATTTAAAGAATCTAGATAGATAAAAAAAGATAACGATGAAGATGAAGATTTGGGAATTTAAGGTTAAATTTTAGGAAGAAGATGAATATATAAGACATTGAGGAAAAATGACAGTTGAGGGAAAAATCAGATGCCAAGTTAGCAAAAAGTGCCAACCTGATACATTTGTGCCTATTTTATTTTACGTGTTTAAAATAAACACTGTCTACTTGATGCCTAATTTATTTTAGGTGTTTAAAATGAACACTGTCGATGGGTTCCACCTTTTTATTTCAATTCACTTTTGCTTTTTTACATGTGGTGATAATTTTTTATGTTCAATGAAAGTTGAATTTTTATAATGCAATAGATTCTCCATCCGTTGTAATAGATATTCTACCTGTTCTGACAAATAATTTATCTATTGTAATAGGTTGGTCATCTATTGGATTATGTCGGTGTTTCTATCTAAGTCTATCTGTTGCAGCAATGGAAAGACCAATTTGATAAATTCCAATAGATTACCTACCTGTTGCAACATATGTCAAATCTGTTTGATATTTTTCAATAGATATTCCATCTGTTGCAACAGAGACATTATCAATTGGAATATTTGAATTTAGTATTCCATTTTAATTAATAAGTTCAATCTAAGGAAAAAACTAAAATTCATAGATAAAATACAATAAATCAAAGCCTTAAGAAATTAGCTGAAATAATATCAGCAAATAAATGAAATGTAAAAAAATTGTTATGGGTACAGAGCTCAACAAATACATCAACAATTTAAGTATTGATGCCAAGGATTCCTAAGGAGGGGTAAGCTTATTACTTTGACAGACTCAACTCAAGCTATAAAGATCTACTCAATATGGACAAGTTATTCTTCATTCGGTGCTACGAAATTCGGATTTGCTTGTCATGGAACTTTATTGTCGCTTATGTATGATTTCTGTGCTTTTTATTCTCTGTATTTCCATAAAAAGAGTAGATTAGAATATTATAATGCTGTTCAGCAGTAGCTTCTACATCCACCTAGAAAGCCAGAATTGGGCACTACTAATAATGGAGATACAATAAAACGAAAAAGGATAACTCATATGTTCTAGCAAATCAAACAGGTCTTTTTCCTGTTTTAAATTGAAAACCTGTATAATAATTTCTAATGGATGAACCATCTGTTGCAACATATGACTCATTTATTGTAGAAAATAGGTTATCTGTTGGTACAAATAAAAGAGGTACGAAGAGTTGTTTGATTTGCTAAAATAGAGGAGGCATATGTTGTAATAGGTAATTTATCTGGTGCAACAAGTTAGTCAATTGTTGCAACAGATATATATATATATCTATTTGATAATTTTTAGCAGATGTGTTTTCCATTGAAACATAAATGTGTCTGTCTGTTAGTTGGAAGACATATATATTCACCTTGTTCAGTTCATGCTGCTCTCCTTTGGACATTGTACATTGCTCAGTGCAACACACAGACAGAGGAGTTGTAATTTCGCTATTTTTGATGCTTGATAATGCCTTGGTAATCACATTACTTCTCCTCTTAGCCTTAATCTCTAATGGAGTGGATGAAAATAAAATCCTCTTTGATGGAATGATAACCTTCTTGGATGTCAATTCCTTTACAGAAGTAATAAATGCATTATAAGTATTAATCACTACATCATGTTTCGCCCAACAGTCTTGACATGCAGAACACTTGCTAGGAGAGGTAAAATTTGTATAACCAGTATGATCATACTCATAATGATTTGTTTTAAATACTGTAAGAGGAGCATCATTAGCACCAACAGCAGCACCACTACCACCACCAACAGCTTCATCATCACTAAAACTATTAACAACAACAAGCCCACCCTCCAAAATTATTTTTCTTATAATGGCTGTTGCTCCAAACAATTTCATTTTTATTCTGTCGATGACCTTAGGGTCTGATAAAGTTTGGAAAGACTGTAAAGTAAGAAAAAATGGCATCTTCAACTCTCGATTGGTCGAAACTAATGACGGATGCAAAATCTAACATAAATCATTACATATATTAGAATGATGATTAGATCATTCCAAAATATCATTAATTAAAATAAAAACTTAATTATAATTATACTTACTGCATCCTTCGTGGGGTTGAAGAGATCAAGAAATTTTGCATTTTTATTAGTTTTGGCCGACAACCATCTCAAGATTCATGGATAGAAAACTTCTTCCTGGTAGTTCACTTGTTGTCTCAAATGAGAAATGACTTCAAATGCCCAAGCCTATAAAATAACGCCAATAAATCAAAACCATTATTGAGTAAAAAAATGAATGATATCATAATAAAATAAAGAAACAAAATATTTACCATGAAAACCCATGGAAAGCCATATAAGTTGACTGTCTTTGACGTTAACGGAGTCAACAACTATTGGACAGTCATTTTGAAGACTTCATAACCCCAAGGATAGCTGTTAAATGACTCAAGATCCTCATAGAGCTTTATTAAACCAATATTTATGTTGTTGTTAACGTATCCTGCACAAAGAATATTATGTACAAACTTAACCAAAAACAATGACTGCTTGTGCTTCTTTGAAAGTTCTTTACCTTTCAACTCTTCTATAAAATTTTTATTTTTGAAGCTTGGACTAACAATGGACACCAGGTCCTCATGATCACACGACTTTCCTTTGCCTTTTTTGGGTGTGCAGGGTGCTTTTTTTTTTTTAGGTTAGAATAGGTATAACTTGAGAAGGAGGATAACATTTTAGTCTAGTAACTATGGAAAACTCCTTCCAACAAAAACAAACAGGCATGCCACAGTAATTTATCCATACCTCACCCATATTATCTTTCTTTTCATACGTAAACCTACGTTTGAGAAGTTCATATACCATTTTCATTTGGAAACGAGAATTGTTATCCTCCGGTATATCAAGATATTTCTCAAAGCAGTTGTCCTTGAAATAAGCATCCAATTTTTGTTCTCGAAGTATTTTTCTAAAGGCGTCAAAAGATTTTTTCATTGATGACTTAACCATGAAATCACCCATTAAATCTGTGGCACCATCGCACTATATTCTCATAGGATAACAATCAATGCTGAAGGTTTTGACCAACTCTTTGGCAGAAGAGCTATTAGCATTTGGATAATCTCTTGAAACATTCCTCCTCCCTGTGTTCATCATATTCTGCTCCTGATTGAGATAATTCCTGTAAAGCAAGCTCACAGACTGGTGGATGTAGCCTAGATGCTTCACTTGTTCCTTTAATTAGACTTGATTCGGCTTCTATTTTTTTGGGAGCCATACTATCTAAAATTAATAGGAACATAAAAAAATATATTATAGTTGATTAATACAGCATTGAAAAAAGGATAACAGTAAATCTAACAAGAAAAATAGTAAAATAACAGTTCAAACAGATCACTTATGTGTTGCACTAAGTAGTATATCTGTTGCGGCTTATAACAAACTTGTTATAGTGAATGAGAAATCTGTTGCAACAATACAAAATATATCACTCATCTTTTAAGATAGATGAATGGTCTTTGCAACAGATCACACATTATTACAACATGAGTGATCTATTGGAATAGTTAAATAATTTGTTGCAACGGATGAGTAATCTATTAGAATAATACAAAATATATCACTCATGTGTTGAGAAAAATGAATGGTTTGTGCAGCAGATCACACATTTGTTGTAACATCATCTGTTGCAACATATGAGTGATCTATTAGAGTAGTTAAATAACCTGTAACAATGGCTGAGTAATCTGTTATGATAATACAAAATATATCACTCATCTGTTGAGAATGATGAATAGTTTGTGCAATAAATCACATATCTAATGCAACATATGAGTGATCTGTCGGAACAATTAACTAACCTATAACAACGGCTGAGTAATCTATTGCGATAATAAAAAATATATCACTCATTCATTGAGAAAGATGAATGGTCTGTACGACCGGTCACACATCTGTTGCAACATATGAGTGATCTATTGGAATAGTTATCAATGGCCAATATTGTTTTGATTTATTCCAACATTGGGTAGTCTATCGCGATAGATGAATGATCAATTGAAAAAATCATGTCATGGACATGTCTTGTTGGAAGAGTTGATAGGATTTTATCCAACAGGAGCTTTATCTATTGAATCAGATCATTAATCTGATGGTTGTTCCATTGCATCAGATGGTTAATCAGTTGCATCAGATTATTTATGCATTGCTTAATATATTGTAACATATGGTTAATCTTGTACATCAGATAGTTAAACTGTTGTATCATATGCTAAATCTGGTCCATTAAAATTATAGTCTAATGGTTCATTTAGTGCTTCAGATGGTTGATCTGTTGCATCATCTGACAAATCTGTTGCATCAAATGGTTAATACGTTGCACCACATGGATAATCTGTTGGATAAAATAAAAAATAGTAGCACAATTTTGTTCAACAGAAAAACAGAAATATCACTATTTTTACCAAGAACAAGAATAGAACAAATCAACCCAAATCGTTGTTTTATTTTTATAAACACAAACAACAAAAATCAAAATTCAAAAAAATGCAACAAACAACAAAAAATCATAATTCATCAAAAATAGAAGAGAAGAAATACCAGAAATTAGGGTTTTGTTCAGACCATATTTCAAATTAAAGTAACAAATATTGAAATTGTTAACCAATCTATATGAGAAGTTGGCTCAAGTTCCTCATTTTCTTCAAAACTAAAAGTGCAATAAAAAAGGAACAATGATTAATTTGAAGCTATTGTGGACGGAGAGTAAGGCTGTCACGTCGATTGAAGGTTGAAGAATTCAAAGCTGTTATGGTCGAAGAGCAAGGATGTCACGTCTATTGAAGGTTGAAGTCGAAAAGGAACTCAAAACCCAACTATTTGTTGTCATATGTTGAAGTTGTCGAGGATTTAAAGGAGAAATTTGCAGAAATATTGGTTGGGAGAGATTTGAGAGAAGTTGTCGAGAGAGAGAAGGGAGACTGATTGATTTGGATTGAAGAGAGGTGTGGGATGGGTTGATTTGTATTTTTGAAAAGATTAAAAAGTTTTAAAAATATTAATCAAGTCTACAATTAACTTAATCAAGTTTCTTAATGATGTTTGACCCTTTAAGTTGGTCAATGTCACCAATCCTTCATTCAAGACTTAAAAGACACCTTTCCTTCAGTTTTCTCATGTAAGTTGAGTAATAAGACTCCTAATAGAGTGCTATTTTCTCTATTATTCTTTTTCACACATCAAGATTATACACCATTTATAGGAACTATCCAAATCAAATTATTTGACAAGTGAACTAAATTTAATGGGACTGATCAAAGAAAACAAATATAATTTATTTGATAAGAAAACTAAAATGAATGAATCTGTTCCAAAAATAAAACAAGCACAATTTATAGACTATAGTTCTCTTAATGACCAAAACTTTTCAAGTTCTCTTAATGACCAAAACGTTTCAAGATTTCAAACATATCAGATCATATGATCATTATTTAAACAATCTTTAAACTAAACTGCAATTTTACCAATCTTAAAAGCTAAAATAGTTTGTTCCTAAAGGTAATGCAATGAGGCTCACCACATCCTCTAGCTAAAAGAGAATTAAATTACATTAAACTATTTTCATTATTACAACAACAATAATATACCAAATGATCAGACTAATTTCACAAGTTTGATGTAGGCTTATCCGTGCCAGGTAAATATAGAGAGGTGGTTTTTGAAAGACTTAACCTAAAAAGAGACAGTCATATGATATTTTGAAATGGGATATCTCCTTTATTTCATTTTTGAAAAATTTATCAAATAATTATAAAAGTTTAATCCAACAAAACCAGATCACCTCAAAGTATGAATTCAAAAGCTCAAATTTTTTATTTTGAAAACTTGTATTTCTTAAGGAACGAACATACTAAAACATTATACTTATAAAATTAAGTTTATTCTTTGTAGAGTAGATGTCTAAGCTCAAAATCTACTTCATTTTTGGTATACTAATTGTGGGGTTAACTATATTCGAGTTCGGAGCCTAAAGGGTAAGTTTTTCATTCAAAATTCTAAAAGGGCTTATCAAAATGGAAAAAATACTAAAATGGATAAAAGTTCATGGCGTTAGTCACATGGTAAAGTCCAAGGTAAAATCGTGATTTTACCTTACAAGGTAAATAGAGTCATTTACCTTATCATCTATTGACTGGAAAATTGAGTGAAAAAGTGTAAAGTAAAATCATGTTTTTACCTTATAAGGTAAATGGTGTCACTTACCTTATCCTTTGACTGAAAAAGTTGGAAATAAATTCCCCTTGGAAAGGAGCCTCTATAAGATGGGACTTACCGCTGAAAAGGGGGGAATAAATATCCTTTTACTGGTTGATTATAAGTCGAGTACGAGTATGGATTCTCACCTTGTAAAGTAGGATTCCAAGTTCACCTTGTAAGGTAGTATCTCATGTTTTCCTTGTAACAACTTCAAAATTTACGGTAACTCAAAATATTTGTTAATCCTTATTCATTTCTTACTTTAAGATGGATGATAATAAGGTTAGAGTGTGAGCTTAGGTTACCCAAAAAGCTAAAAAGATGATTAATAATGTTAATGCTACATACTTATTCATTAGGTATTGAAATAATTATATAAAAAGGTGATTAAAATATATCTTAAATTGCAAAATTTTTGATGAAAAAGACTTTGAACAAGAACAACCACCTAAATAATGTGAATGAAGAGAGTGAAACGGGTGAACAAACAAATAATGTAAATAAGAAATGAATGAAATGAGTGGTTTATAAAAGAAAATTAATAAGGTAAGGGACACATTTTACCTTGTAAGGTAAAACAGTCTTCCAACCTCGTACTACAGTTGTAATAAATTCTTCACTAAATACTCCCTCCGTCCATAAATACTTTTTCGCTTTTGACTTGACATATGCCTTAAGAAACAATAAATAGATGAGTGATTTTACTATATCACTCTTTGAATATAATAATTTTTTTTCTTTGAAAAATGCAATACCAAGGGTAAAATAGGTAAAAATGGATAAATTATCCATTGATTTTATAAACTGAGCAGGTTGGACATCCCAAAATAGAAAAGTGAATATATATTTTGAGTAATCTATACTCACACTCTTCACCTTATTATTAGATATCTTAAGGTAAAAAATAAATAAGGTTCAACAAATATTTTGAGTTATGAAATTTGACAATTTATTTTTGAATTGATGCAAATGAAAGAAACCTACACTCCTACTCTTTATAGCGCATTGTGAATTTTGAAGCTGTTACAAGGCAAACATGAGATCCTACCTTACAAGGTGAAGATGAGATCCTACTTTACAAGGTGAGAATCCATACTCATACTCGACATACAATCAACCAGCAAAACATAATTTATTCCCTCCCCTTTCATTAATAAGTCCCATCTTGCAGACACTCCTTTCCTAGGGAAATTTATTTCCACCTCTTCGGTCAAAGGTTAAGGTAAGTGACTCCATTTACCTTGTAAAGTAAAATCATGATTTTACCTTGCAGTTTTCAGTCAATTTTTGAGTCAATAGATAAGGTAAGTGACTCTATTTACCTTGTAAGGTAAAATCATGATTTTACCATGCACTTTACCATGTGTCTAATGTGAACTTTTTAGTTGACAAGGTAAACACTGTTATGGTGTTTTTCTATTTCGATACACCCAACTCAAAACTCAGACAATCTACACTTAATTCACCAATAAATAATTCACATAAAGATAATAATGTCTAAGTTAATACAAAATGGGGAGACATTTATAACTTTGTCATTTTAGGTGTTTCGAAAGCAAATATTGTTTGTCAAACAAGACAGGTTTCAATCTTAAAAGAATAAGTAAACCAATAACTTTATACTTGGTCAATTAAAGGAATGTTATGGAAAAAAAATCTAAAAGTATAGTTACTATTAGAGAGTAGCCCATAGTATCCATAGCTTAAAGGATGAAAAGTCACTCAGGATAGATAGAGTGTCACGATCCAACATACCAGATCGTGTAGGCATCTACTCTTCACCTAAATAGGAAAATCCTCAGTGCCCATTTAGAAATATATACAGAAGTCAATAAACATCAATAAATACTCCAACTATTACAATCAATTTACAAAACATTAGTTACATTGAAAACATTCCCAAGAAACTAGTCTAACATGTATAAGAGCTGCTATGAGGAAATACAAATAAGCACACAACTTCTACCATGAAAACAATCATAGAAGTTAATGGAGATCTTTTACCGTATCAATCATAAAACTCCTACCAATCATTCTACATGACTATACCTCAAAAATGGTATAGCAAGAGTAGTATTAATGCAAAATCACATGTACTAGTATGCATCATCGATTGATCCAAATGAAATCATATAAACAACATGTAATAATCCAGAAAACATACAATTTGAGAGACATTAAATCTAAACTTTCATTTAATCAACCATTGTTGTTCGAATATTAACAACCTTAAACACCAAATATCCATTACTAGGCAAGTCAAAGCTCTTCCTGTAATTTATCTACGAGTACGACAATCCCATCCCTCAATGTATTTTTACCCTTAACCATTCACACTAAGATCCTTAGATAAGTCAAGCCTGGTTCCAAGAATTTTTTTATACGTGACACCTTAGAATAATTCGACCCTTTACGTCTACAAACAAGGGTAACAAGATAGAGACACTCACCTCTCTAGCCCAAAATATAATAACCGCTAGACTACTGACCATATCATGACATACAACTATGACCACCTACCTTGTGAGGATCCACATAGACAACAACTCAAGTCAGCACTCCACTGCCATTCTCTAACACTCAGCCAAGCATAGTTAAATAGGAACAACAGGTCAACAATCATGACTCATTCATAATATACCTTCCCTTGTTCCATTCATCTATGTAATTAACGATATAGATGTTAGAACATGCACATCGGAAGCAATAATTTTACAGAATCAATATAACTTACATAACATCTAGATAACATAATCAAAATGAAAGTCATAAAACTTACCTCTTGAAACTTTCACACAGTTTGTTCAACACTTTATTTTCCAGGACTGCGATCTTCTACCAAAACTAAATTAATCTTCTTCAATCAACACTTGAGTGACAGGTGATTATTTTCCAGAAAGAAGGATGAACTTGGATAAAAAATCATCCCCTATTTATTCCCAATTTCTAATGAAGAAGGGAAGATAAAGGGAAAAATATTTTTACCTTATTGTTGCTTTTATGCCAAAGAAACGTTTTTCCCCTTATTATAGGTTTAATGGAAAAACCTTTTTGGCCTTAATGTAGTTATAAAACCTGATTTTTTAATTTCTTTATCCTTATTAAAAGAAGATCAATAATTAAAATTAAATTGCTTCTTCTATAAAGTTTTCCCTTTGTTTCCAAAATGATTAATTAATCCGGCATGGTAGGGACCACAAATTTATTGAGTGAGACTTCCAATTATGATATTAATTCCATTATGAAAGAATTATCACATCATAATAAATTATAAATTGTTCCACACAAAATGTGTAATTGCACTCCTTGATTTAATTTTGAAATCTACCATTACATCTTATTTAACCCCCCTATGTTAGAATTACCGACACCAATTAATTAAATTAAATTCTCTGAAATATTTAACTCTTTGGTTAATTTAATCCTTTATTTATAATGCTTAACTTATTGGACATGACGGATAGAAAATCCACCTACAGGATTTTCACGTGAAAACTTATAAGCAACCATAAAGGGGTGTCTTCTATCTCAAGTTCGAGACATAATTCTATCAACTAATTAATATTTCACTAAGTAATTTGTCATTATCCAACCTATTAGGAATATATTGACTCATAAAAGAGTCTCACCTTTTAATAAATTAGAACAATAAAGCAAACCTCATAGATCATAATAATTATATCAAGATTAAGAGTGTAAGTACATGCAATGGACTAGATAAGTTGTCCATTAAAATTTAGAGTATAAACAAGCATCACTAATTGGTCCATTCAATATATACGAAATGTACTAGCACAAGAAGATGAAATATTATCTCTCCCATAATTAAGATCAAATTATATTTAATCTTGTGCTACAATCATCAAGATGTTTGTCTTACCTCATCTTTGATTGTGAACATTAATTTATTACTTATAAGAACCGACAATTTTAATCTTTCGTGCATGAGTTAAAACACTCCATACACAAAATTGTCTACTATATAAGTAAAGGACACACATGTTAACAAAATGATCTATTCAAATAAAGATTTTATTAATATAATAAATTGTCTTTACATGGGATGGAAATTTAATACTATAACACAAACTACATGGTTAATAGTATATACTAACAATAGATAACACCTTATTTTATTTACCTCTACCCGAACCTCTCATGGATCCACTTACAACAATTAAAAGGCACCATAATCATAAATATCATTCATAGAAGGTGAAATACACCGGTCATCATATAGTCTAGTTCACTCATGGAACCAATATACCAGAATAACAATGACCCGATCCACTTAGGGGACCAACATAACATATCAATAATAATTAGCACATGTTTTAGTTAAGCCATCCTTAGAAATTAAACACATAAATTGATTTACTCATCGAACTAATATTTAATGATAACAAGTAAGCCTGGTTTATTCAAGGAACCCATACCATAAAAAAAACCTAATTGCTGGTTCACTCAAGGAATCGTCACACACACCTTTACCCTGTACGTACATGTTAAAAATTTTATGTGTGCGCTCATTTCTCATAACCTGTAAAGGATGAGTCCTCGTCCATGTATCAAATCTCAGACATTAAAAGTTTGTCAACCTTAAATCACCAATCTTGTGGATATGTTCAAACACTGACACATTCCATAATAATGATAGATATCACAACAATAAGAAGCACAATGAAATCAACCAACACTTGTAAAATTCAATAATTTTTTGTATAGGTTTATTGCATGCGATTAATATATAAAATATCAAACAGTCATTCACTTTTTGTGAACACGCACTGTAGATAAAATACTAATTGGTTATGATGCACCCGTAACACAAATTGAGTTTTAATTACATTAAAACCATCACCTACAACCTACCCAAAATAACCAGTGGGTTATAGCCCACCCCCAATCATTTATCTTAACAATATAACACATTACCACTCTCTTATTTCTATGGTTACCAGCGTAGATTCTTTTGAATCAACTAAAACTAACCTCCCTTTCCTATTATGCATTCAATTAAGTCATACCAAATCCCGATTCTACATCATTGGCAACAAACAAGGATGAGCATTACAATATAAGATGTAATTCCATGAACAATTCAAAATTAGAAGAAACAATAATTTCATAACCAATTAACCAGATCTTTTTTATATGCTTTACCATCCAAACACTGTACTCGAAGGTCGAAGCATTCAATCTCCCATCAATCCATGTCATGCTTATACTCTCTACCCCAAGTCTAAACTACTCAGTTAAAACTAGCCTACTTGGATGCTAAGCAGCTACTATGGAGAATGAATGTGAGTTTTGGCTCTATACAAATATTTTTGATGTGGTATATAGTAGGAAACCATAGGTTTTATCTAATTAATGCAGAAATCCCTCCACTCTATTGTTCTTAAGTTATGCAATAACCATACAAGGGTTTTTGAATAAACCTCATCCTTTTTACAACTGAAATGGAGAAAACAGGATATAAAAATGTACACATTGGGTGTCTAGTCCCATCGTGCAGCTATAGCGGCCGGCAATGCAATAGGGCTAAAATTCCCACTATAACGGGATGACATCAACCTGACTAAAATTTCAAAGTTTAGAATTTTAAGTTGCACCATCACACACTAATTTGAGATCGTATTTTTCAAAATTTCCCATAATATATGCCCATAATGAGGTATCTTTTTATAATGATGAAACATGCCATTACAACAGATATCAATTTACACACTATTCATGACCGAATGATCATGATTAGGACATAATGGCATGACATAAAATTAGACCTTAACACCCTTACTGCAATGACATATTTATAGACTTATGCATAACACCAAAGTTTTATTTCCTTCGTACTATAAAATCCTTAAAATTGTAACTAAACTCTACCATCTCGATGTAGGATTCACCCCTTCCTTGTGAGTCGCAAGAAACTAATAGAGAAAAATATTTTTTGAGTGCCCAAGGTATTTAGGATGTTTTACAATTCACTAGAACAAGAGAATTTCAAACACAATAGGCAAATTTTTTTTTTTGCACCTCGAGGATTGATATCCCAATATAGTAGGAATATTTTTGCTATAGCGGCATAACTATAGTGGTTAGGGTTGCTATAGTATGGCAAAGTAGATTAAAGGGGTGAGAATGGGTTTCTCACCCATTTCTCTTCCTTTTACTCAAACATCCCTATCCCCTCCCCTTCACTTTTCTCCCGTCATTGGAATCAAGGTAATTATTGATATCCTTACTCTTTTTACTTCTTTACATGAATTCTTATAAGTTTCAGTTTGAATTCGTCAGAATAAAGTGGTTTTTGGGCTAGTTTTTGAAATTTCAAAATTAGGTATTGATTAGGTTGAATTTTTAAATCATGGTTGCATCCCTTACATTTACAATGCTTCTATAGCATTCTGGGTGTAAGAATTATGGAGCTCTTGGTCGAAATAGGTTGGAAATTATAGGAAATGTAAAGGGTTGTTCTTGTTTTGGTTTTGATGATTTTAGAATGTTTTAGGAGTTATAATACATAATTTTTTGTATATACTTGGGTTAGTATATTTTGGTAACACCGATCTGACGTTGAAATGCTAAAAATGGTTTTTTTTTGGTTTAGAGGCACCATTATTGCACCTCTTGACTGCTGAGTATAATGAAGACCATTATAATGGCCTTATCCTACTATAGAAGAGAAATTCCTACTATAGAGACATCGTCATAATATGAGACCTCCCGCTATGATAGGAGATGCTTTTTTCTCATGATTTTGAGTCCTGCCATGCTTTTTTCTCATGATTTTGTAGATCAATCACCCCCAATGGTTGAAAACCAAGAGAATTCTCCTTCACCCATCTATGAGAGATTCCCTGACTAGGCATATCGGGAGAGATATCAGGAGTATATAAGGTTAAGGTTATTCTATGATAGAAACTTTTCTATGAGAGTAGTGGATGATAAAGTATCTGTATTTTATAACCGACTCTTGAAGTTTGGCTGGGGCTCACTGGTGATGTCTCCCCCAGCCTTAAATTTTTAGAAGCCACTTTGAGAAGGATCTAGTTATGGTTAGGAGGTATATGGAGAACCCCTCTTGGAGCTCAGAATCCCTACATCTTCTTGCCTAGGACTATGTATTGCTTCATAGAGAGGTTGATGAGAAGAAGAGAAGGAGACGCTCTTGGGATCATATGATTGCATGGATGTGGAAGACTATAAGGTCATGTTCAAGTATGCAGTCCCTACTAGGAGCTTCCCTATTTAGATCCAGGAGTTTCTCTTCCTTAGTGATGAAGAGAGAAAAAACCTCACTTCAAAAGACTGCAATGGTGATAGGGAATCCAACTAGGTCCCTCAATATAGGTTAGTCCCGACCCCCACCCCTTGCCTCTCCTTTTATACATTTATCATGATTTGAGTTGCTCCCAATAGAGACATGTACTAGACATTATTTGACCCTTCATTTTCATTTATTTTACCCACATAAATGCTAGTTTAATAATTTTATATATTAAATTCATGCTTTACCTTTCTATATGCATTTTCGATAATTATACGACATCTCGTAGCTCAAACTAACAAACAAGACAAGCCCAAAATAAAAAAACTAAAAATTGCGAAAAATAGGGTAGGGGTTCTGCCCCGCTTGTCCCGCTATAGCGTCTTGTAGGTTTCTATGGAGACACTGGTGAATAGGGAAATTTATGATATGGCACATCGCTGTAGTGGGTTAGCGGCTGCCCCAAAAATAGAGTCCCAAATTTTACCCATTTATTATAATTTCCCTCATCCCCCTTCCCTTATTTCAACATTAAAACATGAAATCACATTAACATAATTCCCAACACCGAACCAAGGAATGCATGAACATAAACTTAGCATCACAATATTTAAACTAGTTATGAATTACAGCAAATTTTTATAACAACCAATCTTGCTATTATGCAACATTATCCATTTTATCCAATGGTCCTCAACCAATTCCCAACTGTCCTGAAATAGGAGTTTCCCACAGTATAGGTCATCTTTCCCTTTGTCATTTTTACCAATGACAATCCCATGCCAACATGCAAAAACACAATATCAAGGTAGAACAACATAAAAAATAACTCCCTAACCATCAACACATAACCAAGTAATGCCCTTTTACCACCCAAGAATTTCATAGCAATGAAAAAGTAACCTTTCACATATTTACAACCATTTAAGCAACAATCATACACATTAATATCAATCCCAAGCTTCATCTTTTCATAAATTCTTCTGTTACACATATTCGACTTATGGATAATCATTAGCGGATTGCTCATGAATTACATAACCTTCATGACCATATACAAATTGAAACCTTCCAGTTTTAACTTTCTTATTTGTATCATTTTAACTAGAATCAAACGACATCTATTTGTTAAGATACCAATTGAAATCCAGATATATCAATTGGACACAACCCCATACAAGCAGTTATATAGATTGCACAAAATGAAAATAAGTGGAAAAATTCCTATAATGCCTCATAGCTCCCCAAGATTAGATGTGGATGCCAATACACATATTTGTAAGACTTTACTCGACTGCTCTTGTATGGAAAGACCGGAAACTTAGGCTCTGATATCAAATTATCATGACCCAACTTATCGGATCATGCAGGAACATTCTCTAATACACTTGATAGGAGAACCCTCACCATTCGTTTTGAAATACATGTGGAAGTCCATAAAAAACAACAATTACTCCAACTATTACAATTAATTTATAAAATTTTAGTTACATTAAAAACATTCCTAAGGAACTAGTCTAATAGGTACACGAGTTGCTATGATGAAATCCAAACAAGGACACAAATTCTACCATAGAAACATCACAACTCTACCAATAAAATGATCATAGAATCTGTTGGAGTTATTTTACCATATCAATCATGAAACAATCTACTGATCCTACAACTAGACAGAATCCGAAAAAGGGTATAGCAAGAGTAATATTAGTTCAAATCCATACTAGTGGTAAACATCATCAGTTCACCCGAATCAGATTAAATAAAAACCACATAAAAATCCAAAAGAAAACATATAAATCGAGAGACATTAAATATGAAATTTCATTTAACTAATCATTGTCGCTCGACTATTAACAAACTTAAACACCAAGTATCCATTACTAGCCAAGTCAAAGGTCTCCCAGCCCAGCCCCTTTCCCCTTAAATTATCTGTGAGTGTTACAATATCATCCCTCAACATCTCTTTACCCTTAACCATTCATAACTAATACCCTTAAGTAATGTAAGCCTGGTTCTATGAATGCATTCATACCTGACACCTTAGACACACCAACCTTTCTGGCCTGAAGCTCAATAATCACTAGACCATAGATCATAAAGAAATGTCATAAAGTGACCACTGAAGTTGTCTCAATTTTCAAAAAGACACCTAAAGTTTGTAGGCGGCCTATTAGCCCACAAAAATAATGCAGACCATTGTAAATATACCATTTTGACTAATTTTTAGCCGATATTTGCATTCACATAACACGATGCACGTGAGGCAGGAAAAATTGTTGCAACCATAAGTTAAAAAATGCCATATGTTATTTTTTTGTCAATTATTTTAAACACCCATCTTCTATTCTCTTTAATGGAACCAATTTTCCAAAATCTGTATTGAAAGAACAATTAGAGTTTTGAAAAAAAAAGCGGCCTCTTTTCTCAAGTTATTCTTAACTGAAGTAGCCTAAAATGGAAAGCACTTTCCATGTATGTTCTAATTTCTATTTTTTTATTTTTATTTCTTCTTTCTTCTCCATTAATGGTGTCTTATTTCCCCCCTTCCTCTTCTTCTCCATTAATGGGATGATGATGGATTTTATCATGGTAGGTGTTTATTTTTTGATAAAAATTATAAAGATATTAAAATAAATCCAATAAAAAGGAGATGGTATGTTAGCCATCATTTTTTCCGACGAAAATGTATTTTTCGACGCCAAAAAAATAATAAAATTTCATCAGTTTGCTAATTATAATGGTGGAAGAATCTATGTTAAAGTCAGTCAAAAATTTAACGAACCAAATGAATTCAAAAAATTAGGTCCAATTTTAATTTGCTAAACCCACTACAACTATGGAAGCTTGGAAAATGGAAGAGAGGAACAAAGGAGGAAGAGATTAGTTGATGAAAAGAAGAAAAAAAGGGTGGGGGTATTAGCCAACGTGGAGGGAGGGGATTGGGTCAACGAGATAAAAGAAAGTAAAAGTTGTAAGAGAGAGAAAAATAAAAAGTGAAACATTTAAAAAAATATATTTATAAATAAATTAACACGTGTCAACCACTAATTGATGCATGTTTTACACCTTTTTTTTTTCTTCAGAAATTGGGATTAATTTTAAAAAGATGTATTAATATCATTTCAAATATTATTTAGGGGGTAATAGAATGCCCGCAAATTTAGGTGTCTTTTTGAAAATCCAAGACAACTTCAGTGGTGTTTTTATGTCTTTTCTCTAGATCATATCATGATATACAACCATGACCACCTACCTAGTGAGGGTCCACATAGACAATAGCTAAAGTCAGTACTCCAGTACCCTTCTCCAACACTCAGCTAAGCATGATCAAATAGGAATAACACATCAACAATTATAACTCATTCATAATATACCTTTCCTTGTCCTTTCCATTCTTCTAAGTGATAGACGATATAGATACAACCATTTCATTTTATTTACCTTTACCTAGACCTCTCAAGGACCCCCTTACAATAATTAAAGGATACCTTAATCATAAATATCCTTTATAGAAGGTCCAATACACCAATCATCACATAGTCTAGTTCACTCAAGGAACCAATATATAAGAATAACAATGACCTAGTCCACTTAGGGGACAAATTTTACATAGCAATAACAACTAGAAATGCATTTTGATTTACATATGAAAGAACCCTTAACAATTAAACACATAACATGGTTTACTCATGGAACCCATATATAATGATAACAAGTAACCCCAGTTCACTCAAGGACTCATACCATCAATAAACACATAATCTCCAGTCCACTCAAGGAACCACCACACTCATTTGTACCATATACACACATGCTAAGGATCTTATATATGTATCCACTAGTCATGAACTGTAGGAAACAAGTCCTCAATCATGTACCAAATTTTAGACATCAAGTTTCTGTCAACCTTATATCACTGATCCTGTGGAGATGTCCAAACACTAGAACATTCCACAATAATGACAGATATCACAATAATAACACTAATATTGACCACAAACAACACTTGTAACATCTAACAAGTTTTCATAGAGGTTCATTACATATGATTAACACATAAAATATCAAATAGTCATTTACTTTCTTTGAACATGTAATACTAAGAATTGGTTATCATGCGCACATAACACAAATTGGATGTGAACTACATCAAAAACATTACCTACAACCTACCTAAAATAACCTATGGGTTATGGACTACCCAAACCATTTATCCTAATAGTTTGACACATTACCATTCTATCATTCCATTGGCTAGAACTGTAGATTATTTGGATCCACATACACTAATCACACTTAACGATTACACATTTAAATAAGTTAGATAAAATCCCGATTCTATACCATTAGTAACAAAAAAAGGATTAATAATACAAAGAAAGACATAATTCCATGAAAAATTCAATATTGTAACAAACAATAATTTCCCACCAAATTAATGGTGGCTTTTTTTTTTATCCATTTTACCATCCAAACACCATGTCTGAAGGCATAAGCTTGCAATCTCTCGTCAATATGTATCTTCCTTATCCTCTCTAATCATAGTCTAAACTACTCAGTTAGACCTAACTTGCCTAGATGCCAGAAGATACTATGGTGATCGATGCTGGTTTTGGCTATGTGAAGATGATTTCTAACATGGAATATAGCTTAAAACCATGGATCTTTGTCACAACCCAAGACGAGTCCCTGGCCGCGACAGGCATTCCATCATAAGCATAATTCATACAAAAATCAAAGCGAGGAAGATATAATGAAATTCAAAGGCAACTTTTTAACCAAACCGTGTAAACAAAGGTATGATAATACAAAAATCCAAATCTTATCTACGAAGCCTCTACTGAATACTAACTGTCTAGGCTAGGACAAGCCCCCCAGCTAGACAATAAACTAAATTAAATAAATGTATGAATAACATGCCTTCAGAAAGATGGATGACTCACCAACTTTATCTTATTCAAGGATTTCACAGATGTAATGAACCACAAGACTGTTCCTCAGAACCTACATTATGAGATAATGCGGCCGTCATGGAGGAAGGTCAGTACCTGGAATGTATTGGTTTGTAGAAGTAACCCAAAACAATATGTATTCCATGTAAAATAGTCGAGAGCTTTAAGAAAGTAATTTAACATAATAAATATCAAAACACATGGGCATAATTCAAGAGTTTTAAAACATTCTTGTAAGTCATGACTCAACTCTTTATTTTAATTCTGAATCCAGATAGTACACCCTACAAGTTTATAATCCCATGGGTTATATGAAATTCGCCCTTAACTCGGCAGCCAAGGCCCTAATCTAAGTTTACCGTAAGGATTAGAGTTTTCTTAAACTGGTATACATCTCATATGAGTATACCACAGAAATCCCCCAATTTTAGATGTTGTAACTCCCCGAGACTACACCCTGGGCATGACAAAATGCTTATGACCTCGAAGGACCACAAGCTAATGCATGACTGGTATATGCTGTGATCACTGAATATAATACCAGAATATATGTGGAAGAAAGCTGAAAATGCCATAAGGTTCTCAAAATATTAAAATAACAAATGAGTATAACTGATAATAACATCTGAAAACTAATTAACTAACTATGCTAGTCCGAGATCCTCTAACTGTTTGAATATAGAGTTGATGGGACAAACCCCCAACTAACTCTGACTAAAATAACTTCTAAACTATTGAAATGAATAAACTCTATCCTGGAAATATGAGGAATCACCACTATAACTACTGTTGATATCCTGAGCTGCTAAGAATAGTCAGGAACTTGAACGTCTGAACCTATGATATAAGACATCATAACATAAAAGAAAGTACACGATCAGTACGTGAAATGTAATGGTATGATAAGTAAGGTAAGGCTGATAAATATGGGTTCATATGCATGAGATAATACTTGACTAAATGAACACCATGAAGTAACTGGATGTGATCACATGTAAAACTGTAACTACTGAACATACTGAAGAAGATATCTTTAATTTCTTGGTCTTGGGAAGGGAGGATTGAATTCTTTTGGGTGAGTAACCCTAATATTGATGTTCTTGAAGAAGATATCTTGAATATTTTGTTCTTGGGAAGGGAGGCTTGAATTTTTTTGGGTGAGGAACCCTAATATTGATTTTCATGAGTTCTTGAAGAAGATATCTTCAATTTCTTGTTCATGGGAAGGGAGGATTGAATTCTTTTGGGTGAGGAACCCTAATATTGATGTTCTTCATATTAATGAATTTGAATCTTGAAACTTGGGAGATGATCGTAAGAAGAAACCCTAATCTTGTTCTTGAGAGTGGAATGAGAAGTTTATATTGATTAATCGATGGAAATAAAGGTAAAGTAATGCCCCTTGGGGGTTAAATATTGTGGCTTGGGAGTTATAAGAGGGTAAAAGACAAAAGACCTTAAAATAAACTTTACAAACAATTCATGGAGTCCTTACGGGTCTACCATATGACTCACATGGTCTGGGTATGATTTAAACTTGGAAACCCGTATGCTGGACATTGTGTGACACAACTTAATAGTGTTTCAGTAGTTCGGCCATAACTTTTCACCCTGATGTCGGATTAAGGCAAAATTGGTATCGTTGGAAAGATAATTCAATTATTTATCTACTGGCAGGTCTTGAGATCAAATATTCATAGTAAAAAAATTTATGATTTTTTGAAGATGATTATTGTTATGTACATCCTAAGAATTTAATTTAATTTAATTTTATTTCTAAGGGAGCTTTTGACTTATTCATGAGCTAGGAGCTATTTGAAACTTAATATATGTCCAAGTAACTTATAAAGCTATCAAATCAAGAGGCTTGATTCTTGTATTGTCTACTGGTCAAGGTATGAGTCAGATCTTAGACTCGTAACATGTCTATATGACTTGTAGCCACTACTTGTAAGCTAGAAAGAAGTTAGGGAACCTATACTGCTGACAATACGACTTATCTTCATATGACTAGTACCATACTTGACGACTTCTAGGGTTAATTTGTAAATTGAACAGAAATCAAATCATCCCACACTAACATGGGTACGACTTGCTATATGCGATTCATAAGAGTCTTTATAATTTAAGGGATGAGTCGTAAGTTGTCTAGAGACCAGGAAAAATATGGCTCATTACAATATCTCACCCTTTGGAACATTCATCCTCGAATGAAACTGGTTAGATTGAGAATACTAAGGCAACTGAGATCATATTTTGAGCTTGTATGAAATAGGGTCATGATTAAATAACTGAGTCTGAAATTTGATACGTGAACTGAACTGACTTTGTGAATATATATAATGACATGAGAATGGTTATAAAGATGAGATAGAATGAGAGAGTCAACTTATGAGTAACCATTACCCCCCAACAGGACCTAATTTCATGAAGAAAAGATGAGAGGTTTAGGACATAACAATTTGGGGTGTTACCATATCTCCCCCTCGGGGTCATTCGACCACTGAATGACACTGAATTGGCTAAAATACTAAGAAAAGACTGAGATGATGTACATGACACTTACGAACTAAATTATGACTGAATATATGGAATCTAAAATCGATGCATAATGCATGAACTAAGCTAAATTCACAAATTACCTAGATGCAAAAGAATTACCTCTTGGAGTAGCCTTATTCATGAGACTACGGATAGTATGACTAGATGGGAAGATGGAAAACCATAGGAACTTATTTGTCCGACTGCTAGACTGGATTGCTGGCTATACAAACTGAATTATACTAAATTCTTATGGGCAGCTGGAGTATTTCTTCAATTCTCTTTCTAAAAAGTTCTAATAACCTTAGGGATCAAAGAATCTTGGGCATAATCTGAATAAGATATCTGAATAAGGAATCACAATAGGGCTATAATTCTATGAGATGGAACAGAGGCCTATGAAACATAAGCTAGAATAGAATTACTAGGCCTTAGGCAATGCAACAACCCAATTCGAACTCACTCTCGCTCCTTAAATTTAAATACTCGCATGGGTACACATAACTACTCCAACCAAGACCTGAGTTGAGCTACATACTCACACCATGTTACAAGGTACTACACATAACACCACATACTAGTTTGTACTATAAAAACAAGAAACACTTACTCTCTCCCATCTAAACAACTATTCATCATCACTATCTTGACCTAAGGAGAGATGATTGAAAGGATAAAATATGAAGACCTAAATCATAAAAGAATACCATGCATAACTTGGACACTTAACTGAGGCCAGGGGAATAGAGTATCCACGACATGGATTCATTACAGTGATCAAAACTGAGGTTATAAATGGTATAATATGAATTTTGCTGATCATTAGGAGTGTAGCATGAGTACCTAGACCTGAACTAACTATAAAACATGGGTACATGAGTCATGAGTTGCATGACCTAAGTTTGGAGTTCATAAATTCATGGAATATGATTCGTACTGCTAAGTGAACTAGAACAACTTATACTAGGAATTGGAAGCACACATGATTCTCTATGATGTTCATGAACATGAACTATAATCATGGAGCTGACATGTGAAGCATGAGTAGATGTCATTATGATTGAAATACAACACTTTTCACTGAGATAAGAATGGGTTGGGTATATTCCTCCCTTACTAATGTTCTACAAAACACTGACATCACTACTAGAATTTGAGAGCCTGACTTGGTTACTTGCTCTATCATCTCCTCCTTAGCTTAAAACCATCATTCTAAGTGTGTGGGACCTTTTTTAAGTAACTCTAAACTAAACTTCCACCACTTTACTTTATAGTCTGGGGTAATACACATAAATAATAAACTCACCCTGAAAGACTACACCTAAGAATGTAGGTCCCACCACTAGTACTTTCTTCTGATATACAATTCTTAGCTTTCTATAGCCCTAACAATCATTATATAACAACTTAAACACTGACTAATTAGAATTTTCAGGAGTATCATCCAAGATTTAAACTTAGATTCTAACACTTAACATGGATATCCCCAAACCTTTAATGAGCCATACTAACTTTCTTCATAGCCTACCAATATCATATCTCTAAACTTGTATTTTTTCCTAAAAAATGAGAATTACCATTACACCAACACACCTTACATCAACAACATATAATTTTGAATCAACATACATAATATCAAATTAATAACTTAAATTATTGCATGCACTACTTCAATCCTACTGGTTCGCCTTTCATACAACTACCCCATGGATGCATAATAAGCTAAATCTAGATAAACACTATCCCCACTTTACTGCTTCTTAACTTCTGGGTTCATGCTTCTAACTTTAGCTCACATACGGTCATAGGATTCTAAGGAGGGATCTAAGAGAATATCTGACTTTGTCTTAGTGCATAATTTTCATGAAATAAATAAAGTACTTCAGACTTTGAAACTTAGAAGAATTGATGGATACTTTTGATCCTGCATGCAATCCCATAACTGTCTGTAGGGCTTGTCTGAGATAAATCTATCTGTAAGGATTTAAGAGTCATTCTATTACCTTAAGAATAATACATAGTTGACACAAATGGATTAACATTAGGATCTGCATAAATTTCTTAGAGAACACTTCTGCTGAACGATCTGAGACATGAAAGAATGGAAATATTTCTTTAATGCCATGTAGCTTCTCAAAGAAAGTATAGATATCTCTGTACCATTTTGCAAGTCTCTACTAGACATGGATTCATAGACACCCTAGTAAACTTAAACTCTGGGCTCTGATACAAAGTTTTTCATGACCCAAGACTACCCCCTAGTCATAACACAGTGCTTAGAACCATATGTGATCCAAAGCTAACCCATGAACTGGCATACTATTAAGCAACTGATTTAATATATAAAACAAAACTTAATTTTCTAAGAGGAAGCATAATCATGAAAAGTCTTATTAAAGATAATACTGATATAGTTTATGTTATGATAAAACTGAAGAAAGAAACTCACATTACATGACAGACACTGACTAACATCTATGAAGCCTCTACTATACTAACTATAAATAGCTTGGACATGCCTCTAACTATTACTAATCAATACATATGGAAAATAAAAAATATCGTACATGATCCATAACTGTCTAGAATTTTTAAAATAAGAGAACTTATCACTTGCTAGATAAAAGCTACAAATCATCTAACCATATTATAAGAGATACATATGTACCTACATTATGAAGGATGTATCCACAAACACATATATGTGGTCAGTACGTTGGAATGTACTGAGTACATGGACACATGAATTAAATCATTGAAATACTTCAAACATGCTGTAAAACTGAGGATATAAGTTATTTGCTGATATATACGTTTGAAACACGACTATACATAAAAACTATAAATCATAGAGAATTTATAAAGCATGAGTTAAAAATAATTCTTTAAGCTATGAGGTCATAGAAACATAAAGGTTGTAAGCCATTCTCTTGTGGGGATGAATATGCTGTAGAAGTTATACTGAGGATGATATATGAATATTGTGTCTGAAACTATGTGGTAGGAACTAACTTAACTCACGGATTTCAATATGCAAACATATTTAGCCGGAATTAATAAACTTATAAAACCAACATAACATGAATTAAGTAGATCTGATTAACCTAATTACTAATGTTTGTGTGATTAAACAACTAAAATCTGAGAAAAGCGATAACTAACATCGGTATGTTGAGTAGCAAATATATGAGTATTGATCATGTAAAACTGAACTGCACTTAGTCTGAATAACTAGATTGAAACTGTAGGGTATTGTGTATATATGATAAGGACTAACTAAACAACATGAGATAACTGAGCATGAATGCATAAAAACTGTAATATCTGAGAATGCAAGACCAAGCATAAGCATATTCTGAAATCATTGATAAACTAAAAGAATGAAATCTGCATAACTGAATAACTATAAATCTGCATCCTTAGGTCAATTAGACCTAAACTGAATATATACTAAACACTGTACTAAGACTATGGGAGGTATCATGTAACCAACATGCCCCAATTTAAGCAAATCGAGGTCCAACCTATAACATCAATTGGAAGAGTGTTAGTATCGTACTGCGGGTACTAACACTAGCTGACAATGTGGATCCATAAGGTTGAGTCCCAAAGGACTAAGGACCCACTCAATAATGGAAGGTGCTCTCATGATATATGTGTCAACCATAAATTTGCAGGAAGACATCTCAAATCTATGTTGGCTACGTAGTTCTGAAATTCAAGGATTGCTACTAAGGGTCAAACCCTAAATTGGCAGGAATGCCACCATCCCTAGGTTTGCTTGGTGCTAAATCCTACTCCCAACTAAATGACACTGGAATACTAACTAGTTCATACATTATTGACTAATAACTGATAAGCTCAGGTCATGGTATTCTAAAAATAACAGTGTGTATGGATTCTGGGGTAATAATAACACATAAACTGATAATGCTCATCATGACTATGGATATCAGAGTATACTGATAAGATTTATGGATTAACTGTGAGAATACTTTAGAAGCTAAATTTATGCAAATCATGTAGGTATTGGATTTTTATAACCCACCTGCAATGAATGAGTATAAAACATAATATTAAAACTTACAACTTTGGAATTGAATCATGGTTCAAAAACTGAAAAGCATAGACATTTCATCAAACACTTGATCATGAACATGAACATGAACATGGAAATGTTTTAAACATGGGATGACAATAGGATAACATGGCTAAATTCACAACTTAGGGATTCATCCTGAAATCAATTGAAGATGGTATGGAAATTTCAATACTCAAACATGATATGATTTATTATACTTGAAAACACATGAAATTATAACTCATAATTAAAATCAAGAGATTCATAGAGATAATTCAACTTGAAATATGTAAAACTCATAATTTAAAATCAAAAAGGGTTCTTGGGCTCCATGGGTGAAAGGGGATCCATGGATGAACTCCCACATACCCGAGTTTCTTAATTTTCTTGAATTCTTAAAGAAATCATTAAATTGGAAATTTGAATTAATGAGTTCTTGAAGAAGATATCTAGAATTTCTTGTTCTTGAGAAGGAATGCTTGAATTCTTTTGGGTGAGGTCCCATAATATTGATGTTCATGCATTTAAAATATATCAAACCAATACAATAAATATACAGAAGAGGAGTGAGAAGGTATATGGTTAATAACTTAAAGATCATAAGAAAGTGGTCTGTAACGATCCGAAATTGACTCCCAGGACGTTACACAGTGCTTAAGGGTACAAGTATCCCCAAGCTAACCCTTTGTGCCTGTTTCTACTAATAACACTCATTTCAAGATGAAATCATTCAAACACTAGCATAGTCATATCATATGAAAGGAAATATGGAGAAAATGCTCGGTCTGAATGACCAAGCAATACCAGAAAACCTCAACACAACCACAATCTGATAACGATTCTGACAAAGCCTCTACTAATCCATGAACTAGAGAGCCATTGGGAAATGTACCCAACTAACTCTAAATAAACTGAAAGTAATAATACAATCTCTAAAAATGCTGAAATGTCTGATGATAGGTCCTCAAAACATAAGGACTCACCACAGTAGGGATATAGACAGAGGTACTCAAAAATCACTGACGAGGCTAGGACTGAACACCTGAACGTACATTATAAGACAATGTAGCACATAGAGGTATATTTAGATCAGCACTTGGGAATGTACAGAGTATGTGGGGGTTCATGCATTTATATAAAACAACATCAATACTCTTTAATCAAATCATGCATGCAATAAGTAATGACTCACATGGCTTGAATAAGTATAAAATGTAAAGCTCATGAATCATGTAGAATGGAGCATGTAACACAGATCTCGTGAGTCATCATAGTTTAACTTTAAAATCGGTAATATTCTCTTATTATCATTACCCAGAGGATAAAGGAAACTTTAAACAACACTTTCAACTCATTCATATGTCCCATAGAGAGTAAAACTTCTTTAATGTCAAGAACTCATAAATATTTTGAACTCAAATACTTGGAATTCGAAATGATATAACTATGGAACATACTTGAAGGCATTTCATTCATGTTAGAAAATATCTTATTTCAAGCTTTTTGAAAAAAATACTCATATCAAGGGAAACTATTTTAGTTTTAAAGGAAAATTTCTTATCTCAAAGCTTTAGTTTTAAGGAAAAATATTGTATCTCAATGGAAAATGCTTTAGTTTAGGGAGTTTCTCTTAACCTACATAAACCATGCGAGCTACATGGAGTCCAACATTTTGTCCTCCTAAGGAAGAGACCTCAAATTGGGGAGAGGCGTCATACTCTTTCCAGGGAGTATAACCTAGGTCCAGTGATCACTAAACAAACTCATCCTCAAGCCTAATATTAAATTGGCCTTAGGCCTAATGATAATCATAAAATTGGCCTCAGGCCCAACCCACGGTGGCACATAGTTTTGGTTTAATAAACCGTAGTAACTTACCCGCTCGGAGCTAAATACTACTCCCTTTAGTTTATCTCGCTCATCTCATGAAAATTCACTTTAAAATAATCTCATGGTTCAATAAGAACCCAATAGTCAAATCCGTAATCTCATGTAGTAGAGTGGATTTCAAAACTCAATGACCATTAGGTCAAAACATTTCTCAACAATCTCAGAATACTCAAATCGTTGGTGCTTATAGAATAAGAGTTCAGAAAATTGCAAATCTCAAGTAGGGCTCAATAACAAATAACTCATTCTCAAGTTAAAACTCATCAAAAGCATAATAGATAGCATATAGATTCATAACTCGTGTAGAAATCTGGAAATTTCAGCAATTTGTCTCAAAATATCAACATACTCATATACTTTAATATCTCAAACATTTCAACTATTAACTTATCAAGGATCTAAATCATAGGGTATAGACCCAGTTATAATTTCTCAAGAAAATATGTGAAAATCATGCCATTAGACTCTCAATTCATGAGAAACATCAAAATATTGTAATCAATAATAATGGGTGAAAAACCCTAATTCAAATTCATGTAAAATCTCATAGATTATAGAAAATCACAGTTTAAATAAGCCTTTGGGCACAAGGATGAAAGGATTACCCTTGTTAAAACCCTACATACCTTAGATTATGAAATTGGATAGACGAGCTTGCTCTAAACTATTCTTCTTACTCTCTCAAGAGAGTTCTTGCAACCTTTGAACTTGGGGAACTCAAATCTCAACTCAATTTGTAGAATCCATGGTGAGTTGTTGGATTTCTTGGAGAAGGGTTTTAGATTTACTCTTGGAGGAGAAACCCTTGCCTTTGGATGCTTTGGGAGATAATGAAGCTATCAAGTTCATTTGAAATAAATATGAGGGTTAAAATGGAAAAGACCGGAAAGCCCCTTTTAAAAAGAACTAAAAAATACAGAACAGGGTTTGCGACGGTCGGAGTGATGGTCCATCGCAAGCCCGACGGTCCATCGGGTCGTCCGTTGCATGATGACCAAAAAAGGGACATACTGCCTCGATGCGATGTTCCGATTAATGGTCCATAGTAGGTCCGATGGTCCGTCGAATCATCCATTTTTTGATGGCCAAGATGAGACCACAATGCCGTAGTGGCGATGCTCTCAAAGATGGTCCATCGCAACCTTGAAGGTCCGTCGTCCTGGCCGTCGTAATGGGGCTAGGAAAGGGAGTTTCTACCTTGTTCCTGATGGTCTGAGCGACGGTCCATCACAGACTCGACCGTCCGTCGAATTGTTCATTGCACTTGGGCAGTTCCGACAACTATTAATAAAATGGCCATAAATTCTCACCCCAATGCTGGATTTGGATGAAATTGGTGTCGTTGGAAAGATAATTCAATTGTCTACATGAAAAAAAGTCAAATTTAAGAAAATTCTATATGGTTGAAACACCAATCAATTGGGAAGGTACTTCTCAATATTTTAGGGCTAGAATTATACTTCGCCTGACTTGCTTTAAGGCTTAGATTATGAGGGAACTTTGTGTGGTCTTGTAATATCTCCCCCTTGGACACATTCATCCTCGAATGTCACTAATTAGACGAGGAAAATAGGAAAAATAGAGTGTACATAGCTGAATCAATTTGCTAAACGGCTCAAAATCTCTCTAAACTCTTGAATACCTCAAAAAATACAAGAACTCATGAAAGAATAGATACATAGCTAAACTTCAAATTAGAAGGGCCAAATTAAGAAAAAATAATACGTTTGGATCAATTTGAACTCATGGAAAAGAAATGCAGATAGTTGGCTCACATGTCTGCTTCTACCTCCCAAGTAGCTCGCTTAACTGATTGGTTCCGCCACAAAACTTTCACTAAAGGAACCTCTTTGTTCCTCAATCTATGGATCTGAAAAACTAGGATTTCAACAGGAATATCTTCGAATGAAAGACTGTTCTAAATATCAGCACTCTTTGAGGGATCTACTACAACAGAATCACCAATATGCTTTTTAAGGACGGAGACATGAAAAACAAAATGAATAGATGAAAATATACGGGCAACTTAACCTCATAGGATACTTTCCCAACACGGATCAAAACTCTATACGGAACAACATAACGAGGACTAAGCTTTCCATTTTTACCAAACCTCTTCACCCCTTTCATGATAGTCAGATCTAAGGTCTATCTTGGAGAAATAACTTGCACCTTGCAATTGATCAAATAGATCATCAATTCTCGGAAGAGGATACTTGTTCTTGATGGTGACCTTGTTAAGCTGATGGTAGTAAATGCACATACGCAAAATATCGTCTTTCTTTCACACGAATAAGATAGGTGTGCCCCAAGGAGAAATCTAGGCCCAATAGAACCTTTGTCTAAGAGATCTTTGAGTTGCTATTTCAATTTCTTAAGCTCTGAAGGTTCCGTACGATATGGAAGAATAGAAATGGGCCGAGTGTCGGGAAGAAGGTCAGTCCCAAATTCTATCTCTCTATCGGGAGGTACCCTTTAGAGATCTTCTGAAAAAAAAACATCTGAAAACTCATTAACAATATCGACTGACTCAATAGTTGGAGCCTCGGACTTAGTGTATTTTACTCTGACTAGGTGATAGATACAACCCTTAGATATTAGCTTTATTGCTTTAAGATAGGAGATAAAATAACTCTTGGGAGATATCGAACTCCCGGACCAGTCAAAAGTTGGTTTATCAGGAAACTGAAACTTGACCACACGGGTATGATAGTCTATAGATGTATAACAAGAATATAACCAATCCATACCCAGAATAAGGTCAAAATCCACCATGTCTAACTCTATCAAATCAACAAGTATAACTCTATAAAGAACAGTAACAGGATAATCTCTATACACTTGTTTAGCAACAAATGACGCCCCTATGGGGGTGGAGACTAGGAAAGGCTCAAGAATATTTTTGGGACTCTTTTTGAAATTCACAGCTACAAGCGGGGTCATATAAGAGAAACTTGACCTGGGGTCTAACAACATATAGACATCAAGGAAAAAGACACGGAGCATACCAGTAACATCGTGAGATACCTCCAGCTCCTAATGGGATGGTAAGGCATAGAATTTGTTCTTGTGTTAGCCGCCAACAGTGCTGGATGAAGTTCCCTGAGCAGGGGCTGGACGGGGTGCAGGATCTGGTGCACTTATAGCCGGTGCCTAAGGTCGGGCATATCTATTCCCCTATCTAGTATGAGGACAATATCTAAGTCTATGGCCCTACTTGACACAACTAAAACAACCCCTCAGATCTATGAAACACTCACTGGGATAATCCCTACCGCACTTAGCATAAGGAGGACAATTGGGCCTGTTATTAATACTGTTTTGTGACCTAGACATAAAAGATCTACCCCCTTGCTATTTCCTACTTCTAGGCGTGGGAGCACTAGCTAATAAAGGCACTGACATAGAAGAATGCCTTTGAAACTGAGGGCAGTTCTCTCCATGGAACCTATGCTAGCTCAACTCATGCTGCTCAGATCTAGCCCTCTTGTTACCCCTTACTCAATCTCTCTCTCTAACCTTATCATCCTCTATCTACTAGGAATTCATCATCAACCTTGCCAGATCTATATCCCTATGTAGCATTACAATCCTACACTCTTTCATCACTAAACAAGAAACTTCTATCACGAACTTAGTTATACTAGCTCGGATGTCAGAAATCAGATCAGGACCATACTTGGCCAATTGGTTGAACTTTAAGCATTACTCCTTAACAGTCATGGATCCCTCCCTCAAGTTTTAAACTCTTCAATCTTTGATTCTCTCATCTCAAGTAGAAAGAACTTGTAAAAGAATGTATCTAGGAACACCTGCCAAGTAATAGGAGCAGTATCCTCACCTCTACCCTTCCTCCAGGATACAACCCAGTCATAAACTATCTCTTTTATCTTGTAAGATGTCAACTCAACACTTTTTTCCTCAAAAACATGCATCATATGCATGATCTTGATCTCCTCCTAAAGGTACAACTATGGGTCCTCATTTACCTTAGACCCATAAAACTTTGGTGGATTCATTCTCATGAAATCATGAATCCTACGTACAGCTACATCACCTCCCTACTGATTAGCAGCTGCAGCCTGGTTATTGGCTCAAATATTGGTGGTGACTGCTTGGGATAATGCCTAAAAGGCCGCCTAAAACTCAGCAAGAGACAGTCTCATTCAAAGGATCAACATGTGGGGGTTTCTTATCATTGTTCCTGTGGGCATTCGCTCTTTGGAGAGGCATTTTCTGAAATAGGAGATCAAAAATTATTAGATGAGAGGGACAACTGTAGGACCGATTGAATCTGAAATAAAGAAACAACTTTTTCCTAAAACGTCTTGTATCTTCTTGCTCATAGATGTGGTTTGCTACACACTGTTGATCAAGACTCTACTCAATGCAGCTAGAAAGAGTCCCTCGGACTTCTTAAAAACCTTAGGCTCTGATACCAAGTTTATAAAAATTTTAAATTGCCTCCCAGGACGTTACACGGTGCTTAAGGATACAAGTAGCCCCAAGCTAACGCTTTGAGCCTGTTTCTACTAATAACACTTATTTCAAGATGAAATAATTCAAACACTAGCATAGACATATCATATGAAAGGAAATATGGAAAAAATTCTTGGTCTAAACTACCAAGCAATACCGAAAAACCTCAATACAACCATAATTTGATAACTAGTATGACAAAGCCTCTACTAATCCATGAACTAAAGAGCCATTGGGACAGGTCCCCAACTAATTCGAAATGAACTGAAAGTAATAACATAGTCTCTTAAAATGCTGAAATGTCTGATGATATGTCCTCGAAGCATGAGGACTCACCAATGTAGAGATATAGATAGAATTACTCGGAAGTCACTGATGAGGCTGGGACTGAGCACCTGAACCTACATTATAAGATAATGTAGCACATAGATGTATATGTGGATTAGCACTTGGGAATGTATTGAGTATATGGGGGTGCATGCATTTATATAAAACAACATCAATACTCTTTAATCAAATCATGGATGTAATAAGTAATGACTCACATGGATTGAATAAGTATAAAATGGAAAGCTAATGAATCATGTAGAATGGAGCATGTAACACAAATATTATGAGTCATCATAGTTTAACTATGAAATCGGTAATCTTCTCTCATTACCCACAGGATAAAGGAAACTTTAAACAATACTTTCAAATCATTCATACGTCTCATGGAGAGTAAAAATTCTTTAATACTCAAGAACTCATAATTCTTTTGAACTCAAATACTTGGAATTCGAAATCATATAACTTTGGAACATACTTGAAGTCATTTTGATTCACATTAGGTAAATATCTCATTTCAAGATTTAGGGATAAATACTCATATCAAGGGAAAGTATTTTAGTCCTAATGGAAAATATCTTATCTCAAAGATTTAGTTTTAAGGGAAAATATTCCATCTCAATGGAAAATACTTTAATTTAGGGAGTTTCTCTTAACCGACATAAACCATGCGAGCTACATGGAGTCCAACATTTTGTCCTCCTAAGGATGAGACCTCACGTTGGGGAGAGCGTCATAGCCTTGCCAGGTAGTATAACCTAGGTCTAGTGATCACTAAATAAATTGGTCTTCAGGCTCAATATCAACTCGGCCTTAGGCCCAATGTTAATCATAAACTCGACCTTAGGCCTAACCTATGGTGGCACGTAGTTTTGGGGTAAGAAACTGTAGTAACTTACCATCTCGGTGCTAAATTCTAATCCTTTTAGTTTATCTCGATCATCTCATGAAAATCTACTTTAGAATAATCTCATGGTTTAATAAGAACCCAATAATCAATTTTGTAATCTCATGTAGTAGAGCGGATTTCAAAACTCAATAACCATTAGGTCAAAACATTTCTCAACAATCTCGAAATACAAAAATAATGGGTGCTTATAGCATAAGAGTTCGTAAAGTTTCAAATCTCAAGTAGGGCTCAATAACCCATAATTCATTCTCAAGTTAAAACTCCTCTAAAGCATAATAGATAGCATATAGATTCATAACTTGTGTAGAAATCTAGAAAGGTCAGCAATTTGTCTCAAAATCCTAACATACTCATATACTTTAATATCTCAAACATTTCAACAATTAACTTCTGAAGGAATAAAATCATGGGGTATAGACCGAGCTGCAATTTCTCAAGAAAATATGTGAAAATCATGACATTAGACTCTCAATTCATGGGAAACATCAAAATATTGGAATCAATAATAATGGGTGAAATACCCTATTCAAATTCATGTAAAATCTCATAGATTGCAGATAATCATAGTTTAAATAAGCCTTTGGGAATAAGGATGAAAGGATTGCCCTTGTTCGAAACCCCACATACCTTCAATTATGAAATTGGATGGACCAGCTTTCTCTAAACTCTTCTTCTTACTCTTGAGAGAGAGTTCTTGCAATCTTTGATCTTGGGGAACTCAAATCTCTACTCAATTTGTAGAATCCACAGTGAGTTCTTGAATTTCTTGGAGAAGGGTTT
This sequence comes from Capsicum baccatum var. pendulum, assembly GCA_030864225.1. Classification (NCBI taxonomy): domain Eukaryota; kingdom Viridiplantae; phylum Streptophyta; class Magnoliopsida; order Solanales; family Solanaceae; genus Capsicum; species Capsicum baccatum. Next base: position 190,555,195 of record CM061559.1, on the reverse strand, counting down.
TAGACTTTCTCTTGAGGGAGAAACCCTTACCTTTGGATGTTTTTGGAGTTAATGAGGCTATCATGTTTGTCTGAAATACATCTAAGGGTTAAAAAGGAAAAGATCCAAAATCCGCTTTTAAAAAGGACTTAAAAATACTGAATGGGGTCTGCAATAGTTGGAGCAACGATTCATTGCAAGTTCGACGGTCCATCGGATCGTCCATCGCACGATGACTAGAAAAAGGACATACTATATTGATACGATGGTCGGATCTATGGTCCATCGTAGGTTCGATGGTTCGTCAAATTATCTGTCGCTCGATGGACAAGATAAGACTACACTGCCTTTGTGGCGATGGTCTCAACGACGGTTTGTCCCAGCCTTAACGTTCTATCATCCTGGCCGTCGCACTTGGGCCAGGAAAGGGATTTTATTCCTTGGTCCCAACGGTACGAGCATTGGTCCATCGCAGACTTGACGGTCTGTTGGATCGTCCATCGCTTCGGGGAGTTTCCGACAAGAATAATTTTTCCTAAATGCCTCAAAAATAGTTTGCCATTTTCCCAACCGTTCTATTATTCTAAAAGGTTAGTTTTAGCTTTTCTCCAATTTCAAGCTTAGAAACTTCTTTGCACTTATTGCTACCTCAAATTCCTTTTACCTTTCCAGGATTAGATGAACCTATAGCTCTGCAATTTGTAAAAACTACAATAATTAAATTTAATTCAATAAATTAATAACATATGAATTCAAAATATACCTTTTTTCAACATTTTGAGAGTGTTGCATGGCTTTATCAATAGATGGAGGCAATGAAATATTGTCTTACATATTCTCTTTCTAAAGAATCAAGGAATCTCTATCCATTCCTTGCATTTCTTGACTAGAAGGCATGATAGAACTTGAACTTGTGATTTTAGATAGAGTTCACATATGTTAGTTAGCACAGATGATGCACTTGTTTAAAGATTCCACCTTTTTTTTCAAAAATTCCTAGAGAGAAGCTCAAAGATCTCTAGGTCTTTACTCTAGTCCCTTTCCTACAGTACCTGAAATAAAAACATATATCATTAAATTTTATCAAATACATAGTATATTTGAAAAAACACAATATATATGAACAAATACTTACTTGTTTCAAAGTGTTGAGTGTATTTCTTACCAATGGTTTCCATACCTTGACAAACAGACATGGTGGAGTATTTAAGCCCTTGTCCTCGACTCATCCCTATAGAATCTAGAAAAATAAATAATATTCTATACTTTAGCATTTAAATTAATATAAAAATAGGGCACATAACTTTACCACATGTGTGATCATTGAAGACATCATTAGTTCACAACTTAGAATATCAATAGTAACCTGATTTCAATCAGTATATAAAATATCTTACTTGTTTCACACTATTGGAGGTACTACTTAACAACATTACTAGATTGACGAAATAAACTCTTAGTTGACATAATATTTTTCTCATCTAAATATCTAAGCCCGCATCCTCATCCTTTTTCCATTACACCAGGCGTGATAAATTGTAAGACCCCATAATAGTTCTAGTTCAATTCAGTATCATATAGCTTGTAATAAGGGGTCCCAGACTTAGAAAAATTTATCTAAGTGTTAAGACTTAGAATCATTTTTATCCTTCGTTATTGAATGATCTTATTTATGATCTTTTCAAACTTAAATAATCCATTTTTAAATTGATACATGGTCAAGGTTACCTATAGGTCATTTCGAGTAAGTTTCAAAATTTTTTGGACATCGTTTGAGTCACATTTAGATGAATAAAATAGAAATCCAACATGATCATGATGCATCATATTGGCTATCGCATCAACAACATCGATACAACACATCAACAATTTCATCAACACCATCAATATGGCACATCGATCATCACATCGCTGGGCATAGTTTACCTTATTAGTTACAGGTTGTGGGGTAGTTAAGTTATTTTCCTTACATATTAAACACACATAATATGAAATTAAATCCCCCAATAGGTAAAATACATTCACCCATTCACAAAATCCTCTCAAGAAATAAACCCTAATTCATCAAGCTCAAGATCAAGTTTGAAGAAATCCCCAACAATCTTCACAAATTTCTTCACTCAGGTATGTTAGGTGTTCATACTTGGGATTTCTTCCACCCTTGGAGTTCAAGAACCCTTTTCAAAACTTAAATTATGATTCCCATGTTATGAATTGAATTATGCTCATGTTTGTGTTGTTGTACGGGTTTCAAGTTAAGATCTTTTATGAGTTCCATGAAATTAAGTTAGCATGTGCATTGAATTATAAATCTCTCATGTCAAAACTCTTGAATTTGTAAGTTGCATGTTGTAGTTATAATACCCTATGTGTTTAGTTCTCATGTATAGCAAGCATGCTACCCAATTGTTTGATAAAATATCCATATAAGTAAATTATGCATGGTAACCTATTATTGTGGTGCTAAAGTTGTGATATGAGTTTATCAATTATGTTATCGAGTCCTGGGGATATTTCTTACCTGAAATCTACCCGTTTACTTAGTTGCAATAGTTATAGAATAGTCCCAATAAAGGTCAAGAATAGTAGTAACCAGTAAGTTAACAAAACTCAGTAGACTCAGTCTAGTTCAGTCAGTCAACATGATCAGGGTCAGTTCAGTCAAGCTTAGTACAGTCTAGTGATCAGTATTTTTTAGTTGGGAGTAGGATTCAACACCGATCAAACCTAGGCATATGGGAATTCCTGATCATTAGGGTTTGACCCTTAGTAGCAATCCCTAAGTTACAGAACTGCGTGGCCAGCATAGGGTAAGTTATTCTCCTGCCAGACTACGATTAACATAATCATATATATATTTCATGAGTCTTCGTATCATATTAGGGTTGACATAACATTGTTAGTATCCTGTGGAAAGATGCTGACACCTTTACAAATGAGGTCACAGGTTGGACCCTAAATCAGTCTACATTGGGGTATGTCGGTTATATGAACACTCCCACAGTTACAATTTCAGTCTCAGTATCCAGTAAGGAATTTAGTTAGTTCTACAGAACCATGGCTATCAGTTATCAGTTACTCATCCATCAAAATTTATTACTCAATTTTAGCGTAATCTTAGATACATGATTTATATGAATTATATTACATGTTCAGTATGTTCAGTGGTTACAGTTTTGCATGTACTCTCATCTAATTGCTTAATGATGTTCATTCAGTCAGTTATCATCTTATGCATATGAATCCATGTATATCAGCCTTACCTCACTTAGTATACGAGTATATTTTACGTACTGATAACATACTTTCTTTTGCGTTATGATACCTCATATCATAAGTTCAAACGCTCAGGTTCCTGACCGTACATAGCAGCTTAGACTATTAGCAATAGATATAGTGGTGAGTTCTCATATTTCAAAGACAGAGTTTATCTATTTCAGTATTCTAAAAGTTTAGTAGTTATTGCAGTCAGAGTTAGTTAGGGGTTTGTCCCACAACTCCATATTCAGACAGTTAGACACTTTCAAACTAGGATAGTCAGTTATTTAGTTTTCAGATGTTATTATCATTTATACTCTGTTATTATTTCGGTATTTTGAGAACCTTATGGTATTTTTAGATTTATTTAGTATATATATTCTAGTATTATATTCAGTGCTCATAGCAGGTACTAGTCATGGGTTAGATTATAGTTCTTTGGGGTTGTAAGCATCGTGAGACATCTAGGGTGTACTCTCGAGTCATTACATAACTGTATACATAGTACTCTTTCCAGTTGATCCAACCTTATTTTCAGTCTTCAGTCACTTCATCTTGAACCTGTAAAACAACCCAAAATGATAAACAGAATATGAAAGAAAATGTGGGAAGATATAATAATATAGGAAATCATCATGCATATCATCATAAGAATGTCTAACAATATAATTATTATCTTAGATAACCAAAACACTACCTCAATAGTTCTTTTTCATTTTTTTGTGACATTTTCCTAACTCTGCAATATCTTCATCCATTTCATTATCATCATCCATTTTTTCCAATGTCTCATAGAAATCACGAGGTTGAGTCTTCTTCACTACTTGCCAAACTTTTTTGGAATTATCATTAACATAAAACATTTGAGATGCTTAGTCCGCTAAAACAAGTGACTCATTTATTTTAAAAAATCTACTCTAGATTAACACTCACGAAGTCATAATCATTTTTTGACTCCCTTTATTTCATAATACACATCAAACCAATTACATACAAATAATATCACTCTTCTATATGGTACAAATTGTAACTCAATAACCTATATTAAAACTCTATAGTAATCAAAGTTCTCACCAGGGGTACCATTATCGCCAACTATGAAAAAACCATAATTTTGAGTTCTTAACTTTTTATCATGATCTTTTACATGAAATCTATATCCATTAAAAATATAACCATTACAATGTGTCGAATATTTGGTAGGATCGTGTGAAAGTGAAAGCTAATCTTTTATGATCCGACTATCATCTCCTTTATGCAATGTGCGACCTGTCAATAAGATTGCACTTAATACTTTAGAATGAGTAATATAATATTAAAATATTAAATATGATGGTTATGTATTACTTACCCTATCTTTTAACCATTTTATAAATTGTCGGTTCCATTCTGCATCAGATAAGTGTCGAATAGTTTCCTTATGAGTTTGTACAAATTCTATACAAAATTAAAGTAAATCATAAATCTCATATAGAAAAGAAATTTTCCTAATTTAAATAATAAAAATAAGACTACATGAGTGCTTTCTATACTGGAGATACGGTAAGACTTTATCACAATTCTTCAATATGTACATATGTGCTTGTTCCAATTCATCGGCTTCAATCTCACATGGAATTTTAGCTTTCAAAGTTTTTCCAGGTTGATAAAATATATATAAACCCCTATCAAATTCTTTGAAACCCCCATCATAGTTTCTTTCAGGCCGATTAAATTTTGTATCAATTCTATGAAAATACCTTGAACACAAGGTCATACACTCATTTGCAATATAGCCCTCTGCAATAGAACCTTCAGGGCATGCCTTATTACCAATGAGAGATTTCAAAAAATACAACTATTGCTCCACAGGAAACCTCCACCTATAATGATTAGGCCCGACAATCTTAGCTTTAGTTGCTAAATGAATTGGCAAGTGCACCATGACATCAAAAAATGAAGGAGAAAAGACCTTTTCTAACTTGCAAAGTGTTTTGGGAATTTGCACTTCAAAATGTGTCAATTCATCAATTATCAACTCCTTGGATCCAAGAACACAAAAAAATAAGATAACTGAATAAGTGGGTCACACACTTCTTTGGAAAACATACCACGAAGTGCAAGAAGGGCTAGATGTTATAAAAGAACATGAGAATCATGACTTTTCAACCCAAATATCTTATGATATTTTAAGTTCACATATTGAGAAATAATAGATGAAAAATCATCAGGAACTTTTAGATTTTTTAAGAAAATACAAGATTTGTGTTTACCTTTAGAAGGCAATGAGTAGCATGCAGTTGAAACTTCAACTTTCTCCCCATTTTGGATGAGGTGCAATTCTGGTCTAATGTTCATATTTTGCAAGTCTAATCAAGTGTTAATTGTATCCTTGGAATTTTCTTTAACATTCATGAATGTCCCCATAAAATCCTAACATATATTTTTTTCAATATGCATGAAATTTAAATTATGTCATAATAAAAGATACTCCTAGTATGGAAGCTTAAAAAGATACTTTTCTTGTTCAAGTTATCCTTTTTATCTTTATGAGATATCTTCTTCCTTTACTTTGGATCCCTCGATAATTGTTTCCCTTCAACATCTTGTACTTAATTAAGTATCTCAGTACAAAAATGATTTTTTGGTGGTGACCTTTTCTCTTCTGTACCATCAAAGGACTGCTTCTTATATCTCCATGTATGACTAAGATTAAGGTAACATCGATGACCTATAAAACACTATGTCATACTGTTATCCAATTGAATTGGGGTGAGATGGATAAAGTTGAAGCTTGCCTCTAGGGTTTTGTGCGATAAAAAGATGTCGATTAAGCTTAAAGGCAAATTCTATAGGGTGGCAGTCCGTTCAGCCATGTTGTATGGAGCGGAGTGTTGGCTAGTCAAGAATACCCATGTTTAAAACTTGAATGTGGCAAAAATATAGATACTGTGTTGGATGTATGGGCTTAGTAGGAGTTATAGAGTTTGAAATGAGTTTATTTAGGAGAAGGTTGGAGTGGCTTCAGTGGAGGAAAAGATGCGGGAAGTACGACTGATATGGTTCGGACACATGATAAGGAGGGGCATGGATGCCCCAGTTCATAGGTGCGAAAAGCTGGCTTTGGATGGTTTCAGGTGGGGTAGGGGTAGGCCAAAAAAATATAGGAGAGAGGTAATTAGGTGGGACATGGAGCAGTTACTGCTTACGGAGGACATGACCCTAGTTAGGAAGATCTGGAGGACATGAATTAGGATACAAGGCTAGTGCCAGTTTGGGTCGTCAGGGTAGGGTATTACTTGGTAGGTGTACTATTCTTGTTATGCTACCTCTCTTCCTGCTTTATTATGAACTTTTTTACTAGTCTTTTTGTAATATTCTTTGTAAATGTCATATTTATGTCATGTCATCCAATTCTATGCTTTATTATGGATCTGATTATTATTCCTTGTCTTGAGCAGGGGATCTTTCAGAAACAGCCTTTCTACTTCTCTGAAGGTAGTGGTAAAGACTGAGTATATCTTACCCTCCCTATATGCCACTATATGGGAATACACTAGATTTGATGTTGTTGTTGTTGTTGTCTTTTTGGTAACACGTACTATAAGACCCCACTAAGTTCCCTCATAGTCTGAGCCTTAAAGCGTGTCAGGCGAAGTGTAATTCAGGCCCTAAAAGATTGAGAAGTGACTTACCAAGTGATTGGTTTTTCAACTATATAAAATTTTCTTAAATTTGACCTTTTTTCATGTAGAGAATTGAATTAGCTTTTCAATGACACCAATTTTGTCCAAATTCGACATCGGGGTGAGAAGTTATGACCATTTTACTGAGAGTTATCGGAACCACCCAGGTGCGATGGACGATGCGATGGAAAAACGAGTCTACAATGGACATTCTTGACCAAGGCATAAACTCCCTTTCCTAGCCCAAGTGCGACTGCCAGGACAACAGACCGTTGCTGAGACCGTCACCACTAAGGCAGTGTGGTCTCATCTTGGCCATCGAGCGATGGATGATCCGATGGAACATTGTACCTGTGATGGACTAATGATCCAACCATCACATCAAGGAAGTATTGTCCCATTTTTGGTCATCGTGCAATGGACGACCTGATGGACCATCGGACCAACCATCACAGACACAGTTTAGTATTTTTAAGTCCTTTTTAATAGGGCCTTTTGGGTCGTTTTCCATTTAACCCTCAAATATATTCCAAATGAACATGATAGCCTCATAATGTCCGAAAATATCTAAAGGCTAGGGTTTCTTCCTCAAGAGCAAATATAAAACCCTTCTCCAAAAAATCCAAAAACTCACCATAGATTCTACAAATTGAGTTGAAATTTGAGTTCCCCAAGTTCAAAGGTTGCAAGAACTCTCTCTCAAGAGTAAGAAGAAGAGTTTAGAGAAATCTCGTCCATCCAATTTCATAATTGAAGGTATGCGGGGTTTTAAACAAGGGCAATCCTTTCATCCTTATTCCCAAAGTCTTATTTAAACTATGATTAGCTGCAATCTATGAGATTTTACATGAATTTGAATTAGGGTTTTTCACCCATTATTGTTGATTCCACTATTTTGATGTTTCCCATGAATTGAGTCTAATGGCATGATTTTCACATATTTTCTTGAGAAATTGCAGCTGGTTCTATACCCCATGATTTTAATCCTCGAGAAGTTAATAGTTGAAATGTTTGAGATATTAAAGTATATGAGTATGTTGAGATTTTGAGATAAATTGCTGACTTTTCCAGATTTCTACACAAGTTATGAATCTATATGCTATCTATTATGCTTTGGAGGAGTTTTAACTTAAGAATAAATTATGAATTATTGAGCCCTACTTGAGATTTGCAATTTTATGAACTCTTATGCTATAAGCACCCATGATTTGAGTATTCTGAGATTGTTTAGAAATGTTTTGACCTAATGGTCATTGAGTTTTGAAATCCACTCTACTATATAAGATTACAAATTTGATTATTGTGTTCTTATTGAACCATGAGATTATTTAAAGTGGATTTTCAAGAGATGAGAGAGATAAACTAAAGAGAGTAGTATTTAGCACCAAGCGGGTAAGTTACTATAGTTTTTTACACCAAAAATACATGCCACCGTAGGTTGAGTCTGAGGCCGAGTTTATGATTATCATTGGTCCTAAGGCCGAGTTGATATTGGGCCTGAGGTTGAGTTTTTTTAGTGATCACTGGACCTAGGTTATACTCCCTGGCAAGAGAATGATGTCTCTCCCCAACGTTAGGTCTCTTCCTTAGGAGGACAAATCATTGGACTCCATGTAGCTCGTAAAATAAACTATTCTCCATTGAGATCGAATATTTTCCCTTAAACTTAAAGCTTTGAGATAGGATATTTTCCTCTAAAAATAAAATACTTTCCCTTGATATAAGTATTTTTCCCTAGAGCTTGAAATGAGATATTTTTCTAACATGAATAAAATTCGTTAAAGTATGTTCCAAAGTTATATGATTTTGAATTCCAATTATTTAAGTTCAAAAGAGTTATGAGTTCTTGAACATTAAAGAAGTTTTACACTCTATAAGACATATGAATGAGTTTAAAGTGTTGTTTAAAGTTTACTTTAGCCTATTGGTAATGGGAATAAGAGAAGATTACCGATTTTAAAGTTAAACTATGATGACTCACAAGATTTGTGTTACATGCTCCAGTCTATATGATTTATGAGCTTTATATTTTATACCTATTCAAGCCATGTGAGTCATTATTTATTGTATGCATGATTGATTAAAGAGTACTGATGTAATTTTATATAAATGCATGAACCCCTACATACTCAGTACATTCCCAAGCACTGACTCACATATATGCCTATGTCCTACATTGTTTTATAATGTAGGTTCAGGTGCTCAGTCCCAGCCTCGTTAGTCATTACTGAGTACCTCTGTCTACATTCCTACAATGATGAGTCTTCATGGTTTGAGGACCTATCATCAGACATTTCAGTATTTTGACAGACTGTGTTATTACTTTCAATTCATTTCGATCCAGTTGAGGACCTGTGCCAATGGCTCTCTAGTTCATGGATTAGTAGAGGATTTGTCAGACTAGTTATCTAATTGTGGTTGTGTTGAGGTTTTTTGGAATTTCTTAGTTATTTGGACAGAGCATTTTCTCTGTATTTCCTTTCATTTGATATGAATATGCTAGTGTTTGAATGATTTCATCTTGAAATGAGTGTTATTAGTAGAAATAGGCTCAAAGGGTTAGCATGGGTCTACTTGTAGCCTTAAGCACTGTGTGATATCCCGAGAGGCAATTTTGGGTTGTTACAAAGTTGGTATCAGAGCCTAAGGTTCTAAGGAGTCCTAGGGAGTCTGACAAGCAACGTTGAGTAGAGTATTGATCATTGGTGTGCAGCGCACCACACCTATGAGCAAGAGGCTACAAGGCATTGTAGGAAAAAGTTGTTTCTTTCTTTCAGATTACATCATGCCTACATTTTCCCTCTCATCTAATAATTTGTGCTCTTATATTTCATAAAATACCTCTCCAAAGAGCGAATTCTTGCAGGAACGATGATGAGAAACCCCTACCAATTGATTCTTTGAATGAGACTATGTCTCATACCAAGTTTCGAGCATCTTTTCAGGCGTTAGCCAAAGAAGTCACCGCTAATGCTTGGGCTAATAACTAGTCTACAGTTGCTTATTAGTAGGGAGGTGATGTAGCTGTGGCTTCGATTCATGATTTCATGTGTATGAATCCACCATAGTTTTATGGGTCTAAGATAGATGAGGACCCACAGTTGTACCTTGAGGAGGTGAGAAAGATCACGGAGGTAATGCATGTTTTTGAGGAAAAAAGTGTTGAGTGGGCATATTACAGGATAAAAGACATATCTTATGACTGGGTTGTATCATGGAGGAAGGGTAGAGGTGAGGATGCTACTCTTATGACTTGGCAGGTGTTCCAAGATGCATTTTGGACAAGTTCTTTCCACTTAAGATGAGGGAAGAAAAGATTGAGGAGTTTATGAAATTAAGGCAGGGATCCATGGCTATTAAGGAGCACTGCTTGAAGTTTAACTAGTTGGCTAAGTATGCTCCTTATTTAATTTCTGACACCGAGCTAGTATGATCAAGTTCATGATGGGTGTTTTTGGTTTGGTGCTGAAATAGTGTAAGACTGTGATGCTACATAGGGATATGGATTTGGCAAGATTGAGTGAGGGGTAACAAGAGGGCTAGAACTGAGCAACATGAGTTTAGCCTGCCTAGATTCTATGGAGGAAACCGCCCTTAGTTTCAAAGGTGTCCATCTATACCAGCATCTTCACCAGTTAGTGCTCCTGTGCCTGGAAGTAGGTAGGAGAAATAAGGCAGATGTTTTATGTCTAGGTCACAAAACAGTATTGGTAATAGGACCAATTATCCTCCTTGTGCTAAGTGTGGTAGAGATTATCCCTATGAGTGTTTTGTAGATTTGAGGGGTTGTTTTAGTTGCGGCAAGCAAGGCCATAGACTTAGAGATTATCCTCATTCTAGACAGGGGAACAGAGATGACCGACCTCAGGCACTGGCTACTAGTGCACCAGCTCATGCACGTCGTTCCTCCCTTGCTCAAGGCCCTTCATCTAGCACTGCTGGTGGCTAGCGCTAGAATAGATTCTATGACTTTCTATCTTATCAGGAGATAGAGGCCTCTCCCGATGTTGTTACCAGTATTCTCCATGTCTTTTCCCTTGATTTTTATGTGTTGTCGGACCCTGGGTCAAGTCTCTCTTATGTGACCCCATTTGTATTTGTGAATTTCAAAATGAGTCCTAAAATTATTATTGAGCCTTTCCTAGTCTCCATCCCCGTAGGGGCATCAATTGTTACTAAACAAGTGTGTAGAGATTGTCCTATTAGTGTTCTTCATAGAGTCATACTTGATGATTTGATAGAGTTAGACATGGTAGATTTTGACCTCATTTTGGGTATGGATTGGCTTCATTCTAGTTATGCGTCTATAGACTATCGTACACGTGTGGTCAAGTTTTAATTTCCTGATGAACCAGTGTTGGAGTAGTACGGGAGTTTGGTATCTCCCAAGAGTACTTTTATCTCTTATCTAAAAGCCAGAAAGCTAATATCCAAGGGTTGTATCTATCACCTAGTTAGAGTCAAAGACACTATGTTCGAGGCTCCAACTATTCAGTTAGTTGGTATTGTTAATGAGTTTCTAGATGTTTTTCTAGAAGATCTCCCAGGAGTACCTCCCGATAGAGACATAGAATTTGCTATTGACCTTTTTCCTGACACTCAGCCCATTTCTATTCTTCCATATAGTATGGTGCCTGCAGAGCGTAAGGAGTTGAAAGAGTAACTCAAAAATCTCTTAGACAAAGGTTTCATTAGGCCCAATATTTCTCCTTGGGGAGCACTTGTCTTATTTGTGTGAAATAAAAATGGTTCTTTTTATATGTTATTGACTACCGTCAGCTTAACAAGGTCACCATCAAGAACAAGTATCCTCTTCTGAGAATTGATAACCTATTTTATCAGTTTCAAGGTGAAAGTTTTTCTCCTAGATAGACCTTAGATCCAGCTATCATCAACTTAAAGTGAGGGAATGTGATATTCCAAAGATAGCTTTACAAACCCTCTATGGTTACTTTGAGTTTTTAGTCATGTTCAAGAAATATCTCTATATATTTGTCATTATTTTCATAGATGATATCCTTTTGTACCCCTTAATGAGAATGACCATGCGAATCATCTTAGAATTGTCTTGGAAACCCTTAGAGATCACCAGTTGCTCCCACAATTTAGTAAGTGATAATTTTGGCTAAGGTCTATAGCCTTTCTGGGTCATATAATTCCAGCCCAAGGTATAAGAGTTGATCTCCAAAAGATAGAAGATGTTAAAAATTAGCCTAGACCAATCTCCCTATCTGACATTAGGAGTTTCTTGGGTCTAGCTGGATACTTCACCATTTTATTGAGGGTTTCTCTTCTATTGTATCTCACATGACCCAGTTGACCCAAAAAAAAGTCAAGTTCTAGTGGTCAGATTCCTGTGAGAAGAGATTTTAGGAGTTGAAGACTCGACTTACTTCAGCCTCTGTGTTGACTTTGCCTGATAGTACAAATTGTTTTGTGGTGTATTGGGATGCCTCTAGAATTAGTTTGGGTTGTGTTTTGATAAAAAAGGTAAGGTTATAGCCTACGCCTCTAGACAGTTAAATTCACATGAGAAGAATTACCCAACCTATGATCTTGAGTTAGTTGCTATGGTCTTTTCTTTGAAAATCTGGAGACACTATCTTTATGGTGTTTATGTTGATGTATTTACTGATCATTAGAGCCTGCAGTATGTGTTTACTCTAAGGGAGTTGAATCTTAGGTAGAGGAGGTGGTTGGAGTTGTTCAAAGACTATAATATGAGTATGTTGTATCACCTGATCAAGGCCAATGTAACGGCGGATGTACTTAGCAGATTGTTTATGAGTTGTATTGCCCATGTACAGGAAGGTAAGAAAGAGTTAGCTTATGATGTGCATTATTTTGTTAGATTGGGTGTTAGGTTGTTTGATTTAGCTGAGGGAAGTACTTTGGTGCAAAGTAGTTCCGAATCCTCTTTAGTTTCGAAAGTGAAGGAGAAGCACGAGAGAGATCCTAGTTTGGTCAGACTAAAGGAGACAATTAAGGACCAAAAGGTATAGGTTTTCTCCTAAGGGGGAGATGGTGTGTTGAGATTGCGAGGAAGCTTATGTGTTCCGTGTGTTGATGATCTAAGGCAAAGGATTATGGATGAAGAACATGGCGCGCAGTATTCTATTTATCCCGGCACTACCAAGACAAACCGCGACTAGTAGAAAATCTATTAGTGGAATGGTATAAAGAAAGATATAGCCGAATTCGTAGCAAAGTGTGCAACGTGCCAAAAGGTTAAGGTAGAGCACCAAAGACCTGGTGGTGTAATGCAAGAGTTTGGTATACCCACTTGGAAGTGGGAGGCGGTGAATATGGACTTCATAACTGGATTGCCTCTTTCGCATCGTCATCATGATTCTATTTGGGTTGTTGTAGACAGGATGACTAAGGCCGCACATTTTTTACCCGTGCATACTTTTATTCAGCTGAGGATTACACTAGATTATATATCCAGGAGTTAGTCAGGATGCATGGAGTTCCCTTATCCATCATTTCAGATAGGGGAACTTAATTTACTTCTCAGTTTTGGAGGGCGTTCCATTAGGGTCTTGGTACCCAAGTCCTTTTAAGTTTTGCTTTTTATCCACAGATAGATGGTCGGGCTGAGAGGACCATTCAAACTCTAGATGATATGTTGAGGACCTGTGATCTTGATTTCAAAGGTAGTTGGGATGAGCATTTGCCATTGATAGAACTTTCCTATAATAATAGTTACCATGCTAGTATCCAGATGGAACCATTTGAGGCCTTGTATGGTAGAAGATGTATATCACCCACAGGTTGGTTTGAAGTGGGTAAACCGGCCGTGATTGGGCCTAATGCAGTATTTAAAGCTACGGAGAAAGTTAAGTTGATTAGAGAGAGGTTAAAGATAGCTCAAAGTCGTCAAAAGTCATATGCCGATGTGAGGAGAAGAGATCTTGAGTTTAAAGTAGGTTATTTGGTGTACTTGAAGATTTCACCCATGAAAAGGGTGAAGAGGTTTGGTAAAAAGGGAAAGCTTAGTCCCCGTTATGTTGGTCCGTATAGATTTTTGAGCCATGTTGGGAAAGTAGACTATGAAGTTGAGTTGCCCATAGAGTTATCTGTTGTTCATCCAGTTTTTCATGTCTCCATTCTTAAAAAGAATATTGGTGATTCTGCTGTAGTAGATCCCTCAGAGAGTGCTGATATTCAAAATAGTCTTTCATTCGATAAGATTCCTGTTGAAATCCTAGATTTTCAGATCTGTAGACTGAGGAACAAAGAGGTTCCTTTAGTCAAAGTTTTGAGGTGGAACTAGTCAGTTGAGGGATCTACTTGGGAGGCAGAAGCAGACATGCGAGCCAAGTATCCGCACCTCTTTTTCGTGAGTTTAGATCAATCCGAAGGTATTATTCTTCTTTAATTCAGACCTTCTAATCGAAAGTTCAGCTATGTATCTATTCTTGCATGAGTTCCTGCAATTTTTGAGGTATTCAAGAGTTTAGAGAGATTTTGAACCGTTTAGCAAATTGCTTCAGCTATGTGTACTCTGTTTTTCTTGTGTTCTTTGTCTAACTAGCGACATTCGAGGATGAGTGCTTTCAAGGGTGAGATATTGTAAGTCCCCGCAAAGTTCCCTCATTGTCTGAGCCTTAGAGCATGTCAAGCGAAGTATAATTCCGGCCCTAAAAGATTAAGAAGTGAATTCCCAAGTTATTGGTGTTTCATCTATATAGAATTTTCTCAAATTTGAATTTTTTCATGTAGAGAATTGAATTACTTTCCAACGACACCAATTTCGTTCAAATCCAACATCGGGGTGAGAAGTTATAGCCATTTTATTGATAGTTGTCTGAACCGCCTAGTTATGATGGACGATCTGACGGACCATCGAGTCTGCGATGGACCATAGTTCAGACTGTCACAACCAAGGAAGAAACTCCCTTTCCTGGCCTAACTGCGACGCCCAGGATGATGGACCGTCAAGGCTGCGATAGACCGTCACTGAGACCGATTTTGTTTAGTGATCACCGGACCTAGGTTATACTCTCTGGTAAGAGTATGACGCCTCTCCCCAACATGAGATCTCTTCCTTAGGAGGACAAAACGTTGGACTTTATGTAGCTCGAATGGTTTCTGTCGATTATATGAAACTCCCTAAACTAAAGTATTTTCCATTGAGATAGAATATTTTCCCTTAAACTAAAGATTTGAGATAAGATATTTTCCTTTAAACTAAAATACTTTCCCTTGATATGAGTATTTTTCCCTAAATCTTGAAATGAGATATTTTCCTAACTTGAATGAAATGCCTTCAAGTATGTTCAAAAGTTATATGATTTTGAATTCCAAGTATTTGAGTTCAAAATAGTTATGAGTTCTTGAGCATTAAAGAAGTTTTACTCTCCATGAGACATATGAATGAGTTGAAAGTATTGTTTAAAGTTTCCTTTAGCCTATGGGTAATGACAATAAGAGAAGATTACCGGTTTCAAAGTTAAATTATGATGACTCACGAGATTTGTGTTACATGATCCATTCTACATGATTCATGATCTTTAAATTTTATACTTATTCAAGCCATGTGATTCTTTACTTATTGTATGCATGATTTGATTAAAGAGTATTGATATTGTTTTATATAAATGCATGCACCCCTACATACTTCATTGCATTCCCAAGTGCTGATCCACATATACATATATTTGCTACATTGTCTTATAATGTAGGTTCAGGTGCTCAGTCCCAGCCGTATCAGTGACTTTCGAGTACCTCTGTGTACATCCCTGTAATGGTTGAGGACCTATCATCATACATTTTAGTATTTTGAGAGACTATGTTATTACTTCAGTTCATTTCGAGTCAGTTGGGTACTTGTCAAATGGCTCTCTAGTTCATGGATTAGTGGAGGCTTTGTTAGACTAGTTATCACATTGTGGTTGTGTTGAGATTTTTCGTTATTGCTTGGTCATTTCGATTGAGAATTTCTTCGTATTTCCTTTCATATGATATGACTATGCTAGTGTTTGAATTATTTCATCTTAAAATGAGTGTTATTAGTAGAAACAGGCTCAAAGTGTTAGCTTGGGGGCTACTTGTAGCCTTAAGCACCGTGTGACATCCCGAGAAACGATTTTGGGTCATTACACATGCATGCCATTTTTCCTTTGGTACTCTATCCAGATAAATTTTCATATGCTGGAGAGTAACTGATGATCCATAACAAAGATGCATGCAACATGAAATTCTTTTTAGTTGGTCTATCATAGGTCTCAACACCAATTTCCCTTAACTCATTCAATTCTTCTATTAATGGCTGAAGATATATAGCAATTGCATTTCTTGGACCATTTGGACCAGGAATAAGCATTGACAAAATAAAATTTTCTTGTTTTATACACAACCAAGGTGGTAAATTATAACGAATAAGAACCACAGACCAAATGCTATGTGAGGTTTTTGAATTTCAAAATGGCTGAAATCCATTACTAGCAAGTCCAAGTCTAATATTACAAGGCTCGTCATATAATGAAGGATAATGTTCATAAAGTGACTTCCATGCCATTAAATCAGTCGGGTGCCTCTTATTTTATCATCATATCTTTTATCCTTATCCCATGTCATTAGAATAGATGTTTTTGTAAACAGAAATGACATCTGAAGTCTAGGCTTTAAGAGAAAATCACGCTAAACTTTTTGATGCTATCTTTTTACCTTTTTTGTTCCTTGTTACCCCACTATGGGTATGTATTTTCCACCTAGACGCACTATAAACTTTGCAAGAATCAAGTAAGCTATCTTCCTTCTAGTATAACATGCAATTATTAGTGCAAACATCCATATTATTGTATGAAAGTTTGAGTTTACGAATTATTTTCTTTTCCTCACAATATGAGTCTGGAAAATTGGAGCCATCAGGAAACAACTCCTCTTTCAACATTTTCAATAACATTGTAAATGATCCATTACTCCAACAACCCATATTTTTTATGTGAAGCAATTTAAACATAGAGGAAAGCTTTGACACTTTTGAATTTTGGTACAATGGCTGCTCGAAAACCTTCAATAGTTTGTAAATTTTTTTTGCATTAAGATTTGGATCCTCCTCAACTAAATCATCACAATCAGTGTGTGTAGGCCCAACATCAAGATTAGGAAACAAATATCTTAATAATTCTTCCACTTCATCTTTACTCTATCATTCTTGCATTTCATCATCATATTCATCTTCAGATTCAGATAACGATTCACCCAAATGCTCCTCGTGGTGAAACCTGAAAGTATAATTTTAAAATATTCCATGTACTTTTAAATGTGTCTCAACTATTTTATGAGTTCCCAAAGTAATATTTCAACAGTTGGTACATGGACATTGTATTTCATGTTCTTCTCCTATTTTTTGAAAAACATAATTCAAAAAAAATTTCACCCCATTTTTGTATATTTCAATGGAAAGTCATTAATAAGTTGCATCCATTTCTTACTCGGTGCCATAACCTTGTAAAATAAACATAATATTAGATTGAGAAAAATATTACACTGAGAAAAATATTAGATTGAGAAAAATACATACAATAAGGTTAAGAGGTCAATTTTCAGACGTACAATGAAAGACTAAGATGTGAACAACTATAGACCAACTTTAACCTAGGATCTTATGTGAGCTTAAGAACATACTGATCATGAGTTTAACGAATCTCTATAACTATTTTCAATTTTACCATTTATCTTATCAAATAGATTGACATCTACAAATATGAACCTTGGGATCTTCCCAGTATGTATCTGTCTACTTACTTAACTCTCTTTAGCTACTCAATATATCATATAATTACATATATTTAATCCATATATATCCTTAATTACATATGCTTAATCTATTTTGGAGGCTTTATATATCTTATATGAAACATACTAGCCAAACATGTACATCAATCATCATACCTAGCTGGAATATTTTTTTATGTTTTCATGTAGAAGTTCAGGATTAGTTGTAGTATATAGTAACCCTAAAGCTTTTAATGTGAAAACTAACACATATTCTAGAATCTAATCCCAAAATTTTAAGTTTTTACATTTTGAATTATCAAATAAGGAATATTAGTAGGTTCGATAAATAATGGATATATATGAAGAGATTTTCTCAACAAAAACACATTAATTTGACCAAAGTTGTTGAGCTCTACTCCACTCATACCTAAAACTCTAAATTAGCCCCCCTCTACACATAATAATATTATTTTCTTTTGATGTGTTGTCAATATTGTTGTAGAGTCAAGCAACATGAGAGAAAAGGAATGGTAATTCTATTGTAATAAAGGTAGAAAATATAAGAAGAGTATTAGACCTAACAAGGTGACTGTTCTGGAAGGCTATTGGCATCAACAGACCTATTTATAGTTCTACTGCTTGTCATGAATGTATTGTCCTCAAGAAGTCATTATTTTATACTACTGAGGTAGTGCTGGAAAAGGCACAAAAACTGATTGGATGATGCATGAG
The DNA here is from genome assembly GCA_030864225.1 of Capsicum baccatum var. pendulum. NCBI lineage: Eukaryota > Viridiplantae > Streptophyta > Magnoliopsida > Solanales > Solanaceae > Capsicum > Capsicum baccatum. Next base: position 190,536,833 of record CM061559.1, on the reverse strand, counting down.
TTTTGATTTCCTACCGAAAATGACAACTCTACTAAACGTATTAAATCTAAAAACATTGCTCAAGAAGCTGTAAATATACTAATCCATTGAGTCTTACATGTTTAGCTAACGCGAAATAAAAAAAAACACATGTGTGTTAAGTTTTTGCCTGCTCTAATATCAAATTGTATTGTACTTATAACCACTACAAATAATTTTAGTTATATTATGTCACACACAAATCTTAATTTAGATTTAAAGCTATTGTTCTGATGAAATTTTTGGGTTTTGAAGGAAGTTTGGACTCTCTACAGAATCTTTAAGAAAAATGGTTCATATAAGAAGTGCGTGCCTGCAAAATGGATAATAGCAGCAGAAAAGTGAAACCTATTAGTGGACAAAAGTTCACAAACATACAATGCAGATTCTTAATCACATAATTATGTCATAATCTTTGGTTCTCCAGCTCCTATCGTTCTGCACAATAATAAAAACACTATTACTCATGAAACCAAACCCTTTATTAGATGCCATATTCATGATCAAAACATACCAAATAACAACTATTATAACCAAGAACCAAAACATCTATAATTTTCATATTTGTTACAATGGAAAATAGGAAATAGAACATCTGTGAACAACTACATATGGTTAACCTATTTTAAAGGCTTTATATATCTTACATGAAATATACAAGAAAAACATGTACATTAATCATCATATCTAGCTAGAACATCTTTTTATGATTTCATGTCAAAGTTCAGGATTAGTTGTAGTATATATTAACCCTAAGGTTCAAAACAACTGACATATTGATAAAGTATATTACTGAAATAATAATCTGCAAAACAGAATACTATCTAAAAATTTAGTCTAAAAAACCTCTAACTGAACTGTCTGAAAGTAGAGTTGATGGAACAGTCCCAACACTAACTCCAACTACTGAAATACTAAAAATAAAACATATCCTCGATAGATGAGGACTCACTATGAAATCTGAAACTACTGGCTGAATCTGAATCTATCTATGTGTGGGCAGGAACCTGAGCGTCCGAACCTATGATATGAGACATCATAGATAAATGAAAGAGTAAGCGTTAGTATGTGGAATGTACTGGTATGGTAGATGAGGTAAGGCTGAAAGCAAGTTTTCATATGCATGAACAATAACTGACTGAATGATATAGAGTAACTGAATATTAGAGTACAAGGATAACTAATATTACTGTAAATACTAAGTATGCAATACTATGCATATAAATAAATACTGTGATTGAGCTTGTCTGAAGCTAAGTCTTGAGTCTTGATACTGAGTAACTTATATCTAAAGTTACTAATAACTGAGTTACTGATACTGATTGACTATATCTGACAGTCTTGATTCTGTAGAAATGAACTGAGTTTTATTCTGAAGACTGAAACTAAAATTGTGGGAGGTAATCATCTACCGATATGCCCCATATAATATAACTGAGTTGGGGTCAAACATGTGGCTCTATTTGGAAGGGTGGTAGTATAGTGTCACGGGTAAAGACACTGAAGACTTACCATCTATTGGCAGGTGCCCTAAAAAAGAAATGGTGATACCCTCTACTGGTAGGTAAAGCACCTCATCAACCCTCAAATGGCATTTTGATGTCTCAATCTACGCTGGCTAAGTAGTTCTGGAATGGAAGAATTGCTTCTAAGGACCACACCCTTTACTGACAGGTGAGCCCCCATACTTAGGTTCACTCGGTACTGAATCCTACTCCCAACTGAAAGGCACTGAACTAGGTATATTGAACTGGACTGTACTTAAACTGAGTTTACAAAGTTTTCTTGAGTTCTATAACTGACTGAGTTCTACTGAGTTGTGTGACTGGCTGAATTCTACTAATCGTGACATGATTGATACTATTCTGTAACTAACTCTGGCTCTAGGTAAACAACTAAATTATCGGGTATGAAATACCCCCAGGACTCGATAGCATAAAATAAAGGCATAACATAATCTTGAATAACATAAAAATGTTCACTTGATCATAATTCATACATTGATTTATTTCATCAAACACTTGTAAAGCATTTACTTGTACATAAATGGGGATTACATGATATCATGTCATAATGACACTATTTCATTCACATAGGTATTTTATCAAACACATGGGGACCATGCTTAGGTTATAAAATAACCAACACATAAAAGTATCATGGCTACATCAATAAACATGCAAATTGAAAGGTTTATCATGAAGATCATATGATTCAACACATATAATTATTAATTACATGAAAACATGTAATTTAATCATGGACTGAGACCAAACAATAACATGAGCCTAAATTCAATTCAATTTCAAGCATGTAATTCATAAATCAATAATATTTTAGTTTTAAAAACACGTCGTGGACTCTATGGGTGAAAGAAACCCATAGATTAACACCTAACATACCTGAGTTGATAATTTCTTGTAGTTCTTAGAGAAATTCTTGAGATTTACTTTGATTTGTTGGAGCTAGGGTTTTGCCCCTTTTGAGAGAGAATGGCATAATATTTGAATAAAGTGAATAAATAATGAGATAATAGGTTATTTAGGGGTTTAATTTTCTGATTAGACTAATTAGGAACGTGGAAAAATACCCATTTACCCTTAGGAATGACTTAAAAGTCATTATTGGAAAAACCTGACCTGGACCCCTGGCGCGACGTGGTTCTATTGTTCCGTGTCACTGAAAATTAACAATTCGGAAAATGCACGGTGGCGTGATACAGTGGTATCACGTTGCCACACTGGGTGCAACCTGGACGTTCACTGCGATGCGGTGGGATCGCGTTGGAATAATAGAAAAGAACAATTATGAAATTGAGCCTTGGCTCGATGCGCCATGATCACCGAGGCTTACTGGATTTGACTATTACCATTTGTTCATGCTCCACGATACGCTGAAGTGCTAGTTGGCACCCTATTTTACAAAAATGGCTCTAACTCTTCACCCGAGTATCGGATTTGGGCAAATTTTATATCGTTGGAAAGATAACTGAATTTCCTATGAATTGGAAGGCTGTAAACTGAAAAATATTTAGTATTTTAAAAAATTTTATATTATACAATTCATGGACTGAGAGTTAATTTAAGTTAGGGAAATATGGGGTATAACAATATCTCCCCCTTGGGAACATTCATCCTTGAATGAGAATGACTAAGCTAAGGAACAATGATAGACTAAGATTACACACTGAACATGCACACTTAAACATGACTACATGAAAAAACTACTGATAAGCTGAGTTCTCATACTGAACAAGCGTATTCGATGCATGGAACACATGACTGAAGTTACTGATAAGCTGAATTTTCATATTGAACATGCATATCTGATGCATGAGTGCATGAATGAACTAATTCACAAATGCATGACTGAATATAAAATGGTAACTGATACCAAGATTATAACTGTAACTGAACATAAAACTGAGTAAATCAAGGGAAGACTATTACGTTGAGCTGAATTTGAGTTTGCGGAGAAGAGGTGAGGATACTTGGTCTGCATATATGCTTCTGTTTTCCAAGTACCTCCCTCAATGGAATAATTTTTCCAAAGAACTTTAACTAAGGGAACTACATTGTTACTCAATCTGTGAATCTGTCGATTGAGGATCTGGACTGGAACCTCTTTGAAAGACAGATCATTCTGAATGTCTATGCCCTCTAAGAGAACTATGATAGCGGGGTAACCAATGCATTTACTTAGCAAGGAGGCATGTAATACTGGGTGTAATGAAGCTAGATCTGAAGGCAACTCGAGCTCTTAATCTACCTTTCCAAAACAATTGAGAATTCTATAAGGACTGACATATCGAGGACTGAGCTTTCCCTTCTAACCGAACCTCTTTACTCTATTTATGGGAGAGATTTTAAAGAATAAAAATCACTGATATCAAACTCGAGATCCTTTTTCCTCACATCTACATACGATTTTTGTCAGCTCTAGGAAGCCCTAAGCCTTTCTCTGATCAGCTGAACCTTCTCTAAGACATTAAACACTAAGTCAGGCCCTACTACTGTGACCTCACCTACCTCAAACCTACCAATTGTATATCTACATCTCCTACCATAAAAAGCCTCAAACAGAACTATCTGAATACTAGAGTGATAGATGCTATTGTATGCGAATTCGATCAAAGGCAAGTGGTCATTCCAACTACCTTTAAAATTTACAACGCAGGATCTTATCTTATCTTCTAGAGTCTAAATGGTCTTTTCTACTTGACCATCTGTCTGAGGGTGGAAGGTTTTACTGAGGTAAACTCGGGTACCAAGACCGTTTTAGAATGCATTCTAAAAATGAGTGGTAAATTAGGTACCTCTATCTAAGATAATGGACACTAGAACTATGTGTAACTTGGCTAACTATCTGATATAGAGTTTACCGTAGTCCTTGGTTGAATAGAAAGTATGAATAGGCAAGAAATGAGCTGATTTGGTCATCCTATCTACGATAACCCAAATAGAATCATGTCGATGACGAGTATGAGGCAAACCTGTCACAAAGTCCATGTTTGCTTCTTTCCATTTCCATATGGGAATACTAAACTCCTGCATGGACCTACTAGGTTTCTGAAGCTCAATCTTAACCTGCTTACATGTAGAGCACTTGGCTACAAACTTCAAAATATCCCTTTTCATCCCACACTACCAATAGATCTCCCCCAAATTGTGATACATCTTACTGGCCCCTGGATGAATAGAGTATTGCGCACTATGCACTTCTGCAAGAATTCACTGCCTCAAGTCATTTACATGTGGCACACATAAACGACCCTAGAAATACAACACATTATTTCCCCCTTGGGAGAAAACCTCTACTTTCTGATCTCTGACTGACTCATTAAACTTAACAAGGTTGGGATCTCTATCCTGCTTTTCCTTCACTTTGGAAACTAGAGATGATTCTAAACTATTTGGCACCCACACACTACCCTCTGCTAAATCGACTAAGGAAACACCTATTCGGGCAAGCTGATGAACTTCTTGAACTAACTGTTTCTTATTATTCTAAACATGAGAACCACTACCTATAGACAATCTACTAAGAGCGTCAACCACTACACTGGACTTGTCTAGGTGATACAAAACACTCATATCATAATTTTTTAACAACTCTAACCACCTTCTCTGACACAAGTTCAAATATTTTTGAGAGAACACATACTTCAATCTTTTGTGATCTGTGAACACATCTACACGCACCCCTTACAAGTAGTGCCTCCAAATCTTTAAGTCAAACACTATAGATGCTAACTTGAGCTCATGAGTTGGGTAATTCTTCTTTTGAGGCTTAAGCTATCTGTAGGAATAGGCTTTGACCTTACCTCTCTGCATGAGGACACAAGCCAAACCTACTCTGGATGTGTCACAATACACAACAAACACATATGAACCATTTGGTAGAGTCAAAGCTTGGGCTGAGGTAAGTTGAGTCTTCAACTCCTGAAAACTCTTCTCATAAGAATCTAACAATAGAAACTGGACTTTGTTCCGATTCAATCTAGACTGGGGGATGCAATAAATGAAAACCTTCAACAAACCCTTTGGTAATAGCCAGCTAAACCCAAGAAACTCTAGATATCAGATGGAGAGATAGGTTTAGGACAACTTCTCATCGCCTTAGTCATTTGAGAATTAACTCTAATGCCATCACTAGAAATAATATGACAAAGGAATGCTACTGAACTTAGCCAAAATTTTCACTTACAGAATTTGACTAACAACTGATGAATTCTGAGAGTCTGAAGTATGATTCTTAGGTGCTCTATGTGATCATTCTCGCTATGAAAATAGACAAGAATATCATTGATGAAGACTATAATGAACATGTCTAAGTACTACTTGAACATACAATTTATTAAGTCCATGAAAGCTACTGAGGCTAGTAAGACCAAAGGACATGACTAGAAATTTGAAATGACCATACCGGGTTCTGAAAGCTATTTTTAGAATGTCACGTTCTTTAAACCTGAGCTGATGATAGCATGATTGATTTCTATCTTTGAAAATTAACTAGCGCCCCGAAGTTGGTAGAATAAGTGATCTATTCTAGGAAGTGGATATTTATTCTTAACTGTGACTTTGTTCAACTGATGGTAGTCTATACACATTCTAAGAGAACCATCATTATTATGCACGAATAAGACTGGTGCACCCTACGGGGAAATGCTGGGTCTAATGAATCCCTTATCTAGGAGATCCTTCAATTGTTCTTTTAACTCCTTGAGTTCTACTGGTGGCATTCTGTATGGAAGAATAGATATGGGCTGAGTATCTGGAAGAAGGTCTATTCTGAAGTCTATTTTCATAATGGGAGAAACTCCAGGAAGATCTTCGAGAAGCACATCTCAGAATTTAATTATTATTGGAACTGACTCAAGACTGGGAGTCTCTGAACTAGAGTTATTGACTTATACAAGATGATAGACACATCCCTTGGATATCATTTTTCTCTCTCTAAGGTATGAAATCAGCTGACCCTTAAGCACTGTAGTACTACCTCTCCATACAAGGACTGGTTCATTTGGAAACTAAAAATGAACTATTCTATTTCTACAATCAACTGAGGCATAGCATGAATAGAGCCAATATATGACGAGAATTACATCAAAATCTACCATCTCTAGATCTACAAGGTCTGCTATAGCAACTTTCTGAGATATCATTAGTGAACAGTTCTTGTATACCCATCGGGATATGATAGATTTACCCACTGGGGTAGAAACTGAGAGAGGCTCTGCTATGATTTCTAGACTGACTTCAAAGTTAATGACTATATAAGAAGATTTTTAATGTACCAGTGACCACATCAGGAGAATTTTCCTAATTTTGTCTGGACTGAAGTGCATAAATCCTATTTGGGCATTGTCCACTAGTGGCACTGAAAGTAGCAGCCTACTGATTCGGGCTACCCGACTGAGCTGAAGGATGATTATACTAACCTTGATAACCTAACTAAAGATAATCTCTAACTCTGTGGCCAGGATTTCCACACCCAAAACAAATATCACTACCAGATCTGCAGACACCTTGATAGTTTCTGCCACATGTCTGATAAAGATGATTTGTTCGAGAACTGCTGACACTACTTTGAGATTTAAAGCCTCATGCCCTATATTTTCCACCATTTTTGAACTTAGGTACTAGAGAAATGGCTGATGACGAAGCTGGAATTGAAGATTTTGGGCCAAATTGGGAACAGTTACTGCCCTCTAACATAGGTTGACAAAAATTAAAGATACTTATTCTAGGTCTCTTGTTTTGCCTCTCTCTCTCTCTATTATTAGTCTCTTTTATCTATCTAGAATGGACCATGAGCCTGTATATGTTTGTCTTCTTAATCAACATCATAGCTCTGCACTCTTTAACCATACTATCTGATACCCTAGACATGAACTTGCTTATTCTGGACCTACTATCTGCTACTACATGGAGAGAATACCTAAATAACCGAGTAAACTTGAGGGAATACTCTTTCACACTCATACTTCCCTGCCAGATATTAATGAAATCTAACACCTTAGCTTCTCTTAGCTCTAAGGGTAAGAATCTATCTAGGAAAGCAGTAGCAAACTCTTCCCACTGTATGGTCTCTTCATCTGTGACCCTGTCTACCTTCCACTGGTTAAACCATGCATGAGCTATATCTTGTAGATGATAGGCAGCTAACTCAGCACTCTCACTAGAAGTCACTCTCATAATATCTATGACTTTTTAAACCTAATCGAGGAACTCCTGTGGATCCTCTTCGAACTTAGATCCTGAGAATAGGAGAGGATTCATTTGGGTGAAGTCCTGAATCCTGGATGCAGCAGCATTGGCCACTGGGTTGGCCTAAACAGCAGCTGGCCATTTATTTTGAGCTGCAATAGAATTGGCTAGAGTAGTGAATGCAAGAATTTTGCATGAGAGATATGCTCATCCAGGGGATCTGCCTGAACGGGCTGAGGTGCTAACAGATTTCCGGTTCTCCTTTCGTTAGTCTTTTTAGGAGACATATTCTGTAAACTAAAGAAAGAAATAGATTAGACTAAAAGTTTAACTTGAGCTTATGCTTACTCGCATGACATGAATACTAAAAGAAGGGAAACTTTTCCTGAAACATCTCATAGCCTTCTGTCCATAAATGTGGCGTGCTACACACCCATGCACAAGACTTAAATTGATGCAACTTTCAGTCTCCCTAGTACTCTGTTGAAACTTAGGGCTCTAATACTAAGTTTGTAATGCCCCGAGTCTGTAGCCCAGACGCTACAAGGTTCTTCCGACACCGAAGGACCATAAGCTAACCCATGATTGATATCTTCTATAAGCACTGAATAATAATACTATAATAAATGCAGAAAATAGGCTGAAATACCATAAGGTTCAAAATATCTAAAATACGGATAAAGTATATTACTGCAATAATAATCTTTAAAACTAAATATTATCGTAAAAGCAAGTATGAAAACCCTCTAACTAGACTATCTGAAAGTGGAGATGATGGGATAATCCCTCAACTAACTCCAACTACTAAAAACTGAATAAAAATATATCTTTAATAGATGAGGACTCACTAATAACTTTGACACTGCTGGATGAATCTAAATTTGTCTATGCGCGGTCGGGAACCTGAGCATCCAAACCTATGATATAAGATATCACATCGCAAAGAAAGAGTATGCGTCAGTATTTGGAATGTACTGGTATGCTAGATAAGGAACAACTGAATGCAAAGGTTCATATGCATGAATAATAACTAACTAAATGATATAGAGTAACTGAACATGAGAGTACAGGGATAACTGATACTACTGTAAATACTAAGTAAGCACTACTGTGCATATGAATAAATACTATGACTGATCTTGTCAAAGCAATGTCCTGATTCCTGATACTAGGTAACTGATATCTGAAGTTACTGATAACTGAGTTATTGATACTGATTGACTATATCTCGTAGTCCTAATTCTGTAGAGCTGAACTGGGTTCTATACTAATGACTGAAACTAAAACTGTGGGAGGTAATCATCCAACCGACATTCCCCAAATAAGATAATTAAGTTGCGTCCAGCCTGTGACTCCGGTTGGAAGGGTGTTAGTACCGTGCCATGAGTAAAGATACTGAAGAGCCACCTTCTACTGGTAGGTTCCCTAAATGAGAAAAGATGGTACTCTCTACTAGCAGGTAAAACACCTCATAAATCCTCAACTGGCAGGTTAATGTCTCAACCTACGCTGGCTACATAGTTTTAGAATGCAAGCATTACTTCTAAGGACCACACATTCTACTGGAATGTGAGCCCCCATCCTTGGGTTCAGTCGATGCTGAATCCTACTCCTAATTGAAAGACACTGAACTGAGTATACTAAACTGGACTGGACTGATTCAAAGTTTACTGAATTTTCCTTAGTTCTGTAACTGCCTGAGTTCTACTGAGTTCTGTGACTGACTGAATTCTACTGATCGTGACATAACAGATACTATTCTGACACTAGCTCTAGATAAATATCTAAATTGTTGGGTATTAAATAACCCTAGAATTCTATAGCATAAAATAAAGTCATAGCATAATCTTGAATAACATAACAGTGTTCACTTGATCATAATTCATCCATAGAGTCATTTTATCAAATACTTGTAAAGCATTAACGTATACATGAATCGGGAATACATGCTATCATGTTATAATGGCAATATTCATTTGCATAGGCATCTTATCAAACACATGGGGAGCATGCTTAGGTTATACAATAACCAATACATATAATTATCATGGCTACATCAATAATTATGCAAATTCACGGGTTTATTATGAAGACATGTAATGCAACACAATGATTAATTTCATGAAAGCTTGTAATTTAATCATGGACTGAGACCCAACAATAACATGAACATGAATTCAATTCAATTTTAATCATGTATTTCATAAATTAACAATCTTATAGTTTTAAAAATGGATTCGTGGACTCTATGGGTGAAAGGAACCCGTAGATGAACACCTAACATACCTGAATTGATAATTTCTTGGAGTTGCTAGAGAAAGTCTTGAGATTGACTTTTATTTCTTAGAGCTTGGGTTTTGCCCCTTTTAAGAGAGAATGACTTAATCTTTGAATAAAGTGAATAAATGATTAGGGTCGTGGAAAAATACCCATTTACCCTGGGAATAAATTAAAAGTCATCACTGGAAAAACCCGACCTGGACCCCTGGCGCGAGGCGGTGCTATCCTACCATGTCACTGGAATTTGACAACTGGAAAAATACACGGTGGTGCAATGCCGTGGTATTGCATTTCCACACTGGATGTGACTAGACGTTCACTGCGATGCGGTGGGATCGCGTTGGACCACTGGAAAATGACAATTATAAAATTGAGCCTTGGCGCTATGAGCCATGATCATGAAGGCTCACTGGATTTGAAAATTGCCATTGGTCATACTCCGCGACACGCTGAAGTGCCAGTTGGCATATTGCTTTACAAAAATGGCTCTTACTCTTCTTCCAAATATCGGATTTTGGTGAATTTTATATCATTGGATAGCTAACTGAATTTCCTATGCATTGGCAGACTCTAAACTAAAAAATACTGAGTATTTCTAAAAGTTAATAGTGGATAACTCATGGAATGAGAGTTAATTTAAGTTAGGAAAATACGGGGTATTACAGTATGTCACACACAAATCTGAATTTAGATTTAAAGCTATTGTTTTGATGAAATTTTTGGTTTTTGTAGGAGTTTGGTCTCTCTGCAGAATCTTTAAGAGAAACGGTTCATATAAGAAGTTTCGACCAACATAATATAGAGTAGCAGCAGTAAAACGAAACCCAATAGTCAACACAAGTTCACAAACATGCAGTGTAGATTCTTAATCAGATAATTATGTGATAAGCATTGTTGTTCTAGCTGCTATTGTCATGTACAATAATAAAAATACTATTACTCATGAAACAAAACCCTTTATTAGAAGCCATATTCATGATCAAAACATATCAAATAACAACTATTGTAACAAGGAGAACATCTGTAACTTTCATATTTTTGCAATGGAAAAAAGGAAAAACGAAACATAAATAAACAACTACATATTTTCTTCAAATTACTGGAATTAATGGTTCTTTTTAGAAAAAAAAGTTTCATTGACAATCAACTGGGATTAAGTTTAGTACAATGAGAAAACAATGATTAACAATATAATGGCATTTAAATTTTTCCTACACAGATTGGTGCTCTATAGTACCATAAAATAGAGAACAATGGCATTTTTGGACCAAACATACCTTATTAAAGAAATAAACTATTGCTATAGACCAAACAAACATAGTGTTTTTGGAGCTGTGACGGAAAACAGAGAGATGAGATTCTATGGATGAGAAATCATACCTTAGTTACTATATTTGGAAGCTATGATAATAGAGATAAAGAGATTTAGGGAAAAAACAATTTGAAACTGATAATGTTGGCCGATAATGAGAAAACCAATGGAAATTTTGATGATAATGTTGGAGACGTACAATTAGGGTGTGATATTTGGAGAATACAGAGAGTTGTTTTATTTTTGGTGCATTAAGTTTAATTTTATTAATTAGCATTATTAATTAGCGGTACTTTTCTCTGAATTACTAATAGGGACCAATTTATAATATTTTTAGGACAAAATTTTATACCTTCACAATAAAATGCACAATTCAGGACCAAAATTTAATCTCGTCCTAATGAGTATACTTTTAGAGACAAAATTATTGACTCGTCCCTGAATGTTGGTCTTCAATAGACCTTTTTGTTGTAGTGGTTTGGGTACAAGTTAGACTTGAAAACCCATATTTTGTACAGTGTGTGACACAGTTTGATACTACTTCAGTATTTTGGCCAAAATATTTTACCCCGATGTCGGATTAAGGCGAAATTGGTATCGTTGGAAATATAAATTCAATTAACTATCTTTTGGTGGGTTTTGAGCTAAAAAATTCTTCGTAAAACAAAATTTATGATCATTTGAAGATGACTATAGTTATGTATATCCCAATAATTTAATCGCTTAAGGAGGTTTTGACTTGCTCATGAGCTAGGAGCTATTTGAGGACTTAATATATGTCCAATTAACTTATAAAGTTGTCAAAACATGAGGCTTGATTCGTGGATTGTCTATTGGTCAGGGTATGAGTCATATCTTACAACTCTATACAACTTGTAGCCACTACTTGTAAGATGGACAGAACTTAGGGAACCTATACTGCTGATAATATGACTTATCTTTATACGACTCATAACTTACTTGATGACTTCTAGGGTTAACTCGTAACTTGAATAGAACTAAAATCATCTCACACTGACATGGGTACAACTTGCTACATATGACTCGTAAGAGTCTTTACGATTTAAGGGATGAGTCATAAGTTGTTCAGATACCACAAAAAATATGAGGTATTACAACCGTACTCAGAGTAGAACTTAGCCACATACTCACTGATTTGGTTATGATTCAAGTCCAACGAATCTTTAAGACTCCCTATGACTCGTAGGGTAAATCATAGTCAGGACAGTGAGGATAAAACTTTAGAATCTTTCAAGGACAAAAAACCCGGGATGTTACATACTCCCCCTATAGGATCATTCGTCCTCGAATGATAGGACAAGACTTTTATTAGCACGATTTTACTCCAATTTAAGCACACTCACCTTTAACAAATATTTTAATAAATACGCATACCTTTTACATAATTACCCAAAGAAGGGAACAAGAACGGATACTTGAACTTCATGTCCTCCTAGGATTCCCACATAGCTTCCTCGCCTTTTAGTTTTCTCCAAAGAACATTTACTAATGCCACATCCTTTGTCTCCAACCGATGAACTTAACAATCCAAAATATCAACCAGGACTTCCTCATAGGATAGGGAATCTGAATTACCCATCTCTTCCAAAGGAACAACTATCGAAGGATCACTAATGCACTTTTTCAACATTGAAACATGAAACACCGGATGAATGGAGCTCAAAATAAAAGGCAACTCCAATTCATATGTAACATCACCAACCCTTTCCAAAACCAAGTATGGACCAACATAATGAGGGTTGAGTTTTCCCTTCCTAACAAACCACATCACTCTCTTAATGGGAGACACCTTCAAGAACACCCAATCACCAACACGGAACTCCCGCTCCCTTCGACTCACATCCGCATAGGACTATTGGTGACTTTGTGTAGGCTTAAGTCTATCTCGAATCACCTTCACCTTGTCATGGCCAGGTGAACCAAATCAAGGCCAAATGACTTATTTTTACTAACCTAAAAACCACCTAATAGGAGACCTATACCTCCTACCATATAAGGCCTCAAACGGGGCCATACCAATGTTGAGTAATAACTATTGTTGTGGGCAAATTCTATGAGAGGCAAGTGGTCAACCCAACTACCACCATAATCAAATACACAAGCCCAAAGCATATCTTCCAAGGCCTGAATTGTCCTTTTTGCTTGCCCATCTTTCTGGGGGTGGAAAGTGGTACTAAATCTTACCTTAGTCCCCAAACCTCTATAAAATCACCAAAAGTAAGATAAAAACTGAGTACCCCAATCATATATGATGGAACTGGAGTACCATACAACTTTAAAATCTCCTAAATGAATAACTTGGCATAATCATTAGAAGAGAAATTAGTCCTCACTGGCAAGAAGTGATCTGACTAAGTCATCATATCCACATTGAACCAAATTGAATTAAATTGTTGGCGAAACCGCGAAAGACCGGTAGCAAAATCCATATTAATTATCTCCTATCTCCATACCGGAATCTTAATATCTAGAGTTATCCCACTATACCTCAAGTACGCCACCTTCACTTGCTGACACACCATGCACTTAGCAACAAAATTAGCCACATCCCTCTTTATATTATTCCACTAATAAATCTCCTTAAGATCATGATACATTTTTGTCGAACCAGGATAAACAGTATAACAACACATGAGCTTCAGCCAAAATTCTTCCTCGTATTCCATTAACATCAGGAACACACTACCTCCTTTGGTACCTCAAGATACCATCACCACCAATCTAAAAAAGCATCACCTTATGCCTACCAACATCATTCTTAATTTGAATCAAGATAGGATCCAACATTTACTTTTCCTTTGCCTCTGTACCAAGAGATGACTTTGCCACCTCTTGAACAACCACATCACCATCCTCGAAATCTAAGAGACAGACTCCAAGATTAGCTACACGGTGAATATCATTCACTGAATTTTGTTTTTTCTCATCCACATGAGATAAGATTCCCATGGACACCTGCTAAGAGCATCAATAATGATGTTAGCTTTACCTGGATGATAGTGAAGACTCATTCAGTCCTTGAGAACCTCAAGCCACCTCTTTTGTCTAAGATTTAGCTTTTTCTGAGTGATCACATATTGTAGGTTCTTATGATCAGAATAAATAATAATATGGACCCCATACAAATAATACTGCTAGATCTTTAATAAAAATACCATAGCTAATAACTCTAAATTATGGGTTGGATAATTCTTCTTATGAACTTTTAACTATCTAAAGCATATGCAACCACCTTGCCATGCTGCATTAACACACAACCCTATCCCACCCGAGATGCATCACAATAGACAACAAAACCATCAGTGCCCTCAGGTAGAGCCAAGACTAGAGCCAAAGTTAATTTATCCTTCATTTTTTTGAAACTACCCTCACAAGCGTCAGACCAAAAGAATTTTACCTTTTTTTGAGTCAACTTTGTCAATGGGGTAAAAATAGAAGAGAAACTCTCCACAAACCTCTTATAACAGACAACTAAACCCAAGAAGCTCTAAATATTATTTGGAGTTATAGGTCTATCCACTTCTTAACCACCACAAATTTTTGTGGATCCATTATGATCACTTTACTGGAAACAACATGTCCTAGATAAGTCACATCATTTAACCATAACTCACACTTAGAAAATTTTGCATACAACCATTAATATTTTGAGGTTTGCAACACAAGACAGAGGTGATCAACATGATCTGCCTCGATTTTTAAGTGCACCGGAATATCATTAATAAACACGATCATGAACAAATCTAAAAACTGACCGAAAACCCAATTCATAAGACCCATGAATACTGTTGGGGCATTAGTTATACTAAAGAACATCACCAAAAACTCAAAATGACCATACAGGGTTTGGAAAATAGTCTTAGGGATATCCACCTCCGTAATTTCCAATTGATGATAACCCAACCGAAGATCAACCTTAGAAAAGAACTTAGCACCCTGAAGCTGATTGAACAGATCATCAATCCTTGGAAGGGGATACTTATTCTTCATAGTCACCTTATACAATTATCAATAATCAATACACATCCAAAGAAACCTATCCTTCTTACGTATAAAAAAATAGGAGCAACCCATGAAGACATACTAAAGAGGATAAAATCCTTATCTAGAGGATCTTTCAATTACTTTGTGAGTTATTGTAACTCAGTCGAAGCCATTTTATGAGAAGGTATATAAAAAAGAGAAGTGTTCGGAAGAAGATCAATCCCAAAATCAATTTTTCTATCAGGAGGAACACCAAGAAGATTATCAGGGAACTCCTTGAGAAATTCACAGACTACAAGGACACTCTTCAACGAAAGATCTTCATATCTAGAATCCTCAACACACACTAAGTGATAAAGGAACCCTTTGGAAGCCAATTTCTAGGTGCTAAGATACGAAATTAACCTCCCCTTAGGTACTAGGGAACTACCATTCTATTCGCTCACTAGATCAAGTAGGAAAAGTAACAATCAAGAGATGCACAGCACAAATGAAACCAATCTATCCCCCAAATCACATCAAAGTCAAATATGTCCAACTTCGTTAGATCTACCAAGGTCTCCCTACCATAGAACGATATCACACAACCCTTATAGACCCTTCTAGCTATAATGGAGTCACCCGTCAGGGTGGACACAAAGAAGGGATTCAAAATACATTTGGGTAAAAACCAAAGTAAATATCCACATAAGGGGTCACATAAGAGAGGGTAGACCCGAGATCAAATAGATAATAAACATAATGAGAGAAGAGTTTGAGCGTACCGCTAATGACATTGGGGGATATTTTAAAATTCTGGGGAGTGGCAAGAGCATAGAAATAATTTTGTCCAGGAGTTGGTGGAGGAGTTGATGTGGTAGCAAAAGGAATTTTATTTGACCAAGAATCAACCTTAGAAGGAAAATCCCTCTGTATATGACCAATCTAACCATATTTAAGGCACTTGTTCCTCCTATCATCACAAACGCCATGGTACACCTTACCATAAAATCTACAAGAAGAATATGATGAAGCTAATTGAGCCCCACTAACTTAAGATTGGGCTCCTGGTGCTCTAAACCCGCTATTATATTGAGAACAACAATTACCCAATAACTTTGGATAAATAGCACTAGCCATAGAGTAGGAACCAGAATTTCCCCACTTTTTCTTAGACACTTTCCAAAATCTTTACCATTCTGCTACTGACCTCTACCCTGATCTGAATATCAAAACCTCTTACTCAGTCTTTTACTCATCTTCTCTTGTTTCTTCTTTTCCTCTTCTACTTATTGCATATACACCACAATTCTAGATATGTCCATATCCTTGTTCAATAAGGCAGCCTTGCTCTCTGAGATCAACTCACGAGACAACCTAGAGAAAAACTTCCTTATTCTAACCCTCATGTTAGACACTAATTTAGGATTATAACATGACAGCTAATGAAACTTTAAGGCATACTTTTTACTATTATCCTGCCTTGCTTCAAATTCACAAATTCCTTAGCCTTTACCTCCCTCAACTCTCGATAAAAGAAGTGATCAAGAAAAGAACTATAGAAGTCATCCCAAAAGGCAGGATCAGCATCATTAACCCTAAGATGCTCCCATTCTTCATACCATTGGTATGCTATATCTTTCAACTGACAAACTATAAAATCTACAACCTCCACATCAATAATATGCATTACACACAAGATCTTTTTCATCTTATTAATGAAATTTTAGGGATCTTTTTCAAATTTAGAACCTGTGATAGTAGGAGGACTCAACCTCATAAATTGGTCAACTTTAGTGGCCTTAAAGGATGGAGCAATAGAAGAAACACACTTAATCTGGAGGGCCACTAACTAGGTAAGAAAATGAATCGACTGGCGAAACTCAGCATTAGACATGCCAACTTGAGGTGCATGAGGAGAGATAGAAGAATCGGTAAAGCTCCATCAGGGTAATCAGAAGAAGCGAACCTAGACTAGGTTTGAACTTCTTGAGTAGGATGAGCTCCACCCATATTGTCCTCAGATGGGACAAAAGAGTTTCCATGAATATTAGATCTACTAGGTGGCATAATTTAAAAAGCGAACATACAGGAATTAGTGGAGATTCAATACCTTAGACTTTCTAGCTCAAAATGGAATAACGAGAAAGGGTAATATTCCTAAATGCCTCATTGCCTCTCTTCTATAAGTATGGTGCGCTACACACCCAAGAAAAAGAATCTACTTGACAAAACTTTGTGGACACCCAATGAAACAAAACATAGGCTCTGATACCATATTTATCATGACTCAAGACAGGGCCTAGCCATGAAGGCTATCTTAAATCTACCGCAAACTGGAGACCACCCCTTTTACACCTAAACAAACAACAAAATATTCGTAATATCGGATGAATTTCAAACATATAACAAGATAAATCAAGATAAGATTAAAGAATAAGAGATAGTTCTATGACCGATGACTAAAAATCAGCCAAAACAATTGACCAACATCACCCAAGTCCATAGTAATCCAACAAAGCCTTCTAACAAAATGAAAAACAAGTCTTGGTCGGGACATATCCCCGACTCTGATAGATGACAATGACAATGATAATGTTAATGATAATGAAACTTTTAAATCTAATATATGATAAGGACTAATAAAATATCAAAGTCTTCCAAAGGATGGAAGCTTACAACTTTACCACAATGAACCAATGAACTGAGCCAATCCACCTTACTCTATGCTGAAAAAAGTAGAGGTACCTTTGGTACCTGCATCATGTAGGAATATAACATCTAGAGATGGTTAAAGGTTATAGAGCTAGCATGTAATATAGGGATAAGGGATAATATAATGTCAAGAATAATAATTCAAAACCAGTCCAAAATCCAATATACAACATTATATGCAATTTCATATATTTATAATATCATAAGTCGAGGTGGGTGAAAAGTCTAAACATTAACTTTGAAACTTTAGCTTGGATTGTGTAGATAAACCATCATAACATAAGTAGGCACCCACGAGCTATATGGGCTAGATCTTCCCCAGTTGGTAGTGCCTAGTGCGTGTGGCTACACGAACTAGAGGATATACATATGCACTATGGGGGACTCAAACCTCCTTGCACATCAAAGTGACATAAGCATCTAATTTTGTAATACAATATTGGGGACTTGAACCTCCCAATAATATGAAAATAATAATAGGACTCGAACCACTCAATCATATAGGCCCCCACAATGGTAATTATAGTTTCCAATATTGGTACCTCAGGACCTCCACTTTCATGACTTAGCAACACTACCCTTATTAAAACCCAATTAAGACAATTATCATACATTCTCATTCATTGAACCATGATATACGTTTAGTCATACATTATTAGTATCGTCATACCAACTACACTTGCAAGGTAATATCAATATGCTAAAACAATTATCATAACTTGGGGATATTCACAACCTCCTCGGTTCAATTCAAAACCATTATGCTTCATTGACTGTTTCATATTAGGCAATCATTCCTGAGTAGTTCAATATACATACTTCTCACATTTAAAACCAATTTCACAATGTAGGGCTGAGGTCATAACCACTTCAAAAGTCACAAGTTTTGGGAAATCATAATCCCTTAGTTTATCTACCATACCATGCATCAAATTAATTTTTAAAACCACCGCTTTAACGTAAACAATGTAGGGAAAAACATGAAACATCCCTTAAATAATAATTATTTAAGACCCTCAACCTATGTTTCAAAACCAATATCAATACAACATGAGAAACACTTTAAAACATATGTTTTTAATAAATTAGCAATTAGGGTAGAGTAATATGTCTGAATTATCAAAGTTTATGGATAGAATTCTACCTTTAGGTCCTTAGGTGATCTACCTCTTAGAAACCCTAAGTATGACTACTTGAGAGACTTGAGAGAGTTTTGGAAGTGTTTTAGTGTATTATGAATAAGAATAATCCCCCTTAAGTTCTTTATGAACCTGGGGTTTTAATTGGGTGAGAAGGACATTGTCCAAAGTGCCCTCAATTTAGAAACTTAAATTTAGCTGTCAGTGACTACGAGTCACTATATGACTCGTAGAGACATAACGAGTCATAGACAAACAGTTTCCAAGGAACCTACATACTATTAACCCTATAAATCAACTGATACGACTCGTAATGGGACCCTATGACTCATAGGATCCATTGTAGCCATCAGTGACTATGGGTACCTATACTACTCGTAGAGACACATGATGAGTCATAGACAAGACAATTTCCAAGTAACCCAGACACTGTTGATCCTACAACTTAACTCATACGACTCATAATGGGACCCTATGACTCATAGTATCCAATTTTAGTCAACACAAAACCCATTTGGGGTGAACCCTGGACATCCTACAGTTTGAACCCAATGACTCGTAACGATTCCTTACGACTCATAGTGAGTCATCGTACTCAGATCAGAACTTAGCCATATACTCACTAGTTTGGTTATGATTCAATTCCAACTACTTATCAAGACTCTTTACGACTCGTAGGGTAAAACATATTCAGAATAGTGAGGATAAAATTTCAAAAATTTTCAAGGATCAAATCCTGAAATGTTATGGGAAAATTAATTTTAGGATAGGTAGACCTTTTGTTTGGGTCCCGATGCACCCTAGCTCATTTTGATCTATTGATCTAAAGTTGGAAAATTGGAAACATGGGTATAGCACCCATATTTTATTGAAATAATCTAGGATGAAAACTCCAACTTTGCTAATTCATCTGGAGCGTCGATTTTAGGGTGTTAACATTTTTTGTTTGATTTTACGGCTTTTAAATCTCATTTTTTCCTCAGTTTGGAAATTAAAATTTTGGGTTTTGAACGTCATCTTTATGAATACGATAATTTTTTTGAAATTTTGATATCATCATTGAGATCGGAGCATCAAATTTAATGTGGTTGCATAATTTATTTACATATATTAGACTCAAAACGAATCTCACATACCCCA
This sequence comes from Capsicum baccatum var. pendulum, assembly GCA_030864225.1. Classification (NCBI taxonomy): domain Eukaryota; kingdom Viridiplantae; phylum Streptophyta; class Magnoliopsida; order Solanales; family Solanaceae; genus Capsicum; species Capsicum baccatum. Next base: position 190,516,536 of record CM061559.1, on the reverse strand, counting down.
TAAGAGTTTGGGTTGGACATGATAAAACTAGGGTTTTTTCAAATTGTTGGTCCACTATAAATATCCTTTTTTTTTCATTTTGCCATTCTTTCACCTTGATTCTTGAGAGTTAAACCCTAAAATAGTGTGAGAGCTTAAAAGTAACTCTTGTGGGAGCTTAGGAAGCTAATTTAACATCTAATTCTTGATTTTATTGAGGATTTAACTCCTTTTCACTTGAATAATATTTTAATCTTATAATTACTAATTTTTCATAATTTAACCTTTAAAAAAAACTTTGATTCTTGATTGTAACATGGATTTCAAAGATTTTATCTGATAAATCTCAAATATATATTTTCTTCGATTTGAAGTTCATTTTTTATTCTATTTGAATTGAGTTTTGAGATGTATATTTCTAAAAATATGGGGAACACATTTTTGAAGTAACGTTATGATTCTGACTTTTATTTTTGAAAACTCATTTTGGGGATCCTTTTTGACCCCGAACCAAAAGTAATTAATATGGATATCATCGGCTCTCTTTTGATGTGTAGATTTAATATTTCATGGTTTTAGTTGATTTTGGGATCATTTTAGAAAGTAAGGTCATAGGTTCAAAGTGTAGCAGACTAGTTTTGGCATTTGAGGTTGGTTATGGTTTAACGTTTTCAGACAGGACTAGATAGTAAATAATCGTACAAATGCATATTAAGGGTAGAAACTAATCATGAAAAATGTCTATCTATGTATTGTGTTTGTATGGGAGCAATATGTGACATAATTATTAAAATTGAGATATAATATGATATGTGTGACTGTATGGGGACCTATTTGTAATAACCCATACTATTCTTAGCTTAGTTCAGCTTCTAGTTGCCTGCATAAGGGGATTAAGGCCTGAAGATTTCACTAAGTATTGGGGACTTAGTCATTTTTAAGGATTCTAATCTTGAAGGATTTTTAACTTGGTTTTCCAGACCTTGAGATTTTGGTTTTTGAGTAAATTAAACTTTAGTAGTGTAAGGAGCATGTCTCAAAGAAGTTTCAAATTTTTTAGACGGGGTTTGTGCTATGTTTGGATCATGAAGCTAGTGGCTTATAGAAATAAGCCCATGTCGTAGTGTTATTCCCATTGTCATGCATACTGCATTGAGGTGAGGGATATGCACCACCACATTAAGACCGCAATGCGGTAAGCTTGTTACGTCCAATTTCAAATTTAAATAACTAAGGAGCAATTAGGTCTTTACCCCCTCAAATCAATCGTTCATAAAATGACTTAAGAACCAGTTAGGGCATAATTTTTCCCTTCTTCTTCAATCTTCCTTTGAAGAAAACCCCCTCCCTCCCCTGAGAACAATAACTCGATTCCTTTTTCCCAAAGAAATGAAGAATTCAAGTTCCCCAAGTTTACGAACCTTTAAGAAAGCATAAAGTTTGGTGTTTCTCATTCAAGTTAAAATCTTAATGTATGTGGGGTGTTCATCCATGGGTCCCTTTTACCCATGGATTCCAAAACCCTTATTTTGATTAAAGATTAAATTTTTCTATCATTATTATATTTCATATTGCTTAAGATGGGTTTAATTCATATTTCCATGGTAATTTAAATACAATTCAGTACATGTATGATCTCATAAAATATTTGAATTCCTCATGCAATGAATTTCAATTACCCATGTCTTAGCCAAGTGACTTTCATAGTGTTGAATTCTCATGTTTAAAATACTCGGTTGTACAAGTCCATGCTTTCTACATATTTGATGAAATACCCATGTGTTTGAGTTGAACCATTATTGAATATCATATTTTAAGTTTAAATGTCATGTTTTAATAATCACTAAGTACTGGCGGCTTATAATACTCGATACCTATATGTCTTACATGATTTTTAGATTTTCAAGTAAGATTTAGTTAAACCATGAATATCCTTACTTATTCAGTTATTACGATTAAGATGGGCACTATCAAAAATAACATTCAGTTAAACTTAATACAGTTTAGCAGTAATGTCAGTTTAGTTGAGAGTAGGATTCAGTATCTAGAAAACCTAGGGATGGGGGCTCAGATGCCAGTTCGTACTGGGTCCTTAATAGCTTTCCCTAAGTTCCAGAACTCTATAGACAACATAGTATTATGAGATGTCACCCAACAATTTAGGACTAACACTCTCTTAGGGGTCACCCGCCAGTTAGGACTGACTTCCTAGTCCAATGGGATATCAGTCTTATAGAATACATACCATTAGCCATTGTTAGTACCCATGGCTGGGTACTGATATCCTTCAAATAGGGGTTATTGGTTGGACCCTAATTATCTCAGATTGGGGCATGTCGATTACATGATGACTCCCATAGTCTCAGTACATTATTCAGTATATATATTCAATTTATGTTTCCTTGACCAAAACATATAGACTCAGAGTTATTTAGTTATATAGATTTGTCTTTATCCTAACATATTATTTCATAAATATGTATATGCTTGGTCTTGCATTCTCAGATATTACAACTTTCATACATTCATGCTCAGTTATTTTAGGTTGGTCAGTTAGTCTTTTTGTTATATACACAGTACCCTATATATTTCAGTCGGACCTCATCTAATATATCAGTACATTCACGGTACTAACCACATACTCTTCTTTAAGCTATGATGTCTTATATCATAGGTTTGGATTCTTAGTTTCCTGACTGTGCTTAGACAGTTTAGCATGCCCAGCAGCAGTAGTAGTGAGTCCTCATCCATCGAGGGCAGGATTGATTATTTTAGTTATTTCAGTAGTTCCATATATTAAGTCAGTCGGAGTTCGTTAGGGGATTGTCCCATCAACTCCTCAGTTAGTAGTAAGAGTCTTTTTAGAAAATTAGATAATTAGACAGTTAGTTAGACAATTTTTTGGCTAATTAGTCTTTTTAGTAGTGTTTGTTATTTTAAATTGACTATTAGATTTTTAGTATTTAATCAGATATTTCAGACTTATGGTTGAACCACATTTTCAATAATTGGACTAGTATTATATTCAGCAGTTTATCTTCTTCACACGTGTACTATTGTTACTTTGTTCAGTGATCATAGCAGGTACCAACTCATGGGTTAGCTTATGACCATAAGCACCATTGTTGTGACTAGGGGGTAGCCTTAGATCATGACAAAACTTGGTATCAGAGCCTAAGTTTTATAATTTCCTAAGGTGTCTGAAAGCCGTGTTGAGTGGAGTCTTGTGCAAAGGTATAAAGCGTACCACACTTATGGACAAGAGGCTATGAGATATTTTAGAAAAAAAATTTCCTTCTTTCATTATTCATTTCCTCTGAATAAGCATGAGATCTATTTAAACTCTCTTTCTAACTCATCATGTATTTTGTTTACACACTATGCCTCCCAAAAGAAAAAATGAAAGAAAGGATGGGGATCAACCCTCACCTTCGCCTGATTAGAAAGATCCCCTGAATGAGCATGGTTGTCACCCCGAGTTCAAAGTTGTTTCACTATTTGAGCCTATTCAATAGATGCTTAGATCAAACAGTAAGCTGTTGACCTAGCTAATCCAGTGGGAAATATAGTTACACCTAGGATGTAGGATTTCATCTTAATGAAACCCCTTTATTTTTGGGATCCAAGTCTGAAGAGGATCCATAAAAGTTTCTTGATATGGTTTATAAGGTGACAGATATTACGGGCATCACTTCAAGTGAGAGTTAAGAGTTGTTTCATATTAGTTGTAGGATGTAGTTCACACTTTATTTAAACAATTGAAAGAGGACAATGGTGTTGATGCAGGGCTTGTTGAGTGGGAAGAATTTGCCACAATTTTCCTAGATAGGTTCTTCCCTTTAAAGTTGAGAGAAGATAAGATTTGGAGTTCATTAATTTAAAGCAGGGCAGCATGAATGTGAAGGAGTATTCACACAAGTTTACTCAGTTGGCGAGGTATGCTCCTAATATGGTTGCAAACAATAGGTCTGGTATGAGTAAGTTCATGTTTGGTGTAGCTGATAGTATGGTTAAGGAGTGTAGGAGTGCCATATTGACTAAGCAGATGCACTTATATATACTTGTGGTTCACGCTTAGTAGATTGAGGAAGAAAAAATTAAGCAGAAAGAGAGAAAGAATAAGAGGTCCAAAATATGTAGTTTTAACTTTTCTCAGCAAAGGTCAGAAGGTGGTAACCATTCTCAGTTATGTCAAAACTTTTCATCCCCAACTCCCTCTTCAGCCAGTTCTCCAGTGCCTAATTTTAGTCAAGACAATCGGGGTAGGGTGCCAGGCTCTAAGTTCGAGGGTAGCACCAATAGTGCTCATATAAATCCACTTTGCCAGAGATATGGTAGGAATCATCAGGGTGAGTGTAGAGCTGGTAGTGATGTGTGATTTAGATGTGGCAATCCAGGACAAAGAATTCGAGAATATCGATTAGTTTCTCAGATAGGAAAGAATTTGCGCCATCAGGGTTAGTCTAATCTTTCATCAGCTCTAGTAGGTCGCCTGATTCAATAGGGTGCTATCTCCAATACAACCCGTGGGTAGCATCAGAATAGGCTGTATGCTTTTCGAACTCGACATTATTAGGAAAGTTCTCCTGATGTAGTTACGGGTATGTTATAGGTCTTTCACCTCCATGTTTATGTTTTATTATACCCCAAAGCTTCACACTTCTTTATAACTCCCTATATATATATATCAACTATGGTGTCAGTCCCAAATCTTTAGTAGAGCCTTTCTCAGTGTCTACCTCAGTGAGTAAAACCATGATAGCCAGATGGGTATACAAAAATTGCCTAATTAGACTATCTTAGAATGTTCCCTTACTTGACCTTGTAGGGTTAGAGATGATTGATTTTAATGTCATTCTCAGTATGGATTAGCTCTACTCATTCTATGCCTTAATTGATTGCAGAAATAAAGTGGTTCCATTTTAATTTCCCAATGAACCAGTCATTGAATGGAGGGGTAGTACCTCTGTGTTTAGGATTTAGATTTTTCTAACCTAAAGGAAAGAAAAATAATATCTATAGGAATCATTTACCATCTTGTTCGAGTCAAAAACTCTAGTTCTGAAACTCCAAGTCTCAAGTCAATTTTAGTTGTAAGGGAATTTCCCGATGTGTTCCTTGAAGACCTTCCCGGAGTTCCTCCCAAAAGGGAAATTGACTTCAGAATAGATCTCTTTTAACATACCCATCCTATTTTTATTCCACTCTATAGAATAGCTTCCACTAAGCTTATGGATTTGAAATAATAGCTGAAGGATGTCTTAGAAAAAGGATTCATCTGGCATAGTGTTTCCCCATAGGATGCTCTAATTTTGTTTGTGCGTAAGAAACACAGTTCTCTAAGAATGTGCATCAATTACCTCCAGTTGAACATAGTCACAATAAAAAATAAGTATCTACTCCCTAGGATTGATGATTTGTTCGACCAAATTTAGGTTGCCAGTTATTTCTCTAAGATAGACCTCAAATCCGACTATCATCAGCTCAGAATAAAATATTATGACATTCCAAAGACAACTTTCAAAACTCGATATGGTCACTTTGAATTCCCAGTTATGTCTTTTGGACTAACGAATGCCCTTGGGGCTTTCATGTACTTTATGAAAAGAGAATTCAAGTAGTACTTGGACATGTTCATTATAGTGTTCATCGATGATATTCTTTTCCATTCGTATAGTGAAAAAGATTATGCAGACCATCTGGGAATTATATTGTAGACCCTTAGAGTTCATCAGTTGTTTGACAATTCAAGTAAGTATGAGTTTTTCCCAAGATCAATAGCTTTTCTTTGTGATATTATCTCCGGTGATGGCATTAGAGTTGACTCTCAAAGGACCGATGTAGTGACAAACTTGCCTAAACCCATCTCTCCATCAAATATCAGGAGTTTCTTGGGTTTGACTGGCTATTATAGATGGTTTGTTAAAGTATTTTTTCTATTACATCCCCATATCTCGATTGGCTCGTAATAAAGTTAAATTCCTATAGTCATATTCTTGTGACTAGAGTTTTCAGGAGTTAAAGGCTCTACTCACTTCTGCCCCAGTATTGACTTTTCAAGACAGTTCAGATGGGTTTTTAGTTTACTGTGATGTTTTTAGAGTTGGTCTTGGTTGTGTATTGATGTAGAGAGGTAAGGTCATAGCCTATGCCTCTGGACAACTTAAGCCCCATGAATAGAATTATCCTACCCATGATCTTAAATTGGCAGCCATTATTTTTTCCTTGAAAATTTAGAGACATTAACTTTATGGAGTGCATGTTGATGTAATTCTAGATCACAAAAGTTTGCAGTATGTGTTCTCGTAGGAAGATTTGAAATTTTGATAGAGGAGGTAGCTTGATCTTTTAAAAAAATATGATATGAGTGTGTTGTATCATCTGGGTAAGGCTAATGTAGTTCCATATTCCCTTAGTAAACTATCTATGGGTAGTGTTACTCATGTTTAGAAGGATAAGAAGAAGTTATTTTGTGAGGTTCATCAGTTTTCTAGATTGGGTGTCCGATTGGTTAATTCAGCTGAAGGTACCATATGGGTTTAGAATGGTTCAAAATCTTCTTTGGTTGAGAAAGTGAAAGAAATGTACGATAGGGATCCCAGTTTGGTTAAGTTAAACAAAACTGTTAGAGATTAGAAAGTAGAGGTTTTCTCCCAAGGGTGAGATGGTGTGCTTCATTATCAGGGCATGTTATGTGTTCTATGTATTGATGGTTTGAGGCAGTGTATTTTGGTAGAAGCGTATGGTGCTCGATATTCCATTCATGCAGGAGCCACTAAGATGTACCTTGACTTACAGGAAATCTATTGGTGGAATGGTATAAAGGACATTGCAGAATTTGTAGCTATATGTTCAAACTATAAACAAGTTAATGTTGACCACCAAGGCCTAGTGGTACATTATAGGAGATCAATATCCCCAATTAAAAGTGAGAAGTAGTGAAAATGAATTTTGTGATGGGTTTGCCTCATACGCATTGTCCGCATGACTCAATTTGGGTTATTATAGATAGAATAACCAAATCAGCTCATTTCTTGCCAGTTTATACTTTGTATCAATTGAGATTATTCGAGGTTTTATATTATAGAGTTGGTTAAGTTGTATGGAGTTCCTTTGTCTAGCATTTCAGATAGAGGTACTCAATTTACTTCTTACTTTTGGAAGGCTTTTTAGAAGGGTTTTGGTATCCTAGTTTATCTCAGTACATCTTTTCATCCTCAGATAGATAGTCAGGCAAATAGGACCATATAGACCTTAAAATACATGTTAAGGGCATGTGTTATTGACTTTAAAGGTAGTTGGGATGACCATTTACCCTTGATTGAGTTTGCCTGCAACAATCGTTATCACTCCAGTATTCAGATGGCTCCATTTAAGGCTCTTTATAGAGGGAGATATAGGTATCCTATTGGTTGGTTAAGGTAGGTGAGGCTACTTTGATAGGGTCGAATTCAATATTTAATGCGATAAATAAAGTTCAGTTGATTTGGGAGAGGATGAAGATAGCCCAAATTTGTCAAAAATCTTATGCAGATATGAAGATGAGAGATCTTGAGTTTAATGTTGGTGACTCAGTCTATTTGAAAATCTCTCCCATGATGGGAGTGAAGAGATTTGTAAACAAGGGGAAGCTCATTCCCCACTATGTTAGCCTTTATAGAATATTTAGCCATTTTGAGAAGGTAGATTATGAGATAAAGTTGCCTGCAGATTTGGCTTTAGTACATCTGGTGTTTCATGTTTCATTATTAAAGAAATGTATTGGTGATTCAGCTTTTGTTATTCCTTTAGAAATCACCAATGTTTAGGATATTCTTTCTTATGATGAAGTCCTAGTTGAGATCCTTGATACTTAGGAAGCAGAAATAAATATGCATACCAAGTACCCTCATATTTTCTCTGCAAACTCAGACTAAGCTTGAGGTAACAGTTTTTCTTAGATTAACCCTTTCCCATTCTTAGTTCAATCTATATGACTATTCTCATGTTATTTCATGCATTCACGAAATTAGTTCAGTACATGAATCATGTTTCAAACACACTTATGTAATAATGTTTCTAGTCATGCATGTTCAGATGTGATCTCAATTACCTTAGTTCAATACTCTCAGTCTAACCAGTCTCATTTGAGGACGAATGTTCCCAAGGGGTACATTGAAATACCCCGTGCTATTCTTATATCAGTGCAGCATCTAGTTGCTTGTAAAAGGGGATTAAGGCCTAAAAAGTTCACTAAGTGTAGGGGACTTAAACATTTTTTAGGATTCTAAACTTGGAGGATTTTTAACTTGGTTTTCTCGACCCCATGATGTTAGTTTTTGAGTTAATTCATGTACAGAGGTGTAAGGAGCATATCTTAGAGAATTTTCAAATTTTTTGGATGGGGTTTGGATCAAAAAACTAGTGGGTTATTGCGATAATCCTGTATCACAGTGTTATTCCCATTATCATGCAGACCGCTTCGTGGTGAGGAAAATGCACTACCCCGATAAGACCGTATCGCGGTAAGCTTGTTACGTCTAGTTTCAAATTTAAATGACTGAGGAGAAATTGGGTATTTTCCCCGTCAACCCAATCGTTCATAAAACGATCTGGGCACCAGTTAGGGCATAATTTTTCCCTTCTGCTCCAATCTTCCACTCAAGAAAAAACTCTCCCTCCCTCTAGAATAACAATTCAATTCTTTTTCCCAAAGAAATCAAGAATTCAAGTTGCCCAAGTTTACGAACCTTCAAGAAAATCAAGATTGGTGTTTCTCATTCAAGTTAAAATCTTAATGTATGTGGGTTGTTTATCCATGGGTCCCTTTCACCCGTGGAGACCAAAACCCTCTTTTCGATTAAAAATTTAATTTTTCTATTATTATTATATTTTATATTGCTTAAGATGGGTTTAATTCATGTTTCCATGGTAATTTAAATGCAATTTAGTCCGATTTGATTTCCTCATGCTATGAATTTCAGTTTCCCATGTCTTAACCAAGTGAACTTCATGTTTTTGAATTCTCATGTTTAAAATATTCCCATGTATAAGTCATTGATTTCTACATGTTTTATGAAATTCCCATGTGTTTGAGTTGAACCATGATTCAATATCATACTTTAAGTTTAAATGTTATGTTTTAATGATCACTCAGTGTTAGTGGGTTAAGAATACCTGATACCTACGTATCTTAAATGATTTTTCAGATTTTCAAGTAAGATTTAGTTAAACCATGAATATGCTTACTTATTCAGTTATTAAGATTTAGATTAGCACTATTAGAAACAATACTTAGTTAAACTTAATACAGTTCATTACCAGTGTCAGTTCAGTTGGGAGTAGGATTTGGAATCAAGCTAACCTAGGGAAGGGGGCTTACCCTTTAGTTAGTAATTGGTCCTTAAAAGCAATCTCTAAGTTCCAGAACTACATAGCCAGCGTAGGATTATGAGATATCACCCGCCAATTAGGACGGACTCCCTAGTCCTATGGGACATCAGCGTTGTGGAATCCACATTGTCAACCAGTGTTGTACCCGTGGCATGACATTGATACCCTTCTAACTAGGGTTACAGGTTGGACCCTAATGTAATACCCCAAATTCCAAGAGCCTAACTTAACTTTAAGTATGTGAGTTATCCTATATAAAATTTAAGAAATACTCAGTATTTTTCAGTTTAGAGCCTGCCAATGCATAGGAAATTCAGTCAGTTTTCAAACAATATAAAATTCGCCCAAATCCAATACCCAGGTGAGTAGTTGGGGTAGTTTATGTAAAAATAGTGGATCACCTAGATTAGGCTGCGTCGCTGTGAGTATCGCGATGAGCACTCCATCGCATCACATTGAAGGGCATTTTGGCATTTGTCAATTTCCATAGGGTCACCGTAATTGCACCACATTGCGGTGAACCCCAAAACAGCAACTGTCATGATCTAGAGAGTCACCGCGATTCCATCGAGTCGCGGTGGATATAGTGTTAACCCATTCACCGTATCGTGGTGAGGCCTTAATCGGCATTCCAATTGTCAGATTTTAAATCCCAAGGTCCAAATCTGCCTTAAACACGAACTTAATCCCTAAATGACCAAAATATATCATTATTCACTCAATTTTCCCCAAAAGACATCATTCTCTCTCAAAAAAAAGAAACCCTAGTTTCAAAATTCAACAACAAAGCTCAAGAATTTCTCCAATATCCTTCAAGAATTAACATTCCAAGGTATGCTAGGTGTTTATCTATGGGTCCCTTCCACCCATAGAGCCCACGAATCTATTTTAAAACTACAAGAATGTTGAGTTATGAACTTCCATGCTTGAATTGAATTGAATTCATGTTCATGTCATTGTTGGGATTTTGTCCATAATTAAATTACAAGATTTCATGAAATTAATCATTATATGTGTTGAATTACATGATCCTCTTTATGAACCCCTTCAATTTACAAGTTGATTGTTATAGCTATGATAACTATATGTGTTTATTGTTGTATAACCTAAGCATTCTCCCTATGTGTTTGTTAAAATGCCTATGTGAATGATTTAGTGCCATTGTAAGCTGATAGCACGTGTTCCCCCTTCATGAATAAGTAGTTACCTTACAAGTGCTTGATAAAAAGCGTCTACGAAGGAATTATGAACAAGTAAACAATGTCATGTTATTCAAGATTATGCTATGCTTTACTTTTTATGTTATCGAGTCCTGGGGGTATTTAATACCCGATAATTTAGTTGTGTGCCTAGAGCCAGTGTCAGTTATAGAACCTCAGTCATGTAATGATTAGTAGTACTCTCAGTCAATTACAGAACTCAGTAGAACTCAATCAGTTTACCAAACTCAGGAAAACTCAATAAGCTTAGTATCAGTTCAGTATACTCAGTTCAGTATCTTTCAGTTAAGAGTAGGATTCAACACCTAGTGAACTCAAGGATAGGGTCTCACCTTCCAGTAGAGGGTGTGATCTCTAGAAGAAATCCTTACGTTCCAAGACTACGTAGCTAGCGTAGGTTATAACTTCAAACCTGCCAGTTGAGGTTTGATGAGGTGATTTAACCTGTTGTTGAGGGTTCTAATATTCTCATTAGAGTATCTGCCAAATGGGGGTAACTCTCAGCTTGTCCTTACCCATGGTATAGTATTTACACCCTTCTAATTAGGGTTATAAATTGCACCCCAACTCAATTATCTTTTCTTATTTGCGGCATATCGGTTAGATGATTACCTCTCACAGTTTCAGTCTCAGTATTCAGAATAGAACTCAGTTCAGTTCTATAGAATCAAAACTATCAGATACAGTCAACCAGTATTAGTAAATCAGTTATCAATAACTACAAATATCAGTTACTAATTATCAGAGTTCAATATTTAGCCTCAGACAATCTTTATCATAGTATTTATTTATATGCGCATTAGTGTACACTCAGTATTTATAGAAGAATCAGTTATCCATGTACTCTCATGTTTAGTTACTCTATATCATGCAGTCAATTATTGTTCATTCATATAAACCCTTGCATTCAGCCTTACCCTATCTAGCATACCAGTACATTCCACGTACTGACTTATACTCTTTATTTATTCTATGATGTCTTATATCATTGGTTAGGACGCTTAAGTTCCTAATCGCACATAGATAGACTCAGATTCATCTAGCAGTAGTAGATTAGTAGTGATCCTCAGCATTCAAGAATATTTTTAGTAGTTTCAGTATTTTAGTATGTCGAGTTAGTTAGGGGATTGTCCTATAAACTCCATTTTCAAAAAGTTTAGTTAGAGGCTTTTCAAACTAGTTTCAGCTAGTGTTTAATTTTACAGATTGTTATTTCAGTTAATACACTTTGTCAGAATTTATAAATTTTGAACCTTACGGTATTTCATCCTATTTTTCGATTTTATTACAATGTATTATTTAGTACTCATAGTAGATATCAGTCATGGGTTAGCTTGTGGTCCTTCGGGGTCGTAAGCACCGTATAGCATATGAGGTACAGACTCGGGGCATTACAAACTTGGTATTAGAGTATAAGGTTCAATAGTGTCCTTGGAAGTTTGAAAGCCGCATCACATAGAGACTTGTGCATGTGTGTGTAGCGTTCTATTCTTATGGACATGAGTCTATGAGATGTTTTAGGAAACCTTTCCCTTCTTTTAGTATCCAGGTAATGTGAGTGAGCATGAGATCAAGTTAAACTCTCAATCTAATCCATTTATTACTTTTGTTTACAGAACATGGCTCCCAAAAAGACTAACAAAAGAAGAACTGGAAATTAGTCAGCACCTCAACCCATTCAGGCAGATCCCCTGGACGAACATGTTTTCCATAAAGAATTTAGACCTCTATTGACTACTCTAGCCAATTTTGTAGTAGCTTAGATTAAATGACTAGCTGTTATTCTAGATAACCCAGTGGCTAATACTACTGTAGCCAAGATTTGGGACATTACCCGAATAAATCCTCCCTGATTCTAAGGATCTAAGTTAGAAGAGGATCCACAAGAGTTCCCCGATCAGTTTCAAAAAGTTACAGACATTATGGGAGTGACTTCCAGTGAAAGTGCTGAGTTAGCTACCTATCATCTACAAGATGTATCTCATATAGGGTTTAAGCAGTGGAAGGTAGATAGGGAGATATATGCAGAGTCCGAAGAGTTTGCTACTACTTTCCTAGATACATTCTTTCTCTTAGAGCTGAAAGTGGCCAAAGTGTTAGAGTTCATCATCCTCAGACAAGGTAGTATGAGTGTGAAGGAGTATTCCCTTAAGTTTACTCAGTTAACTAGGTATGCTCCTCATATAGTACAGATAGACATATCTAGGATCATGGTCCATGCTTAGTAGATAGAGTAGACTGAGAATAGAGAGAGAAAGAGGCATAACAAGGAAGCTAGAATAGGTAGCTTCAATTTCAATCAGCCTAAGTCAGAGAGCGGTAACCGTTCCCAGTTCCATCTAGAGTCTTCAGTTCCATCTTCGTCCTCAGCTAGTGCTACAGTCCCTAAGTTTAAAAATGGTAGCAAAGATAGGGCGCCAAGCTCTAAGTCTCAGGGTAGTGTCAGCAGTGCTCGAACAAATTCTCTTTGTCAGACTTATGGTAAGAACCATCAGGATGTTTGCAGAGCTAGAAGTGATGTTTGTTTTAGATATGGCAAGACAGGACACAGATTTAGAGATTATCCTCAGTTAGGTTCCCAGGGTCCGTATAACCGTCGCTCAGCTCAGTCCAGTTGCCCGAATCAGCAAAGTGCCACTTCTAGTGCCACTAGTGGGCAACGCCCAAACAGGCTCTATGAACTTCAGTCTAAATAAGATCAGGAATATCCTGATATGGTCATTAGTATGTTACAGATCTTCCATTTACATATTTATTCCTTGTTAGATCCAGGAGCTTTTTACCTTTTGTAACTCTCTACATAGCAGTTGACTTCAAAGTCAAACCAAAAGTCTTAACAGAACCATTCTTAGTTTCTACCCTAGTAGTTCAGTCTATCAAAGCCCAACGGGTATACAAGAATTGTCCAATTATGATATCTTAGAAAGTCACTTTAGCAAACATAATAGAATTACATATGGTAGATTTTGATGTCATTATTGGTATAGATTGGCTCCATTCATGTTATGCCTCAGTTAATTGTAGATGCAGAATAGTTTATTTTTAGTTTCTAAATAAACCAATCCTTGAATGGAGGGGTAGTACTACAACGCCTAAGGGTCAGTTGATTTCATACCTTAGAGCAATAAAAATAATATCCAAGGGATGTATCTATCATCTTGTGTGAGTCAAAGACTATAACTCAGAAACTCCCAGTCTTAAGTCAGTTCCAGTAGTAAATGAATTCTCAGATGTATTTCCTGAAGATCTTTCTGGAGTTCCTCCCATTAGGGAAATTGAATTTGAAATATACCTTCTTTCATATACTCAGCCTATATCTATTCCTCCATACAGAATGGCACCAGAAGAACTTAAAGAGTTAAAACAACAGTTAAAAGATCTTCTAGGCAAAGGTTTCATCAGACCCAGCATTTATCCGTGGGGCACATCAGTCTTATTCGTGCGTAAGAAAGATAGTTCTCTTAGAATGTGTATAGACTACCTCCAGTTGAACAAAGTTACAGTTAAGAACAAATACCCACTTCCTAGAATCGATGACTTGTTTGACCAACTTCAGGGTGCTAGTTACTTTTCTAAGATACACCTCCGATCAGGCTATCATCAGCTCAGAGTTAGAGAATGTGACATTTCAAAAATAGATTTCCAAACCTGGTATGGTCACTTCAAGTTTTTAGTCATGTTATTTGGTCTTACCAATCCCCCAGCAGCCTTCATGGACTTGATAAACTGAGTGTTCAAGCAGTACTTGGATATGTTCATTATAGTATTCATCGATGACATTCTTTTCTATTCCCGTAGTAAGAATGATCATGCAAAACACCTCAGAATCATACTTCAGACTCTCAAAACTCATCAGTTGTTTGCCAAATTCAGTAAGTAAAAATTTTGGAAAAGGTCAGTAGAGCTCCTTAGTCATATTATTTCTGGTAGTGTCCTTAGAGTTGATCCTCAAAAGACCAAAGTGGTGAGAAACTAGCCTAAACCCATTTCTCCATCAGATATCAGGAGTTTCTTGGGTTTAGCTGGATATTATCGTTGTTTTATTGAAGTTTTTTCATTTATTGCATCCCCCATGTCTAGATTAACTCATAAGAAAGTCAAGTTTCAGTGGTCAGATTCTTGGGAGAAGAGTTTTCAGGAGTTGAAAACTCGACTCACCTCAGCCCCAATTTTAAGTCTGCCAAATGGTTCAGATGGGTTTGTTGTGTACTGTGATACATCCAGAGTAGGTTTAGGTTGTGTCATCATGCAGAGAGGTAAGTTCATAGCCTATGAATCTAGACATCTTAAACCCCATGAGAAGAATTACCCTACGTATGGTCTTGAGTTAGCAGTTATAGTGTTAGCCTTAAAGATTTGGAGGTACTATTTATATGAGGTGCATGTTAATGTGTTCATAGATCATAAGATCCTATAGTATGTATTTTCTCATAAAGATTTGAATTTGCATCATAGAAGGTGGTTAGAGTTATTAAAGGATTACGACATGAGTGTTCTGTATCATCTGAGCAAACCTAATGTAGTGGCTGATGGTCTTAGTAGAATGTCTATGGGTAATGTTGCTCATGTTGAGGATGGTAATAAGAAGTTATCTAAGGAAGTTCATCAGTTTTCCCGACTAGGTGTCCGCTTAGTCGATTCAGCAAAAGGCAATATGTGGATTTAGAATAGTTTCGAATCCTCTTTAGTTTTTAAGGTGAAGGAACAGCAGGATAGAGATCCCAGTCTTGTTAAGTTGAAAAAGTCAGTCAACAATCAGAAAGTAGAGGTTTTCTCCCAAGGGGAAGATAGTGTATTGTGTTGCCAGGGTCATTTATGTGTGCCAGGTATAGATGACTTGAAGTAATGAATTTTTGTAGAAGCACATAGTACGCGTTACTCAATTCATCTAGGCTTTACTTAGATGTACTGTGATTTATGGGAGATCTATTGTTGGAATGGGATGAAGCAGGATTTTGCAGAGTTTGTAGCTAAGTTCTCTACATATCAGCTAGTTAAGATTAATCACCAAAAGCCTAGTGGGTCTATACAGGAGTTCAATATTCCCACATAGAAATGGGGAGAAGTGAACATGGACTTTATGATGGGTTTACCTCATACTCATCATCAGCATGATTCCATATGGGTTACTGTAGATAGGATGACTAAATCAAATCATTTCTTGCCAGTTAATACCTCATATTCAGCCGAGGACTAGGCCAAACTCTATATCAGAGAGTTGGTCAGGTTACATGGAGTCCCAGTATCTATCATCTCAGATAGAGGTCTCCAGTTTACCTCTTATTTCTGGAAAGCATTCCAAAAGGTTCTCGGTACCAAGTTCATCTTAGTATAGCCTTCCACTCTCAAATAGATGGTCAAGAAGAAAGGATTATTCAGACTCTAGAAGATATACTGAGAGCATGCGTTGTTGATTTTAAAGGTAGTTGGGATGAACACTTGCCTTTGATGAAACTCGCATATAATAATAGCTATTATTCCAGTCATTAGATGGCTACCTTTGAAGTCCTCTATGGTGGGAGATGTAGATATCTAATTGGCTAGTTTGAGGTAGGTGAGGCCACAGTTGTAGGACCTGACTTAGTATTTGATTCATTACAGAAGGTTTAATTAATCTAAGAAAGACTTAGGGCTGCACAGATCCGACAGAAATCATATGCAGATGTGAGGAGAAAGGATCTCGAGTGTGAGATTGGTGATTTTGTGTAGTTAAAAATCTCTTCCATGAAAGGAGTAAAGATTTCAGCAAGAAGGGAAAGCTCAGTCCCTGATATGCTGGTCCTTACAGAGCTCTCATTCATTTTGGAAAGGTAGCTTATGAGCTTGAGTTTCCTTCAGATCTAGCTTCAGTTCATCCAGTATTCCACGTCTCCTTGCTAAAGAAATGTATTGGCGACCCAGCAGTTATAGTTCCTTTAGAGGACGTAAATATTCAGAATGATCTTTCTTTTGAATAGGTTCCAATCCAGATCCTCGATCATCAGATTCACAGACTGAGAAACCAAGAAGTTCCCTTAGTCAAAGTTCTTTGTAGAATCAGTCCATTGAGGGAGATACTTGGGAAGTAGAAGCAAATATATGGACCAAGTATCCTCACCTCTTTTCCGCAAACTCAGATTCAGCTTAAGGTAACAGTCTTTCTTAGATTTACTCAATTGCATGTTCAGTTACAATTATAAACTTGGTAATCCTTACCATTGTATATTCATTCATGCATTCATAAATCAGTTTATACATGTACCCATGTATCAGATATGCATATTTAGTCAAAACTTCAGCTTACCAGTAGCTTCAGTCATGTATTGCATACATTAGATATGCATGTTCAGTATAAGAACTCAGTTTGTCAGTAGTCCAGTCATTGAGTCATGTCTCAGTTATGCATGTTAAGTGTTTTAGCTTAGTCTTTCAGTGTTTCTAGTTTTATCAGTCTCATTTAAGGAATGATAAAATTATGTGAGTTGTCCTATATAAAATTTATGAAATACGTAGTATGTGAGTCTCATTCAACTCACTTAACATGCATAACTGATTGCATATCCAAATCCGATACTCGGGAAAAGAGTTAGGGCAGTTTATGTACAAACAGTGGCTCACCGTGATTAGGCTGCATCGTGGTGAGTGTCACAATGAACAATCCATCGCCTTGCAATAAAGGCCATTTTCGCATTTGTCAATTTCTAGAGGGTCACCATGATTGCACCGCATCGCAGTGAACCCTAAAACAGCAATTGTCATGATTTAGAGAGTCACCACAATTCCACCGCGTCGCGGTGGATATAGTGATGACCCATTCACCGCATCATGGTGAGACCTTAATCAAAATTCTACCTAAATTAAAATTCTAGTTGTGGGATTTTAAATCCCAAGGGCAACTTATAATTTTCCTATGACCAAGTTCATCCTTAAATACGAAATTGATCCCTAAATGACCAAAATATATCATTATTCACTTAATTTTCCCCAAAGTAGATCATTCTCTCTCAAAAGCAAGAAACCCTAGTTTCAAAATTCAAGAACAAAGCTCAAGAATTTCTCCAAGAACCTTCAAGAATTAACATTTAAGGTATGTTAGGTGTTCATCTATGGGTCCCATCCACCCATAAAGTCCACGAATCCATTTTCAAACTACAAGATTGTTGAGTTATGAACTTCCATGCTTGAATTGAATTGAATTCATGTTCATGTTATTTTTGGGCATTTGTCTACAATTAAATTACAAGCTTTCATGAAATTAATCATTATATGTGTTGAATTACATAATCCTCTTTTTGAACCCCTTCAATTTACAAGTTGATTGATGTAGCTATGATAATTATGTGTGTTGATTGTTGTATAACCTAAGCATGCTCCCCATGTGTTTGATAAAATACCTATGTGAATGAAATAGTTACACTATAACCTAATAGCATGTGTTCACCCTTCATGAATAAGTAGATGTATTACAAGTGTTTGATGAAAAGTCTCGACAGATGAATTATGAACAAGTGAACAATGTCATCTTATTCAAGAGTATACTATGCTTTAATTTTCATGCTATCGAGTCCTAGGGGTATTTAATACCCAACAATTTATTTGTGTGCCTAGAGCTAGTGTCAGTTATAGAACCTCAGTAATGTCACAATCATTTGTACTTTTATTCGGTTACAGAACTCAGTAGAACTCAGTTAGTTTACCAAACTCAGGAAAACTCAGTAAGCTCGGTATTATTTCAATTCAGTTCAGTTTAATTAGTTCAGTGTCTTTCAGTTGGTAGTAGGATTCAGAATTGAGTGAACCCAAGTATGGGGACTCACTTGCCGGTAGAGGGTGTGATCTCTTAAAGCAATCCTTCCATTCCAAAAATACGTAGCTAGCGTAGGTTTAGACATCAAACCTACCAGTTAAGGGTTGATGAGTTGTTTTAACCTATCAGTTGAGAGTTTTACTGTTCTCATTAGAGTACCTGCCACATAAGGGTAACTCTCAATTTGTCCTTACCTATAGCACGATATTTACACCCTTCCAATTGGGGTTACAAATAGGACCCCAACTTAGTTATCTTATCTTATTTAGGACATATCGGTTAGATAATTACCTCCGATAGTTTTAGTCTCAGTCTTCAGAATAGAACTCAATTCATTTCTATAAAATTAGGACTGTCAGATACAGTTGATAATGCCCAAACTACAACTCTAGTAAGAGTGTAAGCGGTCGCTGTCAAATATAGAACCCAACTGGGTTAGGTGTCGAATCCCACAGGGAATACTTGGCCACTAAGTAAGTAACTATTAGTAGACTTTTGGTCAAAAATTCTACCGAAAAGGGGGGATTTTATGCGTGAAGTAAGCGTATCAAAATAGCAAGTAAAAACGGAATATTTGGTAGGTTTTGATCAATGAGAATTGTAAGTTAGGGTTATGTCCACCTTATTAGTTCTACGTATCTATTAACTATGAGTTATGCGGAATTTAGACATGCATGTACTTATAGAGATTCATATTCTAAGGTAAATCCTAGCGTCTTTCGACCATCAAGGATTATCTCACTTTAACTCTTTTGAGCTTAAAGTGTATCTAATGGTACGAATTCTCCAAGAGGTTAATCCAATTACGACACTAACTTTTAAACAGGGGTTAATAGCCCTATTTCCTTGTCACACCCTCTTTTCCACACATATAACTTTTCTTTCGAACAAGTTAATGCTATAGTGGCGTATTCTATATGTTTGCAACCACAAGAATTTAATTTAAGATGAAGAGAGTAATGATATAAGCAGCATACGTGTCAAGAATTCACAAACTCATAGCAATAGATAGTGTCTCATAAGGCTTCCATATCCCTAACAGAGAAGTTTAGCTATTCATGAGTGCAACGAAAAACTCAATAGCAATTATCATCATACCAAAATAATAACAATCTCACGTGAAGTATGTTTTGGTGTCACTTGTGGCGTGATTTCCTTGCTAGTAGCGTTTCTCTTGTCATGAAAATTAAAAGTTGAATAGATGAAGAATAATGTCAACAACGAATTAATGAAGAAGGGAAAGAATCGAATAGGGAGGAATAAGGATGAGGGTGGTGGAAATTCAATGCTAAAAAGTTCAGCAAAATAGTGTTTTTATAACACCCATACCCTATTCCTACTAAGCTACTGGATACTTGTCCTAATCCTACTATGTTGCTGCATCCTTGTCCTACTCCTACTAAGTTACTGTTGGTCCCCAAGTCTTTGGAAATACTGTTTTTTCCCAGGACAAGTTTTCCATGCATCACTTTCAGTCCACAAGCTTCCAGAAGCTGCCTTCCTTCTTACATGAAGTTTCCTTTGGCGTCCAATTTCCATAAAATGCTAAAATCTTCATCATTTATACCTGAAAACTTGCTAATCACGTTGGTCAGCTCACTTACAGGAAAAAGGACTAAAAGTGCAGGAATTATATATTTTGTCCTTAAAACTTAGCTAAAATATGGGTAAATTATAGTACTTTAGGCGTGTAAATACGCCTATCATCAACACCCCACACTTAAAGCTTTGTTCATCCTCGAACAAAATATCATGTCCATATAAACATCTACTTAGGGCTTCACAGTAATAGCACAAAATTTTCATCAAGACAGGCACGACAATTATTAACAAAGAGTAGTTTTCTAATCACTACTAGAAACAATTCAACCTCTAATATAGACTCGTGATTATGGTTAATTCATATTCAAAAAGTTAAGGAATAAATAATCATACATGACTACCCAAAACTCATCAACCATGTGTGTCTCACACAATATCTTACCCAAAATCACTCACAAGTATTGTATTTTTTCGAAACATGGGTATAGTATTATCCTTGATCTCACTCTCACAAAGAATTCATATGTTCCAGCTGATAACCATAGGCTTGCCCTTAGTGTAATGCTCCACTAAATATCAGAATGCTAAGCTTAGGATCAAGTAGGTCTTTTACAGGTTGTAATGTAGGCTAAGCGACGGGTAGGACTATTTTCGCCAGAAATAGTGACTATGTTCCTAAGCGCTTTAATACATCACATTATGCCATTAACACTCTCTGTTAATCAACCCTGCTACCTTTACTTCATCTATCACCCCTTTTCACCTCTTTTGCCATTCAAACATAACTATCTTTTTATTTAATCATAATCGCAATTTATCTTTTTGTTTTTCTATTTCTTTTTCTTTTCTTTTTTTTTTGTATAACACACCTCTATGATAGCCACTCTTTTTCATAACAAATTCAAGTACCAATACACTCTAAGGCATCACTCTCACCCAATTTCCTCTTATTTTATCCCATGATTTTACAATTTAAAGCACTTAGGAATTTGGATCAAATTACGGTCTTGAAAAAAATAGATTAGGCTTACATATGAGGCTATCAAAGAAAATAGACTAAAGGCTCAAAGATGGTTAACTAAGATAATGTCCACGGGTAGGTAAAAAGAAGGTAAACAAGTATAGGTTGCCAAAGAAATGCCTAAATCATCTCCTAAACTCACACTCT
Source organism: Capsicum baccatum var. pendulum (assembly GCA_030864225.1). Classification (NCBI taxonomy): domain Eukaryota; kingdom Viridiplantae; phylum Streptophyta; class Magnoliopsida; order Solanales; family Solanaceae; genus Capsicum; species Capsicum baccatum. The sequence goes on along the minus strand of CM061559.1, from coordinate 190,495,469 downwards.
TTATTTCACTTTACATACACACCAGGAAAGTTCAAGTATCAGCAACCAACACAGAATATACTATCATCTCATACGCACAAGGCACATGGTCAACTTTATTGGGAGCAGTATAGACTCTTGACCCCAACAAGTGAATGAATTAAACCACACAAATATCACACAGTGAGTCACATTTAGAGCCTAAATGTCTTAATAGTAATGATTTTATCGCAGACTCTTGTCACAATTCCATGCTGCCTATCAGAACAATTTTATGCAAAGTTTTTAGCAAAAACAAAAAAAATTTAAATTTAACTAATAAATAAATAAAACAAACAAACATAAATAAAAAAATGCAGATAAAGAAGTATAGCATACAAATACCAGCACCCCACACTTAGACGGGACACACTGTCCTCAGTGGAAAATAAATAAGAAGAACCTGGATTAGTCGGACTCCTCCTCTATGTCTGGGGTCATACCCCCTATATCAGAATCATTATCGGAGTCTTCATCATCTGAATTCTCCTCCACGTCAGAGTCTGTCATTCGACGATCATCATCGGTTGGCACATCGTCATCAAGAGGTTCCTCAAAGTACACACCTACTCCACACATAGCCCTTGCATGCTCGTTCATTGGGTAGTCATAATCTAACTGTTGGAGCTCTTCAGCAGTGGGAACAAGACCTCCGCTCATCAAGGTAAACCGAGTCATGTCATAAAGATGGCAAAAAAAACTTTCATCCCAAGCATGTCGTTCTGCAGTGGTAAGGTTGACGCCATGCATGGTTTCAGCATCTTTAACCTTTGTGAGGTCAACCTTCTTTGGGTTGTGTGGAAGATTATGATCAGCCGGCTCCTCTTCGATGTCCTTCTTCCTCAATATTGCAGTCCACAGATTGCCAAAGCTGAAGTGGGACCTGTTGTGTAGCCTGGCCTTATGCATTGAAGATCGAATGATCGCCCCAATGTTGATGGGGATTTTTGTCATCAATGCATACACCAAACACACTCTGTATCATGTGTTCTTCGTGTACTATGTCCCTGGAATCAGGCAAGAGTTGACTATTCCCAATCATATTCGAGCTTCCCTGTTCAAGGAAGCGTAAGGGAAGGTGTTGTGCCGACCGGTGTCCTTGTGTCTGCTCCATCGTGCCATTGATCTTGTTCCACACAGTGTGTGTCTGATTGCCCTGTAAGGAGGTCTATTATACAGCTCTTTGAGTGGTGATGGATCAACAGATGGCAAACTCAGAAAAGAGTTGAAGAACTCCGCATTTAGTTGTAGGACTTGGCCCCGAATCTTTACTTCACTCCCGATAGTTTTTGGTGACCAGTTGGAATAGAATTCTCGTGTTAGATCGAGATTACATTCTCCCATATCTCGGAATATGAAATCAAGATATAATTCCATTATCTTGGCCAACATGCGAGGTTCTTTCTTTGCTAGGCTTTCCTTGTGTATCAACTCCACATGAACATATTTTTTCTCTTTATTATTCCTATACCAATCCTTTCCTTCCTCCTCTAGGACCCATTTGATTCTGAACATACGGTGAGGTATTTGCAGTGAGGAGGATTCACCTTGCTCTTTTCGTCCCCTTTTCTGGCCTTTTTGTGAGGTGGTCGCTTTATCCTTTACTTGTCGTGCTTTTGGTGCCATTGTACCTGAGATTAAAATGATAGTCATGTTAGCTTCATCTTGGTCAAATTCAATCGGCAAACAAACAGTAGTGGCACCACCCCACACTTAATTTGTTGGCACAAACTAATTAAGTGAACGTTATCGATTACTCAGACTTCATCGATGTACGTTTAGGCGTTATGTTCCAACAATATAATCAGTGCAGTCACACTTTTCTTGTCATCTTAACTATCCTTTTCCGATTCTAGTTCATGTAATCTTGACAATGCTTTCAAGTTTTGGACTAATGCATCACTTTGAATAAAACTACTACATAGATATTGTATCAATTTATGGCTTGAAATAATCACAACATCTCATGTTTGTAGTTAACCATGATTTTCATCTTAATAAACAAGTCATTCAAGCAAGCTTTTAAGTTAGAAGATTCTGCAATTTTCTGAACCATGTCGATTTCGCAAGAAGTATGACAGTGTATCGAAATTAACTACAAGTTGGAACCAAGTCTAGAACACTAATACATATTCTTTCACTTTCTCAGTTGTATCACAACAAATCAACCATATTCAAATCACCAACACTACTTCAAGATTTAACACCTTATTATAGGTGTAGTATTGTAATACTTACCGAATATAAGAGAAGATCAAAGAAGTACTTACTTAGTTGATGGCCTCGGAATATGTTCTTGCAAATTAAAAGAGCAAAGGGAAAATTTTTGAGAGTTTTTGGAGAGGTAGGCGGTTCCTAGGTTGAAGTTGCAATGCAATTTAGTTTTAAGACTAAGTTTCTATTTATAGGACAAGCTTGGGTCGGGTTTTGACCCATTTGGAATCGGGTTAGGAGACCAAAAGTGAGCATAGGCGGCGCCTTTTGCAAAGCCTAGTTGAGCATAGGCGGCGCCTATGCTATGGCATCGTTGAGAATAGGCGGAGCCTATGCCATGGCATTCTAGATTCAGAGATAAAAGGCTTTTGCATAGGCGGCGCCTATGCTATGGCATTGTTAGGCATAGGCGGCGCCTATGCTGTAGCATTGTATAATCCGAGAGCTTAGGTCATAGCATAGGCCTTGCCTTGTTCGTTTCCTATATTTTCATAGGCAATGACTAACCCATAGTATTTTGCTTCTTCATTCCTAACTTACCACCTACAACAAATAATACTTCCAAATCAAAGTTTGAAACCAATCTCCTCCTTTACGCCTCTTGCACCTACATTTACACAAAAACAACAAAAACAATTAGAACAATGGGTTGCCTCCCATCAAGCGTCTTAGTTTTGGTCGTGGCTCAACTCTTCTTTTTTTAGATTTTTATTTAGTAAAAATAAATGCAAAAGAAATGATAAAAAATGATGGGTTGCCTCCCATCTAGCGCTTGATTTATTGTCGCGGCACGACATAGTTACCTTGAGTACTTAGACTTCATCGAGATAGATGGTGGTCATGCATTTAATCGAGTCAAGAGGACTGATATATGGCTTTACTCATTGGACATTCACCTTAAAAACAACACCCTTATTGTCTTCTAGCTCAACTACTCCAGATGAGTAGACTTGGCTAATTTTGTACGGACCGGACCATTTGGACCTTAACTTACCTGGGAATAGCTTCAGTCTGGAATTGAAAAGAAGTACCATATCACCTTTTTGAAAGTTTCGTTGAACAATCCACCAATCATGATACTTTTTCATCCACTCCTTATAGAGGTCTAATCTTTCATACGCATGTAGACGGAATTCATCTATCTCATTCAGCTGCTCCAATCTCATGTTCATAGCATCATCCCAATTCAAATTCAGTTGCTTCAACGCCCATAGTGCCTTATGATCGATCTCAGTGGGAAATTGGAAAGCCTTCCCATAAACTAGTTGGTACGGAGACATGCCAATTGGCATTTTAAATGCAGTACTATAAGCCCATAGTGCATTGTCCAGCTTTCGAGACCAATCTTTCCTATTAGTATTTACAGTCATAGCAAGGATTTGCTTGATCTCTCGATTGGAAACCTCTACATGTCCACTAGTTTGAGGGTGATAAGGCGTGGCTACCTTGTGTTGCTTGACCCTATATTTCACTAACACGGGTTTGAACAGCTTGTTGCAAAAGTGTGATTCTCCATCTCTTATGATGGTACGTGGTACCCCAAAACGAGAGAAGATATTTCTCTTCAAGAATGCTATAACACGCTTTCCTTCATTATCGGCCAGCGCTACTACTTCAACCCATTTGGATACATAGTCGACAGCAACTAGGAAATATTTCATCCCAAACAAATTTACGAATGGGCCCATGAAATCAATACCCCACACATCAAACAGCTCTACTTCCAGAATTTTTGACATGGGCATCTCATGGTGTTTTGAAATTGTGCCTTGTCTCTGACATTGGTCACATCTTCTCACAAATTCGTAGGCATCTCTAAATATCAAAGGCCAATAATAGCCGCTTTGCAATACCTTTCTTGTTGTCCAACCACCTGCACGGTGTCCCCCAACTTAAGAAGCATGACTTGCTTCCAAGATACTTAGCACCTCCACATGAGATATGCATTGTCTGATCACACCATTCGCGCATCATCTAAACAAATATGTCTCATCCCAGAAGTAGTGTCTCACATCATGCATGAACTTCCTCTTTTGATGAAATGATAGATTCGCAGGCATCACATTACTTACCACAAAGTTTGTAAAGTCTTCATACCATGGTAACTCTTCCATCATCGTGGCAAAGATCTCTTCATCAGGGAATGCATCATCAATCTCATGATCAGGTTGCGCTATATGCTCGTTCTCGAGTCGAGATAGATGATCAGCCACTTGGTTTTTGGAACCTCTTCTATCTTTTACCTCAAAATCAAATTCTTGCAGCAACAATACCCATCGAATTAGCCTTGGTTTCGCATCTTTCTTTACCATCAAATATTTCAGAGCTTCATGGTCTATATGAACTACCACTTTGGTTCCCAAAAAATAAGCACGGAACTTTTCAAAAGCATACACAACCACTAGAAGCTCTTGTTCCTTAATAGTATAGTTCTTCTGGGCTCCATTCAAGACCTTTCTCACATAGTATATTGGATGGAATAAATTTTCTCTTCTCTAGCCAAGTACAGCACCCAAAGCTACCCCGCTAGTATCACACATGACTTCAAACGGTAGAGACCAATCGGGCGCTACAATGATAGGAGCTTCAATTAACTTCCCTTTAAGGCATTCAAATGCCTTCAAGGAATCTTCACCAAAGTCGAGATTTACATCCTTCTCCAAAATCTTTCATAACGGACTAGCAATCTTGGAAAAGTCTTTAATGAATCTTTGATAAAAACCTGTATGCCCGAGGAAACTACAAACTCCTTTGATAGAAATTGGGGGTGGTAGTTTCTCGATGACTTCGATTTAGCTCGATCCACTTCAATTCCTCTTTTGGAGATTTTATTCCCAAGAACAATACCTTCTTTCACCATAAAGTGGCACTTCTCCCAGTTCAGCACTAGGTTGAATTCAACACATCTCTGCAACGCCATACTTACATTTTCCAGGCATAATTCAAATGACTCACCCACAACTGAAAAATCATCCATGAACACCTCCAGAGTGTCTTCCACCATATCAAAAAAAATGGACATCATACAGCGCTGAAAAGTGGCGGGTGCATTACATAGCCCAAATGGCATACGTTTGAAGGCAAACGTACCATATGGGCATATAAACGTTGTCTTATATTGATCCTAGGGAGTAATACAAATTTGATTATAGCCGGAATAACCATCTAAGAAACAAAACCATCCTTTCCCTGCTAATCGGTCGAGCATTTGGTCTATGAATGGCATTGGGAAGTGGTTCTTAAGCATCAATGAATTCAACTTCTGTTAGTCCATGCATACTCTCCACCATGTGACTGGTCTGAGTGGAATTAACTTATTCTTTTCATTCGCAACTACCGTTATACCACATTTCTTGGGTACACATTCTACCGGGCTTACCCATTTAGTATTGGAGATTGGATACACAACCCCTGGATCTAACCACTTAATAATTTCTTTCTTTACCACCTCTTGCATAGGTGGATTTAGACGCCTTTGATGCTCAATAGTGGGTATGCAATTTTCTTCAAGCTGAATATTGTATGTACCAATCCCAGGCAGAATACCAATGATATCGGCGATGGTCCAACCGATGGCTCTCATGTACTTCCATAGAACCACGATGAGAGCTGCAACTTGCTGCTCACCCAAATCTGCCGTCACAATAACCGGAAGTGTGTCACCTCTTCCCAAGAATGCATACTTTAAATGACTAGGCATCTCCTTCAATAGATGGTTTAGATGGTGGTGTAGGTCGGTTTTTGAGATCAAGGTCCAACTTCTTGGGAGCATAAGGATATGAACCTAATCCTGTTAGAGCACAAATAGTTTCTTCATAATTTTCAGCATCCTTACGCTCAACATTCATAAGCACAACCGCCAATGAGTCATCAATAAGCTGCTCCTCTATAGGTAATTCTTTCTCATCATCAAAATAAACATCAGCTACTGAAAACACGTTTAGATCTTTGGGTTGCTTCATTGATTTACACACATCATAGCGAACTACTTCGTCATTCATCCGGAATAGAAGCTCATTAGCTCTTAAATCAATAAGAACACTTATTGTTGCAAGGAAAGGGCACCCCAATATTATAGGAACTTCTGAGTCCACCTCACAATCCAAGATAACAAAGTCTACCGGAAATATGAATGAAGAAACCTTCACCAATACATCACATAAAATACCAATAGGTCATTTTACCGACCTATCTGCCATTACAAGCCTCATATTGGTTGGAGTAGGATCCCCCAATCCCAACTTTTTGTAAATAGATAGTGGCATTAAGTTGATACTGGCTCCTAAATCGCATAATGCCTTGGCAAAATTTAAAGATCTGACAGTGCAAGGAATAGTGAAGGCACCAGGATCGGCCTTTTTCTGAACTAGTGATCTGGTAGCGATTGTACTACAATGATGAATTGTATCCGTCAACTCATAACCTGCTGCCAACTTCTTTGTCAGAAGATCCTTCATAAATTTTGCATAGCCAGGCATCTGTTTTAGTGCCTCTACCAATGAAACATTAATGGTTCGCTGTTTTAACATCGCAATGAATTTATTGAATTTGGTATCATCAATTTTCTTCTTTAATCTTTGAGGAAAAGGTGGTGGTGGAAGGGGAATAGTTTTCTCCACAACTTTCTTTTCCTCTTGCATCAAATTGGCACTCTTTTCAGGCTTTGGACGTTGAAGGGTGATGTTATTGACATCCTTTGTAGCTTCTTCGGCGTCTTCAGGTTCTGCATTGATCACTTGCTTGCCTTTGGATGAATTTTCCAGCACCTTACCACTCCTGGTAATAATAGCCATGCATGATCCGTTGTTCCTTGGATTTTGCACCATGTCGCTAGGTAGGGTGCCAGCTTTTCTTTGATTTAATGCTGTTGAAAGTTGACTTAATTGCTGCTCTAGCTATTTTATAGCAGTGGAATGTGAGTCAACCAATTAATTTATTGAATACAAGGCGTTCTTCACCTCATTCACTCCCATATTGGTTGCCTCTACTCCTTTCAATAGCTTTGCCATCATATCTTCCATTGTCATCTTTCCCGAACCAGATGCCGCGGCCTCTCGATTTCTAGGAGGAATATACAAACCACTCATGTCAGTCTTGTTCTTCCAACTACCTTGGTCCTTGTTTCCAGATTTATCGTAATAGTTACGACCTTTTTTTCCTTGGGCATTGCCTCAGAAACCCCCTGATTGTTTAAGTAGTTGTCTTCTTCTTCAGAATTGGATTCCTCTCTTCCTTTTGACACAACCGCTTTGACTTTTTCGGTCTTCCCTGATAATAGATGCTTTGTAAGAAGATCCATCTGTGTTTTCATGTGCGTTATATCTTTATCGCGTTCCTTCTCTCTTCGCATTTGTTCTGGAGTCATGCCAATAGATATAGTGGGGCTTGTTACCTCAGAATCACTGGTATGCCAAGCTCTACTTTGCTTTGTCATCCGGTCTAGCATATCGCTTACCTGAACAAAGGTGAGGTCCATAAAAGATCCTCCAGCCGCATTATCCACCACTGGTTTAGTTACTGAATTCAAGGATCTGTATAGTATCTCCATCAAGTGGACATTAGTCATGTGATGGTTTGGGTACCTCATAAGCTTCTTCTTGAACCTCTCCCATGTTTTATGGAGAGCTTCAGTTGGAAGCTGTTGAAAATTACTAATCTCATCTCTCAACTGTGCTCTCTTGGATGGCGGAAAGAATTTTTCTAGGAAAGCATCTTTGAATTGCCTCCAATTTGTAATAGAATTAGGAGTCAGCCCGTTCAACCATAGAGTTGCCTCCCCAGATAGAGACAATGGAAATAAGCACAGCCGAATTGCATTTTGTCCAACGCCTGGATTGTCGAATGACTTGCATGTAGAGAAAAAGTTGACCAGATATTTGGATTATCACCTGCAAGTCCACCGAATAATCCCTTGAGTTGTAATAACTGAATCATGGAGCTAGTGATGTTGAACTTGGCTCCGGGTGCCAATGGCAGAGGAATAATAGCTCCTGTGGTACCAGCTCCATCCATATCATCATCATCATCATCAAAGGGAATCTGCATAGCTCAGCGTTCAGGCCTAAATCTTGATTGACGATCTCCTCTATTTGCCGGTGTCGCCACCTCAGCATCACTCCTAGGGTTTAGTAACTCATCATCACCTAGGTCCTCATCATTAGGATTTGTTGCACGACCTGGGTTATCAATGTTCTGTTGATGCACCTGAGCGACTGCCAATGCAGCTAATCTAGCCTGCTCCTATTCAGCAGCCCTTCTTTCAATGTCACGTTGCGCATCCACTCTGCCAATAAGTTGAGATTCAGGATTGATAGGTAATAATGGCTGACCAGAACTTCGAGTATTTGGCATGCACTGAACAGAACCTAAATAAAACAAAAACTAAAACTAAAGTAAAATCTGAGTATCTTTGACCAAAGGGTCTAGTAACTATCACAAACTTAGTTGACAACCGTATTCCCCGGCAATGGAGCCAAAATTTGATAACGCCCAAACTACAGCTCTCGTAAGAGTGTAAGCGGTCGCTGTCAAATATAGAACCCAATTGGGTTGGGTGTCGAATCCCACAGGGAATACTTGGTCACTAAGTAAGCAACTATTAGTATACTTTTGGTCAAAAATTCTACAGAAAAGGGGGGATTTTATGCGTGAAGTAAGCGTATCAAAAGAGCAAGTAAAAACGGAATCTTTGGTAGGTTTTAATCAATAATAATTGTAAGTTAGGGTTATGTCCACCTTATGAGTTCTACGTATCTATTAACTATGAGTTATGCGAAATTCAGACATGCATGCACTTATAGAGATTCGTATTCTATGGTAAATCCTAGCGTCTTTCGACCATCAAGGATTATCTCACTTTAACTCTTTCGAGCTTAAAGAATATCTAATGGTACAAATTCTCCAAGAGGTTAATCCAGTTACGGCACTAACTTTTAAACAGGGTTTAATAGCCCTATTTCCTTGTCACACCCTCTTTTCCACACATATAACTTTTCTTTCGAACAATTTAATGCTATACTGGCGTATTCTATATGTTTGTAACCACAACAATTTAATTTAAGATGAAGAGAGTAATGATATAAGCAGCATACGTGTCAAGAATTCACAAACTCATAGCAATAGATAGTGTCTCATAAGGCTAACATAACCCAAAAAGAGAAGTTTAGCTACTCATGAGTGCAATGGAAAACACAATAGCAATTATCATCATACCAAAATAATAACAATATCACGTGAAGTATGTTTTGGTGTCACTTGTGGCGTGATTTCCTTGCTAGTATCATTTCTCTTGTCATGAAAATTAAAAGTCGAATAGATGAAGAATAATGTCAACAACGAATTAATGAAGAAGGGAAAGAATCGAATAGGGAGGAATAAGGATGAGGGTGGCGGAAATTCAATGCTGAAAAGTTCAACAAAATAGGGTTTTTATAACACCCATATCCTATTCCTACAAAGCTACTGCATACTTGTCCTAATCCTACTATGTTGCTGCATCCTTGTCCTACTCCTACTAAGTTACTTCTGGTCCCCAAGTTTTTGGAAATACTATTTTTTCCCAGGACAAGTTTTCCATGCATCACTTTCAGTCCATAAGCTTCCAGAAGCTGCCTTCCTTCTTACATGAAGTTTCCTTTGGCGTCCAATATCCATAAAATGCTAAAATATTCATCATTTATACCTGAAAACTTGCTAATCACGTTGGTCAGCTCACTTACAGGAAAAAGGACTAAAAGTGCAGGAATTATATATTTTGTCCTTAAAACTTAGCTAAAATATGGGTAAATTATAGTACTTTAGGCGTGTAAATACGCCTATCATCAACAGTCAACCAGTATCAGTAAATCATTATCAGAAAATCAGTTATCAGTAATTTTAGATATTAGTTACTTAGTATCAGAATTCAGAATTTAGCTTCAAAAAAATTTAGTCACAGTATTTATTTATATGCACATTAGACACTCATTATTTACAGTAGAATTAGTTATCCATGTTCTCTCATGTTTAGTTACTCTATATCATACAATCAGTTATTGTTCATGCATATGAACTCTTACATTCAGTCTTATCCTATCTAGCATATCAGTACACTCCTCGTACTGACACATACTCTTTATTTACAGTATGATGTCTTATATCATTGGTTTAGATGCTTAGGTTCGTGACCGCGTATTTATAGATTCAGATTCAGCCAGCAAGAGTAGATTAGCCGTGAGTTCCCATAATTCAAGGATATCTTTTATTTCAGATTTTTAGTAGTTTCAGTATTTCAGTATGTGGGGTTAGTTAGGGGCTTATCCCATCAACCCAACTTTCAGATATTTCAGTTAGAGTATTTTTAAACTAGTTTTTAGATAGTGTTCAGTTTTACACATTGTTATTTCAGTTGATACACTCTATCAGTATTTGTAGATTTTAGACCTTATGGCATTTTAACCTATTTTCTGCATTTATTGTAGTATATTATTCACAGATCACAGAAAATATCTGTCATGGGTTAGCTTGTGGTCCTTCGGAGTCGTAAGAACCATGTAATGTCCAGGGTACAGACTCAGGGCATTACACCTAATTAGCTCAAATTGGAGCATGTCAGTAACATAATACCTCTTACTATCTCATTACAGTATTTAGTATATATATTCAAATCAGGTTTGTATGACCAAAGCATACATACTCAGAGTTATTTAGGTGTACAGATGATTTTAAAAAGATGTATATGATTGGTCTTACATTCTCAGATGTTACAAATTTCATGTATTCATGCTTAGTTATTTCAGGCTATTTATTTAGTTTTTGTCTCATATGCACAGCACCTCATGTATTTTATCTAGACCTCATCTCATATGCCAGTATATTCAAAGTACTAACTATATACTCTTCTTTATGCTATGATATCTTATATCAAAGTTTTGAATTCTCAATTTCTCGACCGTGCTTAGATACTTTAGCATACCTTGCAGTTGTAGTGGTGATTCCTCATCCATTGAGGGTAGGATTGAGTATTTTAGTTATTTTAGTAGTTCTATATTTGTAGTTAGTTAAAATAGTTGGGGGCTTGTCCCATCAATTCTTCAGTTAGTTAGTTAGAGGTTTTTCAGACACTCAGATAATTAGACAATCAGTTAGAAATTTTTGTTAGCTAATCAGTATTTTTAGTATTATCAGTTGTTTTAAATTGACAGATATTTTCAATATTTGATCAGATGTTTCAAACTTATGGATGAACCACATTTTCAGTATTTTGACTAGTATTACATTCAGCAGTGTATCTTTCACACGCTGTACTATTGTTACTTTGTTCAGTGTTTACAGTAGAAACCAAACCATGGGTTATCTTATGGTTATTTGTGACCGTAAGCACCGTTGTTACAACTAGGAGGTAGCCTCAGGTCATGACAAAACTTGGTATCAGATCCTAAGGTTTTACACTTCCCTAGGTATCTAAAAGTTGCATTGAGTAGAGTCTTATGCATGGGTATGAAGTATGCCACACTTATGGACAAGAGGCTATATGATAATAAAGGAAAAAGTTTCCCTTCTTTCATGTTCATATCGTGCGAATTATCATGTCCTCTATTTAAAATCACTTTCTAACTCATCCTTTATTCTATTTACAGACTATGCCTCCCAGAAAAAAAGAATATACAAGGGGATGAGGACTAGCCCGCACCTCTGCCTGTTCAGGAAGATCCTCTGATTGAGAATGTCTATCACGCTGTGTTCAGAGATACTTTCACTACTTTAGCCCATTCAGTAGTTGTTCAGAATAACCAGTGAGTTGTTATGCCAGCCAATCCATTGGTAAATATAGCTACAGCTAGGATTTGGGATTTTACCTGAATCTCTCTTTGTTTTTGGGATCCAAGTATGAAGATGATCCACAGGAGTTTCTTGATATTGTTTAGAAGGTGACAGATATTATGGGCATCACTTCGAGTGAGAGCACAGAGTTGGCTACATATTGGTTGTAGGATGTAGCTCACACCTGGTTTAAGAAGTGGAAAAAGGATCTTGGTATTAATGCAGGGCCTATAGAGTATGAGGAATTTTCCATGGATTTCCTAGATAGGGTCTTCCTATTAGAGTTGAGAGAGGCTAAGATTCAGGAGTTTATTAATATGAAGCAGGGCAGCATGAGTGTAAAGTAGTACTCACTTTAGTTTACTCAGTTGGCCAGGTATGTTCTTAATATGGTTGTAGACAATAGGTCTAGAAAGAGTAAGTTCATGTCTGGTGTAGCTGATAGTATCCCTAAGGAGTGTAGGACTTCCATGTTGATTAAGTAGATGAACATATTTAGACTTATGGTTCATGCTTAAAATATTGATAAAGAGAAGCTTAGGGATAAAGAGAGAGACAATAAGATAGATAAAATAGGTAGTTTTAAATTTTATCAGCCAAGGTTAGAAGGTGGTAACCATTCTCATTTCTATTAGAAATTTTTAGCCCCTGCTCCCTCTTCAGCTAGAGCACCAATCCTAATTTTAGGCAATATAGTTTGGATAGGGTGCCAGGCTCTAAGTCCTAGGGAAGCGTGACCAGTGGTCGCACTAATCTATTTTGCCATAGATATGGTAGGAATCATCACGGTAAGTGTAGAGCTTGTAGTGATGTGTGCTTTGGATATGGAAACCCAGGCCACAGGATCTGGTAATGTTGATTAGTTTCTTAAGAGGAAAGGATTTTCACCATCAGGGTCAGTCTAATCTCTCTTGACTCTAGCAGGTCGCTCCACTCAGCAGTGCGCCACCTTTAGCGTAACCAGTAGGCAGCATCAAAATAGGTTGTATGCTCTCCAGAACTAGCATGATCAGAAAAGTTCTTCTTAAATAGTTATGAGTACATTACAGTTGTTTCATCTCTATGTTTATGTTTAATTAAACCTCGGAGCTTAACTATCCTTTGTAACTCCCCATATAGTTGTCAACTTTGGTATCAGTCCTAAATCTTTAGCTGAATCTTTCTTAGTGTCTACCCTAGTGGGGAAATCTATTATATCCAGTTGATTACAAAGAAATATCCCAATTACAATAACTCAGAGAGTTGCCTCAGTTAATCTTGTAGAGTTAGAGTTGACTGATTTTAATGTCATTCTCAACATGGATTGGCTTCACTTATGCTATGAGTCAGTTGAATACAAAAATAGAGTCGTTCAGTATCAGTTTTCTAATGAACTAGTCATTGAATAGGGAAGTAGTACCTCTGTGCTTTGGGGTCAGATTGTTTCTTACCTAAAGGCAATAAAAATGATATCTAAAGGGTGCATGTACCATCTTTTCCAAGTCAAAGACTCTAGCTCTTAGACTCCAAGTCTTGAGTCAGTTTCAGTAATAAAGAAATCTCCCAATTTGTTCCCTAAAGACCTCCCCGGAGTTTCTCCCGAAAGGGAAATTTACTTTGGAATAGATTTCCTTCCAGATACCCAACCTATCTCTATTTTTCCTAGAGAATATCTCCTGTTGAGCTTACAGAATTGAAATAACATCTGAAGGATTTCTTAGATAACATATTCATCAGGCCTAGTGTTTCCTTACCAGGTGCTCCAATCTTGTTCGTGCGTAATAAAGTTGGTTCTTTCAGAATGTGCATCGATTTCCATCAGTTAAACAAAGTCATAATCAAGAATATCTATCCACTTCTCAGGATTAATAACTTGTTCAACCAACTTCAGGTTGCCTGTTATTTCTCTAAGATAGTCCTAGGATCCAGCTATCATCAGCTCAAAGTCAGATAATGTGACATTCCGAAGACAGTTTTCAGAACTCGATATAGGTAATTTTATTTCCTAGTTATAACTTTTAGAATAACGAATACCCCTGCAGCTTTCATGTAATTGATCAACAGAGTGTTCAAGCAGTATGTGGAAATGTTTATTAAAGTCTTCATTGATGATATTCTTGTCTATTCTTATAGTGAAAGAGATTTTAGAATTGTATTGTAGACCCATAGAACTCATCAGTTATTTTTCAAGTTTAGTAAGTGCAATTTTTGGCTAAGATCAGTAGCTTTTCTTGGCCATATTGTCTTCGATGATGGCATTAGGGTTGATCCTTAAAAGATCAAAGTAGTAAAAAATTGGATAGACCCTTCCCTTTATTAGATATCAGTAATTTTTTGGGTTTGGTTGGCTATTATAGATGGTTTTTTGAAGGATTTTCTTCTATTTCATCCACCATGTATCGATTGACTCAGACAAAAGTCAAATTCCAGTGGTCCTATTCTTGAAAAGTTTTTAGAAGTTGAAGACTTGACTCACTTCAGCCCCAGTATTGACTGTGTTTGACGGTTCAGATGGGTTTGTAGTTTATTGTGATACTTCTAGAGTTGGTATTGGTTATGTATTGATGAAGAGAGGTAAGGTCATAGACTATGCCTCTAACCAGCTTAAGTCCCATGAAAAGAATTATCCTACCCATGATGTTGAATTGGTAGTCGTTGTTTTTGCCTTGAAAATTTAGAGAAACTATATTTATGGAGTTCATGTTAATGTTTTCACAAATCACTAAAGTTTGCAGTATGTATTCTCAGAGAAAGATTTGAACCTTCAGAGTGAAGGTGGCTTTAGTTGTTAAAATACTATGCTATGAGTATGTTGTATTATCCGAACAAGGCCAATGTAGTGGTAGATTCCCTTAGTAGATTATATATGGGTAGTTTTGCTCATGTTTAGGAGTATAAGAAAAAGTTAGTCTGTGAGGTTCATCAGCTTGCTAGATTGGGTATCTAATTGGTTGATTGAACTGAAGGTAGTATGTGGGTTCAAAATAGTTTGAAATCTTATTTGGCTGTTGAAGTAAAAGAATAGAAATATATGGATCCCCATTTGGTTAGGTTAAACGAAACCATTAGAGATCAGAATGTAGAGTTTTTCTCCCAAGTGGAGATGGTGTGCTTCATTATCAGTGTAGGTTATCCATTCCATGTGGTAATGGTTAGAGGTAGTGGATTTTGGAGAAAATATATGGTGTGCGATATTCCATTCATCCAGGAGCTACTAAGATGTAATGCAACTTACGGGAAATATATAGGTGGAATGGTATGAAGAAGGACATTACAAAACTTATAGCTACATGTTCAAATTGTCAGTAAGTTAAAGTTGAGCACCAGAGCCCTAGTGGTACATTGCACGATTTCAGTATCCCTACTCAGAAGTGGAAAGTGGTGAACATGTATTTTGTGGTAGGTTTGCCTCGTATGCATCATCATCATGATTCAATTTAGGTTATTATAGATAGAATGACTAAATCACCTCATTTTTTGTCAGTTCATACTTCATATTTAGCTGAGGATTATGCCTCACTTTATATTAGAGAGTTAGTTAAGTTGTATGGATTTTCTTTGTCTATTATTTTAGATAGAGGTACTCAGTTTAACTTTCAATTTTGGAAGGCTTTTCAGAAGGGTCTTGGTACCCAAGTTCATTTAAGTACAGCATTTCATCCTCAAAAGATGGATAGGTAGAGAAGACCATCCAGACCTTAGAAAATGTGTTTAAGGGCATGTGTTATTGACTTTAAAGGTAGTTGGGATGACTATTTACGCTTGATTGAGTTCACCTACAACAATAGTTATCACTCCAACATTCATATGGATTTATTTGAGGCTCTCTATAAAAGGAGATGTAGGTATCCTATTGGTTGTTTGAGGGAGATCAGGATATTTGATAGGGTCAAATTTAGTATTTGATGCAATGGAGAAAGTTCTGTTGATTAGGGAGAGGATGAAGATAGCCCAAAGCCATCAGAAATCTTATACAGATATGAGAAGGAGAGATCTTGAGTTTGATGTTAGTAAATAGTCTATTTGAAATACTCACCCATGATTGGAGTGAAGAGATTTGGTAAGAATGGAAAGCTCTGTCCCCACTATGTTAGCCCTTATAGAATTTTGAGTCATTTTGGGAAGTAAGCTTATGAGCTAGAGTTGCCTTTAGATTAGGCTTCAGTGCATCCGGTGTTTTATGTTTCATTATTAAAAAATGTATTGGTGATTTAATTTTTGTTGTTCCTTTAGAACTAAGCGATGTTTCAGATAGTCTTTCTTCTGATGAAGTCCAGTTAAGATCCTTGATTTTCAGATTCGTAGACTAAGGAACAAAGTTCCCTTGGTTAAAGTTCTATGAAGGAATCAGTTCGATGAGCGAGCGACTTAGGAAGCAGAAGTAGATATGCATACCAAGTACCCTCATCTTTTCTCCACAAACTTAGAATTATCTTGAGGTAATAATTTTTCTTAGAATGACTCTGTCCTATTCTCAGTTACAGCTATATAACAATACTCATTGGATGCATTCACAAAATTAGTTTTGTTCATGTATCATATTTCCAACTCAGTTATGTAATCATATTTCCAGTCATTCATGTTTAGTATGTGATCTCAGTTACCTTAGTTCAGTACTCTCAGTTAAAGAAATCTTATTCGAGGACAAGTGATCTGAAGGGTGAGATATTATAATACCTATTCTATTCTTAGCTTAGTTCAGCGTCTAGTTTCTTGCATAAGGGGATTAAGGCTTCATGAAGTGTCGGGGACTTAGTTATTTTTAAGGCTTCTAAACTTGGAGGATTTTTAACTTGGTCCTCCCGATCCTGAGATATTTGTTTTTAAGTTAATTCATGTTTTGGGGTATAAGTAGCATATCTCGGAGAAGTTATGGATTTTTCAGATGAGGTATGGGTGATGTTTGTATCATGAAACCAATGGGTTATTGCAATAAGCCTGTATCACAGTGTTATTCCCATCATCAAATAGATTGCTGCAGGGTGAGGGAAATTCACTGCCGTAATAAGACTACATAGTGTTAAGCTTGTTACATCTAGTTTCAAATTTAAATTATAGAGGGTAATTGGGTTATTTCCCCCTCAACCCAATCATTCATAACATGACTTGGGCACTAGTTAGGGCATAATTTTGCCCTTCTTCTCCAATCTTCATCCTAAGAAAACCCTCTCTCTCCCCCAAGAATAATAATTCAATTCCTTTTCCCCAAAGAAAACAAGAATTCATGTTACAAAAGCTTAAGAACCTTTAAGAAAGCATCAAGATTGGTGTTTCTCATTCAAGTGAAAAGCTTAATGTGTGTGGGATGTTCATCCATGTGTCCTTTTTACCTATGGAACTCAAAAACTCTCTTTTTGATTCAAGATTGAATTTTTCTATCATTATTGTATTTTATATCGCTTAAGATGGGATTCATTCATGTTTCCATGGTAATTTAAATGCAATTCAGTCTATGTATAATCCCATGCAAGATTTGAATTCCTCATACTATGAATTTCAATTTTCCATGTCTTAGCCAAGTGAACTTCATGTTGTTAAATTCTCATGTTTAAAATAATCTCATGTACAAGTCCATTCTTTCTATACATTTGATGAAAAGGCCATATGTTTAAGTTGAACCATATTCAATATCACAGTTTAAATTTAAATGTCATGTTTTTAATGGTCACTCAGTGTTGGCGTGTTATGAATACCCAATACCTACGTGTCTTACATGATTTTTAGATTTTCAAATAAGATTCTGTTAAACCATGAATATCCTTACTAAACTTAATACAGTTCAGTACCAGTGTTAGTTCAGTTGGGAGTAGGATTTAGCACCAAGCAAACCTAGGGATGGGGGTACACTCGTCAGTTCAGACTGGGTCCTTGGTAGCAGTCCCTAAGTTCCTTAACTATGTATCCAGCGTAGGATTATGAGATGTTACCTGCCAGTTTAGGACTGATACTCTCTTAGGGGTCACCCTTCAGTTAGGACTAACTCCCTAGTCCGATGGGACATCAGCCTTGTGGAATCCATATCGTCAGCTAGTGTTAGTACCCATGGAATGGTACAAACATCCTTCCAACTGGGGTTACAGGTTGGGCTCCAATTAGATCAAATTGGGGCATGTCAGTTATATGATACCTCCCATAGTCTGAGTACAGTATTCAGTATATATATTCAATTTAGGTTTGCTTGACCAAAGCATACAAACTCATTGTTATTTATTTATCTATATTTCAGTCATTCAGTTTATAGAGTATTTTAGAAATATGTATATTCTTGGTCTTGAATTCTCAGAT
Source organism: Capsicum baccatum var. pendulum (assembly GCA_030864225.1). Classification (NCBI taxonomy): domain Eukaryota; kingdom Viridiplantae; phylum Streptophyta; class Magnoliopsida; order Solanales; family Solanaceae; genus Capsicum; species Capsicum baccatum. Next base: position 190,477,172 of record CM061559.1, on the reverse strand, counting down.
GTTACATCTTTTATGCATTCATGCTCTGTTATTTCAGGTTGTTCAGTTAGTCCTTATCTTATATGCATAGTTGATGTAAGTTCAGAAAGTTCTAATTGCATAGATGGATTCCAACTTGACGTAAAAAATGTGAAGTATTTCAATAGAGTATGGAAAGCAAAGAATCAACATAATAGAACATTAACATGATATTTTAGGGTCCTTTTTAGTCATAGTATGATGCACATTAAATCAAGGACATTTATGTCTTTTCATATATTATCTTACCCTAGAAGTATAAATAGAATACAATGAGCATATTGTAGGTTGGACTGCATTTTTAGATTGAACAGTCTTTGATGAGTTTGTGGGTTTATCCCTTTGTCTCTATATTAGATCTCTCTTGAATATCTTTGGTAAGATTATTCATGTATGAGTTCAATTCTATTCTCCCTTGAATTAATCATGTAATTGTTTGTTCAAATTAGAGAGTCACAAATCAACATTTGTTCATCTCTAATTTACTTCAATTGTGGGATTATTCTTTCTTTCTTACTTATCTCTTCTTAATTTCATGATTATCTCTTGAATCTCTATATCTTGTAACTCGTTTACATCAATAGTACCCCATGTATTTCAGCCAGACCTCAACTCATATACCAGTATATTTAAAGTACTAACTGCATGCTCTTATTTGCACTATGATTTCTTATATCATAGGTTCGGATGCTCAATTTCCTGATTATGCTTAGAAAGTTTGGTGTACCCAGCAGTAGTAGTGGTGAGTCCATATCCATCGAGGGAAGGATTGATTATTTCAGTTATTTCAATGCTTCCATATTTTTAGTCAGACGGAGTTAGTTATAGGATTTTCCCATCAACTTCTCAGTCAGTCAGTTAGAGGCTTTTCATACAATCAAACAATTAGACAGTCAGTTAGACCGTTTTTCAGCTTATTAGTCTTTTCACTATTATCAGTTATTTTAAATTGACGATTAGATTTTTAGTATTTTATCAGATTTTTCAAACTTGTGGTTGAACCATATTTTCAGTATTAGTGATTGTATTACATTCAGTAGTTTATCTTCCACACATTTGTACCATTATTACTTTATTCAGTTCTCACAGTAGGTACCAGCTCATGGGTTACCTTGTTAAAGGAAGCCTTGTTTGTCTAGACATTGGACAAATAGTATACAAAAAGGTTGTTTGTCTGAAAATTTGGCTGGTATGGATAGGATTTCCCTCATCTTGGAAAAAGTCACATGTACTAATCTAGTATTCCAAAAAAAGTAAATATTTTTTCCCTGGAAAAAATAAGAGTACGTAGAATGTAATTCACTTTCACAACAAGAAAATGGATAATCTATAGTACTAACTTTATTTTTATTGCATGGGATAGGATTCACTACATGAAGAACTATAAATCATTGCATTTTTTAGATAGGGTGGACTTGTTCTTTAGGAATGTTGAATAGAGAAAGTAAAACTCATCCTTGTTGTTACCAATTACCCAAGGAATCTTTAATGAAGGGGCCTAGCATAAGAAAAAAGTATCAATGAAGGGCACAACACATTTAAGAAATAAGACTAGTGAGTGAACGGAGATCTGATTATATTTGAGAATGGTACAAATAACACACTATGCAAAATGATGGTAGGCTGTAATATCACATCACCAATTTATTTTACTTTCACCTTGTATCCATTTGGAAGGATAATGAGCAAAGGTCATGGTAACGTCTTAAAATTTGTCAGTAGTGTTTTATTAAAAGTCATATAATTGGAAGCTCCCGAATCTATAATCCACAAGTCACAATTTGATTGAAAAAGTTTACATGAAGAATTATCAAAATCTATAGAGGAAGTGCAGATCATAGAACCTGTAAACTTTACTTCTTTATCAGTAAGATTGATGTTGTTAGGTCCTTCTTTTCCCTCAAAGTGGTGTAGCAAATCCATCACATGTGCATATTGTTCTTTGGTGAGAGTGAGTTGTTGATTTTATTCCTTATCATCCTTTTTACCTCTTCCAGTTCCAATGTTTTTGTATATATTTAATGCAATATTGTTCCCTTTATTGTACTTAGCATTAGCACTGGAATTGTACCTTGAATTATTGGTGTAACTAGCTCTATTGTTAAAGATATATCTAGTTTGATTCTAGTGGTTATTGTAAGAGTGATTATCTCTATTGCCCTGAGTATCATCTTGGGGAAAAATATGTAACTTCAAATATTTCTCCTTGATATGACATATTCTCTTATAATACTCACAGAAAAGAGTGGATTTGTGAGAACCTACTAGAAATTAACCTCCTCTAGAGAGAAATTAGTTTTAAAACCTTTTAAGTTAGAAATACTTGCAAAGTAACTTGTTGCATATGGAGAAGTAGATTCCATCAGCATTTTTCTTTTCGGCTTAAACACTCTTTGCTTTTCCTCTTGTATCAAAATAGAGAAAGATTTTCCCATAGAAGGTAGAGGTTTCATCATGAGTGTACTACCCAAAACAACTGTATTGATCTCATTGAGTACAATTAAAACTGAATAAGACGTCTTTCCTGTTCAGTTTTCTGTGTTTCATCCTTTGCTCCACAAATACACAAGCATCTATATTTAAATTTATCTGTCAAATTTCTAAGTTCCTCCCATATCTTGTTTATCCTTGTGTAATAGGTAGTATTATACAAACTCCTTGAGTTAAATCATTGACTTTTTTTGAATTTGATACAATTTCGCACCATTATTTTGATCATAACGATCTCCGAGCTCTCTCCACAACTCATCCAAATTGTTCATATACTACACACTCTCTGTAATTTTCTTAGTAAGTGAATATAGGATCCCCGATGTTACAACATCATCACCTTTGCAAATATCGTTGTTAGGGAGAATATACAACAGGTTTTACACAGTCATCATTGATGAAACCTAATTTATTCTTTGCCAAAAGAGATCACATAATGTTTCTTGACAACGCCCAAGTGTATCAAGTAGTAAAGTAGCCTTCAAGAACCCAAGTATCGATCCCACAGAGACTTGATTAAGCAACGATTCTATTTTAGTTCATAATTTATATTAAGCTGGTGCAATAGTAACCAAAAGTGAGTTTGGAAATTGTAAATAAAGTAAACAATTCGAAAAGTAAAGATCTTACAAAAATCAATGAGAGAAAACCCAGGGTTAAAGCACTTCGACAATAATACTATGTCTTGCATTTCATTCATTAACTCGCTTCTTGGTTGTAGATTCATAGGTTTAATTTCATGATTATGGTTTCCCAACCTCTAATCCTTTACCTAAGTTAAACCTTACAACTACATCGTTAAGCTGGGATCTAATAATCCAATTAGGTTATTTAAGTTGTCATCCTATGTTTGAATCAATTAAGTATCCTAAGTACATCCCAGTCCTAGGTACTAAGTTCAATTCTTTATTTTATAAAAGAATAAAACCCATACTTTGTTCATATCCATGCTCTATCCCCTATTGCCTCTCCCGAGATTAAAAGGTAGACAATTGATATATTCTAAGGGTCATGAATCCTTAAAATAGTTCAATCAAAGATGAACACATAACCAATATTTATAAGAAAAATTAATGAACTTAATTCAAAACAAAAGTAATCACGTCTTTGGCTTTAACCCCGAAAAAGGGCCTTTAGCCACGCGTAGTCATAATTGTAATCACAAAATAGTAATTAAAGACTAAAAACATGAATTAACAAAATAAAAACAATAAAAAAATAATGAAGAAGTTATAGAATCCCTTTGCTCTCAAAAATATGCTAAAAGATGTGTAAAAATGTGATACAACATGTATTTATAGTATAGGAGCAAGCCCTTTTCATGTTGGACAAGAAAACCTTCAGTTATTGAGCAAGGTACTTGGTAGGGTTATGCCCTGGGTACAGCCCCACTCCACGCTAGGCGTCTCCTTCAAATCGCCCTACCTCGCTGAAATTTGTCGTTCAGAATTTTTCTAAGGCACAGGAGTACCGAAATGAGCCCGTGTCGCAGGCTAATAGCCTTGAGGACCACCACGCACCTATTGGTTACTAGTTTAGGACTCTTATGAATAAATTTGTGTTTTGAATTCATCAATTTGCCACTCCTATAGTTCACATGCGCCCAAGACACTCCAGGGGTCCAAAATTGCATCAATCTCCGTATTGTGCCTTCGTTGAGCTATTCAGAACCTTTTTGAGTTGTTACCACTTGATTTGAAGCTTTTATATCATTAATATATCATCATAATCAATTCACAAAGAATCCTATAAAGTTAAACAAAACAATTTAAAGCTCAAAACAACACAACATCCAACACAATGAACTAGAAACACGAGCTAAGCACAGGCTAATTTCACTTTGATCTTTAACTCATTGTTTTGACCCTTGTCTTGATACAATTGACACTTGATAATTATAAAAGAGTTTTTTCAGATATAATTACACATAAGAACCATTTGGAACACTTTAAACACAATAGAATCCACAAAAATCAACTAGACAAGCTGCTGGCTCAACCTAGTAATGCCAGTTTTTCGGGTTGAACTCTAAATGAATCTTTTAGGTACAAACTTGTTTGAAACTCACTTTGAACACCATAAACACATGATTTAACACTATTATACAAATTTATCTCATTATCCACCCATATATCACATGAATCATCCTCAAAACAAGGCTTAAAAGGCTAGAATAGTGTACTAGAATGCGTAAATATACCCAATATCATTTCTCTTCCATCCATTTCATCAAAGTGATCATTAAAAAGTCCTAACCCTATTCTATTAAAGAGAAACACTGTAAAAACCTACTTTTTTGGGATAGAACGTAAATTGTCATTCCTACCCGAATAGACCCAACCCTAATTATTCTTTGTTAATATATGTGTGATCAATTATGTAATGTGGGAATATATTTGAGCATATATTAATATCATAGAGGTCCCTTAATTCAAAGACGAGTCAAAAACTCTTCTATTGATTAAGTTTTAGCGAACATCTAAACTTGGGTCAACTTATATCAACCATAATTTCTTATATATATCAAATTAGAGGGACTACTATATATAAAATGAAAGTTATATGAGTCTTCTTTCCAATTCCAGAGGTTTCACCTAAATCTAATACTCGAGTGAAAATTTATAGCACTTTTCGTGAGAGGTGGTGAGCTATCACGATTACACTACTCGGTGGTGCAATAGCGGTGGAGCCATCCCGATCAGCAATAAAGCTCAAAATAAAAAAATTTCAAGACAATAAATCACCACTATTACACCACTCAGTGATGCCTATAGGGGTGGGACCAATACCGCTCAGCGATGAGCCACAAAACCAGGATTTTTCTATAACTTTTAAGTTTGAGGGGCGGTCTCTCATCTTTTCCCTACAATTCCTAGTCATATTAACTGATGATTAAAATGTTTTTAGGGAATAATATGCCCACATTCACTCAAATTTATTAAGAACAATAAACCCTAACCTCTCTCCCAAAGATCAAGAGACCATACTCTAAGTTCAAGATTTCAAGAAAAAGGGTCAAGATTTAGGTTCCAATCTTCAAACTAAACAATATAAGGTACGTGGGGTTTTTCAAAACTACATGGACTCGTTGAAAAAGTTTTGAGTGAGGTTTAAATTTATTGGATCATATGTTTTTGAAAGGTTTTGAATTTATAATAAGAACTACACATTGTCAATCCTTCTAATGACATGTGTTTTGGTCTTGAGGCCTTATATTGAAATTGATCTTTTACTCGTACATATATGTATGTAAGCATTTGACGTCTTGAAATTTGAATTGAGAGCATGAATATTGATACTCCATCCCCGGTAGTAAAGCATCTTAATTACACATGTTATGAACTATTCAATTTTATATTGAAATGCATGCCATGAATGTCTTTACTATTGTTTATTGACTTGGTTTTGGTGATGACATGAAGAGAGGGAATTTTTCTTAATTACATAAACAAGATTGATGATTTAAAGAGTTGCATGGTTTGTTATAAGATACTTTACCACCACGTGTTTGTGAATTGAACTTAAGGATCTTTGCCTAAGTTTTCATGAATTTCACTGTACACATCCATTTGTATTGTTTAAATGATTCAGCGGTCTAAACATTATGCTGCTTGAAAAGATTTATAACTTGATAATGTATGGCTGAGAATTATGACTTGCAAGTCTTGGTATGACGATACCAAATCAGATAATGTCATAATAGATTCTGAATAGAACAAAAGTTAGATTTCATATTGATTTTCAGAATTTGAGTTTCTAAATATACATGTTCATAAAAGGTTAAAAATGGGCTTAAGAGATGTTAGGTGGGTATACAAAGAAGGCACAAGTTCAGAAAACTCATTGCCCAAAACCTTGTTTTGCCGATATGGGTTATTATGCCCCCAAGAGAGATTATACGCTGGCGTAGTGCCCTGAGGTATATCAGACTCAAAAACTCTAAAATTTGCGGCAAACACAATTTGGGAGCTTGGCTGCGGAGTTAAGGGCGGATTTCATATAGCCCATGGAATATCAGACTTATCGGGTGTACCACCTAGTTCAGAAGTAAAACAAAGAAAGGAATTGTATCTACAAAATTGTTTTAAGATTATTTGAGATTGCCGATGTGTTTTAAATTATTTCATGCATAACATTTTATGAAATTCTCACACTTATGTTATATATAAAATTACATTATATTGGATTTCTCTATGTACCAGTACATTTGTATTGACCCCCTATATTTCAAGGTCCGAGGCTCAGTCCAGGGGTCTTATTAAGCTGTAGATTTGTCAGAAAGAAGTGTACAGTTGGTGAGCCTCCCTTATTTTAAAAGGCATATTATTAGAACATTGTTATTTCATTTTGTTTTAGTCCAGTTAGGGGCCTTGTACCAATCTTTAGATAAATATTGGTTTTCATATTGTTAGAGATTTTCCAAACTGGTGTCGTATGTTTCTGAATGTTATGAACTCAAATTTTGTATTGTTTAGCAAATTAAGTGATTGACCATGCTTCCATCTTAATATCTTTTTCTATATTTCCATATGTTATATGAATAGTGTGCATGATTGCCAGATAGAGAAGGGTGATCGGGCCTTTATGGTTTGATATGCTATTCACAGCCAGTGCCTCGGCTTGGGTCGTGCCAAACTTGGTATCAGAGCATGATTCATGGTTCAAAGGTGTATGCAAAATTACATTGGGTAGAATGTCTTTTATAAGTGTGTTGTGCGCCATACTTATAAACAGGAGTCTACAAGGCATTTAGGAATGTATCTCTCTTTCTTTCATGACTTAGTCTGTGTTGTAGAGTTTGAATATCCTCTAACCAATGATTCCCTATATTTCATAAAATTGATCATGCCTTCTAATAATTTAACGTTTCTCTCACCTAACATTTCTCTTACTAACGTTCACTCAATCAATGTTCACTCAACTAACGCCCAATTGGCAACGCTGATGCCGGTGATAATGTACATATGCCGGTGATAATGTACATACGCCAGTAATAGGTGATGATGTACATAAGCCAATAATAGGTGATGATGTACATACGCCAGTATTCGAGAAGTGTGAGGCATCGGAATGGAGTGGGCATCTTAGTGGATGAGGAACTTAGAGGGAATGTGGTGGAGGTTATGAGGGTCAATAATAGGCTGATAAAGATTAAGTTGGTCATTGGGGGTTTTGCGTTGCATGTGTGTAGTGTGTATGCGTCGTAGGTGAGCTTGGAAGAGGAGGTAAAAGCAAGTTTTTGGGAGGATTTGTATGAGGTGGTGAGGAGAGTGCCTAGTTCAGAGAAGATTGTCATAGTAGGGGACTTCAATGGCCACATTAGGGTCTTACCGGGAGGATAAAATAATGTGTATGGAGGTTTTAGTTTCGATGATAGAAATGGTAAGGGAGCTTTTTTATTGGAATTTGTGAGGGCCTTTGGGCTGGTGATTGTGAATTTGAGTTTTCCATAAAAGGACGATCACCTGATTACTTTTTGCAGTGCGATAGCCAAGACCCAGATTGACTTTTTTCAGCTTAGGAAGGGGGATAGGGGGATATGTAAAGATTGTAAAGTCATTCCGAGTAGGCATCTTTTGACCCAGCATAGGATTCTAGTAATGGACTTATCTATCAAGAAGTGCAAGAAGAGAAGGGTTGGAGAGGGTAGACCTAAAATTAAGTGGGGCTACTTGATGCCAATTAATGCTCTGTAGATAAGGGAAAAGATAGCAGAAAAGGGTGTATGGCATATCAGGGCAGAATGGATACTATGTGGGATAGGCCTGCCTAAAGTATCATAGAGACTGCCAGAGAAATGTTGGGTATTTCGAGGGGTCAGGTAGGATGGCAGCAGGGGGACTGGTGGTGGAATGAGGAAGTGAAGAAGAAAGTGGAGATTAAAAAGAAGGCATATGATAAGTTAATTGAGAGTAAAGATGAAGATGAGAAAGGGTGAGTAAGTAGGCTTATAAAGTAGATAGTAAGGAGGCTAAATTAGCAGTTCGAGATCTTGTATGCGGGGTTAGAGGTGAAAGACGGGGAAAAGTGGTAGTAGATACTTGCTAAAGCTAGGGAGAGGAAGAGATGGGACCTCGATCAAGTGAAGTGCATTAAGGGAGGGGGATAGTAGTGTTTTGGTGGAGGAGGTTAACAATAAGAAGAGATGGCTGGAGTACTTTCATAGACTTTTGAATGAGGAAGGGGATAGAGGTATTGTGTTGGGAAATATGGAGCACTCAGAGAAGAGTCGTGATTTCAAATACTGTAGGCATTTTAAGGTTAAGAAGGGCAAATAGGCTATTCATAGTATGCGGAGGGATAGGGCGATGGGGCCCAATGAGATTCTGGTGGATTTTTAAAAGTATGTTAGTGAGGCCAATTTGAGGTGGTTGACAAATTTATTTAACAGCATTTTAATACTATGAGAATGCTTGAGGCTTGGAGATGGGATATAATGATTCCGTTATATAAAAACAATGGTGGCATTCAGAGTTGCAACATCTATAGGGGTATTAGGTTGTTGAGTCTCACTATAAAGATTTGGGAGAGAGTGATCGAGCAAAAATTGAAAAGGGTTGTGTCTATTTCATAGAATCGGTTTAGATTTATGCCTGGTCGCTCGATGAAAGAGGCAATCCACTTGGTGAGGAGATTAGTGGAGCAGTATAGATAAAGGAAGAACAACTTATACATTGTGTTCATTGACCTAGAAAAGGTGTATGATAAAGTCTCGAGAAAGGTTTTTTAGATGTTCTTAGAGGTGAGAGAGGTCCCGATGGCATACATCAGAGCTATTAAGAACATGTACGATGGAGCGAAGACCCGAATAAGAATAAAGGGATGAGACTCATAGCAGTTTTTGGTCGAGACTGAGTTACATCAGGGATCGACTCTTAGTTCGTTCCTTTTTGCATTAGAGATGGACATATTGGTGTGGAGAATTCAAGGTGAGGTGCCTTGGTGTATGTTATTTGTGGATGATGCGGTGTTGATTGATGAGATGCGAGGGGGTGTGAATGATAAATTGGAGGTTTGGAGGCAAACCCTTGAGTCTAAGAGGTTTAGGTTGAGTAGGTTCAAAATTGAGTATTTGGAATGTAAGTTTAGTGAATTGAGATAGAAGGACGAAGGGGTGGTAAGGTTGGACTCCCAGGATGTCTATAATATGGACAGTTTTAAGTATTTGGGTCTACGATTCAGGGAAATGATGAGATTGATGAGGATGATGTAGTGGAGCAAGTTAGATGAATTCGAGGCTAGCCTCAGGAGTGTTGTGTTATAAGAAGGTGCCCCTTAACCTTAAAGGCAAATTCTATAGAGTGGCAATCCGTCCGGCCATGTTTTATGGTGCGGAGTATTGTCCAGTCAAGCACTCGCACATCTAAAAATTAAAGGTGGCAGAAATGAGAATGTTATATTGGATGTATGGGCTTACTAGAGGTGACAGAGTAAGAAATGGGATTATTCATAAGAAGGTGGGAGTGGCTTCAGTGGAAGACAAGTTTCGGGAAGGAAGACTGTGATGGTTTGGGCATGTGATGAGGAGGAGTACGGATGCCCCAGTCTGGAGGTGTTAGAGGCTTGCTTTGGATGCCTTCAAAGAGGTAGAGATAGTCTGAAGAAATACTAGAGAGAGGTGACTAGACATGACATAGAGCAGCTCCAACTGCCAAATTCATCCCAAAAATGTTAAAGACTTATTAAATAGTTTACAGGCTATCAGACTGAAGTCTGAATATCTAGTCTGAAAGCCTCTAAACTATCTAAAAAAGGAGTTAATGGGACATGTCTCCAACTAAATCCAACTGCTAAAATAAACTAAATACCAAAATGATAAAGTATCCTCGCATGATGAAAACTCACTGCTAGTCTACTGTTGCTGACTGAAACCTAAAGTTGCCTATGCATGGTCGGGAACCTAAGCGTCTGAACCCCCGGTATAAAATACCATAACGCAAAAAAAAGTATGTGTTAGTATATATGAATGTACTGGTATGCAAAGTGAGGTAAGGCTGAATGCATGGGGTTCATATGCATGAACAATAACTGTCTAATAACATGAACATGACTAGGTTAGAATACATACATGAAAACATAACTGTAACTAAGAATGTAAGGACTTTGAATACTGAATATAATGATAATGTGAATACTGATAACTAATATGCTATTTACTGATTAGCTATATGTTACAATCTTAATTTTGATGGAACTAGTTGAGTTTCGTACTGAACTAAGTGACTGTATCTGACAGTCCTGAAATCTGTAGAACTATCTGAGTTCTATTCTAAAGACTGAGATTGAGACTATGGGTGGTAGTCATCTAACCGATATGCCCCTAATATAGAAATATAGCAGATTTGGGTTCCAATCTGTAACCCTAATTGGAAGGTTGTCAATACCGTGCCACTGGTAAAGACAAACTATGAGTGACCCTCATATAGAAGGTACTTTAAGGATAACGGTGGGAACCTCATCTGACGGGTTAAGATACCTCATTAACCCTCATCTAATAGGTTTTTGATGTTTCGACCTACATTGGCTACATAGTTATAGAATACAAGGACTGCATCTAAGACCCACACCCTCTGATAGCAGGTCAGTTCCTATCCTTAGGCTCACTCAGTGCAGAATCCTAATCCCAACTGAATAGATGCTGAATTGATTATATTGAGCTGAACGAGACAAAGTTCACTGTATTCCGTTAACTGATAGAATACTACTGAGTTTTGTAAACTAAGTTAGTTTACTGATATTACTAAGTAGGACTGGACTGGTACTGAATATACTAAGTTTTCCTGAGTCATGTGACTGGCTGAACTCTACTGATCATGGCTTGACCGAGAGCATCTTGAATACTGACACTGTCTCTTGGCATATAACTAAATTATCGGGTAGAAGTGCTCCCAGGACTCGATAGCATAAAACTAACAATACATGACACTTCTTAAACATATGACCATAGTCAACAATTCATAGTACAACCATTTGGTATTTTCATGAAGTATTTGCATGTCATAAGCTTACACATGAATAGGAATAAATATAAACATGTCATAATTTCGTAAGTCTAATCTCCTGAACATTTCACCAAACCATTACAATGCATAACAATAACATGGAGGTCATTGTGAACATAAGGTTAAAGCATGGATTCATCAATTTGGTCACAATTGAGTCATAAAGCATAATTCTTATTCTTTTAGGCATTTTAGAAAACACCTTGCATGCATAACTTGAGGCTTAGGCATGAACATTAAAATAATACATAATGGCAATATTTTTCACTTCAAATACAAGAATTCCAACCACATGCTAACATAATTTTAGTATATGTAATAAAGATTTCAACTTGGTAATCATACAACAACATAAACATGGATATGATTCAACTCATAACATAAAATTTCAAATTTATATTTTGGCAAGGGTTTCTTAAGCTTCATGGGTGAAAGGAACCCATGAATCAAAACTTTACATACCTTAGAACATAAATCCTTAAGGGTTATTTAAGGAATCCTTGAGTTTTGTTCTAAAATTTTGAAACTAGGGTTTTTTGCTTTTGAGAGAGAATGAAGAACTTTGGGGAAACTTGACTGAATAATGAAATATTTAGGTTATTTCGGGATTAATTTCATGTTTTAGGACTGAATAGGGTGGGAGAAATGACCCCTTAACCCCAAAAATCCGTAATAAAATTTTTGCAAAATGGGATTGGCCTCGTGACACGACCCATAGAAACATGAACTGGCCCACGCGATGCAAAATCTAGAAATGGGACTGAACCTCGCTATGCGGGGCTATCACGAGACTTCACAATTTTGGGCAACCAAACATGCCCTTAAGCTACCCAAAACTCACCCGAGATGTACTATTGACTTGCCCCATTATGAATCAAGTTGAAAATTGACAAACAAAGATCGGGAAGGTCATGAAATTAATCCTCGGAGTTCAGAGGCTTAGAATAAGACTAAGTCCTTAACACTTGGCCAAAATTTTCTAAGTGTTGGATCTTTTTTAGAGTTTTAAGAAGATAAATTTGCCTTAGACTTTTATGTGGTCTTACAATATCTCTCTCTAGGGAATATTCGTCCTCGAATGAGACCGACTGAGAGGGGAGAAATGATAATTGAAGTAACCACTGAACATGAACAACTAAAATATGATTACATGCCTAACATGACTAATTTCCTGGAACTCATCCCGAACATGTATATTTGATTAATGGTTTCATGTCTAAACTAATTCATGAATATATGACTGGTATTTTTGATAAATTGAGTTTCTCACAACGAGAATGCATATCTGATGCATGAATGCATGATTGATCTGATTCATGAACATATGATTGAATATGCAATGGTATTTGATACCAAGTTTATGATGGAAATCTAAGCGTGAAACTGGTTTGTAACTAAAATATGAACATAAAACCGAATAAGCTTTAGGAAAGTTATTACCTTCGGCTGAGTCTAAGTTTGTGGAGAAGAGGTGAGTATCTTGGTCCACATATCTGCTTCTGCTTCCCAAGTAGCTTCCTTAACATACTAATTCTGCCAAAGAACTTTGATTAAAGGGACTTCTTTGTTTCTCAGTCTGATAGTCAAGGATTTCAACTGGAATCTCTTCGAAAGAGGGGCTATTCTGAATGTCTATGCCCTCTATAGGAACTACAACTATTGGGTCCCTAGTGCACTTCTTAAGTAAGGAGACATGAAAGAATGGATGCAGTGAAGCTATATCTGAAGGCAACTCGAGCTCATAGGCTACTTGCCTAAAGCGACTGAGAATTTTGAAGGGACCGACATATCGGGGACTGATATTTCCCTTAATGCTGAATCTCTTTACTCCCTTTATGGGAGAGATTTTTTAGTACACATGATCACCAATCTCTAACTCAAGACCCTTTATACGCATATCTGCATACGATTTCTATTGACTCTAAGATATCTTGAGTTGTTCTCTGATCAACTGAACTTTCTCTAAGGTGTCGAATACCAAGTAAGGCCCATCATAGTGGCCTTACCAATTTTGAACCAACCGATTGGAGATCTGTATCTCCTACCATATAAAGCTTTGAATGGAGCCATTATAATACTGTAATAATAGTTGTTATTGTATACAAACTCAATCAAAGGCAAGCGGTCATCCCAACTACCTTTAAAATCAATTGCACACGCCCTTAGAATATCTTCCAAGGTTTGAATGGTCCTTTCTTCTTGATTATTGGTCTGAGGATGAAAGGTTATACTAAGATGAACTCGGGTACCAGGACCCTTTTAGAATGCTTTCCAAAAGTGAGAGGTGAAATGTGTACCTTTATTTGAGACAATGGATACTGGAATATCATGCAATCTAACCAACTTCCTGATATAGAGTTTGGCATAATCTTTGGTTGAATAAGAGGTATGGACAAGAATAAAATGAGTTGATTTGGTCATCCTATCCACAATTACCCCAACCAAATCATACTGATGACGAGTATGAGCCAACCCATCACAAAGTCCATGTTCACTTCTTCCCACTTCCAAGTGGGAATATTGAACTCCTGCATGGACCCACTAGGATTTTGATGATCAACCTTAACCTACTGATATGTAGACTACTTAGCCACAAACTCTTTGATATCTCTTTTCATCCCACTCCACTAATAGATCTCCTGCAAATTGTGGGAAATCTTAGTGGCCTCTAGATGAATCGAGTAACGCGCACCATGCACTTTTGTAAGAATTCGTTGCCTTATATTATCAAAACATGGCACACACAGATGACCCTAACAACACATGGCACTCACAGACGACCCTGACAATATAATACACCATCTCCTCCTTGGGAGAAAACCTTAACCTTTTAATCCTTGATTGATTCTTTCTACTTGACTATACTAGGATCTCTATCTCACTTTTCCTTAACTTCGGAACCTAGAGATAATTCTGAATGGTTCTGAACCCATATATTACCTTCTACTGAATCTAATAAGAGGACACCTAGTCGAGAAAGATGATGGAATTCCTGAGCTGATTTTTTCTTACTATCCTAAACATAAGCAACACTATCCATAGACAATCTATTGAGAGCATTAGCCACTACATTGGCCTTGCTCGGATGGTAAAGGACACTCATGCCATATTCTTTAAAAATCTCTAACCACCTTATTTGATAGAGATTAAGATCTTTTTGAAATAATTTGTACTAAAGGATTTTGTGATCTGTGAACACATCTATATATACCCCATATAAGTAATGCCTCTAAATCTTTAAGGCAAAAACTATGGTTGCTAACTCAATATCATGAGTCAGATAGTTCTTCTCATGAGGTTCAAGCTATCGAGAGAATAGGCTATGACCTTTCCATACTGCATGAGGACACAACCCAAAACCACTTTGGACACATCATAGTACACTATAAACCGATCTGAACTATCTGTAAAAGCCAAAACTATAGTTGAGGTAAGTCGAGTTTTCAACTCCTAAAAACTCTTCTCGCAAGAATCTAACCACTAAAACTCAAATCTCTTCTGAGTCAATATGGACATAGGGGATGAAATAGACAAAAATCCCTCAACAAATCGTCTATAATAGCCAGCTAGACCAAGAAACTCCTAATATCTGATGGAGAGATAGATCAAGGCCAGTTTCTTACTTCTTTGATCTTTTAAGGATCAACACTAATACTATCACCAGAAATGATATGACCAACAAATGTTACCGACCTTAGCCAAAATTCACACTTAATAAATTTGGTGAACAATTGATGATTTTTGAGAGTTTGTAATATGATTCTGAGATGGTCTGCATGATCTCGCTCACTGAAGGAATAGACAAGAATGTCATCAATGAAATTTCATCAAATAGAGTCCTTTTTATAAGTGTGTTGCACGCCATAAATATAAACAGGAGGCTACAAGGAATTTATGAATGTCTCTCTCTTTCTTTCATGATTTAGTCCGTGTTGTAGAGTCTGAATGTCCTCTAACCAATAACTCCTTGTATTTCATAAAATTGATCATGGCTCCTAACGTTTTTAACGTTTCTCTCACTAATTATCTTACCTAAAATTTCTCTCATTAATATTCACTCAATCATCATTCACTTAACCAACGTCTAACAGGTAATGTCGACACCAATGACGATGTACGTACATTGGAAATAGGTAAGATCCTCTCTCCCTATCTTCTCTCTCTTCTCTCAGATCTCTCTATCCATATATCGACCCCCTTTTTCTCTCCTTTCTCATGTTCCCTCCCCCAATAGACACTAATATCATTGGTGGGCTTAGGTTTATAGCTATCTTAACTCGACTCTAGCGATAGGTAAAGGCACAGCATTGGTCAGAGCAGGTTCGTACAATGTCCCAGTTCTGAAAAGTTCCAGAGAACACTCCGACATCATTCTGGTGATGCACCAATGGGCTTATCCTGCGACCCATTTTTTGTACCCAATTTTGACAACAAAATTGTCGGAATCACCAACAGCACGTAGGAGTATCCGATAATATCTAAACCATTGACTTTTACCTACTTATTACTATTTAGTTTCTCTTATATTTAAATCACTACATACTGTGTTAATTTCTTTATATTATTCTGCTATTTTTCCCATCTGTTGTTGCTTTAGTATTTCTTATTTTCCTATTTTTGGAGGTTAAGTGGTGTTTGGATGCTTGGCTTAGTGGTGGTTATTGTTGTGTTTGTTGCATTTGTTTTAGCTACTAGGATGATTAGGGTACTTTGTACATGGATTTTCTTACTATTTACAGGCCATTGATTTGTTTATTTGTATGTCAGTTTTGGGCATTATTTTGGTTGAGTAGTGGCTGGAGGGGTTAATAGTGGAATAGGGTCATGTTCGAAGGGTTTGGGATGGGAGCAGTGCTAGGACAGGGTGAAAAAGAGAGGGCTGGGGTGGTTTTAGGGTATAGGTCAGGCGTTAAGGAGGGTTTAGGGAAGGTGTTAGAAGAATTCAAGAGGCGAGAGAAGATAGGTTGAGGGTAGGGTGTTGGAACATTGGGACCCTACAGGGTAAATTTGTAGATCTAGAGAGGGATTAATATTGCATGTGTGCAGGAGACTAAGTGGGTAGGATCTAAGTCTAGGGATTTGGATAGGTAAAAGTTGTGGCATTCGGTGAATGTGAGGCATCGGAAGGGAGTGGGCGTCCTAGTGGATGAGGATCTTAGAGGGAAGGTGGTAGAGGTTATAAGGGTTAGTGATAGAATGATAAAGATTAAGTTGGTCATTGGGGTTTTTACTCTACATGTGTGTAGTGTGTATGCACTATAGGTGGTCTTGGAGGAGGAGGTGAAATCAAATTTTCGGGAGGAGTTGGACAAGGTGGTGATGAGCGTACCTAGTTCGGAGAAGATTTTCATAGCAGGGGATTTCAATGGCCACTTTAGGGTATTACCGAGAGGATATAATGATGTACATAGAGGTTTTGGTTTCGGTGATAGAAATGGTGAGGGAGCTGCTCGGTTGGATTTTGTGAGGAACATTCGGATGGTAATAGTGAATTTGAGTTTTTCAAAGAAGGAGGATCACTTGATTACTTTTTGCAGAGCAATAGCCAAGACCCAGATTAACGTTCTACTACTTAGGAAGGAGGATAGGGGGCTATTCAACGATTGCAAAGTCATATTGAGTGAGCATCTTTGGACCCATCATAGGATTTTAGTTATGGACTTGTATATCAAGAAGTATAAGAAGAGAAGGGTCGGGGAGGGTCGACCTATAATTAAGTGAGGTTGCTCGACACCAGTTAATGCTCTGGAGATAAGGGAAAAGGCAACAAAAAAAGGGGTGTGGAAGAATAGGGGGACGTGGATACTATGTGGAATAGGGCTACCAGCGGCATTATAAAGACTACTAGAGAAGAGTAGGGTATTTCGAGGGGTCAAGAAGGATGTCATAAGGTGGACTAATGGTGGAATGAGAAAGTGAAGAAGAAATTAGAGATTAACAAGGAGGCATATGTTAAGTTAATTGAGTGTAAAGATGAGGAGGAGAAAGAGGTAAATAAGGAGTCTTACAAAGTAGCCATGAAGGAGGCTAAATTAGCAGTTACGATTGCTAAGTCAGCAGCATTCAAGAACTTGTATGCGGGGTTAGAGGCTAAAGGCGGGGAAAAGAGGTTGTACAAACTTACTAAAGCTAAGGATCGAAAGGTTCGGGACCTTGATCAAGTGAAGTGCATTAAGGAAGAGGATGGTAGTGTTTTGGTGAAGGAGGTTCACATTAAGAAAAGATGGCAGGAGTACTTTCATAGACTTTTGAACAAAGTGGGAGATAGAGTCATTGTGTTAGGTCAGCTGGAGCACTCATAGGAGAGTCGTGATTTTAGATACTATAGGCATTTTAAGGTTGAAGAGGTCAAAAAGGCTATTCATAGGATGCGGAGAGGTAGGTCAATGGGCCTCGATGAGATTCCAGTGGATTTTTAGAAGTATGTTGGTGAGGTTAGTTTAAGGTAGTTGACAGATTTATTTAACGGCATTTTCAGGGCTTCAAGAATTCCTGAGTCCTGGAGATGGAGTACAATGATTCTGTTATATAAAAACATGGATGACATTCAGAGTTGCAACAACTATAGAGGTATTAAATTATTTAGTCACACTGTGAATACTTGGGAGAGAGCAATCGAGTAAAGGTTGAGAAAGGTTGTGTCTATTTTGGAGAATCAATTTGGATTTATGCATGGTCACTCGATGATAGAGGCAATCCACCTGGTGAGGAGATTAGTGGAGCAGTATAGAGAAAGGAAGAAGGATTTACACATGGTGTTCATCGACCTATAAAAGGCGTATGATAAAGTACTGAGGGAAGTTCTTTGGAGGTACTTGGAGGTGAGAGCGGTCCCAATGTCATACATCAGAGCTATTAAGGAAATGTACGATGGAGGGAATACCCAGGTGAGAACTGCAGGAGGAGACTCAGAGCATTTTTCAATCGAGATCGGATTGCATCAGGGATCAACTCTTAGTTCATTTTATTTTGCATTGGTGATGGACCTATTGACGCAGAGCATTCAAGGCGAGGTGCCTTGGTGTATGCTATTTGCTGATAATGTGGTGTTGATTGATAAGACGCTAGGGGGTGTGAATGACAAATTAGAGGTTTGGAGGCAAACCCTTGGGTTTAAGGGGTCTAGGTTGAGTAGGCCCAAAACTGAGTATTTGGAATGTAAGTTTAGTGAATTGAGACAGGAGGACGAAGGGGTGGTAAGGTTGGACTCCCAAGATGTCTGTAAGATAGACAATTTTAAGTATCTTAGCTCTACAATTTAGGGGAATGGTGAGATTGATGAGGATGTCTCTAAACATATTGTAGCATTTTGGATGAAGTAGAGGATAGCCTCGGGAGTGTTGTGTGATAAGAAGGTACCCCTTAAGCTTAAAGGAAAATTTTATAGATTGGCAGTCCATCCGGTCATGTTGTATGGTGCGGAGTGTTGGCCAGCCAAGCACTCGCACATCCAAAAATGAAGGTGTTAGAAATGAAACTATTACGTTGGATATGTAGACTTACTAGAGATGACAGACTAAAAAATAAGATTATTCAGTAGAAGGTAGGAGTGGCTTCAGTGGAAGAAAAGTTGCAGGAAAAAAAAACTATGATAGTTTGGGCATGTGATGAGGAGGAGTGCGGATGCCTTAGTCCGGAGGTGTGAGAGGCTTGCTTTAAATGGCTTCAAAAGGGGTAAAGGTAGGATGAAGAAATATTGGAGGTAGGTGATTAGACATAACATAGAGTATCTCCAGCTGACTAAGGACATGACCCTAGATAGGAAGGTGTGGAGGTCGCGGATAAGGGTAGAAGGTTAATGCAGGTATGTGGGTTATAGCTTGCAGTCTGGAGAGTCTTGTATAGCCAGGTTAGTAATCCTAGTTCCATGTTCGTAGGGTCCTTATTATGAGAGTGTAGGTTATTACTAGTGTGGTGCACTAGTTCTTATGGCTTAGTACCTATTTTCTTATTCTGTGTCGACCTTATGTCTCATATTTCATAATTCTCTAATGTCTATTTTGTGATTTCTAATTCTTGATTATCTATTATGTTTTCCATCCCTTTGTTTACTGTTCTCTACTTTAAGCCAGAGGTCTATCAAAAATAGCCTCTCTTCTTCCTCGGTGATAGCAGTATGGATTGTGTACATCTTACCCTCCCCAGACCCCACTCTGATCGAAATACACTAGGTATGTTATTGTTGCCTTTGCTAATCATGCCTCCTCGTAGAACCAACAAACAAAACACCCAAGCTTGGGATTTTCGTCTCACTTATGCGATGGGGATCCATAGTAGAGGTCGTACCCTAGAGATTGTTATCACGAGGAACTTCTAGGTCCCATCCAGTATTGCAATGCAATTTCACCATGTCGCGCCATTAGCCGAGTTCCCAGTTTGTAATTTCCAGTGACATGTAGCAATAGCACCGCGTCGTGCCAGCCTAAAAAATTGGTAAATTTTCTCAAAAATAAAATACACGTCCAAAGGTTAAAAAGGTCAATTTCTCAACCCTATAAAACCCAATAACACATGATTCAGCCATATTTTATCCAAAATATAGGGTTTCTCTTAAGATTCTCTCAAGAAAAAGCTAGAGCTTTCAATTGGGGATTCATATTCAAGACTCAAATTCAAGAATCTCTCCATCAATCTTCATAGAATCAAGAACTAAGGTATGCGCAGTGTTGATTCATGGACTCCTTTCGCCTATGAAGCTCAAGAACCCTATTTTTAAACTATATGTCATGATGTTCTTATTTTGAATTGATTATGTTCATGTTCTTATTATTGTATAATTTCCAAAATTTTATCTGTATCATGCTTTTATGAAACCATGTTAGTATAGGGTTGAAATTTATGCAATTCAGTTAATATTAAATTAATAATCATACCTATTCCCTAAGAGTGCATACAAGGTGTTTGATAATATGCCCCAATGAATGAATGATGATCAAGTACTTAGTTTTCATACATCAAGATCATGTCATGCCTCTCAAGTTATGCTATACCTATTTTATTAAGATGATTCCCATGCTAAACCGATGCATTGTGATTGCTTGATGGGATGTTTATAAGATTAAAAGAATGAAATTATGCCATGTTTATACGTATAACTATCCATTTACAACAGTATGATGATCATGTGCTTCATGAAATTCCCAACTATGAAATTATGAATTGTTGATATTGGTCATATGATCAAAAGAATCAAGCCTTGTCAGTTTGATTCTATCGAGTCTTGGGGGTACTTGTACCTGATAATTTAGCTGTGTTCCTAGAGCTATGTCATGTTTTCATGATACTCTCAGTCAAGCCATGATCAGTAGAATTCAGTTAGTCATGTGACATAGGAAAACTCAGTAAACTCAGTACTAATCTAGTCCCATTCAGTAATCTTAGTAATCTCAAAAATCTCAGTAATCTAAGTCAGGCATCATGCCGCAGTAGTATTCTGTCAACCAACGAAACACAGTGAACACAGTTTAGCTCCGCTAAATAATACCATTAATATAAGTTCAATTTAGTTAATCAGTTCAGTATCTTTTCTGTTGGGAGTAGGATTCAGCACCGAGTGAACCCAAGGATGGGAACTCACTTATTATTCAGTAGAGGGTGTGATCCTTAGAAGCAATCCTTGCATTCTAAAACTACATAGCCAGTGTAGGTTGAGTTGTATCCCTATGCGTAGGGCTACTAATACATCTCATTTAGGTTTATTTCTATAGAAAGGTTGACGGAAGAGCTTCGTATCAGAGAGGGTTACCTCACAGCTTGTCTTTACCCATGGCACGATATTGAAACCCTTCCATCTAGGGTTATAGGTTGTACCTCACTAGTTCAGTTTTGGGGTATGTCGTCTAGATAATTACCTCCTACAGTCCTAGTTTCAGTCTCAGTAATAGTTCTACAGATTTTAGGACTGTCAGATACAATCACTTAGTACAGTATAAAACTTAGCTAGTTCCATCAGAACTTAGACTGTCAGATACAGTTACTCATTATTAGTATACTAGTTATACAATACTCATGTTATCAGTATTCATATGCAGGACTGTCAGATAAAGTCAATCGGATCAGTTCTTCATAATCAGAACTATCAAAAACAAATATTCAGATTATCCATATCAGTAAAATCAATTGTCAACTTACCAGTAATACAGTTATTCTATATTCCAGTAATAGTAAACTCAAGTATCCGTAAATCCCTGTTATCATTAGACTTTGTAGTCAGAACTCAGTATTCAGTCCTATCACGATGTCAGTCATAGTTACGTATCTATGCATGTATTCTTATGTTCATGTTAGTCAGTTAGTTAGTATTGTTCATGCATATAAACCCTTTTGCATTTAGCCTACCTCAATTTCATACCAGTACATTCAAAGTACTGACGTATTTGCGCTATGTTGTCTTATACCATAGGTTCAGAGACATAAGCTCTAGAGAATCAGTAGATTCCAGATATCAGCAGTCAGTCAGCAGTGAGTCATCATCTTTCGAGGATGATATGATTGTTATTTCATTATTTTAGTACTTAGTTATTTTAGTAGTCGGAGTTAGTTGGGGATATATCCCATTAACTCCAAAGTTTTCAGACAGTTTAGAGGCTTTTAGACTACAGTATGTTTTCAGAAAGTTTATTTTAGTTTTTGGATATTTTTATACCCCACTTAAGACATTGTTCTATATTCAGTATTAGTTTAGTTTGAACCTTATGGCCTTAGAACGTATATTCCACATATTTATAGTATATTATTTAGTGCTCAGTTACAGATAATAGTCATGGGTTAGCATGTGGTCCTTTAGGATCATGAGCATCGTGTTACATTCTGGGTACCAGATTTAAGGTGTTACATTACCTCTCAGACTCGTCGGTCTAAAGATGTGGGTTAGGTGTCTGGTTCATCTGAGATTACCTGAGTTAGTTAATTCATAAGGCTAAACCCACATATGTTTACTAATATGAAGGTTGAGGAGGACCCCCAAGGGTTCATTGATGAATTGGAGAAAATTTTTAGGGTTATGCACGTGAATGAGGTTGAAGGGGTTGAGTTGGCAGCCTATCAATTGAAGGATGTGGTCAATCAATGGTATAATAAATGGGAGGATTCAAAGGGTAGTGATATTGAGCCCTCTGTGTTAGTGAGTTTGTGGTGGCTTTCTTGGATTGATTCTTTCCCCAAGAATTGAGGGAATCAAAGGCTGAAGAATTCATGTATTTGAAACAAGGGAAAATGAGTGTCAAGGAGTAATCCCTGAAATTCAACCAGTTATCCCATTATGCTTCAGAATTGGTGGGTAACAAGAGGGCTCGTATGAGAAAGTTTGCATTTAATTTCTTGGATGATTTGGTATTATATTGCAAAGGAGCAATGTTGAATAGAGACACAGATTTCTCCAGATTGTGCATTCATATGCAACAGGTTGAAGAGCAGAAGAAAAGGTTGGCAGTAGTAAGAAAGAAATACACGAAGGACAAGATAGCCAGATCTATAGACTAGAATAACAGTCAGCACTAAGGTGGTAATCGGGGTAGCAAGTGGTCCAAAAAGAAGTTTTGGAGCAACGCTCAATCATTCTCTAGTGCCCCAATGCCTAGACCTTCAAATGATCAGTGGTATTTCAACCCTCATTCTAACAGTGGATGGAGGGCATACAGTACTCAGTCCCAAGGGAGTATATCTCCGCCACCTTGGTCATTTATATGATGTGGGACTTGCGGTAAACATCACCCGGGAAAGTGTCAGTTTGGTATCTTGGTGTGCTCTACTTGTGGTCAGTTAGGCCATTTTTAGAGAGATTGTTCTTCCGCCAGTAGGAACTTTAGTGGTGCCAGGTCTCAAGAAAATTCCATATCCCCACCACCACCACTACCTAAGAGTACTACTTTAGCTACAAAAGGAGGTCGCAACCATTTATACTCTTTGTCTAATTTAAAGATGCATAGGCTTCACCAGATATAGTCATGGGTGGGTTACAAATTTTCTGTCGTGATGTGTATGTGTTACTATATCCCAGGTCTACCTTGTCTTATATGATCTTGTATATGGTAGTCAATTTTAGGTTTGAGCCTAAAGTTATTTTAGAACCTTTCTCTGCACCCCCTGTTGATTACTCGATTGTGGCTAGAAGGGTGTATAAAAGTTGTATTATGTCTATTTGTAATCATGATACCATGGCAGACCTCATAGATCTTGATATGGTTGACTTTGATGCTATTTTAGAAATTGACTAGCTTCATTCGTGTTATGCCATACTACACTGTAGAAACCAAAAGTCACCTTCTCATTTCCAAATGAACCAGTGATAGAGTAGCAGGGGTATTCTATAGAACCTAGGGGGAAATTCATCCCTTATCTCAGAGATCACAAACTTATATATAAGGGTTGTTTGTATCATCTTATTTAGGTCAAGGATCTAGTACCAAAAGTCCTTCCCTCTAGTCTATCCCTATAGTTAATGAATTTTTGGAAGTGTTTACCAATGATCTCCTAGGGATACCACCACATAGGGAGAAAGATTTTGGCATTGACTTATTATTGGGCACTCGTCCTATCTCTATCCCACCATACAGATTGGCTCCTGTAGAATTGAAAGAGTCGAAAGATTTTCTTGATAAGGGCTTCATCTATCCTAGTGTTTCTCTCTGGGGAGCACCTATGCTTTTTGTGCGTAAGAAATACGATGCTCTCTATATATGTATAGACTACCATCAGCTAAATAAGTTCACCTTTAAAAACAAACACCCTCTTCCTATAATTGATAATCTGTTTGACCAACTTTCAGGTGCTAGTGCTTCTCAAAGATAGACCTTCATTTGGGGTATCATCAGTTGAAGGTTAGGGAGGCTGATATTTCCAAAATAGTGTTCCAAACCCAATATGGCCATTATGAGTTCTTAGTCATGTCCTTCAGATTGACTAATGCCCCTGCAGTTTTCATGGACCTAATGAATAGGGTTTTCCATCAGTGTCTAGACCTGTTCATCATAGTTTTCAGACACGACATCTTAGTTTACTCTAAGAATGAGGACGATCATGCCACTCACCTACGAATCATCCTTCAGACCCTAAAATATCATGAGTTGTATGCAAAGTTTTCCAAATGTGAATTTTGTCTTAATGTTATTGCTTTCTTGGGGCACATTGTTTCGAGTGAGGGGATTAAGGTTGACCCCCAAAAAGTTGAGGTAGTGAGAAAATGGCCCAGACCAACAACTCCAACCAATATCCAGAGCTTTTTGTGTTTGGCAGCATATTACAGAAGGTTTGTAGAAAGTTTATCCTCCATAGCTGATCCACTTACCAAATTGACGCAGAAAAAGGTAAAATTCTTATGGTCTTACTCTTGTGAGAATAGCTTCAAGAAATTGAAAGACAAATTGACTACCACACCTGTTTTGACCCTTCCCGAGGGTATAGAGGATTTTGTTATGTATTATGATGCATCCCGGGTTGGACTTGGGTATGTACTGATATAGCATGGTAAGGTGGTAGCTTATCCATCTAGGCAGTTGAAGGTGCACAAGTGAAATTACCCCACCCATGACTTAGAGTTAGCGGTTATGGTGTTTGCACTTAAAATTTGGAGGCATTATCTATATGGGGTACACGTTGACATTTTCACTGACCATAAAAGTTTCCAATATGTTTTCACACAGAAAGAACTGAAACTTAGGAAAATATGATGGTTGGAACTGTTGAAGGATTTTGACATGAGCCTGCACTATTGTTTGAGCAAGGCGAATATGGTGGACGATGCCCTCAATAGGTTGTCAATGGCAGTCTTTCTCATATTGAGAAAGGAAAGAGGAGATGGTGAAAGATATTCACCGGCTTACAAATCTAGGGGTTCAACTTTGAGATTCCAAAGATGGAGGAGTAATTGTCCATGCGATAGCTAAATCTTCCTTATGTCCTTAAGTTAAGGAAAAGCAAGCCGAAAACCCTATCTTGGTGTAGATTAAGAAACATATTGGTCAACAGAACGTGATGGCATTTGAAATTGGGGGTGATGGGACTTTAAGGTATCAAGGTAGGCTGTGTACTGAATGTGGATGTTTATGAGAGAGGATTCTTAATAAAACTCACACCTTGAGATATGTTGTTCACCCAGGCTCTACAAAAATATACCATGATCTTCAGATAATTTATTGGTAAAACAATATGAAACGTGATGTTGATTTGTTTCTAAGTGTTTGAATTGTTAACAAATCAAAGTGGAAAATTTGATACCTGGTGGTACTTCTCAAGATATAGCCTTGTCTATGTATATATAGAAGATGATCAATATATATTTCATCATGGGGCTTCCGAGGTCTCGAAACTAATATGACTTCATTTGGGTGATTGTAGACCGGATGACCAAGTCAGCTCACTTTCTGTGTATGAGGACTAAATATTTGAGAGATTATTATGCCAAGATGTACATTGAGGAAATAGTTTTCTTACATGGTGCACCAGTATCCATTATATCCGATCAAGGTACACAATTATCTTCGTAGTTTTGGTGGTCTTTTCAGAGAGGTTTAGGTACCGAAGTGAACCTGAGTACTGCCTTCCACCCTCAGACTGATGGGCAAGTTGATCGTACCATTCAGACCCTTGAGGATATGTTGACGGCCTATAAAAATTACTTTAGAGGTAGTTGGGTAGATAATTTGTCGTTGATAGAATTCGCCTACAACAATAGCTACCATTCTAGTATTCAGATGGCTCCTTCTGAAGCACTTTATAGAAGGAGATGTAGATCATCAATTAGGTGATATGAATTAGGTGAAACTCAATTTCTTAGACTCGACCTTATTCATCAGGCAATGGAGAAGGTTAAGATTATTAGGGAGCGACTTAAGACAGCTCAGAGTCTCCAGAAGTCTTATGTCGATGTTAGAAGGAGAGATTTAGAATTTGAGGTTCGTGATTGGGTGTCTAAAAGTCTCCCCTATGAAGAGAGTCATTAGGTTCGGGAAGAAAGGGAAGCTTAGTCCTCGATATATAAGACTGTATCAGATTATGAGGATGATAGGTAGGGTTGCCTATGAATTAAACTTTCTTGCAAGTTTAGCTTCCGTACATCCAGTTTTCCATGTGTCTATGTTAAATAAGTGTATTGGAGATCATTCCCTAGTGTTGCTCGTAGAGGAGATCAATGTGAAAAACTCCTTGTTAGATAAAGAAGTAGCCATTGCCATCTTAGATCACCAAGTTTGGAAGTTGAGGAGTAAGAAAATAGCTTCGGTTAAGGTGTTATGGAAAAATCAAAAAGCTGAGGAAGCAACTTGGGAAACAGAGGATTATAGCAAGTGAGGTACCCGACTCTCTTCGATACCATGGATGATGATGTATAAGTTACAAATCCCATACTACTTTCTTCTGTCCATTTAGTTCTTGAAATCTTTGTTTTTGAGTCCCGAGTCATCTTTCAAGGGGGGATCATGTAACAACCTGCATTTTTTGGATAGAACGTAAATCATCATTCCTACCTTTATAGACCCGAACCCAATAATTCTTTATTAATATGTGTGATAATCAATTAGGTAGTGTTGGAATCTAGTTGAGCATTAATTGAGATCATAGAGGTCCCTTAATTCAAAGATGAGTCAAAAACTCTTCTATCGATTAAGTTTTATCAAACGTATAAACTTGCATCAACTTTAATCGACCATAACTTCTCATATATAATTAATTAGAGGTTCTACTATATATCAAATAAAAAGTCTATGAATCTTCATTCTAACACCATTATTTTCTCCTAAATTCGATACCTAAGTGAAAAGTTATAGAACTTTTTGTGAGAGGCAGTGAGCTGTTGCGATTACATAGCTCGGCGATGCTGTAGCGGTAGAACCAACACCACTCAGCGGTAAACCTCAAAATCATAATTGCCCAAAATAGTAGATCACCACTATTACACCGCTCATCGGTGCCTATAATAGTGGGGCCAATACTTATAACGCCCTGAATTCTGAACGTCAGATGCTATAGGGTGCTCATAATCCCAAAGGACCACAAGCTAATCCATGACGGGTACATACTGCAATATTTGTACATTAACACTATAAATATATGCAAAATAATAGACTGAAATACCATAAGGTTCAAATACCTAAAATAATACTAAAGTATGTTGAATAACAATACCAAAATAAACTGAAATATAAATATTGAACATACTAAAGTCTTAATATCTAGTCTGAAAGCCTCTAAACCGTATGAACAAGAAGTTGATGGGACATGTCCCCAACTAACTCCAACTGCTAAAATAAACTAAATACTGAAATAATAAAGTATCCTCGCATGATGAGGACTCACTGCTAGACTATTGTTGCTAACTGAAACCTAAAATTGCCTATGCACGGTCAGGAAGATGAGTGTCCGAACCCCTAGTATAAAACACCATAGCGCAAAAAAAAGTATGTTTCAGTACATATGAATGTACTGGTACGCAAAGTGAGGTAAGGCTGAATGCATGGGGTTCATATGTATGAACTATAACTATCTAATAACATGAATTAACTACGTGAGAATACATGCATGAAAACATAATTGTAACTAAGAATATGAGGATTTTGAATATTGAATATAGTGATAACATGAATACTGATAAATAATATGCTATTTACTGAGTGGTTGTATCTTACAGTCTTAATTCTGATGGAACTAGCTGAGTTTTGTACTGAGCTAAGTGACTGTATCTGACAGTTCTAAAATTTATAGAACTATCTGAGTTCTATACTAAAGACTGTGATTTAGACTGTGGGAGGGTAGTCATATAACTAACATTCCCCTAATAAAGCAATATAGCTGAGTTGGGTCCAATTTGTAACCCTAATTAGAAGGGTGTCAATACCGTGCCACTGGTAAGGACAAACTGTGAATGACCCTCATCTGGCAGGTACTCTAAGAAGAACTGTGGAACCCTCATCTGACGGGTTAATCCATCTCATCAACCCTTATCTGATAAGTTTTTGATGTCTCAACCTACATTGGCTACATAGTTCTAGAATGCAAGGACTGCTTCTAAGACTCACACCCTCTGCTGGCAGGTCAGTTCCCATCCTTGGGTTCACTCGGTGTTGAATCCTACTCCCAAATGAATAGACACTGAACTTATTATACTATGTTGAATGAGATTGAGTTCACCAAATTTCGTTGACTAACAGAAACTATAGAGTTCTGTTAACTAAATTAGTTTAATGAGATTACTGAGTAGGACTGGACTGGTACTGAATTTACTGAGTTTTCCTGAGTCATGTGACTGACTGAATTCTACTGATCATGGCTTGACCGAGAGCATCTTGAATACTGAGACTGTCTCTTGTCATACAGCTAAATTTTTGGGTACAGGTACCTCCAGGACTCGATAGCATGAAACTGACAAGACATGACACTTCTTGAACAATGTCCATAGTCAACAATTCATAGTACAACTATTAGGGATTTTCATGAAGTATGTGTATGTCATAAGCTTACACATAAATAGGAATACATATAAAAATGTCATAATTTTGTAAGTTTAATCTCCTGAGCATTCCACCAAACCATGACAATGCATAACAATAACATGGAGGTCATTATGAACATAAGGGTAAAGCATAGATTCATCAATTTGGTCACAATTGAGTCATAAAGCATAAGTCTTATTCTTTTAGGCATTTTTGAAAACACCTTGCATGCATAACTTGAGGCTTAGGCATGAACATTAAAATAATACATAATGGCAACATTTGTTACTTCAAATACAAGAACTCCAACCACATGCTAACATAATTTCATTATATGTATTAAAGATTTCAACTTGGTAATCATACAACAACATAAACATGGATATGATTCAACTCATAACATGAAATTAAAAAGTTTATATTTTTGAATGGGTTTCATGAGATTCATGGGTAAAAGGAACCCATGAATCAACACTTTACATACCTTAGAACATAAATCCTTAAGGGTTATTGAATGAATCCTTGAACCTTGTTCTAATATTTTGAAACTAGGGCTTCTTGCTTTTGAAAGAGAATGAAGAACTTTGGGGAAAATTGAGTGAACAATGAATATTTAGGTTATTTAGGGATTAATTTCATATTTTAGGGATGAATAGGGTGGGAGAAATAACCCTTTTACCCCCAAAACCCATAATAAAATTTCTACAAAATGGGATTGGCCTCGTGACATGACCCATAGAAACATGAACTGGACCACTCGATGCGATATCTAAAAACGGGACTAAACCTTACAACATGGGTCTATCACGAGACTTTACTATTTTGGGCGACCAAACTTGCCCTTACGCTATCCCAAAAATCCCAAAACTCACCCCGAGATGTACTATTGACTTGCCCCATTATGAATCAACTTAAAAATCGACAAATGGAGATCAGGAAAGTCATGAAATAAATTCTTGAAGTTCAGAGTCTTAGAATAAGACTAATTCCTTAACACTTGGACAAAATTTTCTAAGTGTTGGATATTTATAGAGCTTTAAGGAGATTAATTTGACTTAGACTTTTACGGGTCTTACTATATCTCCCCCTTGGGAACATTCATCCTTAAATGAGACTAACTGAGAGGGGAGAAATGATTATTGAAGTACCCGCTGAACATGAACAACTGAAATACGATTACATGACTAGCATGACTGATTTACTGGAACTCATACCAAACATGCATAGCTGACTCATGGTTTCATCGCTAAACTGATTCATGAATACATGACTGGTATTTTTGATAAATTAAGTTTATTACAAGGAGAATGCATATCGGATGCATGAATACATGACTGATCTGATGCATGAACATATGATTGAATATGTAATGGTATTTGATACCAAGTTTATGATAGAAATCTGAGTGTGTAACTGGTTTGTAACTAAAATCTGAACATGAAACTGAATAAGATTTAGGAAAGTTATTACCTTGGGTTGAGTCTAAGTTTGTGGAGAAGAGATGAGGATCTTGGTCCACATACCTGCTTCTGCTTCCCAAGTAGCTTCATCAACGTACTAATTCATCCAAAGAACTTTGACTAAAGGTACTTCTTTGTTTCACAGTCTGCGAGTCTGATAGTCAAGGATTTTGACTGGAATCTCTTCGAAAGAGGGGTTGTTTAGAATGTCTATACCCTCTATAGGGACTACAACTGTTGGGTCCCCTATGCATTTCTTAAGAAAGGAGACATGAAAGACTGGATGTACTGAAGCTAGATCTGAAGGCAACTCAAGCTCATAGGCTACTTTGTCGAAGCGACTGAGAATTTTGAAGGTACCGACATATCGAGGACTTAGCTTTCCATTCTTGTCAAATCTCTTTATTCCCTTCATGAGAGAGATTTTTAGGTACATATGATCATTAATCTCGAACTCGTTATCTTTTTTGCGCACATCTGTGTATGATTTCTGTCAACTCTGTCCTGTCTTGAGTTGTTCTCTGATCAACTATACTTTCACTATGGTGTCGAATACCAAGTCAGGCCCTATCACAGCGGCCTCATTGATTTTGAACCAACTGAATAGAAATATACATCTCTTATCATAGAGATCTTCGAATGGAGCCATTTACATACTGGACTGATAGCTATTGTCGTATACAAACTAAATCAAAGGCAAGTGGTTATCCCAACTACCTTTGAAATCAATTGCACACGCCCCTTAAAATATCTTCCAAGGTTTGAATGGTCCTTCATCCTTGACTATTTGTCTGAGTATGAAAGGTTGTACTAAGATGAAATCAGGTACCAAGACCCTTTTATAACCCTTTCCAGAAGTGAGAGGTAAACTGGGCACCTCTATTTGAGACAATGGATAATGGAACATTATGCAATCTAACCAACTCTCTAATATAGAGTCTGGCGTAATCCTCAGCTGAATAAGAGGTATGGATGGGGAAAAAATGAGTTGATTTGGTCATCCTATATATAATGACCCAAACTAATTCATGCTGATAACCAATACGAGCCAAACCCGTCACAAAGTCCATGTTCACTTCTTCCCACTTCCAAGTAGGAATACATAGAACTCCGGCATGGACCCACTAAGCTTCTGATGCTCAACTTTAACCTGCTAGCATATAGATCACTTAGCCACAAACTCAGCAATATCTCTTTTCATCCCACTCCACTAATAATCTCCCATAAATTGCGGTACATCTTAGTGGACCCTGGATGAATAGAGTAACGCGCACCATGCGCTTCTATAAAAATTTGTTGCCTTACATCGTCAACACTTGGCACACATAGATGACCCTGACAACGCAGTACATCATCTCCTCCTTGGGAGAAAACCTCAACCTTCTGATCCTTGATTGATTCTTTCTACATGACTATACTAATATCTCTATCTTTCTTATCCTTAACTCCAGAAACTAAAGATGATTCTGAATAGCTTTGAACCCATATACTACCTTCTACTGAATCAACTAAGCAGACACCTAGTCGGGCAAGCTGATGGACTTCCTGAGATAATTTTTTCTTACTATCATCAAGATGAGCAACACTATCCATATACAATCTACTGACAGCATCGGCCACTACATTAGCCTTGCTCGGATGGTAAAGGACACTTATGTCATATTATTTCAAACACTCTAACCACCTTATTTAATGGAGATTAAGATCTTTCTAAGAGAATACATACTAAAGTCTTTTTTGATCTGTGAACACATCTTCATGCACACCTATACAAGTAATGCCTCCAAATCTGTAAGGACAAAAACTACGGTTACTAACTTAAGTTCATGAGTTGGATAATTCTCTCATAGGTTTTAAGTTGTCTAGAGGCGTAGGCTATAACTTTACGATACTTCATGAGGACACAACCTCAACCCACTTTGGATGCATCATAGTACACTACGAACCCATCTAAACCTTCTAGAAGATCCAAAACTGGAGTTAAGGTGAGTCGAGTCTTCAACTCCTGAATACTCTTCTTGCAAGGATCTAACCACTAAAACTTGACTCTCTTATAAGTCAATCTAGAAATATGAGATACAATAGATGAAAATTCCTCAACAAACCATATGTAATAGCCAGCCAGACCCAAGAAACTCTTGATATCTGATGGAGAGATAGGGCGAGTCCAGTTTCTTACTGCTTCGATCTTTTGAGGATCAACCGTAATTCCATCACCAAAAATGTTATGACGAAGGAATGCTATTTACCATAGCCAAAATTTGCACTTATTGAATTTGGGGAAAAACTGATGATTTTTGAGAGTCTGTAATATGATTTTGAGATGGTCTGCATGATCTCGCTCACTACGGGAATAGACAAGAATGTCATTTATGAAAAATATGATGAACATTTCCAAGTACTTATAACACCCTAAATCTAGTACCCAGAATGCTACACAATGCTCATGACCCTAAAGAACCACAAGATAACCCAAGACTAATATATGTACTTGTATACTGTATGATATACTGTATAATGTAGAAACATAAATTGAAAGGCCATAAGGTTCAAACTGTAACATAATATCCGATAAAATACAACATCTAGGATAGCGTATAAATACCCAAAACAAAACTGTCTAAACATACTATTGTCTGAAAAACCTCTAAAATATAACTTTCTGAATAAGGAGTTAATGGGGAAAGTCCCCAACTAATAAACTAATAAATAAGATAATAAGAAATGATCATTTCCTCGAAAGATGAGGACTCACTGCTAACTCTGACTGCTGATATTGGAATGCTACTGATACTCTAGAACTTTTAAGAATCACACCCTCATCTGATAATATGTGTTCCTATCCTTGGGTTCACTCGGTGCTTATTCCTACTCCCATCTGAATAGACACTGAATATGGATTACTGAACTGAACTAGAATGAATAAACTGAGTTTTGTTGACTGACAGAATAGTATTGAGATTACTGTATTACTGAGTTTCCTGAAATTGCTGGGATTTCTGAGTTTTCTTGAGTCACATGACTAGCTGAATTCTAATGAACATGACTTGGCTGAGGATATCATAAAAAATTTACACTATCTCTAGGCACGCAGCTAAATTGTCGTGTACAAGTACCCCCAAGACTCGATGGAAACAAACTGACAAAGCATGACTTTCTTAAATAAATGACCAACATCATCATTCATCATTCATTTATTGAGGCAATTCACCACACATATGACATGCATAAACTTGTACAAAAAGGGGATTTCATATTATCATACTAGTATGGTACTTTTCTTTCTCATAGGCATTTAATCAAACACATGGGAAGCATGCTTTGGTTATATCATCGTCAACACATCTAATAATCATGAATACATCAATCAACTTGTAATTTGAAAGGGTTTTATCATGATTTTTATGAAATTCTTTATATATTAGGGTCAATCTTTAAAATATGTAATTAACACATGAACCAACACCATACAGCATCATGAACATGAATTTTAATTCGATTTAAATCATGAACATTCATAAATACACAAATCATGGATTTTGGAAAGAGATTCTTGAGCTTCATGGGTGAGAGAGACCCATGAATCAGCACATGACATACTTTAGTTCTTGATTAAGAAAAGATTGATGGAGAGACTTTCTTGAAATTGAATCCCCAATTGAAACCCCAGATTGTTCTTGAGAGAAAATTGAGAGAAACTAGAATATTTTGGATTCTAAATAGCTAAATATCGTGTTAAAGGGCTTAAATAGAGGTGAAAAATTGACCCTTTTAACCCTGGATACATCTTTTAATTTTAGTGAAAATTTCCTAAATTAGACTCCGGGCTCCATGCGGTGCTATCGCGCCGTGTCACTAGAATTTGACAATTGGGAAGCAGGGGAATAGCGCAACGCGGAGCCACTGCGTTTCTACTTCATTTATGACTTAGAAGTTTAGCGCGATGCACCACTATAGTAGACCTCTACTGGAATTTGACAATTGTCATTTTCTTTTGTGGCGTGGCATGCCACTGGCTAATATGGCGTTGTTTTACGACGAGGACTTGAAATAGTCATAACTTCTTACTCGGTTATTGGATTTAGGAAAATTTTATATCGATGGAAAGCTTATTGAATTTCCTACATGACAATAAGTGAAAATTCTGAAAATTCCCCATGGAATAAACATCATTAAATCTAGAATATAATACTTGACATTCTTGAGACAAAATTAGTTAGAAAACTTAGGGTATTACAATACCTCCCTGTTGGGAACATTCGTCCTCAAATAAGATTGAATGAGATGGGAGAAATAATAAGCCAAATACATACAGAACATGAACACAAAAACATGACTACATAACGACATTTCTGAGTTTATACTGAGCATGCATATCTGATGCATGATTTCATGACTAAGCTGATATATGAATGCATGACTGAGAGTACTGATAAGATGATCACATATATATAATGCATTAATACATGATGGAACTGATTGCATTACTGCAATTTCTAATGACTGAGTCTTCTCACAACGAGAATGCATGTCTAATGTATGAACACATGACTAATCTGATGCATGAACATATAATTGAATATACAATGGTACTTAGTACTAAGTTTAAAAATGGAATCCTGCATATGAGACTGATACCAAGTTACAACTGAAATCTAGACATGAAAACTGAAAAGCTTAAGGAGATCTATTAACTTGAGCTTGATCTGAGTTAGCGGAGAAGAGGTGAGGACACTTGGTTCGCATATATTCTTCTACTTCCTAAGTAGTTCCATCAATGGACTAATTCCACCAAAGAACCTTGACTAGAGGGTCTTCTTTGTTTCTCAGTATACGTGTCTGATAGTCTAGGATTTCAATTGGAATCTCTTCATAAGAGAGATTGTTCTGAGCATCTATGCTCTGAATAGGGACTACAACTTCTGGGTCACCTATACATTTCTTGAGCAAAGAGACATGGAAGACTGGATGAACTGAGGCTAGAAATGAAGGCAATTCGATCTCATAAGTTACCTTGCCGAAGCGACTGAGAATTTTGAAGGGTTTGACATATCGAGGACTGAGCTTTCCCTTCTTTCCAAATCTCTTCACTCCCTTCATGGGAGAGATCTTTAAATAGACATAGTCATCAATCTCAAACTTAAGATCCTTTCTATGCAATATCTAAATAAGACTTTTGTCAGTTCTGAGCAGCCCAAAGTCTTTCTCTAATCAACTGGACTTTCTCTAAGGCACCGAATACTGAGTCAGGCCCTATGAATAAGGCCTTACTAACTTTGAA
The DNA here is from genome assembly GCA_030864225.1 of Capsicum baccatum var. pendulum. Classification (NCBI taxonomy): domain Eukaryota; kingdom Viridiplantae; phylum Streptophyta; class Magnoliopsida; order Solanales; family Solanaceae; genus Capsicum; species Capsicum baccatum. Next base: position 190,441,498 of record CM061559.1, on the reverse strand, counting down.
CCAACCGACTAGAGATCTACACCTCCTACCATAGAGAGCTTCGAATCGAGCCATATAAATACTGGAATGATAGATATTGTTGTATGCAAACTCAATCAAAGGCAAGTGGTAATCCTAACTACCCTAAAAGTCAATTGTACATGTTATTAGCATATCTTTTAAAGTCTAAATAGTCCTTTCCGCTGACCATCTATCTGAGGATAAAAGGTTGTACTGAGATGAACCTGGGTACTAAGAGCCTTTTGGAATGCTTTCTAGAAATAAGAGGAGAACTGGGTACCTCTGTCTGAGACAACACCATGTAATCTGACCAACTCTCTGATATAGAGTTTGGTGTAATCCTCGACTGAATAGGAGGTATGGACTGGAAGAAAATGAGCTAATTTGGTCATTCTATCTATAATGACCCAAACTGAATCATACTGATGACGAGTATGAGGCAAAATCATCACGAAGTCCATGTTCACTTCTTCCCACTTCCAAGTAGGAAAGGTGAACTCTTGCATGGACCCACTAGGCCTCTGATGCTCTATCTTAACCTTCTGATATGTAGATCACTTAGAAATAAACTCTACAATATATTTTTTCATCCCACTCCATCAATAAATCTCCCGCAAGTCGTGGTACATCTTTATGGACCCTAGATGAATAGAAAAGCGCGCACCATGCACTTCTACAAGAATTTTCTACCTTAAGTCATCTATAATTGGAACACACAAATGACCCTGACAACGTAGAACACCATCTCCCCCTTAGGATAAAACCTCTACTTTCTAATCCTTGACTAACTCTTTCAACTTGACTAAGCTAGGATCTCTATCTTGCTTTTATTTCACCTTGAAAACTAGAGATGATTCTGAACTACTCTGAACCTATATATCACCCTTTTATGAATTGAATAACTGAACGCCTAGTCTTGTAAACTGATTGACTTCCTAAACTAACTCTTTCTTACTGTCCTCAACATGAGAAACAGTATTCATAGATAGTCTACTTAGAGTTTCAACCACTACGTTGGGCTTGTTGGATGATAAAGGACACTCATGTCATAATTTTTTAAGAGCCCTAACTACCTTCTCTGACAAAGATTAAGATCTTTTTGAGAAAAGACATACTGAAGACTCTTATGATCTATGAACACATCTACATGAACATCGTATAGATAATGTCTCCAAATCTTTAAGGCAAAAACGGCGGATGCTAACTCAAGATCATGAGTAGAATAATTATTCTCATGGGGTTTAAGCTATCTAGAGGCATAGGCTATGACCTTACCATATTGCATAAGGACAAAACCCGAACCTACTCTGGATGCATCATAATACACTACGAACCCATTTAAACCATTTGGAGGAGCTAAGATAGGAGATGAGATGAGTCAAGTCTTTAACTCCTGAAAACTCTTCTCACAAGGATCTGACAACTGAAACTTGACTTTATTATGAATCAATCTAGATATAGGGGATGTAATAGAAGAAAATCCCTCAACAAATATCTGTAATAGCTAACCAAACCCAAGAAACTCCTGATATCTGATGGAGAGACCGATCTAGGCTATTTTCTTACTGCTTCAATTATTTGAGGATCTACTCTAATTCCATCATCGGAAATGATATGACCAAGGAATTCTACTGACCTTATCAAAAATTCACACTTTGCCAAATTTGGCAAATAGCTGATGATCTCTGAGAGTTTAAAGTACAATTTTGAGATGGTCTGCATGATCACGCTCACTGTAGGAATAGACCAGAATATCATCTATAAAGACTATGATGAATATGTCCAATTACTGATTGAGCACACGGTTCATCAAGCCTATGAAAGTTGTTGGGCATTAGTAAGACCAAAGGACATGACTAAGAATTCGAAGTGATCATAACGAGTACGAAAAGATATTTTTAGATGTCACATTCTCTGACTCTAAGCTAATAATAGCCTGATCTGAGGTTTATCTTAGAGAAATAGCTGGCACCCTGAAGTTGGTCAAAAAAGTCATTGATTATAGAAAGAGGATACTTATTCTTGACAATGACTTTATTGAGTTGATGGTAGTCAATGAACATTCTAAGAGAACCATATTTCTTGCGCATGAATAAAATCGGTGAACCCAACGGGGAACACTGGGCCTAATGAATCCCTTATTTGAGAGATCTTTCAATTGCTCTTTCAATTCTCTAAATTCTGCTAGTTCTATTTTGTATAGAAGAATATATATAGGCTGAGTATCTTGAAGAATATTGATGTCGAAGACTATTTCCCTTTCGGGAGAAATTCCTGAAAAATCTTCGGGAAAGACATCTGAGTATTCATTTATGAATGGGACTGAACCAAAATTGGGAGTTTCAGAACTAGTGTCCTTAACTCGAACAAGATGATAGACATATTCCTTAGATATTATTTTCCACGCCCGAAGGTAGGAAACAAATTGACCTCTGAATGTGTATACACTACCCTTCTATTGTAGGACGGGTTTATTTAGAAACTGAACTATTTTATTTTTGTAGTCGACTATGGCATAGCAGGAATGAAACTAATCCATGTCGAGAATGACATCAAAATCAGTCATCTCTAATTCGACTAAGTTTGCTGAAGTGACTTTCTAAAATATCATAACCAGGAAGTTCCTGTATACCCATCGAGCTATAATGGTTTTACCCACTAGGGTAGAGACTGAAAAGGGTTCTGCTAGAATTTTGAGACTGGTTCTGAAATCGCTTGCTATATATAGACTAACAAAGGACAAGGAGGAACTTGGATCTATCAAAGTATAAATATGCACATAAAATATCTGTAATGTACCAGTAACTACATCAGGAGAATTTTTTTGATCTTGCCGGGACTGGAGAGCATCTATTTGGGCATTTCCCACTAGTAGCATTGGAAGTGGCACCCTGCTGATTTGTATGATCGGACTGAGCTAGGGAACGATTCTGCTAACCTTGATAACCTGACTGGGGACAATATCTAACTCTGTGTCCTGGCGTGCCACATTCAAAATAGACATCGCTACAACCTCTGCAAGCATACTTGTGGTTCTTACTATAAGTCTGACAAAGGGGATTAGTTCGGGCATTGCTGACACTGCCCTGAGACTTAGAGCCTAGAGCCTTATTTCTATTACCATCCTTAAACTTAGGAGCTAGAGTGCTAGCTGAAGAAGGAGCTAGAACTTATGCCTTAGGACAGAATTGAGAATGATTCCCTCCTTCTGATTTGGGCTGAGCAAAGTTGAAACTACCTGTCCTTGCTCTCTTATTCTACTTCTCCCTCATCTTAACCTTTTGATCTTTTATCTACTAAGAATGAGTCATAAGAATGGCAAAAGTCATATGACTATTCAACATCACAGACCTACACTCGTTGACCATACTATTATTCACCCCTGAAACAAACTTACTCATCTTGGCCCTGCTATCTGCAACCACATAAGGGGCCTATCTGGCTAATTAAGTAAACTTAAGAGAATACTCTTTCACCATTATATTTCCCCACCTGAGGTTGATAAATTCTAACACCTTAGCCTCTCTCAGCTCTTGGGGAAAGAATCTATCTAAGAATGCATTGACAAACTCCTTCCACTTAATACTCCCTTCATCACTTAGCCTTTCTGACTTTCACTACTTAAACTAAGTGTGACCAACATCCTACAACTGATATATAGCTAGCTAATCACTCTCACTAGAAGTAACCCCCATGATGTCTGTAACCTTCTAAATCTGATCGATGAATTCCTGAGGGTCCTCATCTGACATAGACCTGAGAAAAGATGGAGGAGTCATTTGAGTGAAGTCTCAAATCTTGGCTGTAACTGAATTGGCCACTGGGTTGGTCGGAACAACAGCTGATCATTCATTCTAAGCAGCAACTAACTAAGCAATAGTAGTTAATTCTACTCTAAACTCTGCATAAGAAAGATGTTCGCCCAAAGGTTCTTCGTGCTGAGGGGCTGACTGATTCCTGTTTCTTCTTTTAGGAGGCATATTCTGTAGAAGAAAGGGAGAAATAGATTAGACTGGGAGATTGAATTGATATTATGCTTACTGGAACAACATGAATACTGAAATAAAGGAAACTGTTCCTAAATATCTCATAGCCTCCTGTACATAAATATGGCGCGCAACACACCCATGTACAAAACTCTACTAGATATGGCTTTCAAACTTTCTAGGAATCTATTGAACCTTAGGCTCTAATACCAAGTTTGTAATGCCCTGAATCTAGTACCCAAAATGCTACACGGTGCTCGTGACCCTGAAGGACCACAAGATAACCCATGACTAATATTTGTACCTGTATAATGCATGATATACTGTATAATGCAGAAACATGAACTGAAAGGCAATAAGGTTCAAACTGTAACATAATATCTGATAAAATATAATATCTGGGATGGGGTATAAATACCCAAAATAAAACTATCTAAACATACTGTAGTCTAAAAAGCCTCTAAAACATGACTGTCAGAATAAGAAGTTAATGGGACATATCCCTAACTAACTCCACCTAATAAACTAATAAATGAGATAATAAATAAATGATCATGTCCTCAAAAAATAAGGACTCACTGCTAACTCTAACTGCTGAGACTGGAATTCTACTAGTGCTCTGGAGCTAGTGCTTCTGAACCTATGGTATAAGACACCATAGCGTAAATGCATCAGTACTTTGAAAGTACTGGTATGCATGAAAGGTAGGTTGAATGCATGGGATTCATACGCATGAACAATATTGGTTAACTGACTAATATGAACATGAGAATATATGCATGATTACATAGTAACTATATTTGAGATCGTGATAACATGAATTTACTGATAACTAATATGACTGATATAATTGATAACATGAGCGACTGTATCTGGTAGTTCTGAATCTGATGGAAAAAATTGAGTTTTGTACTATTCTAAGTTGACTGTATTTGACAATCCTAAATTGTGTAGAACTATCTGAGTTCTATTACTGAGACTGAATGATTGTATCTAAAAGTCCTGATTCTGTAACTGAAACTGTGGAAAGTAGTTATCTAACCGACATACCCCTAATAAGCTGTTATAGCTGAGTTGGGGTCCAATCTGTAACCCCAATTGGAAGGGTGTAAATACCACACCACTGGTAAAGATAAGCTGTGAGTGAGCCTCATCTTTTAGTATCCCAAAAAGAGAATGGTGGGGCACTTATCTGATAGTGCTAATCCACCTCATCAACCCTCATCTGACAGTGTTGATGTCTTAACCAATGTTGGCTACATAGTTTTAGAATACAAGGATGACTTCTAAGAATTACACCCTCATCTGACAGTGTGTGTTCCCATCCTTGGGTTCACTCGGTGCTAATTCCTACTCCTATCTGAATAGACACAGAACATGGATCACTAAACTAAACTGGATTGAATTAATTGAGTTTTGTTGACTGATGGAATAGTACTAAGATTACTGCATTACTTAGTTTTTTGAGATTACTGGGGTTTTGAGTTTTTCTAAGTCAAATGACTAGCTGAACTCTACTGAACATGACTTGGCTGAGGATATCATGAAAACTTGACAATGGCTCTAGGCACACAGCTAAATTGTAAGGTACAAGTACCCCTAGGACTCGATGGAAAGAAACTGACAAAGCATGACTTTCTTGAATACATGACCAACATCATAATTCATCATCCATTTATTGAGGCATTTCATCACACATGGGACATGCATAAACTTGTACAAAAAGGGGATTTCATATTATCATACTAGTATGGAACTTTTATTTCACATAGTCATTTAATCAAACATATGGGGAGCATGCTTTGGTTATATCACCATCAACACATCTAATAATCATAAATACATCAATCAACTTGTAATTTGAAAGGGGTTTATCATGATTTTTATCCAATTCTTCATATACTAGGGTCAATCTTTGAAATATGTAATTTAAAACATGAATCAACACCACACAGCATCATGAACATGAATTTCAATTTGATTTAAATCATGAACATTCATAAATACACAAGTCAAGGATTTTGGATAGAGATTCTTGAGCTTCATGGGTGAAAGAGACCCATGAATCAACACATGACATACCTTAGTTCTTGATTTAGCAAAGATTGATGGAAAGACTTTCTTGAAATTGAATCCCAAATTGAAACCCTAGCTTTTTTTGAGAGAAAATTGAGAGAAACTAGTATATTTTGGGTTCCAAATAGATGAATCTTATGTTAAAGGGCTTAAATAGGGGTGGAAAATTAACCATTTTAACCCTGGACGTATTTTTTAATTTTAATAAAAATTTCCCAAATTGGACTCCTGGCACGATGCGGTGCTATCGCACCGTATCACTAGAATGTGACAATTGGGAAATAGAGGAATGGCGTGATGCAGAGCCATCGCATTGCCACTTCATTTGCAACCTAGAAGTTTGGAACGACGTGCCACTATTATGAACCTCTACTGGAATTTGACAATTGCCATTTTATCTTGTGGCATGGCGTGTCAGTGACTAATATGGCGTTGTTTTACTATGGGGGCTTGAAATAGTCATAACTTCTTATCCGATTATTGAATTTAGGCAAATTTTATAACAATGGAAAGCTTATTGAATTTCATACATGAAAAGAAAAAGTTAAAATCTTGAAAATTCCCCATGGAATAAACATCATTCAATTTAGAAGATAATACTTGACATTCTTGAGACAAAACTAGTTAGGAAACTTTGGGGTATTACAGTACTGCTTGAACACATGGTTCATCAAGTCCATAAAAGCAGCTAGGGCATTTGTAATACCAAAGTACATGACTAAGAATTCAAAGTGACCATACCGAGTTTGAAATACTATTTTTGAAATGTCACATTCTCTGACTCTGAGCTGATGATAGCCTGATCTGAGGTCTATCTTGGAGAAGTAATTGGCACCATGAAGTTGGTCAAAAAAGTCATCGATTCTGGGAAGTAGATACTTGTTCTTGACCGTAACTTTGTTGAGCTGATAATAATCTATTCACATTCTGAGAGAACCATCTTTATTGTGTCTGAATAAGATCGGTGCACCCCACGGGGACATACTGGTTCTGATGAATCCCTTGTCTAGAAGATCCTTTAACTATTCTTTCAATTCTCTAGGTTCTGCTGGTGCTATTCTGTATGATGGAATAGATATAGGTTGAGTATTTGGATGAAAGTCAATGCCAAAGTCTATTTCTCTTTTGGGAGAAATTCCTGGAAGATCTTCGGGAAAGACATCTGAATATTTACTCACTACTAGGACTGATTCAAGGCTAGGAGTTTTGGAACTCGTGTACTTAACTCAATCAAGATAATAAACATATCCCTTAGATATCATTTTTCTAGCCCGTAAGTAAGAAATAAGCTGACCCCTGAATGCTGAAGTACTACCCTTCCACTCTAGGACAGGTTCATTCGAAAACTAAAATTAGACTACTCTATTTCTACAGTCGACTATAGAATAGTAGAAATAAAGTCAATCCATGTCGAGAATGACATCAAAATTAGTCATCTCTAATTTGACAAAGTCTGTTGAAGTGACTTTCTGAGATATCATAACCGGACAGTTCCTGTATACTCATTGGGCTATGATGGTTTTACCCACTGAGGTAGAGACTGAGAAAGGCTCTGCTGGAATTTTGGGACTGACTCCAAAATCAACTGCTATATAAGGAGTAACAAAAGATAAAGAAGCTCCTGGATCTAGCAAAGCATAAATATCTACATGAAAGATCCGTAATGTACCAGTGACCACATCAGGAGAATTTTCCTAATCCTATCGGAATTAAAGAGCTTAGAGTTTGTTTGGGCGCTACACACTAGTTGCATTAGAAGTGGCACCCTGCTGATTGGGGCAACCGGACTGAGCTGAAGGACGATTCTACTGACCCTGAATACCCTACTGAGGATAATCTCTGACTCTGTGTCCTGGCTTACCACATATGAAACACACACCACTGCCAGCTCTGCAAATACCCTTGTGGTTCTTACCACAAATAGGACAAAGAAGATTGGTTCGGGAACTGCTAACACTACCCTAAGATTTAGAGCCTGGAGCCCTATCCTGGTTACCATTCCTAAACTTAGGAACTGGAGAACTGGCAGATAAAGGAGCTTGAACAAATAACTTTTGGCAGAACTGAGAACGGTTGCCACCCTCTGACTTACGCTAACTGAAATTGACCTGTTCTAGCTCTCTTATTCTTTTTTGCCTCTTCTTAATCTTATGGTCCTCAATTTGTTAAGCATGGATCATAAGTATAGCTATGTCTATCTCACTAATCAACATGGCGGTCCTGCACTCCTTGACCACACTATCATTCACCTCAAAAATAAACCTACTCATCTTAGCCCTGCTATCTGCCACCACATGACAAGCATATCTAGCTAATTGAGTAAACTTAAGATAATGCTCTTTCACCGTGATGTTTCCCTGCCTGAGGTTGATAAACTCTAACATCTTAGCTTTTCTTAGCTCTGGGGAAAGAATCTATCTAAGAAGGTAGTGGAAAACTCCTCCCACTCAATAGGCCCTCCATCTATAGCCCTCTCTGCTTTCCACTGCTTGAACCATGTGTGAGCCACATCCTGCAACTGATATGTAGCTAGATCAGCACTCTCACTAGTGGTCACCCCCAAGATATATGTAACCTTCTAGATTTGATCAAGGAATTCTTAAGGGTCCTCATCTGACTTAGACCCAAAAAGGGATAGAGGATTCATCTAGGTGAAGTCCCAAATCCTAGTTGCAGCAGTGTTGGCCATTGGGTTGGCCAAAACAGCAGCTGTCTATTCATTCTGAGCAGCAAATGAATTATCAAGAGTGGTGAATGCAGCTCTGAACTCTATATGAGAAATATGTTCATCCAGGGGATCTGGTTGGACGGGCTGAGGAGCTGACTGATTTTCGTTTCTTATTTTGGGAGGCATATTCTATAAATGAAAAGGGAGACACGAATTAGAATGAGAGTTAACTTTGAGCTCATGCTCACTGGCATGACATGAATAGTGAAAGAAGGGAAACTTTTCCTGACACATCTTATAGCCTCATATACATAAATGTGGCACGCAACACACCATGCATAAGAATCTACTAGATGCGGCTTTCAGAATTCCTAGGACTCTATTGAACCTTAGGCTCTGATACTAAGTTTGTAATGCCCCAAATTCTGAAACCCGGATGCTACACCGTGCTCATAATCCCGAATGACCACAAACTAACCCATAACTGGTACCTGCTACAATATCTATATATTAACACTGTAATCACATATGGAATAATGGAATAAACTGCCATAAGGTTCAAATACCTAAAATAATACTAAAGTATGTGGTATAATAATACCAAAACAAACTAAAATATAAATACTGAACATATTAAAGTCTAAATATCTAGTTTGAAAGCCTCTAAACTGTCTAAATAAGGAGTTAATGGGATATGTCCCCAACTAAATCCAACTACTGAAATAAACTAAGTACTGAAATACTGAAATGATAAAGTATCCTCACATGATGAGGACTCACTACTAGTCTACTTCTGCTGACTAAAGACTGAAGTTGCCTTTGCACGGTCGAGAACCTGAACGTCTGAACCTATGGCACAAAACACCATAGCGCAAAAGAAAAGTATATGTTACTACATGTGAATGTACTGGTACGCAAAGTGAGGTAAGTCTGAATGCATAGGGTTCATATGCATGAACTATAACTATCTAATAACATGAATTTCACTGCATGAGAACACATGCATGAATACATAACTATAACTGAGAACATAAGGATTTTGAATAGTAAATATACTGATAACGTGCATACTAACAACTAATATGATATTTACTGAGTGGTTGTATCTAACAGTCTTGATTCTAATGGAACTAGTTGAGTTCTGTACTGAGCTGAGTAACTATATCTGACAGTCCTAAAATCTTTAAAACTATCTGAGTTCTATTCTAAAGACTGAAACTGAGACTGTGGGAGGTAGTCATCTAACCGACATGCCCTTAATATGATATTTACTGAGTGGTTCTATCTAATAGTCTGGATTCTGACGGAACTAGTTGAGTTTCGTACTGAGCTGAGTAACTATATCTGACAGTCCTAAAATCTTTAAAACTATCTGAATTCTATTCTAAAGACTAAAACTAACATTGTGGGAGGTAGTCATCTAACCGACATGCCCCTAATAAAGCAATATAGCTAAGTTTGGGTCCAATATGTAACCCGAATTGGAAGGGTGCCAATACCGCTCCACTCGTAAGGACAAACTTTGAGTGAACCTCACCTGGCAGGTACTCTAAAAAGAAAGGTGGGAACCTCATCTAATAGGTTAAGCCACCTCATCAACCCTCAACTGATAGGTTTTTTATGTCTCAACCTACGCATCCTACGTAGTTCTGGAATACAAGGACTATTTTTAAGACTCACACCCTCTGCAGGCAGGTGAGTTCCCATCCTTGGGTTCACTTAGTGCTAAATCTTACTCCCAACAGAAAAGATACTGAATTGATTATACTGAGCTGAACTAGAATGAGTTTACTGAATTTTGTTGACTGATGGAATACTACTGAGTTCTATTAACTAACTAAGTTTACTGAGATTACTGAGTAGGACTGGACTGGTACTGAATTTACTGAGTTTTCCTGAGTCATATGACTGACTAAATTCTACTGATCATGGCTTGACTAAGAGCATTTTGAAAACTGACACTAGCTCTTGGAATACAACTAAATTGTCGGGTACAAGTACCCCCAAGACTCGATAGCATGAATTGACAAGACATGACACTTCTTGAACATATGACCATAGTCAACAATTCATAGTAAAACTGTTGGGGATTTTCATAAAGTATTTGCATGTCATAAGCTTACACATGAATAAGAATACATATAAATATGTCATAATTTCATAAGTCTAATCTCTTGAGCATTCCACCAAACCATTACAAACATGGAGGTCATAGTGAACATAAGGGTAAGGCATGGATTCATCAATTTGATCACAATTGAGTCATAAAGCATAATTCTTATTCTTTTAGGCATTTTAGAAAATACCTTGCATGCGAAACTTGAGGCTTAGGCATGATCATTAAAATAATACATCGTGGCAACATTTTTCACTTCAAATACAAGAATTCCAATCAAACGCTAACATGATTTCATTATATGTATTAAAGATTTCAACTTGGTAATCATACAACAACATAAACATGGATATGATTCAACTCATAACATGGAATTCAAAATTTATATTTTTGAAAGGGTTTCTTGAGCTTCATGGGTGAAAGGAATCCATGAATCAATACTTTACATGCCTTAGAATGTAAATCCTTAAGGGTTCCTGAAGGAATCCTTGAGCTTTGTTCTAAAATTTTGAAACTAGGATTTTTTACTTTTGAGAGAGAATGAAGAACTTTGGGGAAACTTTAGTTAATAATGAATATTTAGGTTATTTAGGGATTAATTTCGTGTTTTAGGGCTGAATAGGGTGGGAGAAATGACCACTTTAGCCCCAAAACCCATAATAAATTTTCTGCAAAACTTGATTGGCCTCGCGACGTGACCCACAGAAATGTGAACTGGCCCACGTGATGCGATATCTAAAAATGGGACTGGACCTCGCGATGCGGAGCTATCACTAGACTTCACTATTTTGGTGCAACCAAACTTGCCTTACGCTATCCGAAAAATCTCGAAACTTACTCGAGATGTACTATTGACTTTCCCCATCAATAATAAACTTAAAAATCGACAAACGGAGGTCGGGAAGGTCATAAAATAAATCCTCAGAGTTTGAAGGCTTAGAATAAGACTAAATCCCTAACACTTGGCCAAAATTTTCTAAGTGTTGGATCTTTTATAAAGCTTTAAGGAGCTTAATTTGACTTAGACTTTTACGGGGTCTTACAATACCGCTCAGCGGTGAGCCACAAAATTAGAATTTCTCTATAACTTTTAAGCTCGAGGGGCAGTCTCGTCTTTTCCCTACAATTCCTAATCATATTAACTGATTATTAAAATGTTTTAAGGGCATAATATGCCCACATTCACTCAAATTTATCAATAATAAAAAACTCTAACCTCACTTCCAAAGATCAAAATTCCATACTCTAAGTTCAAGATTTTAAGAAAAGGGGTCAAGATTTGGTTTCCGATCTTCAAACTAAATAACATAAGGTATGTGGGGGTTTCCTAAAATAAATGGTCTTGTTGAAAAAATTTTGAGTAAGGTTTAAAGTTATTGGATCATATGTTTTTGAAAGGTTTTGAATTTACAATAATAACTACGCATTGTGAATCCTTCTAATTACATGTGTTTTGATCTTGAGGCCTAAAATTGAAATTAATCTTTTACTCGTACATATATATATATATATATATGTAAGCATTTGACGTCTTAAAATTTGAATCGAGAGAATGAATGTTGATACTCCCTCTCTTGTTGTGGAGCATCTTAATTAGACATGTTATGAACTATTCAATTTCATATTGAAACACTTGCCATGAATATCTTTACTATTGTTTATTGACTTGGTTTTGGTGATGACATGAAGAGAGGGAATTTTTCTTAATTACATAAATAAGATTGATGATTTAAAGAGTTACATGATTTTTTATAAGATACTTGACCACCACATGTTTGTGAATTGAATTGAGGATCTTTGCCTAAGTTTTTATGAATTTCATTGTACACATCCTCTTGTAATATTTAAACGATTTAGTCGTCTACACATTGTGTTGCTTGAAAAGAGTTATAACTTGATAATGTATGGCTGAGAAGTATGACTTGCAAGTCTTGGTATGACGATACCAAATCAAATAATGCCATAACAGACTCAGAACAGAACAGAAGTCAGATTTCATGTAGATTTTCAGAATTTGAGTTTCTAAATATGCATTTAAGAAAAGTTTAAAATGGGCTTAAGAGATGTTAGGTGGGTACCCAAAGAAGACACGAGTTCAGAAAACTCATTTCCCGAAACCATGTTTTGCCGATACGGATAATTATGTCCCTAAGAGGGATTATATGTTGTCCTAGTGCCCTGTGCGTATCAAACTAAAAAACTCCAACCTTTGCGACAAACTTGGGTTGGGGGCTTGGGTGCCGAGTTAAGGGCGAACTCCATATAGCTCGTGGAATATCAGACTTTTAGGGTGTACCACCTAGCTCAGAAGTAAAATAAAGAAGGAATTCCATATATAGAATTGTTTTAAGATCATTTGAGATTGTCCATGTTTTTTAAATTATTTCATGCATAACGTTTAATGAAATGCTCTCACTTATGTTATATTATATATAAAAGTACATTATTTTGGATTGCCCTGCATACCAGTACATTTGTATTGACCCCCTATATTTCAGGGTTCGAAGCTTAGTCTAGGGCTCCCGCTAAGCCGTAGATTTGTCAAACAAAAGTGTACAGTTGGTGAGCCTCCCTTATTTTGGAAGGCCTATTTTTAGAACATTATGATTTCATTTTGTTTTGGTCTGACTGGGGGCCTTGTCCCAGTCTTTACACAGATATTGGTTTTCATATTGTTAGAGATTTCCCAAACTGGTGTCGTATGTTTCTGAATGTTATGAACTCAAATTTCGTATTGTTCAGCAAATTAAGTGATTGACCATTTTCTGTCTGAAGTATTTTTTTCTGCATTTATTTATAGTATATGAATGGTGTTCATGATTGCCAGATAGAGAAGGACGCTCGGGCCTTCATGGTTTAAGATGCTCTTCACGGCCAGGGCCTCGGCTCGGGTCATGACATACACGTTTAGTGGATCACTCACATCAACACTCGTGGTTCAAGCAAAAGAACTCAAAGTATTAGCCATTGAAGTAGAGGAATTTGAGGTAGTTTCCATTGTAGAAAAAATAATGCAAGATCAGGAAACCAGATTATCACGAATTGAGAAAACAAAGGAGTACGAACAAATCAAAGATTGCAAATCGAGAAAATTACGACTAGAGAAACCGAAGAAAGAGAAACCTAGCTCTCTGATACCCTATCAAGAGGAATCCATGGTGGATTATCCTGCAACCTTGGGATCAACGAGCAACAATGGTGGAATTTGTGTATAGGAAAGTTACAGAGAGTGGAAAACATGAAAATGCTCAACTTGAAAATATCTACAAGGTGTACATATATACTTGGTATCACTATGACAGTTGGCTACAGCTAAAGTCTAACAAACTTAATAAATTTTGACCGACTAAACTAATCTCTAAACTAACCTACATTACTGAATCTCTAGTAAAGCAAAAATAAATAGATATTATCAGCTAAGCTAAGTAATTTCAATAGTACTTATCAATACGTATATAGTAGGTGAAATAATCCTGAAGACCTAGATATTTTATTTCGGTTTGTTGTCCTCGTTTTTGCATTGTAAAGTCATTTATTTTAAACCTCATGAAGTATAGGGATCGATATAGCAACAAACCAAGTACAAGGGTCTTCAGCCATTTCATTGTCTATATATACTCATAGTGTTAATATTCTCACCAACAAAGGTCGTGGTGGAGTGATAAGTACGCATACGTAATCGTATTTATTAGAAAACACTTTCTCACCAATGTAGGACTTCCTGGCGAGAATCCGAATTTAGTTAGGTCCCAATATAAATATCAGACACATGGTGAGAAATAGAAAAAAGAAAAAATAGTATTTTCAGTATTTTTCATGGTTGTCTTGCTCTATATATGAAGTTTGGCGAGTTGCGATAATATCCAATTTAAAAAAAAAATAGTGGCTAGTACTAAATTCAGCAATGTTGTTAGGGTAAAAACTTACACGAACCCGGTATATACATCAAACTAATGTTTTTTACCATGGTTATGTAATTAAATTAAATAAAATACATATTGATTAATAATGGTTACGTAACATGAACTTTAAATTCAAACACATGGCATGCATGTATTGGCTTGGTGTATACATCGGGTGCGTGTAAGTTTTACTTATATTTTAATGTATATATATTGTAATATATTTTATTTAAAGTAGTACATATACATTGAATAGAGCGTATATATGTGAATATATCTTTAAATTCAAGTACATGCCATGTGTTTGAAATTAAAGTTCATGTTACATAACCATTATTAATCAATATGTATTTTACTTAATTTAATTATATAACCATGGTAAAGAACATTAGTTTGGTGTATACACCAGGTGCGTGTAAGTTTTTACCACAATTTATTGTGGTTATGCCAGCCTAAGGATGTTAAGTGGGCCGGGCCGGGTCAACCCAGAACCGGCCCATTAAATTTATTCGAGTTGTGGGACGGGCTGAGTTCGGGTTGGGGTTAAGTAGGCCGGGCCGGTCCGGGCTCAACAGTAAAATTTTTAAAAATAGCCCTAACCCGACCCACTTAAGCCAACCCGGTCAAACCCACCTAAACTCAGTCAAACTCGATTAAAAATTTGGTCAAACCCGGTCAAAAAAAAAGTTATTTCAATGTACACTATATATACCCACCTATATACATTTTAAATACGTTAAACAATATATATACAGTATATATATAGTATATACTATATTAGAATTTAAAAAATATATACACATATACACATATATACGCACCATTCGATGTATATGTACTACTTTAAAGTTTAAAAAAAATATACTACAATATATATACATTACAATATATATATATATATATATACTAATTTATAAAATATATACACATGTATACGTTAAATATACATGTCTATAGAAAATATATTTACATATATACGCTCTATTCAATGTATATGTACTACTTTAAATAAAATATACTACAATAAATATATACATTACAATATATATATATATATATATAGTTATATACTAATTTGTAAAACATATACACATGTATACGTTAAATATACATGTCTATAGAAGATATATTCACATATATACGCTCTATTCAATTTATATGTACTACTTTAAATAAAATATATTACAATATATATATATTGAATATTGTAATCGCACTCGTACTTTAGAAACTTCCACTCGTACTTTGTAATCGTAAAATTAAAAAATTAAAGTGAGCACTATAGGAAATTAAATATATTGAATATTTGAGAATTGAGAATTGAGAATTGAGATTTGAGAGAAAATGAGATATGAGAGAGTGAAAAATAATTTGAAGGTGCAGGGTATTTATAAAATTTATTTTTGTATTATAAAAAATTTTAAATGAATTTTTTTTTTAATATAATAAATGGGTCCAAACTAGCCGTTTGGACCCAAAAACGGCTATATAGCCGTTGGGCCAACGGCTAGTTAGTTTGGCCCAAATAATTTAAAAAAAATTGAAAAAAAAAAAAAAAACTTATTCGGGCCGGGCCGATTAACCGGCGGGCCTGGACCGGGCTTGGTCCGGACCGGGTTAACCTGGCCCAACCAAAAAATTTAACTGGTCCGAAACCCGATACCCTACAGCCCATGTGATGAACGGATCGGGTCACACCGGATCGATTTTATTAAGTGTGCTGGTTCAGGTCGAGTTGGGCTGATCAATTCGACCCGTTTGACAGGTTTATGCCCGCCTAAACAACAAATTAAATTTTGGATAAAAGAAGAAACATTATGTGGAAAAATACACTATTTCTGAGTAAGCTACTAATAATATTACACAAGCATATACCTAATCGACTCCATTAACTAATGACCTTACACTTCCCTTTATTTTTTTCATTCTTATTTCACACCACTATATTAATATATAGATACGGATATGGCCTCTATTCAACAATTCAACGGTAACATTTTTTGACATGATATATATATATATATATATATATATCAGAATATTTGAACTATTCTAACGTGTGATTTCTTGACACCCTTTTTAGGAACAGTGACAATAAGCACTCCATTCTCCATCGATGATTTCACTTTATCAACCCTAGCATCCTCAGGCAAGTTAAAAGCTGTGGAAAATTTCCCAATTTTTCTCTGAAAATGGTGCCAATTGTCATATTCTTTTTGTATTATTTTTTTCTCCCCACTAATCTTTAGGACTCTGTCATCCTCCACTTGTACCTTCACTTCTTCTTTCTTGTATCCATGCAAATTAGCTCTAAACACATGTGCTTCTGGGGTTGCTTTATAGTCGATTTGAGCTAGAAATGGGGGTTCTTGTGGGAATGATAGTGCTGGTGCTATGAGAGATCGAGGGGTTTCGAGATAAAATTCATGAGAGGGATGATAATTATTAGGATCTTGTTGACTTCGACTTGTTTGGGATTGATGAGTGATTCTTGTTGTTGGTGGATCATAAAGATTGTGTTGATCCTGATTTGCTTGGGATTGATGATGAGCAAAAAATTTTGTTGATGGATAGTAAACATTTTGCTCACCTCGATCATAAAAATTATTTGATCGATCCTGATTTGCTTGAGATTGATGCGTAACTGTCGTGGCTGGTGAAGGATTTTGTACACGGCGAGCATAGTTTTTGCGACCGTTAAATAGAGGCATTAAAGACATTTTTGCAGTCTTGCTCGATAAAAACAAACAAGGAAATCTTTTTGTGAGAAAATGATAATGTGATATAATTAGTTGTTTGCTGATGATCAGCGTGTTACGGCTTGGGGTATATATTTATAGGGAAGGGTTTGAGAAATGGAATCTTCTTTAATTTGACATTTTTGTAAATTGAATGATGGCCAATACAGATCATTATGTATTTTTTTACTAATAAAATAATTCTAGCTAAATTTCTACATATTAAATATGTTTCAATAATCTTAAATAAAAAAAGGATATCTGGGATAATGTAAGAGTGGCCTAGGCAGAGGACAGGTTATGCATGGAGGCGAGATCAGTTTGTACGATTGTAAAAAGAGAAGATGCATGAATGTTCCAGTGTCGTGAGAGAGTTGACTGTGGATGGTTTCAGAAGAGGTAGAGGTAGACCAAAAAAGTACTAGCATGAGGTGATTAAATCGAACATGGCGTAACTCTAACTTACTGGGGATATGACTTTAGGTAAAAGATTATGGAGGACATTGTCAGGGTAAAAGGTTAGTAGGTAGTTGAGGGTAGTCTCGCTTATCCCCCGGCCCATACTAGTAGTCATAGTATTACTCTTGTAGGTTCTCGTTACTTTGATTTCTATTACTGTATATTTAGCGTAATATTTTATTATAGTTACAATTCCTTCTTATATGTTTTGTCATGTCTTGTGAATATAGTATTTGTTTTGGTTTATTTATTCATGTTATTTTCTCAGATCGAGGATTTATCAAAAACAATCTTTCTACCTTCTCAAGGTGGGATGAGGTCAGTATACACACTACTCTTTCTATATCCACTTGTAAAATTACACTTCATTGTTGTTGTTGTAACCTAATATAAAAATTAACCTGCATTATAATGCAAATAGAATTTTGCACTGTAAAAATAACTGTATAAAATTAGAATAAATCACAAGATGAAAATGAAAGAGAACAAATGCTTTAGATTAATATGACATCTAGCTAGCAAAATTTTTTTCTGATATTCGCATAATTGGAGCTTTCTCACTGATTTATAGGCATGCCAACTTTATTCTTAGATGTATATTAATGGAGAAAACATGGAAAAGGAACTTACCTACTTATTACCTACGCTTTTGTAGATACCGCGTATTACCGTGCAACATCTCAATCAATTCTCTTTTTTTCATGGAATTGAACAAGAAATCTGTCATGATCAACTGTATAGATACACGCTTTGTCCTGTATATTTATGCGGTGGTGTTTGATTGGCTATGAATTTTTTAAAAAAAAAAATAGAGAGAGAAAGAAAGCTATTGGAAATTATGGTTTAAAATAAATTTATACTTTTATGTGACTATAAACATCAGATGTTTATAGTATGTCAATATATATATATATATATATATATATATATATATATATATATATATATATATATATATATATATGTGTCATGTGTTTAAATATAGAGTTCTTTTACTTACTCATGATAACATATATTTTCACCTTGTTAAATTACTTATTAATGATAAATTGTATTTATTTGATGTAAAATTCTCAGAAGTAAACAGTGCTGCATAAATATTGAGAAATGCCAATCTTTTACTCTATTTGTGGCTAAGTAGGCATCTGGACATAAATTAGGTCATATTAGCAAAAAACAAAAGAATAATTGAAAGATAAAGTTAGGTGAAAAGATCTAACAGATTTTTAAAATTTGAAAAACTCAAACTTCAAGTTAGAGTTGAAAAACGACTACAATATGTGACCAACCAGCTATTTGAGTAGTAGTAATAGTATTTGAATTTACGTTGGGGAGAAAAGAATATTGGAAGGTAAAATTGTTTTCGAACATACCTTTCGCTATTAAAATTTGGGAGGAAAAAAAAAAATTAATCAATTTTCCAAATCTGAAAAACTCAACTTTCAAGTTGGCATAAAGCGAACTTGGCTTTCCTTTTAAAATTCAGTAACAGCGGCCCATCGAAGGCTCGAATTTCCTACTTCCTTTTCGCTTTTAATTATTTGTCGTATTTTATATTTTTGAGAATTAAAATTATACTTTGATCAACATCTTAATATATATATTTTTATTATATTAAAATTTAAATAATTACAACTTATAAAATTTTTAAAATATTTAAATTTTAAATATTAAATTAACCTCATCCAATTTAATTTTAAAGATTACTTAAATTAATTATAGTAAAATGAAATGGGACAAAAAAAACATGAATGAAAAAGAGCAGATGTAGATGAAGGCTCAGCTAAGTCAAAATCGAAATAACGAAAAACGATACAATCTATCCAAACGAAAATGAAAAAAGCAGGAGTGCTGGCAAGGCAGCAAGCGAAACAAATTGATCATAAAAATAATATAACTTATCCATCCATTCAAATGATAATGATAAAAATGATCCATCCATTCAAATGATCAAAATCATACCATCGATCCAATGAAACAGAATGAAAAAAATGGGAGTGCTGGCAAGGGAGCAAGCGAAACAAATTGATCATAAAAATAATATAACCTATCCATCCATTCAAATAATGAAAACCATACAATTGATCCAATGAAACAGAAATGAATTGATCATAAAAATAATATAACCTATCCATTCATTCAAACAATTGATCATAAAAATAATATAACCTATCCATCCATTCAAAAGATGAAAACCATACAATTGATCCAATAAAACAGAAATGAAAAAAGTGGGGTGCTGGCAAGCGAGGAACAAAGTGACCACCAAACGAAATGGGACAAAAAAACATGAATGAAAAAGAGTAGATGTAGATGAAGGCCCAGCTAAGTGAAAATCATAATAACGAAAAACGATACAATCTATCCAAACGAAAATGAAAAAAGTAGGAGTAATGGCAAGGCAGCAAGCGAAACAAATTGATCATAAAAATAATATAACCTATCCATCCATTCAAATGATAATGATAAAAATGATCCATCCATTCAAATGATCAAAATCATACCATCGATCCAATGAAATAGAAATGAAAAAAGCGAGAGTACTGGCAAGGGAGCAAGCAAAACAAATTGATCATAAAAATAATATAACTTATCCATCCATTCAAATGATGAAAACCATACAATTGATCCAATGAAACAGAAATGGATTTATCATAAAAATAATATAACCTATCCATCCATTCAAACAATTGATCATAAAAATAATATAACGAAAACCGATCCAATAAAACAGAAATGAAAAAGTAGGGTGCTGGCAAGCGAGGAACAAAGTGACCACCAAACATCGCCCATGTCCGTGGCACTACCTTCTAACCTGCTTGGAGATTTAATTTTAAAGATTACTTAAATTAATTATAGTAAAACGAAATGGGACAAAAAGACATGAATGAAAAAGAGTAGATGTAGATGAAGGCTCAGCTAAGTGAAAATCGTAATAACGAAAAACAATACAATCTATCCAAGCGAAAATGAAAAAAGTAGGAGTAATGGCAAGGCAGCAAGCGAAACAAATTGATCATAAAAATTATATAACCTATCCATCCATTCAAATGATAATGATAAAAATGATCCATCCATTCAAATGATCAAAATCATACCATCGATCCAATAAAATATAAATGAAAAAAGCGGGAGTGCTGGTAAGAGAGCAAGCAAAACAAATTGATCATAAAAATTATATAACCTATCCATCCATTCAAATGATAATGATAAAAATGATCCATCCATTCAAATGATCAAAATCATACCATCGATCCAATAAAATATAAATGAAAAAAGCGGGAGTGCTGGTAAGAGAGCAAGCAAAACAAATTGATCATAAAAATAATATAACCTATTCATCCATTCAAATGATGAAAACCATACAATTGATCCAATGAAACAGAAATGAATTGATCATAAAAATAATATAACCCATCCATCCATTCAAACAATTGATCATAAAAATAATATAACCTATCCATCCATTCAAATGATGAAAACCATACAATTGATCCAATAAAACAGAAATGAAAAAAGTGGGGTGCTGGCAAGCGAGGAACAAAGTGACCACCAAACGAAACGGGACAAAAAAACATGAATGAAAAAGAGTAGATGTAGATGAAGGCTCAGCTAAGTGAAAATCGTAATAACGAAAAACGATACAATCTATCCAAACGAAAATGAAAAAAGCAGGAGTGTTGGCAAGGCAGCAAGCGAAACAAATTGATCATAAAAATAATATAACCCATCCATCCATTCAAATGATAATGATAAGAATGATCCATCCATTCAAATGATCAAAATCATACCATCGATCCAATGAAATAGAAATGAAAAAAGCGGGAGTGCTGGCAAGGGAGCAAGCGAAACAAATTGATCATAAAAATAATACAACCTATCCATCCATTCAAATGATGAAAACCATACAATTGATCCAATGAAACAGAAATGAATTGATCATAAAAATAATGTAACCTATCCATCCATTCAAACAATTGATCATAAAAGTAATATAACAAAAACCGATCCAATAAAACAGAAATGAAAAAGTGGGGTGCTGGCAAGCGAGGAACAAAGTGACCACCAAACATCGCCCATGTCCGTGGCACTACCTTCTAACCTGCCTGGAGATTTAAACAACTCTGAGATTGATACACACGTATAGGCATCGGTGTTTCTTTTGTTCTTGGGGAAAACACCGGAGAAACTACCCCCATTCAACATCTTCTGATCAAAGAAGTGGTTTAGGGTTTAGACCAAATCGCGTGCAACATCAGCTCCACACCCCCTGGGTTGCTTCCTCCACTGCCTTCACTTATAAAGGCTATATTTGTAACACAGGATCCGATGTGGTACAAAGTGCTACATTTGGTGCATTACTAATATTAATGATTAAAATCATTTTTTGGGTATTAGTTGTAAAATAAAATAAAGTTTATATCATAATCATAACATTATTTATTCTATAAAGAGTGTGGAATTGATCTATTTTTGTTTTTAGATAATCATGATGTTCAAGCCAACTTGAAAGCAACTTGACTAGTTCCATGTGGTTCTTGTTACGTCCAACCAACACAACAACAACATATCCATTATATTCATAAAGTGGAGTTTGAAGGTAGGTGTATGCAATCCTTAATATACCTCAAAGGTAAATAGGTCGTGTCTATCCCACCAACGCAAATGCCGGATAATTCTTTGCATCAATGCTTAGACAACAATAATCTACTTGGTGTAGTCCCACAGATGGAGGAAATGACATTATACATGATCCTTATGAAATTATCTATTTTGATTAAATCTCAGCACCAGTAAATATGAACAAATAATCAACTAGATCTAGACGATTTGGCGGAGTGGGTGAATGTACTTGGAAAAGAAATGTTTTTCATGGAAATGAAGGAATTTGGAGTGATCAATGAAGAAAATATTAGAATAAACTATGGACATGGCCGACTCTTTAGAAAATATACTAGTCTTGAAAAAGTGAAGTCTCAATACAACGTGAGGAGTGCCACCTCCCTTACTAAAGAATTTCACAAGCATGGGACAATCCCGGATTATAATCCCGAAATAACTTGATTTTTAACCAAAGTAATTTTTTTTATGTACTCGTATTCATTTTTTAACTTATTACATTTCATGACGTTCGTCCAGTGAAAAATGTGAGAGTGCGTTAGTCCAAACCTGATCCGATATCCTACGCTGCTCAAATTCTAAGATCCAATACAAGATGATCATACACACATTACCTCTACTCATTAGCAAAGTATTATTATACATTAATAATAGGTCGAAACAACTATAGTAGAAGAAAAGCTTCAAAATTTATGTGCCGAGATTTCAAAACTCCTGCGCCTAACATACTCTTTCAACACTCAATATCCACAAACTCTACAAGAGCTTTATTGTTCACATTTTACAAGTCGATATACGATGCGTGATGAATACACATACACCATTGCGCATTAACCTTCTCGAAAATATTTGTAGCAAATTGTTTTCCCCAGCTGCTGCCTTTAGTTTTGACCATCTCAATGCATGTAACATACCCCATATCACCTCTAACATGAACTTGAACATCCCTGATCTCGATATCAAGTGGAAAATCATATTCTGCCCAGACGAATTCCCAGCTTCCCATTACGAGATCATACCCTGTTATGCCACTAACACCAGGGTGCACGACACAAACATTCTCACCATTTGACCAGAGGGTTTGCATTGCAGCTAGGTCTCCGTTTCTGAAAGAATTGTAAAAGCGAGCATTCGCTGCTAGTACAGAGGCTTTACTGTCCTCCTGGAGTAGCCGGAGGCTATCCCTAATTTTCGCTGCTCGGGCATAGTTCTCCTCTTTTATAGCAATCTTTAGATCCTGTGCCAAGCTTTCCTCATTTAGCAAGATGTTTTCACCGCTCAAAGTTCCTTCTGAATCCTCACTCATGACCCGGTATGGTCTCAGTGAATGTGCACGGGGGCCTTGCCTTAAAGGTGCTGTTCTGAATAAATACATAATTAGATGATTTTACAGCTTAGAAGAGAGGAAATCTACGTACCCCAAAAATTACATGAAAGAAAGGCAAACAGAGGCAATACACTTAGCAGGTACAAGAGAGATATGCTACATGTAACACAACTGTCAAGGTCTGTCTAAGACACCAGCCACAAAAAATGATAGACGTGCACTTGAGCTAACTATAAAGGGGTAATAGTACAATAAAAAGAAGCAAATGTTCAAGTACTTACAATTTCACAACAGAATGTGTAGCTGACTTATAGCTTTCCTAATAGAACAGGTTGCTTTCTTACACGACAAAGAGTCTCTAATGTCTAGATAGAGTTCATAACCTCTAAATGCTACAGAAAAAACAGAAACAAGTGGAAGCAAGACCTTTTTTGTTTTTATCATAAGTACCATCTCTCAACTACATATAAAGCTAAAGAAAGGTCAAGAAATACCAAGAAGATTACACGATCTCAACTAAGTGATCTAGATATTGATATAATATGAAAGATATGTTCTTTTTCATAGAAACACCCTGAACATGATATCAAAGTCTCCCATGCTTAAATTGCAATATTCTTCCACATTAATGTAGTGTTCATATTCATGGAAGATACTAAAAGCATCATTTGACAAAAGATAAAACGAAATTTCACTGATTATTTATGGTGAAACCCATAAGTAACAAATTCTGTAACTACTATGCATTCACAACTTCAAACGGAATTTTTCCTCTCATCTGTTAAGACTTAAGTTACAAATTGGAAGAGTAGAAAGGGAGAAACGTGTATTCATACCATTACCACATGCCCCCTACCAAAACATGGATAAATTAAAATGATTCATATAAAACATTCAAAATCAAAAGTTTTCACAAAACCAGTTCATTAAAAGAATAGATATATAGTTACCCAATAAGCCTAATAAGAGCGTGTAAAGCTAAAGAAAGCAACAGAAAGTTATGTGAATTGGAACTTTGTACAAGGTCAGAATTTCGCAACAGCCATCAGCAGGCCAATGAATATAAAGGGTTATATTCACCACATCGGGGCGTTACCGGGAGGTTTTGGTGATGTGCATGGTGGTTTTGGTTTTGGGGAAAGAAATGAAGAGGGGGCTACTCTATTGGATTTTGCGAGATCATTTGGGCTGGTGGTGGTGAACTCAGGCTTCCCGAAGAAGGACGATCACCTGATCACCTTCCGAAGCGCGATAGCCAAGATCCAGATTGACTTTTTGTTGCTTAAGAAAGGGGATAGAGTGTTGTGTAAGGACTGTAAGGTCATCCCAAGTGAGAATCTTTCGACCCAGCATAGGCTCTTGGTTATGGATTTGGGTATAAAGAAGGATAGGAAGAGAAGGGATGAGACGTGTAGACCTAGAATTAAGTGGGACGGCTTGACGCCAGTGAATGCGTGGGAGATAGGGGAGAAGTTGGCGGGAATGGGGGTGTAGGAGTATAGAGGGGACGTGGATAGTACGTGGGATAGGGTGGCTAGGTGTATCAGGGAGAATGCTAGTGAGGTGTTGGGTGTTTCTAGGGGTCGGGCCGGGCATCATCGGGGGGATTGGTGGTGGAATGAAGAGGTTAAGAAGAAAGTGGAGACCAAGAAAGGGGCGTATGCTTTTTGGTTGAGAGTAAGGATGAAGAAGAGAAGCGGGTAAACAGGAAAGAGTACAAGTTAGCTAGGAAGGAGGCTAAGTTAGCAGTTACGGCGGCTAAGACGGCAGCATTTGAGAGCTTGTATGCGGGGTTACAGGAGAAAGGAGGGGAAAAAAGGTTGTTTAGACTCGCTAAGGCTAGGGAGAGGAAGGGTCGTGACCTCGATCAGGTGAAGTGCATTAAGGGGGAGGATGGTACAATGTTGGTGGAGGACGGCCTCATTAAGAATAAATGGCAGTCGTATTTTCATAGGCTCATGAATGACGAAGGGGATAGAGCTATTGTGTTAGGGGAGCTGGAGCACTCAGAGGAGTGTCGGGATTTTAGTTATTGTAGACGTTTTAAGGTAGAGGAGGTTAGAGAGGTTGTTCGCAGGATGTGAAAGGGTAGGGCGACGGGGCCTGATGAGATACCTGTGAATTTTTGAAAGTTTTCAGGCGAGGCTGGTTTAAGGTGGTTGACTGGATTGTTTAACGAAATTTTTAAGACGGCGAAAATGCCCGAGGCTTGGAGGTGGAGTACTATGATCCCTCTTTATAAGAACAAGGGTGACATTCAGAGTTGCAATAACTATAGGGGTATTAAGTTATTGAGTCACTCTATGAAGATTTGGGAGAGAGTGGTCGAGGTGCGGCTGAGACGGATAGTGTCTATTTCGGAGAACCAGTTTGGATTTATGCCCGGCCGCTCGACGACGGAGGCAATTCACCTGGTACGGAGGCTGGTGGAACAATATAGGGAAAGAAAGGACCTACACATGGTGTTTATTGACTTGGAGAAGGAATACGACAAAGTCCCCAGAGAGATGCTTTGGAGATGCTTGGAGGTGAGTGAAGTCTCGGTGGCATATATCAGAGCAATTAAGGACATGTATGATGGAGCTAAAACCCAGGTGAGGACGGCGGGAGGAGACTCAGAGCATTTCACTGTCTTGACAGGATTGCATCAGGGATTTACTCTTAGTCCCTTTTGGTTTGCTTTGGTGATGGATGTGTTGACGCGGCGTATTCAAGGAGAGGTGCCTTGGTGTATGCTTTTTGCAGATGATGTAGTTTTGATTGATGAGACGCGGGGGGTGTAAATGATAAATTAGAGATATGGAGACAAACTCTTGAGTCTAAAGGGTTCAGGTTGAGTAGGAGCAAGACAGAATATTTGGAATGCAAGTTTAATGACGTGAGGCTGGAGAATGAGGTGGTAGTGAAGTTGGAATCACAGGTTGTATGTAAGAGGGATAGTTTCAAGTATCTCGGGTTCGTGATTCAGGGTAACAGTGAGATTGACGAGGATGTCTCGCATCGTATTGGGGCGGGATGGATGAAGTGGAAGCTCGCTTCGGAGGTGTTGTGTGATAAGGAGCCGCCCAAGCTTAAAGGCAAATTCTACAGGGTGGCAGTCCGTCCGGCCATGTTGTATGGAGCGGAGTGTTGGCCAGTTAAGAACTCCCACATTCAAAAAATGAAGGTGGCATAAATGCGGATGTTGCATTGGATGTGTGAGCTGACTAGGGTGGATAGAGTTCAGAATAAGACTATCAGGGAGAAGGTTGGTGTGACTCCAGTGGAGAATAAGATGCGGGAAGTCCGATTGAGATGGTTCGGACACGTGATGAGGAGGGACATGGATGCCCCAGTTCGTAGGTGTGAAAGGCTAGCTTTGGATGGTTTTAGGCGGGGTAGGGGTAGGCCGAAGAAGTACTAGGGAGAGGTGATTAGGCGGAACATGGAGCAGTTACAGCTCACTGAGGACATGACCCTCGATGGGAAGATCTGGAGGACGCGAATTAGGGAAGAAGGCTAGGGTCAGTTTGGGTCGCTAGTGTAGGGCATTACTTGGTGGGGGTATTATTCTTGTTATGATACCTTGTTTCATGCTTTATTACGAATCTGTTTACTTTTCTCTGTTTACTATTACTTGTGGGTGTCGTATTTATGTTATGCCATCTTGTTCCATGCTTTACTATGAATTTGTTTATTATTCCGTGTCTCGAGCCGGGGGTCTATCGGAAACAGCCTTTCTACTTCTTTAGAGGTAGAGGTATGGACTGCGTACATCTTACCCTCCCCAGACTTCACTATGTGGGAATACACTGGATTTGTTGTTGTTATATAAGATATTGCATACTCTGGCGTTGTTTGGATAACATGCTAATTATGAGGAGATATAATGTAGGATTATTTATGTAGTGAGTAATAATTGAAGGGATTATTCTACGGTATATAACAACTTAAAGAGTGTTATCCGATGATGATAAGAGAGGGTATGTTATGTAGGGTTTGCCTACTTTAATGGCATTTTTTATTTTAATACTTTCCTTCATCTTACTCCACTTCTCTATTGTTCCATATTCAACACTCATCAAACAATACAGAAATTCCCACATTAACATTCATGCGAGTATTACTTAATACCACCAAGGCGTCAACCAAATGCTGCATAAGTTATGCACGGATTATCTTTTCTTGGACAACCAACCGAGCATTTTAGCTATTCAGAAATTATTTTTCCAAGTCTTTCCAACCAATCATTGTATCATGTTATGTGAACATTTATGTTTGGTTATTTTCCCTAATCCCTCCAACCAAACAATCCCTTACTGCATTCATCACTAAGAGCCTGTTTGGATTAGCATTTGGTTTTGGCTTATAAGACAAGCTATAAGTTAGAAATCCTAATTTACGGCTTGTGGCTTACTTTTATCATTTTGACTTAAAATCAAGCGCTTCTAAGCACTTTTTGGTTTTTCCAAACACTATAAAAGTGCTTAAAAGCACTTAAAATAAGCCAATCCAAACAGGCTCCAAGTTGTAAACAACTTTCGTTTGAGAGATAAGTCATACTTTTTGAAAATCTTCAAGCTAAGCAAGGAGAACTTACTGAAATTTCCACTTTTTGAATCAAAAGCACCACGACCAGGCAAATATCCAGACCTGATTTTGATTCTGCCAGTTGAAACTGCATTGAATTGCATTTGAAAAGGTGAAGGAAGGCGGTGATCAATCTGAACACGTTTGAGATTGGAAAGAGCTGAAGCTATGTATCCTCTGAACTCAATGTGCCCCTGCAATGAAAGTTGAAGACAAAGTAAAATTTTATACCAAATTCCCATTGTAAATGAGGTAGATTCCATGCTAGATATGATTGACGACTTGCACACTTTGTAATTTTTAACGCACCATCTTAGTGTTTGTTTCTCCATTTATATGATATCATTACTTATTAAAAAAATCATATTAAATTCTGCAATCAGTAACAGTTTCTCTTACTAGTATAACACCACGATAAAACTAATAATATTAATGGAAGAAGATTTAGACTACTGACAATCGCTCAAATGTAGACATTTCTTCCATTTTTTGGAAATTTCAACTACAATTCCTTATACTATCGTAACAGGCAACTGCTGAACTTTCTCCTTTTTCCCAGACCAAATTGTCATGTTTTCTTTTTTTTCCAGGTAACTAACACGATTGTATTAGTCACCAATGTAAACCAACACAATTTTCTATCCAAAAAGGAAACATAGAATAGTCAGCTAGGGAACTAAGGGAAATTTAAAACATAAGCTGCGCTGCTTCTGGATTTTTGCCTTGATCCTAATGGGAGCTCGTACATTACAGGTATAGATACTATCTCTTGCTAGCTCTTCACATCTTCTTCTCTTGTTTTCAAAGGTTCTGACGTTTCTCTCCATCCAAATTGCATACACAAGCTCTGCATAGACCATTTTGAAAAGCTGTGCATTCTGAGATTTGCCCTTAGAGCAAAGCATGGCCAAAGCTAGGTGAGTATCCCAGGTTGTTGTTGCACTCCAATGCCATTGCAACCAATTCATGATCCTGCTCCATAGTTGCTTAGTGAAGTCACAGTGAACAAGCAAATGATCCCTTAATTCCAGTTGTACTTGACATAGCTTGCATTTTGTATCAACATTCGATCCCCACTAAGCCTATCAGTAGTTTGTAGTCTGTTCTGCAATTGAAGACAAAGAGTAAATCTGGCTTTTGGCCTTGCATTATTGCCAAACAGCATAAACTCCAGGGAACTCTAGGATTATCACATAATGGTTTCAGGTAGATAGTTCTGATAGATGTGGGCCTCTGTGTCAGTGTTCGAGTTTGCTCCAAAATATCTCTAGTGGTCATCATCTTTCTAATCATCCAAGAGCCTGGGTTAGGTGTAGGAGCAGTAGATACTGAGTTGGTAGTGATGTAATAAGTATGAATCCATCAAATCCATAATATGTTTTGTTTATGAGATCGATCCCAACTAGTTTTTGCAATTGCAGCTTTGTTCCATAGGTGGGTATTAATGAGATTCAGAGCTCCTATAGACTTAGGGGTACACATTCTGCCCCAGGCCACTAAAGCGTTTTTTGTGATGGCATTGTTACCAGACCAGAGGTAGCGTCTACAGTTGGAAACTATAAGTTTAAGGATCTTTGCTGGGATGATAAAGAGTTGGGACCAGTAAGATTGAATGCCAAAAAGGACTGTTTGCATTAACTGTAATCTACCTACATGAGAAAGTTTTCTAGCATGCCAAATTGTCGTGTTCACTAACTCTGGTGCAGCGCGCCAGGGAACAAATTTGGGTTAAACTGATTGAAATTTACTATAGCTGATGAATTGAGGGGCTTAAGAGCTCATTATCAACAGAATGGTAAAAGAAAAGCTTAGGATTTAAGTGATTAAAAATTCCAAGGGTACAAAGAAAGACAGCAAAAACAGCAACAATGGCAACCGCAGATGAGCAACAGGAAGTGAAACACCATCATTACCAGGCAGAAGTAGATGAAATCATGAAAGACATATCTCAGACATAAAGATATTTATTAACAAAACTTAAGATTATTGGAAGCAAAGAACAAACGAAAACTACAAAAACACTTCTGCAGGACCAAAAGATTATATGGCTCTATTGTGGGCCCTTAACCTTCACTTTTGGAAATATTACAATATCGAAAGATGAAAGATATTCACTTTAGGATCTTTTTTTATAATCAAAAAACCTTCAAATACGAGTGGTGCATGGTTTGAACTCAGTTGATAATGGGCAGGCCGCTCCTCTACCCTTCTACACTTAAATATCAAGTTCTTATCTGCAGCACAGTTCTAACCCGTGATTTAAATCTAATCCAATGACCGCGCTAGTGCTCCTACCACTAGACCAAATCCCCTGGCGAAAATTCACTTTAGGACCTATAGTCTCCCTTTGACAAATAGCAACTTTGCACCACATTCATACCTTCACCACCACTACCTCTATCATGCCAGCCTGTTGTAACGCTAATTCATTAATTTTCTGAATATTACACATCAACAACCTTAGCATTTACCCCTATCATGGCTTTATGCGTAACCATCAACCATTAACAACTCAAGCTCCGAAATATCCATTCAAATACTCGCAAATTCAGCAATGTTCTTATTTTGACATCGTAATCATGTCCTTATAAACCCAGCAATGGATCAATGTTTTTACAAAAATGAGTAAAACGAAGAGAGCTAGAAGAGAAGAATCCATGGCAGTGTCTTCTTAATGATTCAGCACAAGAAGAATAGGAAACCAGAAAAGGAGGAGGAAAAAGCAAGGAAACGGAACAGAAATCTGACACAAATGAGAACTAATTTGAAAGCATCTCCTTTGTGGTTTGGATGAAAGCTGTGTTAACCAATCAAACATTCAATTGATCGAAAAAAGAACTTGATCAATCAAAAGGTCAATGATAAATTTGGGAAATTAACACTTAACAGGCTTTCTGCAATTGCCATAAAGTTTCCCTTTCTTTTCTTTTTTTCTGGATAACTGTGGTGTCTGGGCCAACTTGTGTGCACCTCAACTAATGCCATGAAAAGTACCAGGTATCACTATCCACCAAGGCTATGATAAATGGGAAGACATCACCCAGTGTTTTTTGTCATGGTTCTCACCCATTTTGGTGACCACTAGGCCACATCCTTAGGTGCCAAAGTTTGCCTTTTCATTATCAAGGTTTTATCAACAATGTTAGGGCAAATAGGAGTTGTGCCATGAGCCTGAGAGACGAGCTGAATACGTGGAAGGTCCAAAGTGAATACTTTTGGAAAATTTATTTCATAGAATAGAGAAATATTATTTCCAGATGAGAGATAAGTTTGGGTATAAACAACCAACTCCATGGATAAAAAGGAAAGCAAGATCCCTCAAAGACCTGAACAATCATTAAAATCAGTGAGAGAAAAAAAACATTTCTTCTCATCTGCCTTAGCCTGGTTAGCCTTGGTGGATAGAGTTAACAAGGTACTTGTTGCTGGTGAGAGGTTGCAGATATGTGGAGGTACACGAAAGTGGGCCTGGCCTGGACACCACAATTATTAAAAAAAATATTTCTTTTTTGACAATAAACTGAGTATATTACCCATTATCTTGCAAAAGATAATCACATAAAGTATTCCTAAACAGTGTTACGAAGAAAGGAACCTAAAACTTCAAAATAACACAGCTTCTCAAAATAACACCCTAGCATTTTTCCTCAAACACTACAAAAACCCTTATAAACAACCCCAAACAACTCAAAAATCGAAGTTATCCGGATCAGATGACAAATTTATTACGACAACATAAAAACTCACGAAATTCGCGTAGGGTCGACTGATTCTTGGTCCAAAAGACAAAGTTTGGAAATTCGAAGCCACTTCCATTCAACTCATAAACTGTTCAACTCTGTATATGGTCCAACAAAGACAATGAATCATCAGTTACAATAGCAATAATATATAGAGAGAGAATAAAAACAAGGAGAAGAATTTAGTGGAAATTTAAACTAAATTACCTGTCAAATTTTTGGTGGAAGAGGACAGGGAGCTCTATCTTATTACATGTAAGTGATTTGACTTTGTATTATCTCCAGGAAGGTCACCAAAATGCAACACGACAAACAAACAAAATGGATAGTAGTTGGGCTTACAAAAAGAAGTTCAAAATTTATAGTTTGGACTCTTTTAAATGGGCTCATAATTCAGTAAAATTACTAACTAAACAAACCTAACAACAACAACAATAAACCCACTAGATTCTCACATGGGCCTGAAGAGGATAGAGTATACGCAAACCATACCACTACCTCTAACGAAGTAGAGAGACTATTTTCGATAGACTCCCGGCTCAAGAGAAAGGACAGTATATAAAAACATCAAAAGCATGGAACACGATAAAAAACATAGATACATCATCCACAAAAATATGCAACACTGCCAAACAAAAGACATCCAAGCCCTCCTACCTACTGACTACGACTCATCCACCCACCTTAACCCTCTATCCTAATGTTTTTCCTCAATACCTTTCTATTCAGGGTCATGTCCTCAGTCAACTGTAACTACTCACATCTAATCACTTCCCTCCAGTAATTCTTAGGTTTACCCCTACCCCACTTGAAACCATCCAAGGCCAACCTTTCACACCTACGAACCGGGGCATCCGCGCCCCTCCTCATCACATGGCCAAACCATCTCAACCTCACTTTCCACATTTTATCCTCCACCGACACCATTCCCACCTTCTCCCGAATAATTTTGGAGGAAATTATATAGCGTTTCTCAAAGTGTTCGATTTTAATTTTTTTTTACTTAAATCTAATATTTATAAACACGTGATTTTTTATCTTCTCCAAGCTTTAATCTATTTTTGATATTAAATATTTATTTATGTCAAAATATTATCTTTAAGTTAAAGATTTTAACTCTTATTTCATTTTTAGTAGGTTTCTTTGAAAATTGTGAAAAAGATTTTCTTTTAAAGATAGAGTTGAATTTTAGGAAATGTTTTATTTTTATTTTTGAATAATAAAAATATTCTCAAAAAATATATTTTATTTTGGTTTAAATTTTTAATAAAATCAACAACAACAACATACCTAGTGTATTCCTACATAGTGGGGTTTGGGGAGGGTAGAGTGTACGCAAACCATACCACTACCTCAGGTGAAGTAGAGAGATTGTTTCCGATAGACCCTCGACTTAGGACTAGTAACAGTATAACAAACATAAAACATAAATGCATATAAACTAGTACAGTATACAAAATAAACTAACATCACTAGCCACAAGATAATACTAAAAATTATATATTCGAAACCAAAGACATCACTCAACACCATGAACAAGAAACTTCAAATACAAATAAAGAACACTCCCCTGTTGTTACCGATGCACTTTCACCCTCTAACTCTCTACCCTAATCCGCATCCTCCACACCTTCCTATCAAATGCCATGTCCTCCATAAGTTGTAACTGCTCTATATCATCAGTGGCGGAGCTAAGATATTCACGAAGGGGGTTCATAAGTGAACATACGAACTAATCGAAGGAGATTCAACATCTAATATATGTACATAAAATTATTTTTACCATGCATATATAGAATAATTTTTTGCTGAAGGGGGTTCGGATGAACCCCCTCGGCAAAGGGAAGATCTACCACTGCATATCATGCTTAATCACCTTTCTTCAATATTTCTTCAGCCTACATCAACCCCGCCTAAAATTATTCATAGCACTATCTCACACCTCCGAAATAGAGAATCAAAGCCCCTCCTCATCACGTGGCTGAACCAACGTAACCTCACTTCTCGCATTTTTTCCTCCGCAGAAGCCACTCCCTCCTTCTCTCAAATAATCTCATTCCTCACCTTATCTTTTCTGGTATGGCCACACATCCATCTCAACATCCTCATCTACGCCACCTTCAACTTTTGGATGTGGGAGTTGTTAATTGGCCAACACTCCGCTTCATACAACATAGTCGGTTGGACTGTCACTCTATATAACTTACTTTTAAGCTTCAGGGGCACTTTTTTATCACATAAAACTTCTAAAATGAGCATCCAATTCAACCATCCTTCCCCAATACGATGCGTGACATCATCATCAATCTTACCATTGCCCTAAATCATAAACCCTGGATACTTGAAATTCTCTCTCTTCTTAATGGCCTGAGAGTCGAGCTTCATCACCACATCATCCTCCTACGACAAATTACTAAACTTACACTTCAAGTACTCCATCTTGGTCCTGCTCAATCGAAATCCTTTAGACTCAAGGGTCTGTCTCCAAATCTCCAACTTATAATTAACTTCTCCCTTAGCCTCATCAATCAGTACCACATCATCAACAAATAACATACACCAAGGCATTTCCTTTTGAATATGCCGCGTCAAAACATCCATCACCAAGGCAAATAAAAAGGGGCTAAGAGTCAATCCTTGGTGCAACCCTATCAAAATCAGAAAGTTCTCTAAATCACCACCTACCGTCCTCGCCCAAGTCTTCGCGCCATCATACATGTCCTGAATCTACCTAGTGTATGCCACGGTCACCCCTCTAGCCTCCAAGCACCTTCACAGAATCTCTTTAGGAACTCGTCATATGCCTTCCCAAGATCCATAAACACCATGTGCAAGTTTTTCTCTCTCTCCCGAAACTGTTACACTAATCTCCTCACAAGGTGAATGGCCACAGTAGTCGAACGACCTAGCATGAAATCGAACTGATTCTCAGAGAAAGTCATAATCCTTCTTAGCCTCAACTATACCACCCTTTCTCAAACCTTCATAGTATGACTCAATAACTTAATACCTTTATAATTGTTGCAACTCTGAATATTTATCTTGTTCTTATATAATGGAATCATCGTACTTCACCACCATGCTTCAGGCATCTTCGACGCCCTAAAAATGATGTTAAATAACCTTGTCATCCACTCTAAACCTGCCCTGCCAGTGCTTTTCCAAAGATCCTCTAGAAATCTCGCTTGGTCCCGTTGTCCTACCCTGATACATCCTGCGAATAACCCCCTTAACCTCCTCAAACTTGATACACCTACAATAACCATAATTGCGACACTCTTTAGATTTCTCCAAGTCCCCCAATACGAAACTATTGTCCCTCTCATCATTCAAAAATTAATGAAAATAAGACTGCCACCTCTTCCTAATGAGGGCATCCTCAACCAACACTATACCATCCTCTTCCTTAATGCACTTTACTTGGTCAAGGTCACGAGCCCTTCGCTCCCTAGCTTTGGAAAGCTATACAACTTTTTATCCCCGTCTTTCTTCTCTAAAGCCGCATACAAACTCTTAAAAGTTGTTGTGTTAGCCGTCATAACCGCTAACTTAGACTTTCTTCTAGCTACCTTATGCTCTTTCTTATTCGTCTGTCTTGCTCTCAACCAACTTAGCATAAGCCATATTCTTAGACCCCACCTTCCTCTTAACCTCTTCGTTCCACCACTAGTCCTTTTGATGCTTGCCAGATCGACCTCTCGAGATACCCAACACCTATCTAGCGGTCTCCCTAATGCAACTGGCAGTCGTCTCCCACATACTGTTTATATCTTCTCAACTCTCCCAAGCCCCCATACTCTTTAGCTTCTCACCTATCTCCATAGCACTAGCCAACATCAAACTACCTGACTTAATCTTGGGCCAAGCCTTCACACTCCTCTTCTTTCTTCTTTCTGCCCTTATTGATTACCAAGTTCATCACCAACAACCTATATTTAGTCAAAACATTCTCGCTAGGTATAACTTTACAGTTTTTACATAGTGCTTTATCGCTCTTCCTAAGGAGCAAAATTTTTTAATAAAATAGGCTAGTAATTTTATTATTCTCTTAAATATAATTTCTTTTAGACTAGTTTAAAACTTTTATTATATTTTCTTAGTATAGACATCAATTAGACAATATTTTTATCATTACTAAATTTTATCAAAAAATAATAAAAAAAGGATCTTATCCTAATAAACTGCCCATTTTCAGATCCCCTCAACCTCTCCCACATCCCTATCTTCAGAAAACTCCCTCAACTTCCCAACACTCACCACATTATATAACAACACACACGCAGAAAAAGGGGAACAGATGTAAGATTGAAAAATGGAAAAAGAATAAAACGGAGAGAGAAGACAACATAGGGTTAGAAACAAAAAAGAGAAAAGAATTGAGAAAACTAAGATAAGAAAATAAGAAGAACAAAAAGAGTGAAAGAGAGAAAGTGAAACAAAGTAAGAAGGAGAAACCCACACAACACAAAAAGAAAAAAATTTGGGGTTTTCGTTGAGTTTTCGATAATAGTATTCTTGCTTCTATACTCGATTTATTTCATCATACAGGTTCTTATCCAACCCAATATCATTACTTTTGTAAGTTTTATTGAGGATCAAAGCAATTACTTTTGTGAGTTTTATTGAGGATCAAAGCATGAATAACGTTGTTTATATGATTTCATGTATTATGTAGTGGTTTGAAAATTTATATGCATGCATGCATGTTTTTTTTTGTCAAGTTGATATTTTTTTGCCAGATGTGTATGTATTCTTATCTTTCATGGATATGTACAGGAATCTCCATGCATGCAAAAATTTTAAAAAAAAATGCACACACATGCACATGTTTATTACACTAAACATTCCTATAAAATTATCATACAGAGAACGCAAAAGAGAGAAAAATTAAAAAAAAAAAGAAGAAGAGAGGAAGGTTAGAAAACTGAGAGCAAAAACAGAAGTAGAAAAAAACTAAAAAGCAAGAAACACAGACACAAATATATAAAAAAAAAAGTGGAGAAAAAAAATAATATCTTCTTTGAAAAAACGAAAAAAAATTATATACACAACAAACTAGTAGCATTTTTGAAGATTGTGGTATAGAGTTTGAGTGTTACGTTCTTACTTCAAGTTTTTGTCGAATTATTACGTAGGCTCCTATTTGGATTTTTTTAATTAATTTTATTGTGAATTAAGGTATGAATAAAATTATGTGAGCGTTTTCATGTATCATGTAGTACGTAGAGTTAACTATTTACACGATGCTATTGTGAGTTGTGTATTTTATTTATTCATTTCGAAATTTGGGAGTTGATTAAGATGATTATTGATAAAAAAAAATAGGACCGATGAATATCCTTTATCTTTTTAATTTAGTTGGATCATTTATGAGTATTATTAATTTGTCTTATTTTTTAATACTATTTTGTGTATTTATATCACTGTTAATTTAATTAATGTACTAGTAATGGTGTTTAATTAAAAATAGGAGGTTAAAAATGGAATAAGGCTACTGTATCATCTTAGACTATCAATGAAAGTCGACTATTGTGTTTTGGATTTTAGATTAATCAAGTGAAAAAAATTAGCAACAAATATTTCTTAATTAAAATTTCTTTTTCTTTCTGGTTTTAGTATTTAATGTTTTTTGTAGTATTTTTTTATATATGCAAAAGTTTGGCTTAAATATTGTAAATACATTTAACATGTTTATCAAGTAACATAAATCATGGAAATATCTTAGAAAAGAAATTTGGCTTAGATCAATATGTAGTGTCAAATAGTGTGAAGATGAGACAAACGGATTGCATCAATTTATTCAAAACTCATCGCAATAAAGAAAGAAAAGAGAGGGAAACACAAATAAGTTAGGTTCTTAACCTCGAGAAAATTAAGGTTTAACATACAAGTAAAAATTAATGATGAAGTTGGAAAGTCCTGCAACTGATTACTCTCTATAGTAAAATTATCATACCATTTGAAGCCGATCTAATTGGATTAGGTGGATTCTAAACATGTTAGAGCTTATTTAGTCTTTGAAAAAATGGGAGCTATCCATAAATTCCTCAAAGGCATATATCAAAACTTATGGTAAGGCCGAAAAGTACTACTACTGGTAGTCCACACATTAACATAATAAGACAGTTTTAATAAATTTAAAACAAATAAAAGCGGGATATAAGTAATTTTAGGCTAATAGGTATTTTATATCCAAAGACTAATTTAATTCAGACATAAGTCATCAAAGCTACTATGCTAGAACCACGGGACTCGAGGTGTGAATATACCTTTCTCTCGGTGAACAAAATTCCTTACCCGATCTTCTATTTTTGCAGACCAATAAAGCGCAATTTCTTTTTGATTAGAGATTCAATAAAGGTGACTTGGAACACCATAACTCAATTCCAAGTAGCGAATCTGTAAATAAACTAATCCATATTCAAAAACGCCACTTTAATTGAAAAAATCCTGTAACCTTCACTAAAAAAAAAGTGTGACATCTCTGGGGGCTCTAGTGGAAAATAACTAGAATTCGAGCTTATATATTGACTTGTTTGACTTTATTTATTTTGAGATGTTGTATTTGTTGGCCCAAATATGTTATTTGTCTAATTGTTTACTTCTTTGATATTATTTGAATTGTAATATAAATTGTCTTCTCTCGAGCACCCATCTAAGTCTTCTAAGATACTTTATTTTTGGAGTTGCAGTATATGCTTCCGACCCTTGAGATACCAGAGATGCGGCAACGCTCCTGGGAAGGATTCTATAGTCACACATGATTTAGGATGTGTAGGACTAATGGTGAGCCCGAAAAATACTACTACTGTGTAAGTTATCCCTACTCGACTCGAGTTGTTCGCTCATTTTATAGCCAATCTAGACACCTATCTCCATTAGGTTAAATCTAGTAGAACTGAAAATCAGATATGGTTATCTCTATTAGGCTCTACTTTATTTGAATCATGTGCATTTGACTTAGAGGGACTCAACAAAGGGATGGTCAATATGCACATTCTATGTGCTTTTTGATATTTACCATGAAAGGCCCATTCAATTGTAGAACGACTTTAGACAAATTAATGAAATAAATAGAGTATTTTTTTCCATCAATTTTAATAACCGTTCCATCAAAAAATAAAAGTTTTGAAAACAAAAATTTAATTTTTTTGGTCTTCACGAACTACGCACACCTAATTCTTACCTTAATGAGATACGTAGGCAACCCTTATCGGGTTCAGTGATATTCTTAAGAAAAAAAATTGAAAATATTAAACCTTGACCCATTCATTATTACAAAAATAAAATAGTATTAAGGTGGTTAGTTTGTGTTTAAGCTAGCATCTAATCCATACGATACTAGGTCCAAAGAAAAAGGCAAGATGACCCACAAAGATGCGTAGAGTTGACAATGAAGAAGATCAAAATCAGTTAATTTCACAAGAATTCACATCAATAGAGGAAAATAGGTTATTAAAATAACAGATAACAAAAATATATCAAGCTAGAATGAACGGGAAAGCCCCGTCTTCCTCAATTCCTAGACTTTCAAATACGAATGATCCAAGTTCTACTTAAGCCCAACCTGGTGATTCATTTTACCCAACTGGATTCAGCCCATATACTAATGTGTCTAGCGCTGCTGGGACTTCTACCATGCACACTTCATATCCATCTCTCACAAATAATCTGATTTTTATTTCTGAAGTGCCAACTAATTCAAACTCTCAATTGATGATACAGAAGTTTGCCAGTGAGCCAAGTTATGATCAATTCTCTCCTGAATTGACTTTCAAACCCCCAAATTCATATTATCCCACTCATCTGCATAGTTCTCCTATCTTGATTGATAAGAATGTTGAGAATAAAGAACAATAAGAGATATCCTAAAAAGTGAGAAGTTTGGAGCAAAATATGAGAAATATGCAAGGACTAGGAGGGCAAAAAAAGTGCTTCATATAATGATTTGTGTATGTTTTCCAATATGCATTTCCCTCTAGGGTTCAAAACACCTAAGTTTGACAAGTACGTGGGCTATGGCGATCTTTTGGCTCATTTGAAAAGATTTTGTAACCAACTAAGAGGAGAAGGGGAAAAAGAGAACTGTTGATGGCTTACTTTAGAGAGAGTTTAGCAGGGATATTTCAGAATGGTTCATTGATCAAGATATCTCTCGTTGGCATGTTTGGGATTACATGGCTTAGAATTTTATCAAGTAATTTTAATATAATATCGATATAATGCCGGATCGTACCACACTTGTCAACATGAGAAAAAAATCACTAAAAGTTTTTGAGAATATACTATTAGATGGAAGGAGGGATCTGCTAGAGTTACGTCATCAATAGAGGAGTCTGAAATGATTGATATTTTTTTCCAGACATAAGAACCTGGCTACTGTTATCATTTGCTTTTTACTATTGGAAATACATTTGCTGAGGTAATTAAGGTTGGAGAGATGGTAGAAAATGAAATTAAGTCTGAAAAATCATATGTCAAGCTTCTTTGAAAGAAACAATTCAGATAATTCAAAATGGCTCAGAAAGTTTTGCATAAAAGAAAAGAAAGAAGGATGTGATTACTGTTGTTTCAGGACCGTGATAAAGTTCAAGAGGTCCGCATCCCATTCATTCAAGCCGTATGTAGTCTGGCTTCTCAATTGTTGTGCTTGCCCAAGACAGACTCCGTAAGGATAAGAGTGACTTCTCAATTATTGTGCTTGACATATTAGTCATTGATTTACACATCAACATGACTAGAGATTTCACCACTATTAATGTTCTGCACTATAATCAATTTATCTTGAATCTCCCTTTCTATTTGTCTTTTTAATGCACAATAATTTTTAGTATTATGACCTTGAAAAATAGAATAATGTGCACATTGTATATTAGGATCAAAATTTCTTAAATGTGGGTCAGGAAGGTACCCAAGGAGAGGAGTGATTATGCCCAACTATTTTAATTTCTGAAACAAACTATTATATGATTCCCCAATTAGTGTGAAACTATCTCTTGCCTTTTGTCTTTTTTCATTATTTGGCTTGAATTGAAAATTGAGTCTAGAGGAGATTTGGTATGTTCATGGAGGTGTAGGATGATTATGAAGGGTTGGTGCACGCCATTATGGGTAAGAAATGGCTCGAGCATATGGTTGTGCATTATAAATAGGATACTGAGGGGATAGATGGGAATATAATGGATTTTAGGGAGGAACATAGTATCATGGATGTTTATATGGGTTGTAGTTTGGAGTCTATCTTGTCTTATTTCTTTATCGTTTATATTCAAACTCTTTTATCCTTTTTTTTCCTTTTTCAACAAAATGTAGTGCCCATTTACCTTTTATTTTTAATATACATTATTTATTTATTTTCTTTACACAATATATTTTATGTTGATTCTAGTGATATGATATGCATTATGAATTTTTAGGTAGATCGTAAAACCCAATCTACGCCTAAAAACATATAACCAAGAAGTTAGAATTGAAAAGAAAAACATATAAGAAAATAAGTAAAGTGTTGAGATGTTTGAGGTCCTAGTTACAACCTCACTTGAATATATTGAGGCAATCTTTTTACGACTAAAAAATAACTTGATCTTCAATGAGAAGATTCATCTCAAGAATTTTGAATGGGATCAATCAGAGGATTTATAATCTCCATTGTCAAGGAAAGCAAAAAGAAGTTAGCTCCAAAAGGGCATAAGTCATTCATTGTGAGGAAAGTACAACACAAGTGGACCTATATATTTTACAAGTATAAAATAAGTGACACATGTGCACGTGCTCAGTTAGGATCAATGTGGAAAAGATGTGTATGATTATCATGTTTGACTCTCAAATTGCATGTTATGTATTTACATTTTTAAGGATTGATATGATGAAGATATTTCATTGTGCTATCCAAGTATTGTGGCATCCTTTGTTAACCCTTTTGAGATTTAGCTTTTTTTTTGTGTCCTTCTTTTGGAATCAAAATACAGTCTAAAAAGTAAAAAAAAAAAACAAAAAAGAAAAGTGACAAGAAATAGAAATAGAGCCAAAAAATTTCAAAAAGAGAAAAGTCAAAGAAAGAAAAATAAAAAAATAAAAAAGGATCAAAGTTAGAGTAAAAAAAATCAAAATCAAGAAAAAGAATGACTTGTCTACAACAATATATGTAGGCAACCCTACTCTGAGGTTCGGTCCAGTCAAGTATAAAATTTAAGTTACCAGTTTAAAAGAAAATGGGGCAAAAGTTATTTTCTTTATGAGTCTATTTCAAAAGCTGTAAGTCTCACCCTATGTTATGTATATTTTGAGCCTCGTGCCGCCTTTTGTTTCTAATCCTATCCAAAATCCAAGTTACAACGAAATAAAGACCTTCAGATCAATCTTTGAAAATGTCAAGTCTAAATATGTTATAGGTATATAGTGCTTCACATTTTAGGCACCA
This sequence comes from Capsicum baccatum var. pendulum, assembly GCA_030864225.1. Classification (NCBI taxonomy): domain Eukaryota; kingdom Viridiplantae; phylum Streptophyta; class Magnoliopsida; order Solanales; family Solanaceae; genus Capsicum; species Capsicum baccatum. Next base: position 190,398,877 of record CM061559.1, on the reverse strand, counting down.
CTTTCCTTCTCTGGCACAAAAAATGTGAGAGAAATAAAAATAGAGAGACTCTTATTGGTGAAAACCCTCATGGACACCGTAAGAAATGGAGAGTGGAGATAAAAAAAAATAAAAAAAGTCTTATTGATGAAAACCTCACAGACACGATACAACAATAATAAGTTGAGAAAAAATAAAAATAAGAGAGACTCGCTGGTGAAAATCTTTTAAGGTGCCACTAGTCGAATGAAGTCTTTGAGTGCAATGAGTTTAAGGAAGCAACTCAATTTCAGGTTTATTAACTCAATAATAATTGGCAAAGTTGACAAATGGTGTTTATGGAGATAAGGTTTCTTAATTCAAAGTGCATGTCATAATAACTGGAATCGGCTACCACACCTATATAAGTTTTTATTTCCATCATTTTTTTAAAAAAAGATGTCTATTGTCTCTTTTGTTTCTATATTTTTATTTTTTTATTTTTGTGTCTTTGTTGTCAAATGAAAAATTGTTATAATCATTTTTCTCGTATTTTGAGTAAAATTTATGTCAACAGAAGTGAGAAAAACTTTAAAACTTGCTACAACCCTTTCAATTGCACAAAGCAAGACAAATGACCGATGCATAAAGATAAAATATTTCAAAATAAAATACGATACTCAAGAATGCTTGTCATCTGACAGTTTTTGGACTCATGGGAATATAGTGCAAGTTAAATCCAAGGGCATCACACAAGAAAAATATGATTTGAGTCAAATACTTTTGGTAGATAAAATTTGGGATCAATAGTACAATAAGTCAACAATATCTATCAACAATTTACAATGGAGTTGAGCATGACAAATGCAAGAGCGATCGCCTCAATAGCCAAATGCCACAAACCAACCACCACATTTTTAAACTCATAATTTTTCTTTGTTTTAAACAAAGATGGAATGTTGCCTTCACATCAAAGGCTTCAAATATTGGATATCAAAGGGTGCAATTTTGCACTTCTGCCAATGCAAGAGGCAATGTTACAACCAAGACGCTAGATAACCATCGTAGTAAATTTTCATCCTTGAGAGATGCTATAACTGAAACTATTGAAGAACTTGATTCACCCTCTTCACAACACTTTACAAAATGTTATGATTTACTTAAGACCCTCTTAGATAATGAGATTTTATTTTCTGATCAAGACGCTCCTGGATAATGTGATTTTATTTCCAGGTCAGTACCCTCCTGAATAATGAGATTTTACTTTCTGCTCAGGACCCTCCTTGATAATTGGACTTTATATTCAACTCAGGATCCCCCAGGATAATGGGACTTTATTTTTCAGCCCAAGACCTTCCTGGATAATAGAATTTTATTTTCTGCTCAGGACCATCTTAGAAATTGAATTTTATTTCAGCATAGGGCCCTCCTGGACAATGGAATTTTATTTTCAGCTCAGGACCCTATTGGATAATGGAACATTATTTCAGCTTAGGAACCTTCAGGATAATGAGATTTTACTTTGTGATCATGACTCTCTTGGATAACGGTACTTTATTTTTTAGCTCAGGACCCTCTTGGATAATGAGATTTTATTTTCTGCTCAGGACCCTCCTGGATAATGGGATTTTATTTTCAGGAACCCTCCTGGATAATAAAATTTTACTTTTTGCTCAGGACTCTCCTGGATAATGGGACTTTATTTTTTAGCTCAGGACCTTCCTGGATAATGAGATTTTATTTTCTTCTCAGGACCCTCCTGGATAATGAGATTTTATTTTCAGCTCAGTGCCCTCCTGGATAATTGGATTTTATTTTCAGCTTAGGACTTTCTTTGATAATGGGATTTTAATTTCAGCTCAGGACCCTCCTAGATAATAGGACTTTGTTTTCAGTTCAGGATCCTCCTAAATAATGGGATTTTACTTTTCAGCTTAGGAACCTCCTGGATAATGGGACTTTAATTTCAGCTCAAGATCCTCCTAGAAAATGAGATTTTATTTTTTGCTTAGGACCCTCCTGGATAATGGGATTTTAATTTTCAACTCAGGAACCTCTTAGATAATGTGACTTTAATTTTTGCTTAGAACACTCCTGGATTATGGGACTTTACTTCTGCTCAGGACCCTCCTGGATAATGACATTTATTTTTTAACTCACAACCCTCATGGATAATGTCATTTTACTTTTATAGTTCACTTTTGACTTTGAGTTCAGGAACACATTTGGTAAACCAGAATTACTTTCAGTTTTGAAGCTCAGGAAGCCCACCTGAAGAATAGGGTGGAAAATTACAACTCAGGAGTCGGCCTGAAGAACGAGGTGAGAAAATAGAAACTTAGAATCCGCTTGAAGAACCGGTTGAAGAAATAGCAGGTTAGGAGTTCGCCTGAAGAATAGGGTGAAGAAATAGCAAGTCAGGAGCCCGCCTGGAGAACAGGGTGAAGAAGTTGCAATTCAGGAGCTCGCATGAAAAATATAATGAAGATTTTCAAATTCTAGTCAGAAGTGTCAGTCTGAATAATAGGTCAATTTTCAAATTCCTATTCAATACCAAGAGTCGATAGGGAAGAATATTTTATTTTTCAAGTTCAACTCAAAATAATGTCTGTTTCATCACTTGAGAAGTCATGAAGACTCAAGTCAAGATCCTGAAAAGCCGCATAGATAGAATCTTTTACTTGTATCTTCATTTTCAATATTTATTTTTCATTTGGATGTAAAAGCAAAAACCGCGAACCGGATACTCGATGGAACCTAACTCGACCTCTATCTCATTGTCTCACTATTTTTTCTGATTTAACTACACATGATCTGATTTTCTTACAACCCAGAAAATGTAGGCGGTCCAAAATCAGGACTCAATCATTTTTTTTTAAAATTTTCTACCCTTTTGAATAATCAGAGGATCAAAACTCATCTCGTTGTCTACTTCTTTGTATGAATACTTTGTGAAATTTCAAACAAAGAGGGGAAAAATGTAGACACATAATTTTTGACCCTCCTGAGCTTTAACCTATTTTTGACATTAAATATTTATTTACGTCAAAATATTATCTTTTAAATTAAAGACTTTAAGTCTTATTTTATTTTTAGTAGGTTTCTTTGAAAAGTGTGGAAAAGATTCTCTTTTAAAGATAGAGTTGCATTTTAGGATATGTTTTATTTTTATTTTTAAATAATAAAAATATTATCAAAAAATATATTTTCTTTTCGTTTAAATTTTTAATAAAATAAGCTTGTAATTTTATTATTCTATTAATTAATTTTTATTTTAGACTAGTTTTAAACTTTTCTTATATTTTCTTAGTAGAAAAATCAATTTGTCAATACTTTTATCATTACTAAATTTTATCAAAAAATAAAAATAAAAAAGGATCTTATCCTAATAAACTACCCATTCCACATCCCCTCAACCTCTTCTACATCCGTATCTTCAAAAAACTCCTTCAACTTACCAACACTCATCACATTATTTGACAACACTTTTTTAGCAATCAATCATCATATATATATAACAACACACACAGAAAAATGAGGGACGGATGTAAGATTGAAAAGAGGCAAAAGAAGAGAACGGAGAGAGAGGGCAACATAGAGTTAGAAACAAAAATGAGAGAAAAGAATTGAGAAAACTAAGACAAGAAAATAAGAAGAACAAAAAGAGTGAAAGACGGAGAGTGAAACAATGTAAGAAGAAAGAGAAACACACACAACAGAAAAAGAAAAGAGCTTGGGTATCCATTGAATTTTTGGTAACGACATTCTTGCTTCTATACTCAATTTATTTCATCATACAAGTTCTTATCCAACCCAATACCATTACTTTTATAAGTTTTATTGAGGATCAAAAGCATGAATAACGTTATTTATATAATTTCATGTATTATATAGTGGTTTGAGAATTTATATGCATGTGTGCATGTTTTTCTTACCAAGTTGGTACTTTTTTCAGATGTGTACGTCTTCTTCTCTTTCACAGCTATGTACAGGAATCTCCATACATGCAAAATTTTTTAAAAAAGAGCACATACATGCACACATGCTTACTACACTAAACATTCCTACAAAATTATCATACAATGAACGCAGAAGAGAGAAAGATTAAAAAAAAGAAACAGAGGATGGTTAGAAAACTGAGAGCAAAAACAGAAGTAGAAAAAAATGAAAAGCAAGAAACGCAGACACAGATATGAAAAAAAAAGTGGAGAAAAATAATTTCTTTTTTTAAAAAAACAAAAAAAATGTATGCATAGAAAACTAGAAGCATTTTTGAAGATTGTGGTATAGAATTTGAGTGTTACGTTCTTAGTTCAAGTTTTCGTCGACTTATTACGTTGGCTCCTATATGGATCTTTTTAAAATTAATTTGATTGTCAATTAAGGTATGAATAAAATTATGTGAGCGTTTTCATGTATCATGTAGTATGTAGATTTAACTATTTACACGACGCCATTGCGAGTTGTGTATTTTATTTATTAGTTTCAAAAATTTGAAAGTTGATTAAGATGATTGCTGATAAAAAGTAGAATCGATGAATATCCCTTATATTTTTACTTTAGTTGGATCATTTGTGAATACTATCAATGTAACTTATTTTTTATATTATATTTTGTATTTATATCATAGTTAATTTTAATCAATGTACTAGTAATGAAGTTTAATTGGAAATAGGAGGATAAAAATGAAATAAGCTTTATCATCTTAGAGTATAAATGAAAGTCGACTATTGTGTTTTGGATTTTAGATTAATCAAGTGAAAAACATTAGCATCAAATCTTTCTTAATTAAAATTTCTTTTTCCATTCTAGTTTTTGTATTTAATGTTTTTGTAGTATTTTTTTATATATGCGAAAGTTTGGCTTAAATATTGTAATTACATTTTACTTGTTTATCAAGTAAAATAAATCATGAAAATATATTAGAAAAGAAATTTGACTTAGAATAATATGTAGTGTCAAATAGTCTGAAAATGAGACAGACGAATTGTACCAATTTATTCAAAACTCATTGCAATAATGAAAGGAAAAGAATGGGAAAACCCATTTGTAAGGAAGCGAACTTGTAAAGAAATGAGATAGGTTCTTAACCTCAAGAAAATTAAGGTTTAACCTACAAGTGAAACTTAATGATGAAGCTATTGATTATTTATTATAATAAAATTAACATACCATTTGAAGCCGATCTAATTGGGTTGGGTGGATTCTTAACATGGTAGAAGATTATTTAGACTTTAAAAAAATGGGAGTGATCCATAAATTCCTCAAAGGCGTGAGTAATATATCAAAACTTGTGGTCAAGTCGGAAAGTACTACTACCGGTAAGCCACACATTAACATAATAAGACAGTTTCAATAAATTTAAAATAAATAAAAGAGGGATATAAGTAATTTTAGGCTAATAAATATTTTATATCCAAAGACTAATTTAAGCTAGACATAAGTCATCAAAGCGATCGTGCTAGAATCATGAGACTTTAGGGGTGCCTCATACCTTTTCCTCGGTCAACAGAATCCTTACCCGGTCTTCTGTTTTTGTAGACCAATAAAGAGTAATTTTCTTTTGACTAGGAATTCAAAAAGGTAACTTGAAACACCATAACTTAATTTCAAGTAGAGACTCTGTAAATAAACTAATCTTTATTCAAAACCGTCACATTAAATGAAAAAATCCTGCGACCCTCGGCGAAAAGGAGATGTGACAATATTTGCTAAAAAGGTAAAATTTCTGGTTAATTTATGTAGGTTCATTATTTTGAACGACGTAATTATTAAATATTACATAATTTTTGATTGGAATAATATACTCCCTCAATTTCAATTTGTTTGGCCTATTTTGACTTGACATGGAGTTTAAAAAAGTAAAAAAATAATTTAAATCTTGTAGGCTTAAATTAAAAATATGTCAAATGTACTAAAATGCACTTTAATTTTGTGGTCTTAAACATATCATATAGGAAGTTGTAGTTAAAGAGTTTCTAAAAAAAAAAAATCATTTTTTTAAAATAGACTAAAAAAGCAAGTAGGTCAAATAAATTGAAATGAAGGTAGTGCTCATTTTTGCTTCTGCATTCAAATACACATGATTGAAATTTTTGCAAATTTTAACATGTGTTTCAGTTATATATGTATGTATGTATGTATGTATACGGAAAAATTAAAAGGGTGTTGGACGGATTTGTTAAATTCGTTGTTGTTATATTGACCAATTGATGATTGAAGTTTCTTTTAAATTGGAGCTTATTTGGATTAGATTTGAGTGTTTAAATTTGGAAAATATTATTTTTTTGGCAAAAAAGTTCAGACTCACATATTTGAATTTCAGTCCATTTGTGCATATTTGAAAAAATAATAAGGTGTTAAATAGGTTTATTAGATTTGTGTAATTTTGATAAATTGTTGATTGTGTTGTATTTCTTATGTTATATGAAACTTAGGAATTATTTGGTAGGTGTATAAGAATAGTGCAAAATTTGATATGTTGGTAATGTTTTTAGAAATGTTAGTATTAGTTATGCTTGCATTAGTTATACAGAGATTTTTCTTATGTAGTGTTTGATTTGATGTACTAAAAGTAACTTGCATCACATATTTTGTTTTTTTAAAATATTTATAACAATACCCTCCACAAATATAAGAAAATGATGTGGAAAAGATTTTGTTGGGCTATTGTGACTTTACCTATGCTAATGCATGCATGAAAATCCCTTGCATTGCTAATACCATAACTTTTCACACATTTATTATGCATAACATATCACCAAATAGAGTGTATAATAAGTTGAAATTGTACCAAACAAAGTATTAGTCATACATAGAGCTAATGCACACACTATTTTTTCTAATGCATCCTATCAAACGACCCTTATGTATTCCAAACTTGCTTGTTTAGAGTAAACTTGAGCTTTAACTCGTGTGTTGACTTATTGATTCGAATAACAAATTATTATTTTTTTCGAATACATATGTTTGAAATTTCTGTCCATTTTACATGTAGCTTAGTCATGTATGCCTGAGATGCAAATATACATGAAAAGACTCAAACATACATGACTAAAACTTTAATCAATTTATACATGCACCTCACAATGCAAGTCCTACTGAGCATTAGGTGAAAAAGTATGATGTTTAGCCTTCACAGTGCCACACTTTTAAATGCGAGTGTCAAAAGTTGGCAAGATTTAGACACAATTGTATGACTTTTTTAAAAAGTACTATGATACAATTTGTTTTTATAAATAAGCCTACTACTGTATTTAGTATATCTATTCTATCATCTGATTTTGGCCCGGACTTCTCCTTATATATAGCTTCTCAATCTTTTAACTATTAATGTGAGACTTGTATTCGAATACCCAATACTTTAAAATATGTAGTCTTATAAAACTTATCTTGTTCTATTGTCTATGAATTCTCCATTCCCTAATTGACAACAAGTATGTTGTTGCTCTTCAAATAATTATCACTCTAATTTTTATCCATTAATTTGGTCTCCCTCACAATAAATTTTGTTACCTATAGATATGTACTTTTGCTTCTTTAGTTGAGCTACTTTTTTCTTTGCTTAGTACTCTCTTCTTTATATACAGGATAGTTGGTTTTAGTAGATGGTGACTCATGATCAATCTAAGAAGAATACTTATTACATAAAATTGTTAATCAATTGGTGTAACATTTGGATGGATTTTTGATCTTAGGCGTATTTATGCTCCTAAGTATCATTATTTATATGTGTTTAGTCTAGTTTTGAAGACTTCTTGTGTGCATAATGGAATGATAATATTCAAATTGAGTAATTAAGTGTTAAGGTACATGTTTAGAGGGATTAAGGTCTATTCAAAAGAAGTTAAGAATTAAATTGATCCCACAGAATTTAGACTAGAAAACTAGTGTTACTAGCTGGGGTTATGTGTTGTTCTAGTGTATTTCGATGGACTCTATTGTGTTGAGTGCACTAATTCATTTGGTTTGATGTTAGAAGGCCATGAATAATGTTATAATCAATGTTGGAAATCTACAAAATCCAAAATAAATTGGGAAAGACATTCATAAGTGTGGAACTCAAAGACAAATGGAAGGACTTAACGACTATGAAAAATGATGTTTATGAGTACAAGGGCCTGCCACGCCCTCAAACCACCGAGATAAAGGCATGACACTCTCTAATACATAAAATTAAATATGTCAAAATAGTGTGCATCTGCATGAAGGGTATGACACGCCCTTGGACATCCGCGATAAGGGAGTGCCACGCCCAAGGGTGAAAGCAAGCAAAAATGATTTTTTTCAGCTTTTTAAGAGAGGGACAATGTTGTCAATGAATATATTTCGTGTTGGAATACCTATGGACGACCTAAAACATATAAAAGAAGTAATTATTCAGAATTTCACCCCATCTTTGGAGCATTACACGAATTGGAGAGAAGAAGAGGCACCAAGGGGCTCAAACTAAGGTTCTTTGTTCTTAACCTTTATTTTCTTGTAGTTTTGCTTTGTGAACTCATCTATGGTGATTCTTTGTAATACTATGAGTGGGTAAACACTATAGGGTTTAGGATACAAACATGGGTGTATAATTATGTTTTATGGTTGGATTAATATGTTTATCAAGTATGTGATTGTTCTTATTTTCTTGTTTTACTATTCTAAAGCGTCATGAACTTTAGGATAAATCTAAGTCTGAAAACGAATTGACCATAGGAGTTAAGGGATGGAATGAATAATATAAAGAGTGTGAATCATGTATTTAATCTATAGAATCTAATTGTTAAAGGATGATTTGTGTTTAGGATAGATATATATCTAAACGCCCCACTTAGTTAATAAAATAGGAAGATAGTTTAACACATCTAAATTAAAACTTTACATCCCCGCTCAACAATGTAGTTGTGAGATTAGTTTTGGATAGATAACTTAGAGGATGGCTATTCCCAAGTTATGACATCAACCCGGTAGATCAATAATCACGATAAACACCAATACTGACTAGAAACCATGGTTATGCAGAATGTGAAGTAAATGCCTCAACTATGGAATTTCTCCTTAAATTGTTTACAATCTAAACTTCATACCATATTTACTCTTGTTACTCAGTTATAATTATAAATCTCAAACTCCCTTGGATACAATTAGCATTTTTTAATTTTGTTAGTAATGCTAGAATTAGATTGTTGCTAGCACAAGTCCTTATGGGATCAATGCATGGCTTTTAAAGGCTATTTTACTGCTTCATGACCATGTACACTTGCGTTTGTGCTAGGATAAAATAAGTTTTTGGCGCTATTTCCGGGAAAAATTTGGCAACTATCTTATTTTTGGTTTTGCTACATTGTTCTATAAGTGATAATAACTTGATCTTAGTTTCTAAACTTTCAGTTATAGGTCTAAATATCAAGTAAGCTAGCAGGGAAAAGGAATTTGGTTGACCCATATCATAAACCTAAATAACGATTACATTAGGTAAGGAGATAAAAAATGCTTCATAACTGCATTTTGCAAGCTTAGTAGAAAGAGGCTAATCCTGCAATCATAGCTGAAGAACAACCAGCTCCCCGGATAGCTCGTAAAGTAGCAATCCGACTCGCAACCGTTGTTACCTTCATCATCCGTTGACCCAAACTTGGAGATAGATTTGTGTTCAAACAAAATATGATAAAGCTACTACACAATAGTGTGCAATTCAAAGATCTATCACATGAAGAACCACAGTTCTATCTGTAGAATTTTTTAGAAATCAGTGACACCTTTATTTCCTCTGGAGTCTCCACTACCTATGTGAGGCTCACTCTTTTCTCCTTTTCACTTTTGGGTGAAGTGAAGAAATAGTTGAAGGCAGAACCTTCAAACTCCATCATTACATGGGATGACTTGGCAAAGAAGTTTATCATCCGATTCTTTTTGTCTGTCAAGATTGCAAAGTTACATAGTGAGATTCTTAATTTTAAGCATACGCTAGACTAGAACTTATATCATGCTTGGGAGAGGTTCAAATCCCCACTTAGGGATTTCCCGCACCATCAATAGACAAATGAAGTATTGGCTCACCCTTTTGTTGAATAACTTGATCACACCACTAAAAATTTATTAGATTCAGTTACAGGTGGTTAAGATTTGGAAAAAATATATGATGATGATCTATATACTTTGCTAAACCAAAATGCACAAAATAATCCCAAATGGCAGAGTGATATGTCTAGAAATATAGTAAAGAAGCCTATCAGAATGATTGAAGTAGATGGTGTCACAGTTTTGTCCACTCAATTGGCATCTCTTTAAAAATAAATGATAACATAGTTCAACAAGTTGGGTGTGAGCCAACCTCAGGCCCTGTCTTAGTAAGAGATTTGTGGTATTAGTGGTCACTTTTCAAACTCATGTGGAGCAAATCCAAAATTGATTAAATTTGTGGATAATGCACAGAAAGGTAATCAAAACTATGGTAATGCCTAGAACCGTAATTAGTAGGGTCGCCCAAATAATTCATCGAGCAATAATCAAGCTCAGACTCAGCAATTTCAGTAGCAACAAAATATGTAGAACAGTAATATTAAATAAACATTAAAGAAAATCCTGTCCAATCAAGAACAAATGTCTCAAGAGATTAAAAATCTGTAACTTGCTCAAAAGAATCTAGAGATGGAGTTGGGGCAGTTAGCTTAGGGCCAGAATACAAAACCTCAAGAGGGTTTGCCAAGTGACACAGAGAATCTAATGTATCTATTTTAAATCACCTCGAGGAGTGTTATAGACCTTATTGACAGACCTCCAAAGAAAAGATAGGAGGTATAAGTTGATCTAGTCCTACAACAGATAGAGAATACGCAAGTTGCAACCAATGATGCTAAAAAATTGGGAAAGTTTAAGTACTCAAAAACAAAGGCAGCTGAGTATATACAATATATACCACCACCATTTCCACCAAGTTGGGATTGAGATGGTGGAACTTATTGAGAAGTGCAGTCCAGTTGTCATGAGTAAGATGCCAAAAAAACTTAAGGACCTAGGGAGTTCCACCCTTCCTTATAAATTGGTGAAAGTGAAGTGGTTCATGCTTTGAGTGACTTAGGTGAAAGCATAAATTTGATGCCCTTATATGTGTTTAATACTCTTCGGTTAGAAAAATGGCATTCCAAATGGAGGATAGAACAAGAGTACAACCCAATGAAATCATCCAAGACGTCTTTATTAAGGTTGGTAAGTTTATTATTCCTACTGATTTCATTGTTCTTAATTATAATACAGAGGACAAGGTACCAATTTTACTTGAATGGCCATTCTTAGCGATGGAAGGAACACTTATTAATGCAAGAGAGGGCACTATGATAATGAGACTAAATGATGATAAAATGGTCAAGATATACAAAATACTCAAACCACTCTCACACTATAAGGACTTACACATAATCACGACAATGAAAGTGGATAAGTATAGGGTGGATGAGTGTAAACCTCCATTGGTCTCTTTAGACTATCTCATAGAATAGACCTAACTTCCCATTAAGCGTGAAGATGGAAAATTTAAGAAAGAGCCTAATAAGGATAATGTTTAAAAAAGATGAAGACCTTGAAAGTAAGTACTCAAGAGGTCAGAAAAGTAAGAGAAAATAACCTCCAAGTAGGAGAATCAGGTTGAAGAAATATGGTTTAAAAGTAGTGATGTGAATTATGTTGCGACAATAAATCAGGCGTTGATTGGGAGGCAACCCAAGTTAAGGTAGGTATTTTATATTTTTTTTCTATAGTATCACTTTTGTTTTTATTTTTGTTTTGAGTCACAAGTTGATGGAAAGTCAGAGTACCAGAGACCCAAGCTAGGAAATATAGCAAGGACTGGTTGTAAGGTTCATTGAACCTTGTTGATGATTAAGACGTAACTAGATAGGCCTAGAAGCCTTAGGGAGCATTTCTATCCCTTCTATACTTTATTTTAATTTATACTTTAGTGATACAGTGTGATTTTAAGTGGGGTGGAGAATCTTCCAATTGTTTAGGGTGAAGTACTGCTATAGGATTTCTATTTTTATTTGTTTTTCTAGCTTTTGATTTAATCTAAAAAAATTATAAAAATATTTTCTTTTTATTTGTTTAGTTTTTTTTTATATCAATATTATAGGAGCATACTTCACCCACATCTTGATTTTTCTCTTTGATTCTTTTTTGAGGGGGCACCCTTTAAAACCAGTATCACTTTTTCATTTTTAGGAGTAAATTTTAATGTATTAGAAATAAGTGAGATGTTCTTGCTATTTTCTATGTTTGATAACATGATGCAAGTGGTTTGGAATGTAAAAGGCATGTTGCATTATTTGAATGACTACTTTTGAGACACCTAAGCTCATTTTTATGACTCTTGTGCAATGTTAGCTTAATATGAATTTTTACTATTGCTTGTTTTAGAGTCTATAGTGGTCCTACTTGATTTGAGCATGTGCAATGTGTGAGTGAGGTCATTTGTTGTATTCCTTGTTGCATATTAATATCTAGAACTTGCTTGATGATGTGCAAAGTGAAATAAGAGTGTGGGTTTAGGAGATCGTATAAGAATATTTTTCATAACCATACTCATACCCTCTTTGTCTACCCTTGTTGCATGATGTTATTTATCTCTATTGAACCTTTAGCCTATTCTTTGGTAGACTCAAATATAGCTTATTCTCTCCTTCTTTGATTGGCCTTAATTTGATCTAAATCTACTAAGCACTTTAGTTAAACATTTAATATGATTAAGGAGTGTAATAATTTAAGAAGAAAATTATTGAAAGTGAAGCCCCAAGATCATAACTAGTAGTGTGAAAAAGTTAATGTATTAGCGTAGGGAGAAATGTAATGAAAAGAAAGAAATTAATGAAAGATGAATCATGTGTTTAAGAAGGTACTCCCTACCAAATATATGTGAACTACCTTAAAGAGATGGGGAAAAACAAAAGAGAGTGAGAGGATATAAGTGCTGAGAAATTGGTTATTTAGAGAGGAGTTCAATGTGTAATATGATGTATTAAAGTGCTTAGGGAGGATAGTTACTATTAATTGCCAGAATAGTTCCTACCTGCCCCTTAGCATATTTTATAACCCCTTAAGTTATATTTGATGTTGAGCCTTGATATTCTAATATTAGTGGAGTAATACACTAAGGGCAAGCCTATGGTTCATATTATGTGTCATGTGAATTTCTTATAAGAGTGAGGTAATTTGATTGTTATACCTAGTCTTATGATCAATTGGATATCTGTGAGTGAATATGGGTAACTCTCTTGTGGTGAGGGCGCATGTATGATAGTTAGGTGGCTTATATTAGCTCTTTTATTGATTATTATGTATGAGTTTTCCAACTTGGTGGAGTCAATTCTTGCGGTTAGAATGGTTTGAAGTAGTGTTCATGAGCTTTCAATTATATTATAATATGCTAGGTATGGAACTTGCTATTTATATGGTCATTATAGTGATAGATTGTATGCATTTCTTGTAGTAGTAATATTGGAATCTTCCTTGGATGATGCTTAATGTAAAGAGTTGTTCGAGGACGAAAAAGTCTTTATGTGTGGGGTGGTGATCTTAGGTGTATTTATGTACCTAAATGTCATTATCTACATGCTTTTAGTCTAGTTTGAGGACTTCGTGTGAGAATAATGGAGTGTTAATGGTTTAATTGAGTAAATAAGTGTTAAATTACATGATTATGAGGCTCAAGGTGTGTTCAAAATAAATTAAAAGTCAAATTGGTTTCATAGAGTTTAGACAAGAAAATTAGTGTTACTAGCTTGAACTATGTGTTGTTCTAGTGTATTTCAATGGACTCTATTGAGTTGTGTGCTCTAATTAGTCTTATTTGATGTTATATAGTCCATGTATTATGTTAAAATCAATGTTCGAAATCTAAAAAAGTCCAAAAAAGTCAAATTGGTTTCATAGAGTTTAGACAAGAAAATTAGTGTTACTATCTTGAACTATGTGTTGTTCTAGTGTATTTCAATGGACTCTATTGTGTTGTGTGCTCTAATTAGTCTTTTTTGATGTTATATAGTCCATGTATTATGTTAAAATCAATGTTGGAAATCTAAAAAATTCCAAAATAAAGTGGTAAAGGAAGCCATGAAGTGTAGAACTCAAATTCCAATGGAAGGAGTTAACGACTACGAAAAATGGCGTTTTTGAGCACAAGGGTATGCCATTCCGTAAAGCCAATAAGATGAGGTAAATGCCCTAAGACACAAAGTAAACATGTCAAAATAGTGTGCATCCATTTTAAGTGCATGACACACCCTTGTACATCCGTGATAAAAGCGTGCCACGCTCAAGTGTGAAAAATAGCCAAAATGATTTTTTTTCAGCTTCTTAAGTGAGGGGCAGTGTTTTCAATGCATGTATTTTGTGTTGGGATACCTATGTATGACCTATAAGACTATAAAAGTATAACTTTGTTACAATTTCATTCCATATTTGGAGCAATACACGAATTGAAGAGAAGAAGAGGCACCAAGGGGCTCAAACTAGGGTTCTTTGTTCTTAACCTTTACTTTCTTGTAGTTTTACTTTGTGAACTCATCTATGGTAATTATTTGTAAGACTATGAGAATATAAAAGCCTCTTATAGGTTTGAGGCTGCAAAAATGATTGTATAATTATGGTTTATAGTTGCTTTATATGTTTATCAAGTATGTGATTATTTTTCCATTCTTGTTTTACTATTCTAAAGTGTCATGAACTTTAGGCTAAATCAAAGTCCCAAAACAAATTGACCATAGGAGTTAAGGGAAGGAATGAATAATGTGAAGAGTATGAACCATATCTAAAATCATTATAATCTAATTGTTAAAGGAGGATTTGTGTTTAGGATAGCGATATACCTAAATGCCCCACTTGGTTCATGAAATGGGAAGATAGTTTAACACATCCAAGTTAAAGACTCGTATCCCCACTCAACAATGTAGTTGTGAGATTAGTTTTGGGTAGATAACTTAGAGGATTACCATTACTAAGTTATAACATCAACCCGGTAGATCAATAATCATGACAAACACCAACATTGACTAGAAACCATGGTTATGCATGAATGTAAAGTAAATACCTCAAACTTGGAAGCTCTCCTTATATATTTTACAATCCAAACTTCATACTGTTGTTACTCTTGTTACTCAGTTATAATTACAAACAAACTATCTTGGTTATAATTAACACTTGTTGATCTTGTCTGAAACACTAGTATTAGATTGTTGCTGAGTACAAGTCCCTATGAGATAGATACTTGACTGATGCAATAATTTTCTCATTTAATATTCAATATTCATACCATGACTAATTGGATTTGTCTTATGCATGACCTATTTAAGAGGAAACAAATATTTTTTTCCATTTAGAGATTTGAGTATGAAACCCTTATTAAGGATAGAGCTATTTTATTCACCCTGTCACAACTTTTTGGGGTGAATTAAATGATGACTACTAATTGAAAAAATGAATGTCATTGTGCCATTTCTCTAGAATCAAAAGAAATTTTACTTAGTTCATATACTAATAATAGGTGTTTCATTTTCCTTTTTTCCCCATTTTTTTTAATTTTTATCCAATCATAATTTGTTCTACTAGACAATATCTTATGCTTTCTTGATAATGTACAACATTTTCGAAAAAACATATTTTAAGATCAAATATTAAGAAATACCAATTTAGTTAAAATTATTTGACAAAAAAAAGACAAAAGAAGTTCGATTCTCCCATGATTTGTCTGATGTGAAATCTGTAATGGCTTCCATTCAACCTAAGAGCACTATAAGAAAATGCTCAATTTATGGAGGCTAATTACCTCTCATAGACAAACTTGCTTTGTATCAGTTGTAAAGACAAGATTTGTAAAAACTTAATTTTTATGTGTTTTAACTATTTTTTCCTTTTTCATAGTTGCTACTATTTATTTTGGAGTGTGGGGATAGTTGACATGATTTTCAATGCCATCAAAATAATTTGGGCATTTTTGTGATTTTTAGAGGCTTTAAAAGATATATAGTTGACTTCGATTGAAATTTGTTGTTTTCAGTATCGGTTGATGATTTGAATAGTTCCATTAGATTCGAAATGTCAAATTTGAATTAGTAGCATAGTTGGATTGTGTCATGATCTAATATAGGTACGTGATGGCACTTTTCAAACCCTTCGAACAAGTAAGCCTAACCCATCCCAAAGAATGCAATTTTAAGTAATATAGAAATGAAATGAGCAAGAATAACCCCCAACTATATATATAAAGAAGACACAATTATCCAAGATACATTCTAGGTCTAATTTTTTACTAGTAAAACTACTAATCCAAAAATATTTCGAATAGTCTAAGGTATCTTAAATACGAAAGTAGGCACAAGATAAATAAAGAGAGATTCGGGAAATCTTAAAGTCCATAAGCCACTACGTTGATCTCCATAATGGAAATACTGAAAGTAATGCAACCTATGTTCTACTCCTCTAACCAATACCTGCACAAGGTGCAGAAAAGAAAATAGAAAAAAAAGTAAGGGTGAGTACAAAATCATGTGCACTGAGAAATCATCGTCGATAAGCAACCCTAATCAAAAGTGATGGTGAGAACCATCACTCTAACTACCCAAGATATTCCGAACAACCTATACCTTCCAAATTCTAGTACATTATCCTATTAGGGTAACCCAACATAGTATCAAAAGGTATATCAAATATTGGGTTGACACATTAATCCAGATGAGTCAACATTATTCTTTTGATATTCGACAGTAAGAGAACTCATTTATAAAGATAACGCGCCAAATGTAATATATTAGGCTAAATCAATTACCACTAACCATTAATATGGAATACAGATAGGGAGAGTGTGCACATATACACACACACACACACACATATATATATATAAGGGTGTATCTCATGCTACCAAAAGGTGCTACCCAACTATCTCTCTGATCAAGCTATTGCCATACCTCACATCTCATAATACCGCAACCTCTCAACCAATATAAGTTGAAATAAGATAATGTAATAAAGTGAAATAAATGCTCAAATATAATATCACAAATAAGATGCTATGAAGATAATACAATACAAGAGTAAATACTAATAAAATATCGAATCATACCAAGAAATGTCAATGCAATGGAAATGATGCAATGTAATTTACTGATGATGGATGTTTTGAATGTTATATAACTTTCTGTATACAACCACCGTGCCTCATCGCTCACAGTTAGGATCCATGAAAAGTTTGCAATCCATATACTTCTTATAAGCTCAATATCATGTATTAAATCAATCTTAGTGGCATATCCCTCGGTATAGATATTTTATAAAGTGCCTTATTTTCTTACAAAAATTAGAATATCTCAGTAGTACCAATATCTGATGAATATATATATATATATATACATGATATGAGGATGTAATTAATATGATTTTGACCAGCGTTAACACTCTTGAACATGTCATTCAAGGCTAACTCATGAAGAGACAAGCCATGATCAACTTGAGGGCACAAAGCAAGAGTGGAAGAACCTTTTTGAGCATACATTAGAGCAATTTCATGTTTGGCATATAGCTTAGAGCTTGGGATACGCATGGAGAATCAAAGACCCTACTGTAGTAAAGGTCCACCAAGAGCTTTGACCAACCGTCTTATAAGCCGCTAAAGAAAGAAAAGTGAAAAGGAGTTCACTGCCTCATAGGGACGTCTAAGGCAACGACCAGCCAAGGGAATGATAGTCAATCTCTCCAACCATCCCTTTCTGACATAATACCTCACTTGTGGCTATCTCTTTTATTTTCCCCTTGGGTCACTTTTGGGCTCCTTTGTAATAACTTGGCCCTAGACTATAAATAGATTAACATAGGTCTTATTTCATTTGTTGGCTTTATTTAATGAAGATATGAAAACTCCATTGAGAGTGTTTGAGAGCTTGGAAAAGATTTTATTGATATTTATTTAGAATGGTGGTTGTAAGGGCATTTCGATTCCCTTACAACCAAAGTAAAAGACCGTGCTTGTATATAATTAAATTAAGGGGTTTTGAGTTTGATATACCCTTTAATTCTTAGTTCATTCATCTTCTTTGTGTCTATATTTCTATCCTTATCAATCTATCATCTATCTTTCTTTTTCCATATTTCAATTCTTGTTCTTATGGTAAGAATCATATCATTTGGTATCAGATCCGAGCTTAGGATCGTTCCCATAATTCTAGTCTTGCATTTGTTATCTTGAAAATCACAAAAAAGAGTGATTGTTCACATTTTTAGAGTTATTCTAATTTTGAGTTTTTGATTTTTACGTTATAGTACTAGATTTTTTTCCCCTAGTACTAATAGAGTTAGAATCGAATAGTCGAGTTTATTCCAAAGAGATTTGAGTAATATACCATTGTTGGAGCTTGATTTGAGGAAAATTGAAGTGGGTTCTCAAATCTGAATTTCGTGGGTGAGATTTTGAGCTTGAAAACATTTGGGATGTGTTCACAAGTTCTAAGTGATCTTGGATTTCGAATTTCATTGAATTCTAAGGTCGTTTGCTTGAGGGTCAATTTTTTAATGTTCTTATGTTCTTTATAATCTTCATATCCTGTTGAAGAAGAACATTCAAAAAGGGTGTATTTGATTCAAAATGAGTGAAATAAAAAGGTGTTGTAATTGTTTATGCCTGGAATATTCCAAAATTCCCAAAAGAGAAAGGATAAAGTTGGTATAAAAGGGAATATTCCAATAGAGGAAAGAATAAAATAAAATTACAAGGGGACCACAAGAAGTTCAAAAGCTTCTTCATCTTGGTGAATTCCTTTGAGAAACCTACAAGGCATTTAAATTTCGTCTAATAAGCTTCCACAATACTAGAATTTGGACCACACACTTGATAACTTCTTTGGTAATTCTCTAATTCCAGACCATAACCTAATTTATTGAGACAAGTGTATTGGTGATTCTCCACCTCTTAGGCAAATAATAACACAAGAATTCATAAGGAGAAGGGTAAACTACATTCTGGAATCAAGTGACAGGTCCATGGATGGATCACCAAGCATATGGCGACCCATCCCACCATACTTCGCAAGTTAAGGGTCAGAACAACTCACTATATTGAGCTGATGGACGACTTGACGACTAGTAAATCTTGGGACGCTCAGTCAAACCACCCATTGCTAAGCACAAGTGAAGCCTCTATTTTAGAAGGGCACGACAACCAGTTCCAAGGGCAACAACCAGTCGCACCAGTTGCCACCTTAAGGTAGAATTACAGTTTTTCCTCAAAGTTTTGAGACAAATTCCTAGCCTAATCCCATATGCTAAATGAATCACCAATTTATTAAACAAGTTGGAAAAAGTCTTGTAAGCTCATCTTTAGATTTCTAGTTTTTTTCTTGACTCTTAATTCTCTTTTCTTTGATTCGAAACACTAGTTAACAAGTAAAATCAACCTACTTAGTTATGATTACAACTTGAGTCCATTTCTTTCTTAGTATTATTTCCATTGATCTTTTCTAGTTTTAATTTATGGTAATTTCTTGGCTCAAGTCCGTACATATTTTCTTTGAGTCTTTCAAACAAAAATCTGTTCCGTCTACAAGTTGCAATTGAAACCATATGAACTTTGAAGTACAAATAATTTTCAACATTAGCCTATCCAATTTTGAGGCAA
The DNA here is from genome assembly GCA_030864225.1 of Capsicum baccatum var. pendulum. NCBI lineage: Eukaryota > Viridiplantae > Streptophyta > Magnoliopsida > Solanales > Solanaceae > Capsicum > Capsicum baccatum. The sequence goes on along the minus strand of CM061559.1, from coordinate 190,379,280 downwards.
TCAAAAGTGTGTAAAAATAAGTGATTTTGAGCTTTTGTTTTTCTAACGCTAACATTATTGTTGTCTTTGTTTAGTGCTTAATTGATAGGTACAATGGCTATGGAACAAGATACTCAAAATCCTATGAGAAGAGACAAATTGAAAGTTATATGGGAAAGATTGAGGGCATGAACCGAATGTGTGGAAAGATAGAAGGTCATCTAACCTCCATAAAAGGGAAAATTACAAGCATGGAAAAATCCATAGACTCTATGGATAAGATTCAAAATGCACCAACCCATAAACCTAACTTGATGTTCCTAGAAGGGGATGATGAGCAATTGGAGTTAGATTGGTGTCTCTCATAATAATTGAGGCACATAGAGTGGGAACCTTTGAAAGGGGAACTTAACTAAGACAAAAACTACGTCATAAAATATTTAAGATGATGGAAAATATGTGTTCCCTGGTCATTGATAGGGACAAAATCATTAATGTCGTATCTTATACACTTGTTGATCTAATGGAACTTCCTACACAAATGGATAAACCTTACAAACTCTAATGGTACAATGAGAATGAAATAATAGAAGTGACCAAATAAGCAATCATCAACTTTAGAGTAGGCAAGTATCAAGATAAAGTACTGTGTAATAGAATTCCCTTATGATCTTATCATATGTTTCTTGGTAAACCATGGGAAGATACAAGGTTGTTTCAATATCGAAAAAAGTCCAACATATATGTACTCTTATTTGGAGGACAAAAACATTTTATTGAGCCTATGACATCTGAGCAAGTGAGTAGGGATTATGAGATCATGAGAGGATTTCAAAAAGTAGTAAAGTAGGAGGAAGTTGAGAAGAGGGAAAGGGAGATATCCCTTGAACAAGTAAAGAAAGACATGGCTCAAAGATAAGAAAATTTGAGTATGATTAATGTGCCAAGTGGTTTCTTGATAGGTATGGATAAGGAACACTTAATTATGGAACTTGTCAACACAAATACCTTGTTATACACTAACCATGATACTAGAATTTTATCTAGTATCACTTATTTTCTTATGTAGGTTCAAGAATATATACTTCCAAAGAAGGATCCATGATAAGTTCCTTACAAAAACATGCTTGATGATCTAACAGAGTTCATGTCTAAGAATTCTAAAGTTGGGAAGAGTGATGATGAGATGACTCAAACGAATTGACTTGACAAACTCTCTTGTGATGAGAGCTTACTAAAGGAGCAAATGAGTTCCCATGTTGAAGACCAAATTAAAGACTATACTTCATGTGAGCTACAAGGTAAAAATTCTATCTCTTACACTTCTCTAAACTTAGAATGCCATGACGTGGCCAGTACCCAAGTGAGTGTAATTGGTGGTTTTCCTAAAGAGGATTTTCATGTCTTTCCTTTATGATACTCTTGGTATTACTAAGTTACATGATGATCAAGTTCTTGGTTTAAGTATACAAACACTAGTTAATCCTATATATGATTGAATTGATTCTTCTAGTGAGATCGATTTGTGTTCACTTAGTGCTAGAACTTGTGACTTGAATGAGTTCCTAATGCCAAGTGATGAGATTAATCACACACTAGTTGACTCTTGTGAAAACTATTATTTGTTTTTATCATAGCGTTCATATGAATGAAGAAGTTGTGAAGAATAACATGTATCTTTTTGAGAATGAACTTACATACTTTAATTTCTTACCTTTGATTAGTGACCCTCTATCAAATAAAAACGTCTTACGTGAAAATAGTGAGGTCACTCCTTCCATGACACCTTGTGATGTGCAATGTGATGTGTTTAAAAAGAATTATGGTATGTTTTAAGATTCACACGTTATCCACTTTCATGATATCCATTGATAATATAGGGTTGAGTGAAGATTATGCTAAATATCCAATTCTTAATAGTAATCTCTAACTTGTGAAAAAGATTGATCAATTGGGTGATGACAACTTTGAATTGCTTGATTGATCAATTGGATGATGATAACTTTGACTTTCTTGAACATTTGAGAAACCCAATTAGTGATTGTTATTATTAAGAAGGTTTTGGTTGTGATCCTTTATTTGACACCTCTCCCCTTTTTGATAAATATGGGGATGAATTTCTTGAGTCTTGTGATAACTTTAGTAATAATCCCTTTGATATTAGTAGTGGTATGTGTCTACTTGAGGATTTCTTTCTTGACAGAGAATGTGTTATTTATTTGGAAATCACTTGTTCTTCTACTTTGTCTGCCCCTATTGTTGAGAATACTCATGGTGGTGATCTTTAATCCAATAGTGAGTATATACATGAGGATAACTTAGTTGAAGTTAACTTGAGTGATACCTTTCTCTACCCTCTTTTAGCTTTTGAAATTGTTAGTGCTGATGTAGAGGGTAATCCTAAATGTGAAAATGGCACCCTTGGGTAGAATGAGTATTGCCTTGACCCATGTTCTTGGCTACTTCTCCCATTTGATCTCGATGTTCTATTGAGATATGGTGATAGAGGATATTAGTATCCTTCCCTATAGTGAAAAGTCTTTCTTAGGGATTTACAATCCACTTGATAGACCCATATTGTGACTGGGGGCATTTCTAACTAAGATTTAAGTCCTTTAAATAAGGGGATCAATGAAAAGATCCAAGAGAGTTCACCATTATGTGTTTCCACTCATGACCAAGGTTTCACTACTTGTGGGTCAATGAGAGAGTCTTTTGTTTAAAGTACTTTGGATGAATTCTATATTTATGATAATCTTTTTCATTACTCATGTGAAATTAATGACCAATATAACACCCTGGGTTTTGACCCTTTAAAAATTTCCTAAAATTCTGGTCTCTAGAACTAATACGACTCATGGGTATGAGCCGTATGCTGTGTTATGGGTGGTAAGGTCCAGTCATATGCTGACCAATGCTGGCTGGTGGGATGGATTTTGGTTACTGGAATGGATACGATTTAGGGGTATGAGTCATATTGGTGGGTACAGATTGTTTGGTTCCTTAACTTAATCCTAGACTTGGTTACTTAGGTTGGATCTGAGTATGAGTGTCTCACCATGAGCCATAAGCCGGGTATGATTTGTAGCCAACACTCGTATGGTAGAAAGTGTCTAAATCTTCCTTGGTTTTAATCTATGAGAGATACGAATGAAAGGTATGGATTGTATGCTTCAAATACGATTTGGTTGGATGTGTCATATGCTGGACAGTGTTGAATTCTAAAGGTTGAGGCTAGCATATGAGTGGAGGGTACCGATTGTATTGGAGGGTATGACTTGTGAGGGTCAGTCGTACCCCTAGGGTGGGATTTTGTGTAACTTAAGTGGGGGTATTTCAGACATTTCCCTACATATCCTAATATGGTCCAACGACTTCTAACATGATTGATAGGTTATTTACCCTATTATTCCATTCATTAACACTTAGAAACTTGTCTAAAGACTCTATCATTATTCCAAAAACTTTTAGACAAAGAAATCTAGGGTTTCAATTAGAGGATTAATTTGGGGCTTGTCTTAGTGATTCGTTTCTGTCATCATCTTGGTTAAAGGCACGATTTCTTCCCTCAATGTTCATTATAACTAGAAGAATAGTTTTTATGAATGTTTTCATAACTTTATTGGTTGTATGATTTTGGTTTTCAAATATGATTTGGGGTTTTTGATATTAAATAGTTGGATATGGTTTTCCATGGTTTTAATTATGCTTTATGTGCATTAATTATGGTTTTGGATAATTGGATTGCCTGGTAATGGTTTAATGGTAATTGGAATTGGTTTTTGTAATATTATGCCCCCAATGTGTTTGACAAAATGCCTATAATAATGTTTTTATTGCATTGAGTACTTTTAATGGAACTCTTGCTTGTTTTAAAACTTAGTAAAGGAATTATTCATGGTTTAAATGGCTTGGAAAAGTAAATGGCTAATTGCTTATTCTTGTGAGGGTACATGGAGTCCCCCAAGTGGTTTAATATGGAAAATGGAAGGGCACTTGGAAGTCCCCTTAAACCTATATGTGGTTGGCTATGGATACTACTTGCAAGTATGATCGGTATGATAATACCACTACTAAATGTCCTTGGTTAATAAACGGTAAATAGATTGGTTAGTTTCTTGGTAATGGTTTTAATTAGGAAATAATGGCGGGATGTATAACAAATCCGTGAAAGGTAAATGGCCCGGGGGGGGGGGGGACCAAAACTGGAAACTCATATTTCCCGATATGAGATTGGTCTTGGTGACCATGTGCAGGATGTCACACAATATTTTGGGGATATAGTAGTCATCTCAGGTATTTTTCTGTGGTCGTGCGGCTTCACGCACTAGGTCCTTTTTAGCAGGGGGAGCTGAATCCATATAGCCCGTGGGTGGTTTAGGACGGCAAAGCTACATAACCCAGGTAAATGTTTTAATGGCATGCTAAACCCAGTAACCTTTTCGAGCATGGTTGTGTATATATATATGTATGGTTGTGTGCATATGGATACTTTTACTTGGCTTTATAAATGGCATTATCAAGCTAGTATTCACCCGCTTACCCATCTATTGGTGGTTGTATACCCACACTATATAGGAACCGACCGTTCTACTCCTCCTACGTAGTGATAGACTCGGGTATCAATATTTAGGCTAAAGTGGTAAGCTTCTATCCTTTCAAAAGGCTCCATTTTATATCATGGATATTTCTAGACACTTTGATTTTATTTTAGATATTGGTTTTTGCCATGGTTGGGGGAATATCCCAACTGAATTTTATTACTCTTTTGGCTAGAGGCTTTATGGTACATCTTTGGGTTGGAATGGATGGGATCTGTATTGGTATCGGCCTTGCTATTGGAATAAGTTGGTGGGATGACATCATTGGATGATATTGTTGGTTTTTCTATCATATTTTATTTTAGGATTAATTATATAATGTTTTGGAATCTTGTTAGTTATGGCATGGTGTATGGCCTTTGGTATGGTTTGGTACTGTTGGGCGGTTGGTGTGGTATGGTTAGACTCGGTTGGGCCGGTCACAGTTGTGATCCTATCCTAGAGTCTTTATGTGAGATGTTACACTATATTGTAATATGCTCAAATTTTAACCAACTCAGGGCAGATGGTTGTAGGTTGGGTTGGGTAACGAGGGTGGTCTCCATTCCTAGTTGGACATGGGACGCCCATTACGATAAGGCCCCTGGGTGGGTCATGTCAAGTTGGTATCAGATCCTAGGTTCATGGTCAATTGGAAGTCCACAAAGCCATGTTGACTAGTGTCTCATTTAGGGGTGTATAACATGCCACACTCTTTAGGAAAAGGCTACAATGCATTTAGGAATGTTTCACTTTCTTGGTATTCAATTTACAAGCTTGGAGTCTCAATCGTGGAATCTTCTCTAAACCTTGTTTGTTCATCTTTCAGATCATGCCTCATAGATCAAGAACATAAGAAAATTCCTCTATCACATCTGGGGATAATACTGAAAGGGTGCATCCTACTTTTGGGGTTCATCTATGATCTCACGGTCCTCTCTCTCATAGTTCTGGAGTTCTATCGATTTCTACTAATCCTCCTCAAGGTGAGGTGACTAATATGGAATTTCGTCAGTCTATTTATGTTATTTCTTTAATGGTCACTACTCAGGCTGAGCGGGGTGCGGATGGTGCTTTGTCTGCTGAGTCCATAAGGGTTGGCCAATTTATTAAGATGGGTCCTCCAACTCTTTCTGGAGTAAAGGTAGAAGACGATCCACAGGTCTTATTGGATAAAATAAAAAATATATCTTGGGTGATATAGGCTACCAATGTGGAGGTGGTAAACTTTGCAGCTTATCAACTCAAATATGAGGTATATCAGTGTTATGAAGAGTGGGACATGGATAGGGGTGATGAGAAGAATCATTCTTGTAGGATACCTTTTTAAGGCCTTCTTAGATTGGTTTTTTCCCCAAGATTTAAGAAAAACAAAGATGGAGGAGTTTGTGAACCTCAAGCAGGGGAGGATGTTTGTCAAAGAATATGCCTTGAAGTTTCACCAATTGTCAAGGTATACTTCTTATGTAGTGGCTGACATACAGGCAAGAATGAGGAAGTTTACTTCTAGGTTGGAGAGCAAGACTACCTTGCTGATTAAAGATATGGACATCTCTAGGTTGACGATTCATATCCAGCAAGTGGAGGATGTAAAACAGGCGAAGTTTGGTGATAAAGAGGGTAAGACGAACAGGTTTTCTGACCAGGGAGGTGCTTAGCCTTAGGGTGGTTGGGATGGTGGAAAATGTGGGTTCTAGTTCCTTCTATTATAATAGTGCTCCTTACCAGTCTGGCGACAGACGTCATCAAGGTGGTTACAATGGAGCAGGGTGCCCAATCTCAGGCAAACGGAGGTCAACAAGTTTCTTTATGCCCTCTTTGTTAGTTCCATGGTCGTTGTCTTCTTCGGGGTTTTATTAATGAAGTTAGGGACAAATGATTCAAGTATTTCCAAGTAGGCTATCGGCTCAGGGATTGTCCGGTTAATAAGGTTGCTACGGGGGCGAATAAGATTCATGCGGCTTCATCTTCTACTCCCACACCTAGGGGCATTGCATCTACTTCTGTTACTGCTCTTGGTTCTAGTGTTAGCTGTGTTGGCACCTAATTTTTGCCCTTCACGACTAAATTTAATCCTGAGTTTCTTTGATTTTTAATTAAATCGAAATATTTATTTCATCTGAATAAAAATTTTTCAAAATATTTTTTGTACGTGATTTTGTCATTTTAAGTAGTGATTATATATTATCGTGTTCAGTTATACGAGATTATATAACTTGATTACTGAAATATTTATTCTATGGAATATTGGATTTTAATTAAGAATTATTTTAAAACAAAATATAATGATTAAAATCTTGATTTTAATATAATTTATTATCAAAATATTCATTTGATTTTATTAAATCAAGAATCTCGGGATTAAAAGAAGTATTAATTCATATCATATTTCAATTTAATTTAGCCAATCTATTAGATTTGGCCATAATTGAAATAAAATTGGCCATAATTGCAATGCAATCCGCAATTGATTTTTAATTTGGTCAAAATTAAATAAATTTGGCTAAATTTTAAATTCTAATTGGGGTTATATTTTAAATAACCTCAAAATTTTCAAAAACTCTCATAACTTCTACCCAATTCCCACCAAAAAATTATTTCAAATTGCACTATATTGTACTATTTCCCCCAACTTTGCCTTTTCCAGTTTTGAAATTCAAAAATTGTACTACATGGTACAATTCCCCCCCCACATTATCTTTCACCTAACCTTATCTTCAGTTTTAAAATTTCAAAAACACCCCAAAATATTTTTTCTCCCACCTTAGTGGATGACAAGAAATAAATCCTCATCCTTTCCTATAAAAACTTTTCTCCCACATTGGTGGTAAAAAGGAAGAAAACCCTTATTCTCTCCTATGAATACTACCACTACTTTTATAGAAAAAAGAGGGTTGAAAAGTAAAAAAAAAAAATAGGCTAGAAAGGTGAAAAAATTCTTTTGAGCAAAATAGTTATTTTTATTTAGTAAAAACTTTTGTTTCATAGAATTGGTAGGCTAATCAAAATTTTTGAGTTGCCGGCGACGTTTTTCGGTGGTGGTTGATTTCAACAAAGCTCGTAATCTCGTTTTTCTACCGCCCAAAAGGTAAACACTCCTTTTTTTTAGTTTTATTATCGTTTTCTTCTTCATCTTTTTATTCTTCGTAGTTCGTAATTATAATTTTGTTTGCTGGAATTATTTGTTGTAGATGACCTTAGAGGCCATAGGACATTACGGTGTCGATATTATGGTTATTTTCATGTTCACGATATAAAAATGAGCTAGCAATAATTCTACATGCCTTTTTGATTTTATTCTTTGATTATTATAAATAAAGGTTCAATCTTTGCTTAAAAGATATACTTATACTTTGTTTAAACTCATTGTTGGTGGATATATTTGTTTTTAGCATGTAAAGTTATTTTCTTTATGTTGAAAAGAATAGTTAATATTGATTGTTTCTCCTTTTCACCTTATTCTTTGATTATTTTGGATAAAGTTTAGATCTTTTCTTGAAAAACATACTCATGTCTTGTTTAAACTCATTGTTGGTTGATATATTTGTTTTTAGCATGTAAAGTTATTTTCTTTATGTTGAAAAGAATAGTTAATATTGATTGTTTTGCCTTTTGACCTTATTCTTTGATTATTTTGGATAAAATATAGATGTTTGCTTGAAAAACACACCCATGTTATCTTTAAACTCATTGTTGGTAGTTATGTTTGTTTTTTGCATGTTATTTTCTTTATGTTAAAAAGAATAGTTAATATTGATTGTTTTGCCTTTTGACTTTATTCTTTGATTGTTATGTATAAAGTTTTGATCTTTGCTTAAAAGACAAACTCATACCTTGTTTAAATTCATTGTTGGCGGATATGTTTGTTTAGTATGTGAAGTTGTTTCTTTTATGTTGGAAAAACAATTATTATTGTTTGTTTCGCCTTAATAAAATTAGTTATTAGTTAAGTCAAGAATTTGTCATTTGCTTGCTAATTATTTTAATGGTTCTCAAAATCCTCATATAAGAGATGAAGTGCTAGCTTTATTTCCGTCCAAGATGTTTATTCCTCTTTTGTTTGCATGTTGTCTTGTCAAAATGATGATAAAGTTCAGACTATTATGGATATAGAATTATTTGGATATTTTTCGCTCATTTATAGTATGATTGTTGAACGATATCACTTTTAGAGATGCTAAACTTTTATTCTTATTTTCTTACTCCGGATTGTTATATGCGCTCTTTGTGTGTGTAAAGACATGATACATGTCTCTATTTTATTCATAATATCAAAAGAGCATCAACGATGTCTTATAAATATAAAACATAGGTTGTTACATGCTTTTCCATAAAATGTTGGTTGTCATTTAGATGTATGAATTTTCGTTAATGTCGCCTTAATTGAAATTTAAAAATTCTTTTTCTTGAAAAGTTAACCTTTATTTTCTTTTGTTATCTGGATTACTGTCTATGTTTGTTTAATTTTAGAAGTCATGAGTATTTTTCTTGTTGCCTTATCCCTTTACTTTCGTAAGCTTATGTTGTTTGTTTCTTGCATTAATTCATTGAATATGAACTTCTTCCTTTTACCTTTATTCATTCTTAATATGAACATAAGTCACAAGGCATGCAAGTGGATGTCTTTGCTTTACATTTTATCTATTTACTCTTACTCTTTTTATATGTTTGCAAGTGTGCATATCATTGTAATTTAAAAATTGATTCTTGATATTTTCTTTTGCTTTGAAATATGTAACTATTATGCATTGAACGTATATTACTTTCTTTATGTTTTCTTTGCATGCAAAAAATATCTTGAGTCCAAAGGGACTCCTCTCCTCTTGCATTTTGTAATGGGTTAATGAGGGTCACCTCTGCGAGTTAAGTCCGAAGTTTAAACCCTAGGTCTACTATATGGCGTACGGGTGCTAGAAGATAGACGAGGAAGGAAAATGGGTCAAAACTCACTGATGAGGTAACTAAGAAACTTGAAAAGTCTCCATTTTTTGTTATTGTCTTCTTTTTATTTATGCATTTAATCATTTATTTATTCATTCATTTGGGTCTCAAAGACAAAGTTGTTTATTTAATATAGGTGAAGCAAATTTTGGACCAATGGGCATAAAAAATAGTTTAGGACAAGTTGCAGGCAAAGGCCCAACATTTAGATTAGGACAGGTGCAAGTGGGCCAAAAGCCCAATTAGATTAGGACAAGGTTTATTGATTTGGTCCAATGGCCTATGTCTATTACTTTCTCCTCTTCCCTTCTACATGCTTTGTTATGAGTTTGTTTAGACATAGGTAAAATCCCTACTAAGTCTTCCAAATCTATTTTACTCAAGTCTTTTCCTAAAATTAATCATTTTTTCAACAATCAACCATTTGAAGTTGGTCAAAAGATATTTTCAAATAGTCTAGATAACCGCAAGTTAGCGGATACTCTTGATGCCTTAACAACCTTCCAAGAGTATTTATAGGAACCTCTTACTAAGAATCTTCAAACTTAAATGATTTGTTTTGTTGTTTTGGTTTAAGTAACTTTCAAAGGTTTTCTTAATTACTTTTCAAATAAATTAATTGGTGACTCGAAAAATGTCAAAATTTCTGCAAGACAGAAATGGTGACTCTGCTAGGGATATTTAACTAGCTTTTAACCAAATGTTTGATTTCATCTTTTGACTAACTATTTAAATTGCTTACGTATTTATGTGTTTCGATTTTGTGGAATTTAATTTTTGCATTTCATGGCATGGTCCAGCATTGATTATAAAATTATTTTTGGATTTCGTTGATTCTCGGTCCCTATTATTCAACTCCAAATCAACTATTGGAAATATGATAATTTACCGGCACGTTAGGCGGTCAGAGGCTGATCGTTTTTCCAAACTCAAGTTGTCTACTTGGGAACCTGTGTACAAACTCATCCTAGAGACCTAGGATAAAGCTAAACCAAAGCCCTATTTTAGGACTAAGCCTAGGACGACCCAATACCCGAGAGGGTATTGGGCCCATTAAAAAACCTTCCCTGCGTCTATTGACCCCGAGTCAATTACAGATGAATTAATTCTATGTGTTGAAGAAGAATATATGTTTGTTTAATCCAATCCATTATCCTTTGGGGGTCGGTAAAAAAGTTTGCTTTACTTCGTGTAAGGATTCCTAAATCATACACCAATAAAGAGGGGAATTGAATCAAGTTAAGCAAGAAGTTGATTGATTTGGACGGCGGCTTCTAAGGCACAACTATATGGAAATCGCTTAATCATTAATGGATGTTGCCAATAACAAGAAGTGGTCAAGTCTAAGAGGGCGAAGGCCGATAGAAGAGCATTCATGAACGAGCATTTCCTATCCCCTGCGCGGGACATTATTCTTTTTCTCATGTTATTTTCCCTTTCCCTAGATATTGTATCCCTTTTGTTCAACTTTTGTAGGAATTTATACCATTTATATATACCTACGAAGGTTTTGGGGGGGGGGATAATGGACTAGCTTTAAAAAGGCATATATTTTCTTCAAAATTCATTAGGACCAAACCCTTGGCTCAAAAGGGGGTCACCCCAGTTAGGATATGTGCTATTATAATGTTTATGTGATATAACTACCTTATGTGTTTATCTGTGTTTGCTTGAGTCAAAGATAAATTTATCCACTATGATCCCATGGATCAGTTTGTCTATGGCACCAACAACTCTATGTGGTTACTTCTTGTCAAGTATCTTGCATTACTTATCATATATGGAAACTAACACATCTGTCTTTGATTTATTTTACTTTGTAGATAATAGAAAACTACCCCGTATTGAAATAAGCTGGCAGAACATCCTTACTTCACTCAGTCAAAAGTGCATAAGATACCATCCCTTAATCATCATTCAAACATGGATGGAAATGATGAAGAAAATACATTGACCATCAGGGACAATGTAAAAGCGGAGCAAAGCGACATGATTACTGAACTCACGAGAAAATTGGAAATGCTTTAGGAGGAAATGAGTCATACTCAAGATTTGGCTAACCTAGCCATCATTGTCAATGCTCCCGCTCCAGGAGGACACGGGACTCCATTCCAGATCTCTCCCATCAGTACGCCTATTCTCGGGGACCATCCAAATAACATATCGTCCGTCTTCGCTCCCCAACTTGTCCAAAACACAAAGCGAGAAAATAAACCAGATTCTTACCATCCATAAAATCCATCCCTAACCCTACAAAACCCGTCTCAAAATCCACAAAGTTCATTCCCAAATCCTAGAACCCATTTTCCAACCCACAAAACCCACTTCTAAATGCATAAATTCACTTCCAAATCCTCAAAATTCGCTCCCAAATCTACAAAATACATCCCCAAATCTACCAAATCCATAAAATTCATTTTTGAATCTATAAAATCCTTCTCATATCCCACCAAACTACTCCCAAATTCCACAAAACTTTTTCAATTTTCAAAATGTTCTCCCCACCTACCACCCAACATCCTCTCATCCTTAAAATTAAGCTACCTTTCTAAATTCTTTTTATGTCATCATATTCCCTGACATCTATAATTATTTTCCCAATCCCAAGATAGGCCATTACGAGGAGAATAAAAAAGAGTAAAAAAACGAGCATGAAATAAAGTTATTGGATGTGAATAAAGATATTATGAGGATCAAGAAATCTCATAGGGTGGGGGATGATAATGGTCTAGGTTACGATGATCTATATGTTCACCCTAGAGTATACCTACTAGAAGGATACAATATCCCTAAATTTGAAGTGTTCAATGGTACTAGAAATCCAATAGACCATCTGAGAAGCTATTGTGATCTAACGGTGGGGGTAGGAAAAAAGGAGGCATTATTGACAAGCTTGTTTAGCCGAAGCTTAAGTGGCAAAGCCTTAGATTGGTTTACGTCTCAAGAACTGAAAAGACGATCTAGTTGGAGGGCATTGACTAAAGGTTATCTTGATAGATTCACATTTAACATTGATATAGTCCCTAACCGATACTTACTAGACTGAATCAAACAAAAAAATAATGAGTGTTTCCAAGACTATGCCTTTCGTTGGAGAAAAAAAGATGCTAAAGTACAACCTTCAATGTCTGAGGAAGAAATGGTATTGATTTTCTCTCACGCTCAAGAGGGAGAATTTTATACTAGGATGGTATTCGCGGTTCGAGCAACTTATACAGATTTGGTAAAAATTGGAGAGTCGTTAGAGGAAGGCATCTGAACTGGAAAATGGCCAAAACCCTAGCATCATCTGAATCTTTTGCATTATAAAATAAGAAAAGAGAGGATGTGACTGCGATCTCTACAAATTTTGTTGATATATTAAAGAAGAAATTCAAGCCTAGGAATATTATTTCCTTACCTCCGTCACCAAGTTTTCAGCATGTATTCTACACTCAACCCCAATATCAAGCTCTATTTCCAAATATTCAATCCCAATACCAAGATTTACTTCTAAATATACAACCCCATTACCAAACTCTACTTGCAAATATCCAATCCCAATACCAAGATCCACAACAAAATATTTTACCTCAATATCAAGTTCCATAGGCAAATTATCATCCTCATGGTCAATATGCCCACCCAAATAATAAAAAAACATCCAAACGACTCTAAATAATCATTAAGTAGCTCCTCCTGCTACTCAAAATCATTATAACCCCTACGTCCAAACATTGAAAAAAACCCTCCTCGAAACTTCACGCCATTAGATGAGAGTCATACCCAACTCTTTGGGAGATAAAAGGACGTTGGTCATTTATAGCCTATCCAACCAAAACTTATCAATAGCAATTCTTAATTTTATCATACCTATCAAAATTATGCCTGTCATTTGGGAGCGGCGTGACACAGTACCGAGGATTATGTTAACCCAAAGCATAGGATCCAAGACTTGATTGATTAGAAGATCACAAGTCTTTAGGCGTCATCACAAAATATCACCAGTAATCCATTACCAAATCAAGAAGGATCCACAATTAGCATGATTGAAATAGCAAACGAATGGGTATCTAGTAAGACTATTACTAAGGTTGATTCGATAAATCCCAAAAAGATAGTAGGAGTGGAGAAGATAGAGAAAGTCATTTCTGCCTTAAGTGTCTTGAGTAAGTATTTGAAAGGAATTATTAATCCCATTACAGTCCCAAAAAAAGCATTTAAGCATGGGATAGGGTACCGGCTAAGAAACAAATATGAGATTGAATATAAGTAAAAGATGAGTCACTCCAAACCATTTTCACTCCTGTACCAGTCATTTATTGTGCAAAAAATATAAAAATATGATGGAATTGGGGATGGGATAGAAATATTTTTCATGGGATACAATGTCATACCTGAGGATTTCCCAAATTCTGGTGGGGTGAGAAACGTTGCACCAGGAGAGGCGTTACAAAATTGGACCTCCACTACATTCATAACTCAGTGCCTATTGTGATTTATGAAAGGGCAATTACTATTAGTTTTAAAAAATTAGTGATGGTCCACAGGAGGCCCCGTGATCTACCCTTTTATGTCTTAAATTTTCTTTTCATGTTTTACTGCTTTCAAAAAAGGCATGGGCCTGCATTTGCGTGAGTCATGATCCATAGTTCATATTTATTATCCAACTTTCAATGAAAAGGCCTCTCTTTATTTAAGAATTTATTTTTGAAATATGATTATATTATTGTTCTTTTTTATCTTCTTATCATCTAACATAGTTTGTTTCAAAATGGGTAATTTAAAGCTTGCCAATGTCATGTCAAGGGTTAGATGAACAAATCAAGGGTAATTATGATGAATAAAAGAAATTTGATGAGAAGAAGTTAGTAAGAGATATAGAGGAATTTGAAAACTGAGAGAAGCCCAACTTGGACGAAATTGGAATAGTCAACCTGGGCGATCGTGATGAAATCAAAGAGACAAGTATTAGTGTTCTCTTAGAAGAAGCACACACAATCCTCATGTGGTAAAGAGATAATGTTTGAATGATGTTTTAGTTTTGTTTCCTTCCATTATTTGTAATCGCCTTAATGATAGTATTTGTTTTATGATGTGTAATTTCCTAGAATCTTTTTCCCTTAATGTACGAACTATGTTTGACCTGAATTCTCAAGAAAGGGATACGTAGGTGGACTAAGTTGGCTTCAGTCAACCCCATAGGGTAATTTATCCCTTCCCTTTATGTATGAACTATGTGATGACCTGAATTCTCAAGAATGAGATACGTAGACGGCCTATGTCAGCTTCGATCAACCCATTAGAATTTTAGTTGTATCCCTACTGTTGTCCTGAACTATGTTTGACCTGATTCCTACTTTAATAGGATATGTCGGTTCCCCAATGGCTCAATCACATAACCCTAGGAAATTGAAACTAGGGCAGAATTTTTGAGAAGAAATCTCAAAAATTCACAAGAGAAAGACCATCTTCCAAAAACGAAGAGAACAAGAACTAATAAAGATTCAGATCCCCTCGAGTTGAGATCATCTCAAACAACTTCAAACTGGGGCAAAAGTTTTGATGAGGTCCTCAAAATTTCCACTAATATATTGGAATATATTTCAAATCCCCCAGCACCAGAGGTCAAAGTCAAGTTTTGAAAATCACTAACTGCGATAAAGTCTAGATAGACTAAATCTCCGGCTATGATAAAACTTCTAATAGAGTGCCTCAACAAAGATGAATCCCTATAAATCCTTTGTCAAATGTTAGACATAGTCAGAACCAAGAGGAAGATGCTCATTGGGATTTTACATGACATGATTGGCAGAGATTTCCTAAATCTTTTTTTGAAGTTTTGAAACTAGTTTTTAGAAAAATTAAGATTACTTTCGAAAATCCATGCAAATTTTCCTACTGAGTAATTACCTAAGAATCTATTGGGTTAGGGAGTCTGGGTGGAAGTACCAACATGATGGAGTATCCAAAAGATGGTGAGGAGCAAACCAAGATCGAAGAAGGTCAACACAGAGTAGTTTGATTCAAAAAACTAATCATTTTTCTGTGGACGCAGGGATTAATGCACAAAAATAAAAATCTTTTTCAAAAGAAAAAAGAAAATTTGCAAGCCATACCAAAGTACATTATGCTCAAGAGCGGTATTTTTGAGTAGCCCCAAAGACGAGTTTAATACCTTTATATTGAGGTTCTTTTAAATTATCTATGAAGGATAAACAAAGGCACCTTACCTTCTTAATGAATATTGTATTTAGAATTATTTATATAAAAGCAGTCGCTAGCATAAGCAACTTTGTGTCTATTAAATCTTTACTTTGAGCGCAGATGCATTCAAAGTAGTCGGCACAGGAAATACAACAATCAAAAGGATCAATCAATAGGAAGAAGAGTGGAAATTCTTCCTCAAAATTCATTAAAGCAAAAAGAATGGTATTTGAGTGACCCTAAAAGAGGATTTTACCTATTCATTTATATCTGGTGGGTTTTCTATTTAAATACTTCTTTGAAAAAATGATGAATAGTTGATTAAACCATTCAGATTATGATGTCGAGTATATGACATTTAAACTTCTGCAAATTTGACTATGGTCGTTGGATTATTATATAGACTCTTTGTGTGTGTAAAGACTTGATAAATGTCTCTCTTTTATTCATAATGTCAAAAGAAAATCAATGATTTATTAGAAATATAAACCATAGGTCATTACACATTTTTCCATAAAATGTTGGTTGTAATTTAGATGTATGAATTTTTTTTAATGTCGGCTTAATTGAATTTTAAAGATTCTATTTCTTGAAAATTTAACCTTTATTTTGTTTTGTTGTATGGATTAGTGTCTACGTTTGTTCAATTTTAGAAGTCATGAGTATTTTTCTTGTTCCCTCATCCTTTTACTTTTGTAAGCTTACGTTGTTTGTTTCTCGCATTAATTCATTGAATATGGCTTTCTTTCCTTTACCTTTATTCATTCTTAATATGAACATAAGTTATGAGGCATGCAAGTGGATGTCTTTGCTTTGCATTTTATCTATTGACTCTCACTCTTGGTATACATGTGCAAGTGTGCGTATCATTGTAATTCAAAAATTGATTCTTGATATTTTCTTTTTCTTTGAAATGTGTAACTATTATGCCTTGAACATATATTAATTTTTTTTATCTTTTCTTTTCATGTAAAAAATATCTCGAGTCCAAATGGACTCCTCTCCTCTTACATTTTGTGATGGGTCAATGAGGCTCACCTCTTTGAGATAAGTCCGAAGTTTAAACCCAAGATCCACTACATGGCATGCGGGTGCTAGAAGATAGACGAAGAAGAAAAAGTCTCCATTTTTTATTATTGTCTTTTTTTTTATTTATTAAGTTAGTCATTTATTTATTCATTCATTTTGGACTTGAACCCAAAGTTGTAAATTTAATAAAGGTGGAGCAGATTTTGGGCCAACGAGCCTTAAAAAATAGTTTAGGACAGGTTATGGGCAAAGACCTAATTGTGGATTAGCACAGGTTTAAGTGGGTCATAAGCCCAATTAGATTAGGACAGGGTTTATTGATTTGGGTCCAATGACCTAAGTCTATTACCTTCTCCCCTTTCCTTTTACATGCTTTGTTATTAGTTTGTTAAGACTTAGTTAAAATCCCTACTAAGTCGTCCAAATCTATTTTACTCAAGTATTTTCCTAAAATCAATTATTTTTTCAACAATCAACCATTTGAAGTTAGTCAAAAGATATTTTCAAACAGTCTGAATGACCACAAGTTAACGGATAATCTTGGTGCCTTAACAACCTTCCAAGAGTATTAATAGGAACTCTTACTCAGAATCATCAAACTTAATGTTTTTTGGTTGTTTTGGATCGTTTAAGTAACTTTCAAAGGTTTTCCTAATTCTTTCTCAAATAAATTAAGTGGCTACTCTTAGAATGTCAAATTTTTCACAAAATAAGCTAGAATAGGTTATATGCTTTGGCATCCCGATAGGAATTCGAGGCATTACCTGATGTCGTTACTGGTATGTTACAATTTTTCTCTCGTGACGTATATTGTTTGTTTGATTTGGGGTCCACTCTCTCCTATAGGACTTTTTATATGGTTGTATCTTTTGGTTTTGATCCAGAAGTTATTTGGGATTGTTTTTTTCTACCCTAACAGGTGACTCAGTTATTGCTAAGATAATCTATAGGGGTTGTGTGGTATCTGTTGGGGGCAAGGAGACCTTGGTGGATCTGCTTGAGTTGGATATGGTGAATTTTGATGTCATCTTGGGTATGATTGGTTGCACTCTTATTATGCATCCTTGGATTATCAGACCCATAGGTTTATCTTTAAGTTCCCTAGTAAACCGGTTATAGAATGGGAGAGTAGTTCTTTAGCTCCCGGGGGAGATTTATTTCTTATCTTAGAGCTCGGAGGTTGATCTCTAAAGGTTGTCTTTACCACTTGGTTCGAGTTAAAGATTCTAACTTGAAATGTCCTTATTTTTAGTCAGTTTCAGTGGTTAATGATTTTCCAGAAATCTTTTCTGATGATCTTCCTGGTGTTTCTCTAGATAGGGAAATAAAGTTTGGTATTGATCTAGTTTCGAAAACTCATCCAATTTCTATTCCTCCATATAGAATGGCTCCGTTTGAGTTGAGGCAACTCAAGGAGAAACTTAAGGATCTTCTGGATAGGGGGTTTATTTGTCCTATTGTATGTTCTTGGGGTGCGCCAGTGTTATTTGTTCACAAAAAAAATGGTTCCCTTCGGGTGTGAATTGACTATAGATAGTTGAACAAGGTGATGGTCAATAACAAGTATCCTCTTCCAAGGATAGATGACATATTTGACCAGTTACAAGGTGTTAATTTCTTTTCAAAGATAGATCTTCAGTCTGGGTACTATCAACTAAAGATTACTGAGGTAAATATCTCTAAAATGGTATTTCATACTCGGTATGGGCACTTTGAGTTATTGGTAATGTCATTTAGGTTGATTAATTCTCTGGTAATATTTATGTATTTGATGAACAGGGTTTTTCATCAGTATTTGGATCTCTTCATTATTGTGTTTATTGATAACATTCTGGTCTATTCGTAGAGTGAGGTAGATCATGCTAATCACCTTCATGTGGTGTTACAGACCTTAAAAAACATTATTTGTATGCCAAGTTCTCTAAATTTGAGTTTTGGTTGAGCGTTGTAACTTTCTTGGGTTATATTATTTCTAGTGAAGGGATCATAGTAGATCTGCAAAAGGTTATTGTGGTGAAGAGGTGTCCTAGACCCACGACTCCATCCAACATTTGAAGTTTCTTGGGTTTAGTTGGGTATTATATTCGGTTTGTGGAATGCTTTTCATCGATAAATTTTTCTTTGACTAAGTTGACTTAGAAGAAGGTCATGTTTTCTTGGTTGGATGCTTGTGAAGGGACTTTTGGGAAGTTGAAGGATAAGCTAACTTCGACTCCAATTCTGAATTTTCCCAAAGGCAATGAAGTGTTCATGGTCTATTATGATACATCTTAGGTAGGTCTTGGTTGTGTGTTGATACAACATGGGAAGGTGATTTCCTATGCTTCCAAGAAGTTGAAAGTAAATAAGAGAAATTATCCTACTCATGATTTGGAGCAGTTGGCAGTTGTGTTTGCTTTGAAAATATGGCAACATTATTTGTATGGTGTTCACATAGATATCTTTTATGATATAAGAGTCTACAGTATGTATTCAGTCAGATGGAGCTTAATCTCAGGCAGAGGAGGTGGCTTGCGCTTCTCAAGGACTATGATGCGAATCTTCACTACCACCCAGGTAAAGCTAACATGGTTGCTAATGCTCTTAATAGGTTATCCACAGGGAATTTAGCTCATATGGAAGAAATAAAATAGGAATTGGTGAACGTTATTCATCGCTTGACTAATCTTGAAGTTTTTCTCTTAGACTCCAAGGATGGTGGTGTAATGGTGCAGGAAGTAGTTTGATTGTCTATTGGTGTAGATATTAAGGAGACTTAAGTGTTGGATAAAAAATCAAGAGTTATATTAGTAGAAAAAATGTAAGGGTATTTGAGATCAGTGGAGATGGTACTTTACGATTCCAAGAGAGGTTGTGTGTTCCTGATATCAATGGTTGCAATAAAGTATTTTGGCTGAGATGCATGAATCATGCTATGTTGTTCATCCTGGCTCAGCTAAGATGTATCATGATCTCAAGAAGATCTATTGGTGGAATGAAATAAAAAGAGATATGGCTGATTTTATGGCCAAGTGTGTGGTGTGTCAATAGGTTAAGGTTAAGCACATGAGGCCAGGAGGGTTGTATGAAGAAATTAATTTGCCTGAATAGAAATAGGAAGTGATCAATATGGACTTTGTTACCACTCTTCCTCGATATCGGAGTCTATATGATTCGGTTTGGGTCTTCATGGATAGGATAACTAAGTCTGAGTATTTTTTTCCATTTCAGACTATCTTTTTGATGGAGGATTATGCGATGTTGTATCTTCAGGAGATTGTAAAGCCTCATGAAGTGTTTGTTTCGATTATTTTTAATCGTGGAACATAGTTTACATCTCACTTCTGGTGATTTTGTCAAAGAGGGTTTGGGACTAAGGTGAGTCTGAGTACTATTTTCCACCTGTAGATGAAAAGGAAACAAAATAAAACTATTCAAATATTAGAGAATATGCTTTGGGCTTATGTGATTGATTATGGTGGCAATCGGGCTAAGCATCTACCTTTGGTAGAGTTTGGTTACAATAATATCTATTATTCTAGTATTGGTATGACCCCTTTTGAGTTATTGTATGGTAGGTGGTGCAGATCTTCTATTGGTTGGTTTGAGCTTGGTGAGGCAGACATGTTTGGTCCCAACTTGGTTAACCAGGCTTTGAAGAAGGTTAAGGTGATTGGGGATAGGCTTCAGGCTGCCCAAAGTCGCCAAAACTTCCTATGCAGATGTTAGGTGTAGAGACTTAGAGTTTGAGGTTGGGGTAAGGTCTTCCTTAAGGTATCTCCTATGAAGGGAGTAATGCAGTTTGGAAAGAAGGGGAAGCTCAGTCCTTGGTATGTTGGTCCTTATAAGATTTCGCAGAGAGTTATAAATATTACTTAAGAGATGGATTTACCTTCTGGCTTAAGCTTGGTTTATCCTGTCTTTCATGTTTTCATGTTTATAAAGTGCATTGGTGATCCTTCTTTGGTTGCTCTTTTGGAAGGTATCTCAAACTGTCTGTCTTATAAAGAAATCCCAATTGAGATCTTGGATAGGCAGGATCGTGGGTTGCGTACTAAGGATGTGGCTTCGGCTAAGGTTCTGTGTCATAACCATAAGGTGGAATAAGCTACTTAGAAAGTAGATGAGGATATGAAGTCCAAGTATCCACATCTATTTTTTTGCTTTTGTGATTTGTGCAGAATGTATGTGTCTTTAACACATCTTTATGTTCTGAGTTTGTTAAAGGAAAGATTAATATCTTTTCCTCTTTGTTTTCAAACTTGGTTAAAGATTGGGAATATATTTGATAATAAAAATAACTCATGCATGTGGTTACCCTTACCTTGTCTGTCATTCAGGGATGAATGTTCCTAGTGGGGGAGACTAACACCCTGGGTTTTGACCCTTAGAAAATTTCCTAGAATTCTGGTCTTTGGATCCAATATGACTCATGGGTATGAGTTGTATGTTGGGGTATAGGTGGTAAGGTCCTGTCTTGTGTTAACCTATTTTGGTTTGTGGGATGTATTTTGGTTACTGGAATGGATACGACTTTGGGGTATGAGTCATATGGGCGGGTACAGATCATTTGGTTCCTTAACTTAATCTTAGACTTGGTTACTTAGGTTGGATCTGAGTATGAGTGGCTCACCATGAGCCTTGAGCCAAGGTTTGGGTCATACCCAGGACTCGTATGGTAGATAGTGTCTAAATATTTCTTTAATTTTCTACGGGTACGAATGAAGGTTATGGATCATATGCTTCGGATACAGCTTGGTTGGATGAGTCATATGCTAGATAGTGTTCGATTCAAAAGGTTAAGGCTAGGGTACGAGTGAAGAGTACCAATCGTATTGAGGGGTATGACTCACGAGTGTCAATCATACCCCTGGGATAGGATTTTGTGTAACATAAGTGGGGTATTCTGGATATTTCCTTACTTATCCTAATTAGGTCCCATGATTTCTAACCTACTTAGGAGGTTATTTACCCTATTATTCCATTCATTAATACTTAGAAACTCTTCTAAACACTTTATAATTCTCTGAAAAGCTGTTTGGCAAGGGAAGCTATGGTTTCAACAAGAGGATTAATTTAGAGCTTTTCTTGGTTATTTCTTTCCATCATCATCTTGGTTTAAGGCATGTTTTCTTCCCTAATTGTTAATTCAAACTAGAAGCATGGTTTTTATGAATGTTTTCATGACTTCAATGATTGTATGATTTTGGTTTTCAAATATGCTTTGGGATTTTTGATATTAAATGGTTGGATATGGTTTTCTATGTTTTTAATTATGCTTTATATGTATTAATGGTGATTTTGGATAATTGGATTGTGTGGGAATGGTTTAATGGTAATTGAAATTAGTTTTGGTTATATTATGCCCTCAACGTGTTTGACAAAATATCTATAATAATGTTTTTATTGCATTGAGTACTTTTAATAAAACTCTTGCTTGTTTTAAAACTTGGTAAAGGAATTATGCATGGTTTAAATGGGTTGGAAAGGTAAATTACTAAATGGTTATGCTTTTGGGGGTACATGGATTCCCCCAAGTGGTTTGATATGGTAAATGGAAAAGCACTTGGAATTCCCCTTAAACCTATATGGGGTTGGCTATGGATATTACTTGCAAGTATGGTCGGTATAAAGATACCACCACTTAATGCACTTGGTTAATAAATGGAAAGTGTATTGGTTATTTGCTTGGTAATGGTTTAAATTGGGAAATAATGGCGGGATATGTAGCAAAGCCGTGGAAGGTAGAGGTCCCAGGGGGGCCAAAACTGGAAACTCATAGTTGCTGATATAAGGTTGGTAATGGTGACCATGTGCATGATGTCACACTATATTTTAGGGGATTACTAGTCATCCTAGGTTTTTCTTTCCTGGTCATGCGACTCACATACTAGAGCCCTTTTAGTAGGGGCTGAACCCATATGGACCATGGGTGGTTTAGGACGGCAAAGCTACAAAGCACAGGTAAAGGGTTTATTTCCATGCCAAACCCGATCTCCTTTCTCGGCATGGTTATATATATATATATGGTTGTTTGCATATGGATAGTTTTACTTGGCTTTATAAATGACATTATTTTATCCTTGTCTTGAAATCATGCTAGCGTTCACCTGCTAACTCGTCTACTGGTGGCTGTATACCCACACTATGTAGGAACCAGCCATTCTACTCCTACATAGTGATTGACTTTGGGTTCAATATTTGGACTGAAGTGGTGAGATTCCATCCTTTTGGAAGGATCCTTTTCATGTTATGGATATTTTGGATGGCATGCTAAACCCAGTCCCCTTTCTGAGCATGGTTGAATATATATATGTGTATGGTTGTGTCCATATGGATACTTTTACTTGGATTTATAAATGGCATTATAATGCTAGCATTCACCCGCTTACCTATCTATTGGCGGTTGTATACCCACGCTATGTAGGAACTAACCATTCTACTCTCCCTACATAGTGATAGACTTGGGGATCAACATTTGGGCTAAAGTGGTAAGCTTCCATCCTTTCAGAAGGCTCCATTTTATGTCATGGATATTTCTAGACACTTTGATTTTATTTTGGATATTGGCTTTTACCATGGTTGGGGGCATGTCCCAATTAAATTTTATTACTCTTTTGGCTAGAGGCTTTATGGTACATCTTTGGGTTAGAATGGGGGGGATCGGTATTGGTGTCGGCCTTGGTATTGGAATAAGTTGGTGGGCTGACATCATTGGATGATATTGTTGGTTGTTCTATCATATTTTATTTTAGGATTAATTATATAATGTTTTGGAATCTTGTTGGTTATGGACTGGTGTATAGCCTTTGGTATGGTTTGGTACTGTTGGGCGGTTGGTGTGGTATGGTTAGAATCGTTTGGGTCAGTCACGGTTGTGATCCTATCCTAGAGTTTTTATGTGAGTTGTTACACTATATAGTAAAATGCTTGAACTTTAGCCAACTCACGGCAGGAGGATGGAGGTTGGGTTGGGTAATAGGTGTGGTCTCTAGTCCCGATCAAACTTGGGATGCCCATTACAACAAGGCCCCCAGGTAGGTCGTGTCAACCCTTTACTCAAAGGTGGTATCATTCTTTATAACCCAAGGACAAATGTGTTATTGTCTCCTTTGGGTATTTCTTATGTATTTCCATCCTTGTTTGACAAACTTGTGCTTAAGTTGTGTATACCACAACTTGTGGATGTCAAGTTGGTTACAAGTTTGTGGGTGAGTCCATGGTTGTTAAGGAATTCTTGTCACCTTCGTAGGGTTAGACAATTTGAACTATCTTATGGGAATCTTGGGAGCATGTCTAACACTATAACTAGAGGGAACCCAAATTCTTAAGAGAACCAATTCTTTTAGATCAGTGTTGTTTCTAGTAGGTTCTTTATTCTCGTTAGTAGCACGACTCCATTGATGGAATTACTTCTTTTGGGAAGTTGTTTGAAAGGTAAAAGTTCTTTGTTCTTTAATGTCTTGATTCCATCCCTGTGTGTATTATGTTCTAAATCTTTTGATCCAAATAAAATTCTCATAGATAATAGCACCTTGGATGATGATTTTATGCTTGATTCCTTTCTAGACTACCTCTTTGCCTATGGTCATTTCCATGCTAGTCTTGGAATTATTTTATTGAGAGGTATGAAACTTGTTGGTTGGTCCACTTGGTTGAATGATAATGCTATGTGGGTCAATTACATCTTTTGCCTAAAAAAACCTTGTGGGTTTTTGAACCATTGATAGTGCCACTTTTGGTGTGGTCACTTGAAAAGATGATGGAATAGTTGTGTCTTATGGATCCTAGAGTAAAAATAGTATTATCTTTGGTGTTTGTTGGTGCCATTATGAACTTTGTGGTCCCCTTATCTCTTGATGATTCCCACATCCAATTCCTTTGTATCCTTTTCAATAGTTTTTTCATGTTTGACCCAAAAGATTCTTGGTTATATCTTAAGTCTGTTCAACCTTGGCATGACGTTATGATTGGTTTTGCTAATCTTAACCTTTGTGCCATGAGGATGTTGCGTTTGTTTGTCCTTTCTTTGGTTTTCCAAGGTTTGGATTTGAGGTTGATACTTTTCAAGAAGGGGAGGATAATACGATTCTAACAGACGTCAATACTCTTGAGCGTGTCATTTGAGGCCAACTCATGAAGAGCCAATCTATGATTAGCTTGAAGGCAAAAAAACAATCTTGGAAGAACCTTTTTGAGCCCACATTAGAGCAATTCCATTTTTGGGAGATAGCTTGGAGCTTGGGATACGTGTGGAAAAGTAAAGACCCTTCTGTCTAGAGGAGACAATTCAATATAAGGTCCACCAAGAGCTTGACCAACCATCCCATAAGCTGCCAAAGGAAGAAAAGTGAAAAGGAGTTCACTGCCTCAGAGAAACGGCCAGGTTGACGGCCAACCAAAGGGGTGACAGACAATCCTTCCAATCTCTCCCTTGGGAAAAACACCTCACTTATGTATATCTCTTTAATTAGCCCATGGGTCATTTTTGGTCCCTTTTGTAATAACTTATCCCTAGACTATAAATTGATGAGCATAGGTTTTATTTTATTAGTTAGCTTGTTTTTGATAATGAAGATATGCAAACTCCGTTGAGAGTGTTTTAGAGATGGGAAAAGCTTTTGTTGATATTTGTTTAGAAACGGTGGTTGTAAGGGTGTTTCGATTCCCTTTAGGTCAATGTAAGAGATCAATGCTTGTAGATCATTGAACTAAGGGTTTTTGAGTTTAATTTACTCTGTAATTCTTAATTCTTCACTTCTTTGTATCTATATTTCTATCTTTATCAATGTGTCATCTATCTTTATTTTTCCATATTTCAATTCTTGTTCTCATGGTGAGAATCGTATCAGTAATACTCACGAACAATCTGTATGAAGATCAAAATTCAGTCAATACATGTATAAGGGAGCTTAGAATTAACTCAATGTATCAATAATTCATGATATTAGTTTCTACTTAGCACAACAAGAATAAATAGTCATGTAGTCGTCGATATTATCTTTTCTATCTCTCAACTTGAGCATCACAATAATTAATATGTAATTAATTCTCATATAAGGCCGAAAATGTCAAGTCAATCCCCAACTCAGGTGACACTATACTAAATATGACATTTAATGCATAAAACATGACCAATAAAATCAAGTCAAGCCCCCACTCGGGCATTACAATAATATATTCTCTCAAATGAAAAATAATATGCATATAAGCCCCAACTCGGGCACACGATCATAAATAATTACTCACATAATAGTGCTCACATAATCCTCACTCAGGCAACACAAAATAAATCACAATCCCAAGAATAATTAATCATGGAACTTTCCAAACCTATCTTGCTCCATTCATTAAGTCTCATCAAATATTACAAGTCTATTTATACTATAGGTATCCTCTAAAACCTCAATCATTTTATCAATAATGAAGATAATAACATAATTTCCCCCTAATAGGGCACTAAACCATAATAATCACAATAAAGTCCACTAACAAGATTAAAGCTTTAAAATGGGCATTTAATGCCAATTATTCGAGAATAACTAGGTTATCTGTCTACGTTCTATCCTAAGGATTTTAATAAAAATGATACTAACTAATCAGGGCAATAATCCAACTACAATCCATTAAAAATTCTGATAACCGCAAAGATATTCGTCATATTACCTAAGCAGGACCTCACAATCTACGTGATACATAAAATATAACAAACAAGAATACAACAAATAAACACTTTGAAAAAAGTCAAGGTACATCTCAACTTTCCATTATAGGAGATGTGCAAGTCCAAGCACAATAAAAAGCCTCAACTAAAAGCTCAACTCACTCGAGTCAACACCAAATGCATCCAATCTAGCCAAATATGCCATTTACAAGTCAAAAGTGACTAATGATACCCATATTGACCCTCTTTAAGATGGATCCAAAAATGATTCAAAAAATGAGTTCAAAAAATGAAAGAAATAAAATTAGAATTTTATTTAAGAATAATGCTCTCCATAAATAGAGGAGTGTATAGTTAAAAACCCAAGCAAACGAGAAGGAAATCCAATTTACACTTTATCGGGTAAAAACCTCCCAAAATCTTATTTAAAAGCCTGGTTTTGGAGATTGATTTGTTAAGAAATCAATTGGAGATTGATTTGTTAAGAAATCAATTGAAAAAGATAATTACAAGATTAGAAAACTTACCCATAAATAAAATCATGAAAACCCCTTTGAATTGCCTTAATTCGTGTTCTAAAAGTCCAAAAATGGAGAAAATATGATTTGGGGCCAAAATGGAGTTAATATTCATCCAGGTCCACTGGCCTTCGTGAATAAGGATCAGTGGTCATGATCGAGAGGTTGCCCAACCCAAACCTTAACAAATGCAAGACCCAAGGCCGTAAATTCAAAGAGAAATTACTCAACCCTTTGCGAATGAGAAGGTAAGGACAACAGAGCTCCGCGAACGCCAAACTAGGGCCGCGAATATGAAGAAGAAGTGAGCTTGCACCAGATGATAGCTGAAAATCAGCCAAGGTATAAGCCAAACTTCTCCAAACAGACCCTAAAAGTTCATTCGAGATCCTACAGAAATAAGATATCACGACCTGAGACTACCCTCTAGTCGTAACACGTGCTTAGAACCACAAGTGATCCCAAGCTAAACCATGAACTTGCATAATACTTGAGCATATGAATTAAAATAAATATATAAGCTAAATTTGCTAAACGAAAGCATAATTATGAGAAAATCTAAATACATTTGATACTCTAAATTTTTACAACATGATAAATCAGAAGGAAGAACTTGAATTACATAAGTGACTCTGAATGACTGTCTATAAGCCTCAACTATATTGACTTAAAAATAGCTGGGACATGCCCCAACTTCCACAAATTAATACATAAGTAATATATAAATACAACACATGAACTGCAATAAAATGACATCCCCAAAATAAGAGGACTCCTCACCTAGTGACTGAATATTAAGAACTACCTGACCCCAGTGGGTGGACAATATCTGGTACCTAGATCATGAAGGAATGTAGCCACATGCATATATATTTAGCTAGTACTTTGGAATGTACTGAGTATATAGGAACATGCACCAAATCATGGAGATATTTAAAATATGCTTTAAACAGAGGACATAAGTTAATTGCTGAAATATGCATTTTAAAACATGTATGACTATAGAGACGGTAAGTCGTAGAGAAATTTATAAATGGTGAGCTGAAAATAATTATGTAAGTTGGGAAGTGGTAGAAAAATGAATGTTGTATGTAAATCTCATGTAAAGATGGATATGTTTTAAAGATATATTGAGGATCATGTATGAATACTGAGCATGAAAACATGAGCATATAAAATGAATGCAAGACCAAGCGAAGCATGTACTGACATGATCTGAATAACTGAATAATCTATAAAACCGATTGATAGAATAACTGGTAATATGATTACTTGGTAAAAAAAACTTGAACTGATATAAACTGAGTACTGACTGAGTTTGTGGGAGCTATCATGTAACCTATATGCCCCAATCTGAGCTTATTAGGGTCCAACCGGTAACCCCAGTTGGAAGGGTGTCGGTACCTTGCCATGAGTACTAACACTAGCTGATGATGTGGATCCACAAGGTTGATGTCCCGAAGGACTAGAGAGTTAGTCCTTAACTGGCGGGTAACCTATGAGAGTGTCAGTCCTTTTAATGCCCCGAGACTATCCCCTGGATGTCACATGGTGCCTAGGACCGCAAATTATCCCCAGCTAACCCATGTACTGTCATGATGCTTGAGATACTAATTTAGAATATAAAAAATTAGAAGTAATAAGTGGAAGAGATGTCTTTAGCTGAACAGATTCAAAATAAAACTATTTAAAATGATTCAACTCTGGCTATACAAAGTAAAACTGAAATCAAATACATCAACTCTAATGATTGTCTATAAATCCTCAACTTATACTAATTATAGGTAGCTGGGACATGACCCCCATCCATCCAAAATTAATATGACTAAATAAAAATATAATGATGAAATGAGAATGGACTCGAGCCCTCGAATCAACAGAACTCATCACCTGATGGATAGAAGTTATGAACTGTCTGATTAGGATGTGTGGACTACATATGGTACCTACATTATAAAGGAATATAGACACAAACTTATATATGTGGTTAGTATTTTGGAATGTACTGAGTATATAGGAGTGAATGCATAAGTAAAATAAAACTAAATATACTTTCAAATAATGAATGCCAAGTGTAAAAGTACTCACCTTGATCTTGAATAAAATTGAAAGATGAAAGATCATAAACCATGAACAATAAAATAAAGCAGACTGAATAAACTTAGTGAGTCATTACACTTAGTTTCTAAAATCACTACTTTTATTCCTTCTTGTGGGAGATTTTTATAACCGACATAAACCATATGAGCTATCATGGAGTTCAACGTCTTACCCACATTGGGTAGAGCTGTCCTAACTTTGCCATTAGAATAAAACTTTAATTTATAGTAATCACTAAACTTAACCCATATTGGGACTTAAACCTACAGTGACTTATAGTTTTTATAAAATAGGATACACTCATACACATTTCCTTCTCGGTGCTAAATAATACTCCCATATATATATATATATATATATATATATATGCTCATACTTAGGAGATCTACCTTAAAATAGAATATGGGTTGTAATTAGAAACCAACAATGCATCTCTTGCTTAAATCATACCCAATGGGTGAAATTGTGGATTTCAAATCTTAACTAAGATCATAAGATAAAAAAATTAAACTTTAACCAGGTTGTAAAACTTGTAAATTGAACTTATACACTTAAACTTCTTGGAACTCAACAACTTGTATTTAATTCTTGAAATTCATGCATTCTTTTAGGGAAACTTATAGCAAAGTATTATGCGCAATACTTAAATTGGGACCTTTCATAAACTCATCAAAATCCAAGTCAAAATAATTAAAATCATAACATAATAACAATCATGCAATTAAAAATATGAATAAAGACAATTTCTTGTGCACTTTAGACTTTATATCACATTGTAATGTCATAACTTCAAGAATATGAAAATTGGGTATAACCCTAATTGAAATCATATAAGTTCAACTTTAAAATTAAGTTTTCGGGCACAAGGATGAAAGATTATCCTTGCTCAAACACCACATACCTCAATTAGATGACTTCTTGAAGAAAGATTGAAATTGGAACTTGAATTCTTCAATTCTTGGGAAATAAAGCTTGAATCTCTTGTTCTTGGGAAGAAGGGAAGGCTTTACGTAAGTGTCAACTGATAAAAAGTGGGCAAATAAATCCCTTTTGGATCTTTAATCCATCATTTGGGTACTTGGAACCAAAATACCCTTTGGGAATGTGCATACTAATGCAGAAAACATATCCTCCACGTCATAGAGGCTAACAACGGAGCCTAAGGTCCTCGTCGTGAGCTATCACAGACCCTTACTATTTCTTATGGAAATGCCTATAACTTTTTACTCAGGTATCAAATTAAGGCGAAATTGATATTATTGAAAATATAATTCAACTATCTATAATTTGATGGGTCATGAGCTTAAATATTCTATGTATTTCAAAAGTCATAGATGTTCAAAGATAACCCTTGTCGAATCGAATACCAAAATTTGGCTAAATCAAAGGATCTTAACCCAACTTTGCTCTAAGTGTTTCCTATGAACATTTTTTACCTCATAAGCACTCTTAACACTAGGATAATTTCATTACACTTATATTCAGATGGGAATCACTTGGATTAGATATTATACACGTGGGAACGACGGTTGGAATACTATCCCAAAAATGTGGGGTGCTACAATCCAAAATTGGCAGGTGACATCTCATAATCCTGCGTTGGATATGTAGTTTTGGAACTTAGGTACTGCTACTAAGGTCTCAGTCCTAACTAGTGGTGATTCTGTATCCCTAGGTTTTCTCGGTGCTAAATTCTACTCCTAACTGAAAGACATTGAAACATAAGCTAGTGCATGCACTTATAAATGATAAGCTTTTGTCATCGTATGCTGAGAACAACAGTGCATGCCTAATCTTGAAGAAATCATGAACATGTGAACTGATATATTAAACATAAAATAATACTGGTGAGTTCATTATAAAAAATGATGACCTGAACATTGTGATAAAATCATGATTCGGACTAACTTGTTACTTAAAAATGAAAACTTGCAAGAACACGTAGGTATCGGGTGTTCATAACCCACCCACACTGAATGATACAAAATATGATAATATCACTTAAAACATTAGTAGAAAGTCATAATTCAGATTCCTAAAATATAATACATTTAAATGAACAAATGAGGTACATGAATTTGAACGTGGGGATATGTTAAACTTGATTGGTCAATTTTTTCACATAGTTCAATTCAAAACTTGGTAAATTTTAACATAGGATCAATTGAATATGACATGGGTAATTAAAATTCAAAGCATGAAATAACCTAATTCACATGGAGAAAATATGTTGACATGGATTGAAGTCAAATTATTAAGAAAACATAGATTTAAATTCGTGATTTACATTGACAATTTCACGAAGAAGATTTTAAAGTTCATACTTGAACAAAAAGGGGATTTTAGGACTCAATAGGTGGAGGAACCAATTGATGAATACCCCACATACCTTAATATCTTAAATTCTTGAAGAAAACTTGAATTATTGAGTTCTTTGGGAAATAAAGCTTGAATTTTGTTCTTGGGAAAAAGGGAAAAGGGTTTACGTATGATAACTGAAGAGGAATGGGGCAAATTATGTCCCTTTTAAGCTTTAAGTTGTCAATTTGGGTGTTTGGGGTGAGGGGAAATAATAAAAATTCCCCTTGCATCCTTACTTATGAATGTAGGAAACATATCTTCCATGTCACAGAGGTCATCATGGAGCCTAAGGTCCGTGATCCGTTGCAATCGCAGAACTTCACTAGTTCCTCACGAAAGTGCTCATAACCTTTTTCTCGAGCGTCAAATTAAGGAGAAATCGGATGTGTTGGAAAGAGGACTCAATTATTTATAATTTAGTGGGTCTTAACCTCCAAAATTCTACATATTCCATAAGTTATACACATTCAAAGTTGACCTTTGTAGGATCGAATACCAAAATTTGGTCGAATCAAGAGCTTTCAACTCTGCTTTGCTCTAAGTGTTTCCTATGAACATTTTTCACCTCATAAGCACTCTTCACACTAGGATAATGATCATGACACTTAAACTCACATGGGAATCATTGGATTTGAGTTAATATATGTAGGAATGATGGTTTGAATTGTATCCCAATAATGTGGGGTGTTATATTATCTCCCCCTTGGAATCATTTGTCTTTGAATGATGGGCAGGAACTCATTGAAGCTTTAGAAGTATAGAATAAATTATGTAACTTCTTATTAGGACTTCTCCCTCAATAAACACATATATGAATCAAAAGAAAAGCGATTAACAACATCACCAAGTACATCATGTAAGCACGAATCATGAGACAATGAGACTAAGGTCGTACAAAGGGTATTACAAAGTCTGAGATGGAATACTTGGAAAAACTGAGTCATTCGCTAAACACTTATGGGCTGAATCATGACGAAATATCTGAATCGGAGACATTATGCATGGACTGAACTAAATTAGTAATTTTCATGGATGTGAATAAATTACGTCATCGAATAACCATATTCATGAAAATTCATATAGTAAGACTAGATGGAAAGTTGGAAAACTATAGGATCTTATCTGTCTAATAACTAAACTAAATTGTTGTCTATACGGATTAACTCACACTGAAAGTTTATACTCGACTGGAGTATTTATTCAACACCTTTTCTAAGAAGTTCTAATAGCATTAAGGAGCAAAGAATTTTGGGCATGATCTAAATGAGATATCTGAATAAGGAATCGCAACATGGTTACGATTCTATAACATGGAATATAGGCCCATAAAACATTAGCTAGGATAGAATTACTATGCCTTAGGCAATGCAACTGCTACTCTCAACCTTTGCTACACTTCTCAAATACTCCCTCAACCATGATTTTCCTCTCAAATACTAAGCTAATTTGATGCAACTTATAACTCTAACATGGGTACATATAACCATTCCAGATAAATCCTGCGTTAAACTACATGCTCTCACCATGTTCTAGCCTAATTTAAAATCACAAGGTACAACACATAACACCATAATACTAGTATAAACCATCAATTCAATAACCTAAGCATTTTTATAGTTCTCAACTCAAGAATAATTCTTCTTACCACTTCAAGAACAAAATTCAACCTCTTACTAGGAATTCACTAACACATAATACATTTATCCACTTATATGATAATATGACATTAAAGCCTATCATTGTAACCACATGTAAGATTTTGGTCAACCAACCCACTTTGGAATTATACCACATTTCCTAATATTTCTATCAATAACAACTTCCATACACTATTTCCAAGAAGACATACATAGAATTTTCAACTAACCATGACATATACCAAAAGTTTTGCCTCAATATTTATTCAACCTTCTAGTCTTATATAAAACAAGTATACAATAATCTTTCCTCAACAAGGAATATTTACTCTCTCCCATCTAAACCATTGATTATTAATTTTTTTCATAACCACTACCTTAAAATAAGGAGAGGTCACTGAAAGGTTAGAACATGAGGACCTGAAGCATAAAAGAATAGAATGCATAAGTTGGACACTTAACTGAGTCTAGAAGAATAGAGTATCCATGGCACTGGTTCATTAAAGACATCTAAACTGAGGACATACATGACATAATTTAAATTTTGATAATCATTAAGAGCGTAGCATGAGTACCTAGAACTGAACATACTATAAATCATGAGTACATGAGTCATGAGCTGCATGACCTAAGTTTGGAGTTTATAAATTCATGGAAAATAATTCGTTCTACTAAAAGAACTGGAACTCCTCATATTAGAAATTGGGAACGTACATGATTCTTTAGAAAGTGCATAAAGATGAGCTATGATCATAGATCTAACTTATAAGGCTTGAGAAAATGTCATGATGACTGAAGGAAAAAATTTTGCAATGAGATAAGAATGGGTAGAGCATCTTCCACTACTACAGATGTTCTACAATACACTGGCGTTACTACTAGAATCTGAGAGTCTGACTTGGTTCCTTATTCTATCATTCTCCCATATCTTTAAGCTATCATTCCAAATCTGTGGACCTCTTTAATAAACTCTAAACTGAACTGCAACCACTCTACTCTAGAGTCTGAGATATAACAATACACATAAATAATAAACTCACCTTGAAAGACTATATCTTAAAGTATACATATCGCTAGTAGTAATTCCTATTGATATACAATTCTTAACTTTTTGTAGCCCCACTAGTCATCATTAATAACTTGAACACTTACTAACTTAGAATCTTCATGAGTGTCACCATACCCTGAGTTCACACCATCTAGAATTTCAACTCTTTTTTATATTAGCTCAATCATTCTAGATTTAAACTTAGATTCTAACACTTAACATGGATATGTCTAATCTTTTAATGAACTATACTAACTTCATTCTTGAACACTCCCTTAATATATACTATCCTTAAATTTCATTAGCTTCAGCAATCATCATCATATACTTACATCCTTCTAGATAACATACTTGCCTCACTAAACACATAATCTACCTCTTTTCCTTCATAACCTACTAATATCACATCTGTAAACTTATATTTTTCCTAAACTATAAGAATTACCATTACACAAAAATATCTAATATCAACAACCTATAGCCTATAACTTATCTGGTAAAAACATCATATACTACATTACTAGTCCCATTCGCACTTAACAACTTAAGGGTACTATCTAAGTGTACACACTTTAAATACTTAGAAATAACGCAATCCCATATCACCTTGGGTACACCTCTAGATCATACCCATATCATCATACTTAATTTTGCATCAATGATCTTAAATTCTTATATACACTATTTCAAGCCTACTGGTTCACCTTTCACACAAGTAGCCCCATGGGTACATAATCTATGAAATCTAGATAAATACTATCCCCACTTTACTGGTATTAAACTACTAGGTTTATTCTTCTAACTCCATCTCATATGATATCACAGGTTTGAGTGCATATCTGACTTTGGCTCAATTCACGATTGTCATAAACATGAATAAAATCTTTTAAAATTTTAAACGTAAAGGCACTGATGGGATCCGTTTGATCCCATATGCAATCCCATAGCTATCTATGGAGATTGCCTGAGAAAACTCTATCAGTAAGAATTTAAGCTTGACTATTTTTTTACCTCAAAATTAAGGTAGAGCTGGCATGAATGGAGTAATGTAAGAACCGCTATAAGTTTCTTAAAGAACATCTCTACAACATAATCTGAGCTGTGAAAGAAGGGAAATATTTATTAAATGCTCTGTAGCCTCTCAAAGAAAAGTACATAAGTCTTCGTACCATTTACAAGACTCTACTAGATACGTCTTAATAGACACCCTAGGACACTTGAACCTTGTTCTCTGATACCAAGTTTATCATGACCCGAGACTACCCCTAGTCGTAACAAAGTGATTAAAACCTCAAGTGATCCCAAGCTAAACCATGAACTGGCATGATACTTGAGCATCTAAATTAAATTAAATATATAAGCTAAATTTGCCGAATGTATACTAAAAAATCTTACAACATGATAAATTTGAAGGAAGAACTTGAATTACATGAGTGACTCTGACTGACAATCTATGAAGCCTCTACTATACTAATTATATATAGTGGGACATACCCCAATTACCATAAATCAATACATAAGAAATATCAAAATACAAAACATTAACTGCAATGAAATAGGGTCCCTAAAATAAGAGAGCTCCTCACTTATTGGCCGAATGCTAAGAACTGTCTGACCCTAGTGGGTGGGCTACATCTGGTACCTATATCGTGAAGAAATATAGCCACAAACACATATATGTGGTCTGTACTTTGGAATGTACTGACTATATGGGAACATGCACTAAGTCATAGATATATTTAAAATATGCTTTAAAACCGAGGGCATAAGTTAATTGCTAAAATATGCCTTTAAAAACATGTCTGCACATAAAGATGGTAAGTCATAGTGAAAATTATAAATTATGAGCTGAAAATAATTTTGTAAGCTGGAAAATGGTAGAATCATGAATGTTGTATGTAAATCTCATGTAAAGCTGGATATATTGTAAAATTGTACTGAGGATCATGTCTGAATACTGAGCATGAAAATATGAGCATGTAAAATGAATGCAAGATAAAGCAAAACATGTACTGACATGATCTGAATAACTGAATAATCTGTAAAATTGACTGACAAAATAACTAGTAATCTGATTACTTTGTCAAGCTAACCTAAACTGATATAGACTGAGCACTAACTAAAATTATGAGAGCTATCATGTAATCATCATTACCCAATATGAGCTAATTGGGGTCCAACCTATAACCCCAGTTAGAAGGGTATCAATACCTTGACACGAGTACTAATACTGGATAATGATGTGGATCTACAAGGATGATGTCCCTAAGGACTAGGGAATTAGTGCTAAACTGACGGGTGACCCCTGAGAGAGTGTTAGTCCTAAACTGGTGCCTGACATCTCATAATTCTACGTTGTCTATATAGTTCTACAACTTAGGGACAACTACTAAGGTCTCAGTGCTAACTGGCGAGTGAGCCCCCATCCCTAGGTTTGCTCGATGCTAAATCCTACTCCCAACTGAAAGACACATAAACACAAGCTAGTGCATGTACTGATTAATGATAAGCTCAGGTCATAGTATTCTGAAAGTAACAGTGCATGCATAATCTTGAAGAAATTGTGAATATGTGAACTGATATATTTAAGATGAAATAATACTAAAAAAAATGATGAGCTGAACATGCTGATAAAAATATGATTTGTACTAACTTGTTACTTGAAAATGAAAACATGTAAAAACACATAGGGATCGAGTGTTCAAAACCCACCAGCACTAAATAATATAAAAATATGATAATATTACTTAAAACATCAGTAAAAAGTCATAATTCAAAGTCCCAAAACATAATACATTTCAATGAACGAATGAGGTACATGAATTTGAACATGGGGATATGTTAAACTTGGTAGTACAACTTGTTCACATTGTTTAATTCAAGACTTGGTAAATTTTAACATAGGATCAATTGAATATGACATGGGTAATTAAAATTTAAAGCATGAAATAACCTAATTCACATGGGGAAAATATGTTGACATGGCTTGAATTCAAATTACTAAGAAAATACGAATTAAATTCATGATTTACATGGATAAATTCACAAAGAAGATTTTAAAGTTCATACTTGAACAAAAAGGGGATTTTAGAACTTAATGGGTGGAAGGAACCTATTGATGAATACTCCACATACCTTAATAGCTAGAATTCTATAAGAAAACTTGAAATTAGAACTTGAATTCTTGAGTTCTTGGGGAAAGAAAGCTTGAATTTTGTTCTTGGGAAAAGGAAAATGTGTTTACGTATGATTACTGAAGAGGAATGGGGAAAAGAATGCCCCTTCTGAGCTTTAAGTCATCAATTTGGTTATTTGAGGTGAGGGAAATGACCAAAATGCCCCTTGGACCTTTACTTATGAATGCAGGAAACATAGCCTTCGTATCACGGAGGTCATCATGGAGCCTAAGGTCCGTGATGTGCTGCAATCACGAATCCTCACTGGTTCCTCATGAAAATGCTCATAACTTTTTGCTTGGGTGTCGGATTAACGAGAAATGAGATGCATTGGAAAATGAGGGTCTTGAATTTCAAAATTCCATATATTTCAGAAGTTATACACGTTTAAAGTTTACCCTTGTACTGTTAAATACCAAAATTTTATCGAATTAAGAGCTCTAAACTCGACTTTGCTCTTAAGTGTTTCCTGTGAACATTTTTCACCTCATAAGAACTCTTCGAACTAGGCTAATGATAATGATACTTATATTCACATGGGAATCATTGGTTACATATAGGTACGACCATTAGAATTCTTGATCAAAATGCGAGGTGTTACTTAAGAAAATAGTGATACTAAATTTTGATGTTTTAGACTCAGTGGCAATGCCAAATTTTTGAAGAAAAGATCATTTTTAATGAATTAACCCTTGAGACCTTTTTAAGACAAAATTTAGCTAGTTTCTGAATAGAGGTCTGAATGTAAAATAAGGGTTTGGTACCCAAATTAACTATAGTAGTACCCAAAATCAACATTTTCAGAGATAATGAAACTTTCAGTATCATCATTTGAGGCTCAGATCACAAAATATTGACCAAAGTCAAACTAATTCCTTTTAAGGATGTTCAACACCACAAACTCATCCAAAACTCTTCCAAATGAATTCATAACTATGCCAAATATCCCCACAATTCATAAATGAGATAAAATAAATACCAAGAAGGGAAAAATGGTCAAACATAGAAATTTCAAAAAATAAGCCAGTACGAGAGTCATTACAAGATCCACCACTAAAATTCACATTTGTCCTCGAAAGTTTAATCATGAAAATGCCAAATTGGGTATATGATAGAAAATACCCTCGAGAGACACCAAGCAATCACTCCAAGGTGGACTCATAGTCATAGAACTATCGGTCTCACCATAGAACCAGAAATATATCACATAAGGACTCACTAGGTTACAACACTAGCATCTAAGGCGAAAATCCCAATAAAACTGAATTTTTATATATTTGAACTTCCTCTATACCCAAAAACTGAGTCAGACACAATAGAAATTCTGAACATACTCGGCTAACCTAAACCTAACAAAGAAACTACGAGACACTAGCTATTACCACAAGACCAAAATTATCCTTGGATCCACTAAAAGCCAAGGACCTGATAAATCACAGCTCGACCTTCTAAAATACTAAATCAACCCACCTAAGGTCGATAATATCATTACAACCTTAGGAGAACCACACCCCTAAAAGCTAGCTATTAAGGTGGGAGAGCCCAAGGTTATAAATACCCCCACACCAATACTTTGTAGTACCGATGTAGTACTTTGCAATGGATCATAACAAACCACCACGCTTCTCATTTGTCATCCTCGATGGCTCCACTCTAGGTAGCTTTCACTATACATACGTAGGTATAGATCTTTCCCAGGTATCTTTTTTTGAGTTAGGTGCCCAGGTGCCTCGATGGTTGTGCACTAAACATTGCTAGCCTCGGCCTAACACTGCTATACCA
The DNA here is from genome assembly GCA_030864225.1 of Capsicum baccatum var. pendulum. Taxonomy (NCBI): domain Eukaryota; kingdom Viridiplantae; phylum Streptophyta; class Magnoliopsida; order Solanales; family Solanaceae; genus Capsicum; species Capsicum baccatum. The sequence continues at coordinate 190,340,300 of CM061559.1, read as the reverse complement.
ACGTCACCATCCCAGGCACAGTGGGCGCGAAGGGTGATGGGTGGCTTTGATACCACTATTATAACCTTAGGAGAACCACACCCCAAAATCTAGGTATTAAGGTGGGAGAGCCCAAGGTTATAAATACCCCATACCAATACTTTGTGGTACCGATGTAGGACTTTGTAATAGATCATAACAAACTATCAAACCAAACCACACCGCAACCCTAGGATAAAAATATAAGGTTAGAATCGATACCAAAGCTACACAAAACCTCAAAAGTCACACTTAACACACTATGTCACCACCTAATTGTCAAAACCTACAACTCAACCCCCTTAAGGAAATTAAGAATCACCATAACACTCTGTAAACCATAGGTATAAAATCTCTAAATGACACCAAAAACTCAAGCTACTCATCACAATAATACGTGCAGTCCTCAACACTCAAAACTATCAAACAATATGAAGTCCTTATTAACTTGGTAGAAAAATGAGTTTTTCTAACCCCGTACACATAGAAGAAGTACAAAAATTTCTATATCTCACTAATGGATGCCTTAAATTATGTATTAAACTCTAGAAAATCACGACTAAACTCTGCATAAGCTACTAATAAACCACACTATCAGGAATTCAAATTTTTGACTTAAGACCCAAAAATGGGTCATGATGGAACTTATCGCGGCTCAGCCTTGACAAGTAAGACAATCACTCAAACTGATAAATGCAAAAATAAGATATACAATAAACACACAATATAGTGAGACTTCTAAAATGAAGTTAGTCCCTATAAGTAAAAGCAGAAACTCATAAAAGACCTCATAAATCCCCAAAATATGGAGTCATAGTGTCAGCACATCTATTACAATATCCAAAAATTGATAATATATGTATCTATTGTTGATAATCAAAATAAAGACAAACAATGATGGATGAGGTCTGATTCAACCCTAAACACTAAAGTGAACCAGTACCTCAAACTTTGGAAGTCTCCACATGAACTCAACTGCTACGAGAAGTGCTCGTACTAGGATTTGCATTAAGGAACTGAGATTTGTCATGAGTTTGCATAAACTTTATCACTTTGGCTAAAACCAACATAGGATAAATCGATGACATATAGAAATATATTTTCTTAGGACCAAGTATGCTGAGAGACATAGATTTGTATGGATCACGAACAACATAACATATGGCTTGAATACATGAAAGATTGGATCACTGAGAGACATAATTGCTTCTAGTTTAGAGGTCAGATCATAAATATAGATCCGTGCAGAACTTGAACCATAGGAATCAACAAGACTTGAATACACCAGACATTGGTAGATGTCTATTCAAACCAAAGTAGGAGGATTATGCTTGAATAGGAATTTATTGATTATGATTCTAACTTGAAACTTGACAACACAAGAAAATTCCGAAACTACTTTAATCCATCATCTCCCCCTTAGATCAAAATCACCTTCCTAGACTTGGGGACACAATCCCCATATCAAAATCTATAGCCATAACTCTCAACATAAAAGAGACATCACCACATACTTAAACTCTAAACTCTCCCTGAAGAACTATACTCTGAAGGCCTTGATTTTCTGTAAATGCTACTTTTAAATTTTGATAGCCTCTATAGCCATCACCCCACAACTCACACCCACTTGGGTATACATGTCCACACCCCTCATCACATAACCACTTGTTTTTTACCACTTAAGATATTCGCATTAAACCTTTATTCACAAAACTTACAACTTAACAAAATTTGCACAACTATACCAAAGGCCCATATTGCTTACCTATATTTCCTCAAGTTTAAATTTAATGAACACTATAAAAAAACTCCCCAGACTTCTCCATACAACAAAATTAAAAAAAAACAAGCTAGGTACACATGCCACTTATACCATACAACCTTATCTAACAACATGCTATCTGGGGTTTAACTTATTCTTACATACTCATGCTATTATACACTTAATGACTCACCCACAATGCATCATTTTAACACTAGTGCTCATGCACATAAATATCATAATTATCCACTCTTTTTTCCACAAGTTTCCAACCTAAGGTATTTCACACCTCACGTCAAGCCTACTAATTCATTCCCACAAAACATACATCACTAATCTTAAGCTACTATCTACCACTACCCACATCTCAAGTTCAAGCCTATAGCCTACAATTAATCATGTACCACCGATAAATGATGCCACATACTATACTGGTCTATTAAGTTGGGGAAATTTCACTTAACTACTACCTATAATCACATCATCTCCATAACCTCACTATTAAAACTCAGAACCCACTATATACCTTTTCACATTAATTCTACTTACCCATACATACATTCTCACTATCACCAAATCCCATAAACATCAATGGGTCTCTACCCATAACTTATTAATTAATCTACCATTCTCTATTCAAACCTATAAATGATTTATACAACCACCATAACCATCCATTCTGAGATCCTTCCTTAATTTAAATAAATAAAAATAATATCCAGTCACTTCCTTCACAGACTACTATACAATCTACAAATATTTCTACCATATTAGTCTATCACTATATAATGGAAACCTACTTCTTAATCCATGATTATACAACTAAAACTATTTATTTATGCAAATGTCACCCTCACTCTGGCTGCTAACCTTGTGACTTCATGTTACCAACTTCTGGACCATCTCACTACCAATAGGTCATGACACTTTGACATATACTACTACCCGAGTAGAAATATAGATCCAATACTTGCTACATATCATTACCCTTAAACATAACATCCAAAACAAGAATTGTTGAATGGGGACTGAATACAATTTGAACCTTAGAATAAAAAGCACTATTTCATCAGGATAAAAGTATACACTCAAATCAATATACCTTGAAGCACTAATGGACTTCTCTTAAGTCCTTGTGCTATATCATAACTTTATGGGTAACTCATTAAGAGAGAACCACCTCGCTAGGGGAGCTAGACTCTTAGACTTGTATTACTTCGACAATGAGGTATGTCCCATGAACTTTGAACAAGGAAGGAATTTGGATAACTTGCTTATGGACAATGCTATAGAATGAACTAGAGTATGAAAGAATAAGAAACAACTCCTAAAAGCCTAATAGCCTCCTGATTATAAGTGTGGTGCACAACGCACCATAAGCAAGACTCTACTAGACACAATTTTGCAAATACCTTAGGACTATGAACCGTGCTTTGATACCAATTTTGTCATGACCCTCGCTGGGGACCTGGCCGTAACGAGCATTCCAAACCATAAAGGCTTAGGCATCCCTTCTCTATTTAGAAATCATACACACCATTCATACAATATAGTAAATTAGCAAAAAAACAAACCAAGATGAAAACATGGTCACTATCTTTTTCTTCAAATGAGGAATACAAAAAAAAATGAGCATGAAATATTCAAAATACCTGAAACTAGTCTGCAAAATATCTAACAACTGAAAATGACATTTGTCTGGGATAAGACCCTTAGTCAGACCAAAACAAAATAAAATATTAATGTTCCAAAAATAGGATTTACGGAATAAGAGAGGCTTACCAATTGTACACTTTTATCTGACAAATATACGGCTTAGCGGGACCTCAGAACTGAGCCTCAAACACTGAAATATAGGGGGTTAATACAAATGTACTGGTACATAGAGCAATCCCAAATAATCAACTTTTATACAGCATAAGTGAGAGAAATTTATAAAATATTTTTACATATGATATATGAAAATACATGGACATACTTAAAAGACTTTAACACACTTCTTTTGAAACCATAACCCAATATTTATTTATTTCTGATCTAGATGGTACACCCTATAATCTATAATTCCATAGGCTATATGGAATCCACCCTTGACTCCGCGGACAAGCCCCCAATCCAAGTTTTCCGCAAGGATTGGTGTGTCAGTAAAGGGGACACACAACATCACAAATCAGGGTGTCATAATCCTCAATCAAGTCAACATGTCATGGTATTGCACAAGATCATAAAGTAGGGCTCTTAACCATAGTCTCAAATTGGAACGACATAATACAAGGTACATAAGATCACATAGCAGGGTACCAAAGTCCCGTGTCAACCAATCACGATTTCCAGCATAGAGTCTCTTGGCTCGTGCTTTCTTTGGGTAACCATCTAACTCTTTTTATGCCCAATTTTTTAGTCTCCTAAAAACAAAATTCATTCTTAATAACAAATCTTTCTCATTCTATTAATGGCATATCACAACAGGGTATCGTCATACCCAGACTTGCAAGTCATTCATATCATATCAATTCCACAGCCCTTCTTATTCAAACATGTACAATTACCTCCAAAAGGTTTACCCATTCACACTAGAGTTCTCATTATCGAAATCACATGAAACTCATTTAAACACACTCTTTTTACGAATCTTGAAAACATAGTGGCCATTCCTACTATTCTACTCATGCGTAAAGATTAAGGAGACATTAAAAACTTAAGAGTTTCTCATCATTCACAAATCAGCCCCCGACATTAGTTATACATAAATTTCATGATAAAAAGAGTGTCTCTTAATTCATGATCGCAAAAATAATTCATAATTTATATCATTCAAGGTTCATAAATTTCATCATCGGGAGTGGAATTTCACAAGTTACATTCATAAGCCATCTTTCTATTTCAAATCACAAAAGCATGAGATTTATAAATCAAACTTATAGAAAACTCCATAACAATTTTCATAATTCCATTGAATTTATTTCACAATGACAATTTACCAAAACTCATAGTATATACATGTATATACATCTTTAAGGCTTGTAGAAATCGTAAAACATATACCCATGTAGTTTAGGATAGCCCCACGTACCTTATATTGATTAGTTTGAAGATTGAAATCCTAATCTTGAAACCTTTCTTGAGAATCTTGAATTGGAAGGCTTGAATTGTTGATCTTTGAGAAGAAAAAGTGAATCTTGTTCTTAGAGGTGGCTAGGGTTATCTTTTTTGAGAGAAAATTGGATAAAGAGGCAATTGATGCTTCTTGGGTCTGAAATTTTATGTTATGGACGGAATTTGGATAAGGGAAAGTGACCAAAATTCCTCTAGACCCATTAGAAATTGATTTATATTGTGAAATGGTTCCGTAATGTGTTGGTTGACGCATCACATCGCTATCGTGTTGGCCTACTGCCTCACACGGAAAATTTCATAACTTTTTGCTTGGTTATAGGATTTAGGAGAAATTGGTATCGTTGGAAAGCTAATTAAATTATTTAAAATTTGGTGGGTATTAAACTGCAAAATTCTATGTGTATCAAAAGTTATACATGTTCAGACCCTTGTAGAATCGAATATCAAACTTTGGACGAGTGAAGGATTATTAGCTCAACTTTGCTTTAAGCGATTTCTACAAACATTTTTCACCTCATAATCACTTCATATACTAGGATAAAGATCATGAAATATGAATTTAAATATAAACCATAGAATTAGAGCTTACACACGTAGGAATGACCGTTTGATTTCTAGCTAAAAATATAGGATGTTACAGTAGACCCAATAAAAGACCACGAATTATATAAAGACTCAAGGCCAAAAAGGAAAACATATAAGAGGATGTAGACCCATAATCAAGAACTACCAATACAAATCAAAGGTTGACTAAAATCATACCTATGGCTATTGTACTGGAACCTCCTACCTCATTTTCATCTGGTGGAACTTAATATTGAGAGCTGTCATCTCTTGGGGCAACTGATAAAGTATTTATTTATCTAAGCTATGAGCAATCCCTCCTATAGTAACTAAGTCCTCCATACCAAAATCAAATCAAAGAAGTCAGAACCTGCTGAACTAGGCCTAAAAGACCCTAAGAATTACCCCTATCTAACCCACTCCAAGCATAACCACAAAGATCTTAACCTTCATTATGCATATCACGATGATCATCAAATACCTAGGCCTTCTGGCCCATAAGACTTTTATATTTCCAAACAAACTCCTTAAAAAAATACTCGAGTAAACTAATCCCATGAAAGAGAAAGTGATCCAACTAGTCTGCCTTTTACAAAGGTCCTCCACCACTATCTATTTAGACCAACAAACTAAAAGAAAGTGAAGTCTACTCTATTAGAATCCATAAAAACCAACCTGTTCAACCTCTCACAACAACTAAGAAATAACCTATAAGTATCAAACCTAGCATCTCCATTAAAATGAGGTGGACCTAATTTATGAACTCTATATATCTAATTTGTTCATCTATGGACATAAAGGGAAATGTGAAGCAGCCCCTGACAATACCTTATTAACAATAGTAGAATAAGTTGTAGTCACATGTGAATCTGGAGTTTGAAGCATTGAAGTAGCATGCTGAATCAAATAGGAGCCACCCTCCAAAGAAAATCGTACAATTAAACCAAACAATCTTCAATCATAGGTATGGTCACAAATAGTATCTACAGTGGTCTTAACCCCTCATTAGACCTACCACAACTGGAAACTCTAGAACCTAAAGAGGTAACTCTAGGTTGAAATCTAACTTGTCTGAATATCCCGATCTAACCTCTCCCTTGAACCCTACTTCTTTCATGCACGAAGGCACGACCTCTAAATCTCTATCCATAGAAGAACACATGCTAACCATCTATGAGAGAATCAATAAGAAGTTTTTGAGTTATACAAAGTGATGTCGAGAATCACCATCTGAAATACTAAAGTATTTTAAACAACCTATAACCCACCAAATTATATAAATTTATCCTATCAGGGTAACCGAACACAATGGTTAACAAATTTATCAAATACTAGATAAGCATATTAATCTAGGTGAATCAACACTTTTTCTTTTATATTCAACAATATAAGAAGTCATTTATGAAGATAAATCACAAATGTAATATATCAGGCTAAATCAATTACAACCAACCTGTAATATAGAATAAATATAGGGTGAGTATGTGTATATATATCTGTGTGTGTGTTTGTTTGTTTGTGTGTGAATATATATATATATATATATAAGGAAATATCTCATTGTAATGACCCAAAAGTACACCCTGGGTATCACACGGTGCTCAAGACAATAAATAGCCCCAAGCTAACCACCTTAAGCCTACTTAACCTGCACTTATGCTAAGAGGAAATTGATATATATAGAATCTGAAGATAACTATGTTAATATCTTAAAGTCTTAAACTTGGAAATCTTGAAAACAAACACTTTTGAATCTAAAACAGAAAATAGTTGGACAAGCCTCTACTTCTAACTACAGAGCCACTAGGACAAGCTCCAACTAACTCGAACATAACAAAAATCAAATAACTAAAACATTTCATCAATATCATAATTTGATAAAAAGGGTCTCATGATATAAGGACTCACCAAAAGTTAACATATAGGTGGAGATGCTCGTAATCAATCATGCTACTAGAACTGAGCACTAGAACCTACATTATGAAACAACGTAGCACATAGACATATATGTGGATCAATACCTCTGGAATGTACTGAGTGTGTGGGTATGAATGCATAAGCAAAACAATAACTCAATATGCACATATACTTTCAAATAAATGCATGCTAAGTGTAAATGACTCACCTTGGGCTTGAATATAACAAAGACTGCAAAATTATAAACATGAGTAATGAAGCATAAGGATAAAATTTGTGAGCCATAACACTTAATTCTAAAAGCTTTACTTTTATTCTTTCTTAAGGAGGTTCTTCTAACCGACATAAACTATGTAAGCTACCATGGAGTCCAACATCTTACCCAGATTGAGAAAAGTTATTCTACCCTTGCCGTCGGAATAGAACCTTAAGTAATCACTACACTTAACCCATATTGGGACTTGAACCTATAGTGGCACGTAGATCTAGGGAATATAAACTCGTAATCATACCCAACTCGGTGCTAAATACTAATAACATATTACTTATATGCTCATACTTTAGGAAATCTATCTTAAAATAGTATAAGGGTTTATAGAATGAAAACCAGTTATGCTTCTCTTTCTTCAAATCATAATCAGGATGAACAAATATGGATTCCATATCTTATCTTAAGATCAAAATATCAATATTTTCTTTAAACCATGAGGATAGTAAATGATTGTAGATTTCAAGCCTTATCTTTAAATCAAAATATTCAAACTCTTCTTGTAAACATCGTGCTTAAACTTAAGTCTTAAAATCTCATGCTTTCTTTTATATAACTTGAAATAAAATATCATGCTTAAAAAATACATAGAAATAATTCATCAATTTAACAAACTTCAAGCCAAAATATTGGAATCATCTCATAGTAGTAATAATGTAAATCAAAGCATGCATAAAAAGGGGTATTACTTGTGCAAATCAGTCTTTACATCACATGATGATATTATAACTCAAAACTATGAAGGTTAGGTATTAACCCTAATAGAAATTTATGTAAATTCAACTTTAAACAAGTTTTGGGCACAAGGATGAAAGAGTATCCCTGTTTATAAACCCCACATACTATAATATCCCAAAAAATCCTAACTAATATTAGTATCACGTTTCAAGATCATGCATAGTATATCATGGTTATTTTATAGTTTTATGAGCAATTTACATGTATGTTAAGTCTTCAAATAACTCTCAGCTATCATACGAATCAAAAAATTCCTTATCGATTGAATTCTTAGGAAGGATATTTCTATAGTCAACTTCGAATGAGAATATCTCTCATTATACTATGAATTTATGATCTCATGACCTACCAAAAGATACATAATTGAATTATATTTCCAACGATACCAATTTATCCTAAATCCAATATTATATCAAGGAGTTATGCCCATTTTACTCTGGCATATCAGGCTGGGAAACTGAGTGACTACATTCATGACAAACTGTCACGCCCGTGATGGCCTATCACCAATGTCATCAACCTTAACTAGAAAACCAAGATTTCACTTTTTTGTGATGATAATTAATGATGACCTATCACCAGTATGACGATTTATCATGAATGTCGTTAGCTATTTTTCCCAGCAATAGAGGGATGTTTTAGTAAGGGCATTTTGTTATTTTTCCTTTACTTCCCATGACTTATAACCCTCAAAGATCATATTATCTTGCATTATATTTAGTTAAACATCTCAAAAAAATCTCTCTCATACACTCTCAACCACAAGATTAGGGTTCTCTCAAGATCATCTCCTCAAGAACAAAATCATTCTCTTCCAAAGGGGTTAAACCCTAGTCAATAAAAATCAAGAACAAGCCTAACGATTTCTTCAAGAACCTTCAAGAAACATTAGATATCTTTCAAGATCAAGATTTAAGGTATCCATAGTGTTTACCCATGGATCCCTTTCATCCATAGAGCTTAAGAATCATATTTTAAATTATAAATTATGATTTCCTTGTTGTGTTATGGCTATAATCATGTTGATGATTGTTGTTTGGATTCAAGGTTGTATCTTGATGTGTTTTTCATGAAGTATGTGAGTAGGTTAGTTGAAACCCATGAATTTTGGATGGATTAAGATTGTCAAACTAATAAATATACCTATGCCCAAAGTTGTGCATGTAAGGTGTTTGATGAAATGCCAAGAATGATAGAATCCATGTTTTTATGACTTAATAGTGCTTAAATGACAAGACAATGTTCTATGCTTTATGATTCCACATGAACTCTACATTATTGTTGTGTGTTATTCTTGTGATATGGAATGAGCATAATATTAAAGCAATGCGAGTATATACATGTTGTGCGCATCCCCATCCATGTATAAAATGTTGACAACCAAGTGTAGTATGAAATCCCCTACTTATGATATAGTGAATTGTGGACTCTATTCTTATAATCACGTAGTTATGTGTGTCAGCTTCCTTCCATAGAGTCCTGGCGGTACTTGTACCGGAAATAATATAGTTGTGTGCCTAGTGCCATGGCATGTTATCACGATACTCTCAGTCAAGCCATGGTCTATAGAATTGAGTTAGTCATATGACTCAAGAAAACTCATAAATCTCAGCAGTCTCAGTAGTTCAGTAACCTCAGTACTCAATAATCTAAGTGATCTCAGTAACAACAGTATTCCTAGCGATCTCAGTAATTTTAGTACTCTCAGTAAGTCCTCAGAACTCAGTACGTTCCTTCAGTCAAGGGAACTCAGTAAACTTAGTTTAGCTCCGCTAAACAACACCACTAGTATCAGTTTAGTTAATCAGTATCGATTCATCTAATCAGTTCAGTTCAATAATTCAGTTTAACTCAGTTATCCAATTCAGTGTCTTTTAGATGGGAGTAGGATTCAGCACCGAGTGAGCCTAGAAATGTGGACTCAACCACTAGAAAGGACGGAGATCCTTAGAAGCAATCCCTAAGTTCCAGAATTACGTAGATAGCATAGGTACGAGATGTCACCCATTAGATAGGACTGGCATACTCAGGGGTCACCCGTTAGCATATTTATATCTATATGACTGATCTCAGGAGTTACTCGCTTGATTAGGACTTACTCCACAGAAGTTATTTTTACTATTAGCGCAATACTGACACCCTTACATTCAGGATAGATATTAGACCCTAGTCAGCTTAGCATGGGGCATGTCGGTTAGATGAATGAATCCAATAGTTTAAGTTACAGATTCAGGACTATCAGATATAGTCAACCCAGTTTAGTATTACAGATTCAGTACTGTTAGAGACAGTCAATTCTTATCATTATAAATAGACTTCCAAATCACCCATTAGGAAGGACTGATCTCAACTATAGTTAAACAGTATCAGAATTATCAGATTTAAATACCACCCGCTAGATAAGACTGATCTCAAATTCATTTACTCCATATAGAACGAAACTCAAATAGTTCCATCAGAACTTAGACTATTAAATACAGTTGTTTAGTATCAGTTATATCGGTCTTATCAATCATCACAGTTATATCAGTTATGTCAATTGACATGGATTATGTTATCAGTATTCAGTTTCAGGAATGTTAGACATAGTCAATCTGACCAGTTCTTCATAATTCAAACTGTCAGAAACAGTAATTCATCTATCCAATATACCAGTATCAGTAAAGTCATGACATCAGTATTCAGACTCAGTAGTCAGTATCATCACGAGTTTAGTTATAGTTGCTTATGCATGTATCTATTCTCACATTCATATTAGTCAACATTGTTTATGCATAACCCTTTGCATTTAGCCTACCTCACTCTTATACTCAGTACATTCAGATGTACTGACGTATCTGCGATATAGTGCTTTTTCTTATGTTACACCATAGGCTCAGAGGCATGTGTTCCAGATCAATAGTAGCATTCCAGTCGCAGAGTTACAGTGAGTCCTCATCTATTTAAGGATGATATTATTTTATTTTATTTATTATTCAGTTCAGTTTTGGTAGACGGAGTTAGTTGGAGCCATGTTCCTTCAACTCCTTACTCAGACAGTATTAAGAGGCTTTCAGATTAGTTCAGATTTGATTTAGACTTTAGTTATTTTGGGGTATTTTCCACCCATATGGATATTACGTTTGTCAGACATTTTATTCAGTTGAACCTTATGGATTATTTTTTATGTTTTTCTGCATTATTATGTCATATATTGTAGTGTGCAGGTACAAATATCAGTCATGGGTTAGCTTGTGGTCCTTCAGGGTCATAAGCACCGTGTAGCATTTCAGTTTAGAAAATCAGGGTGTTACAAACTTGGTATCATATCCTAAGGTTCTTTAGAGTTCTAGGCAGTCTAAAAGCCACATCTAGTAGAGTCTTGTACATGTGTGTGTTGTGCACCACACTTATGTGCAGGAGGCTATAAGATGTTTTAGGAACAGTTTCCCTTCTTTCAGTATTCATGTCGTGCCAGTGAGCATAATCTCAAGTCACTCTCAGTCTAATCTATTTCTCCCTTTCTTCTATAGAACATGCCTTCTAAAAGAAAAAATGGGAATCAGTCAGCCCCTCATCCTGAAGACTCTTTTGGCAATCATGTTTCTCATGCGGAGTTCAGGACCACATTCACCACTTTTACTTAGTCAGTTGCTGCCCAGAATGAATGACCAGCTATCATTCCAGCTAATTCAGTGGCTAATTTAGATATAGCTAGAATTCGGGACTTTACCCAACTAAATCCTCCTTCTTTCATGGGTTTTAAGTAAGATGAGGACCCACAGGAATTTTGAGATCATATTTAGAAAATGATAGATATTATTGGGGTGACTACAGTTGAAAGTGCTGAGTTAGCTATATATCAATTGCAGAATGTGGCTTATACTTGGTACAAATAGTGGAAGTCGGAAAGGTTAGATGATGCAGGTTCTATAGAGTAGGGTGTGTTTGCCTCTGCTTTTCTTGATAGATTTTTCCCGCTAAAGCTTAGAGAAGCTAAGGTGCTAGAGTTCATCAACCTCAGGCATAGCAGTATGATAGTGAAAGAGTATCTCTCAGGTTTACTTAATTAGCCAAATATGCCCCTCATGTGGTTGCAGACAGTAGAGCCAAGATTAGTAAGTTCGTATTAGGGGTGAACAATAGTGTGGTAAATGAGAGAAGATCTGCCTTGTGGAATAGTGATATGACTTTAGCCATACTTATGACTCATGCTCAGTAGATAGAGAAACAGAAGATTAAACTGAGGGAGAGAAAGAGTAAAAGAGCAAGGACAGGTAGTTTCAGCTTTGCTCAGCCTAAGTCATAGGGTGGTAACCGTTTTCAGCATAGTCAGAAGTTTTTAGCCTCAGCTCCATCCTCATATAGTGCACCAGCACCTAAGTCCAGATATGACCATCATGATTAAGCGCCAGGCTTTGAGGCCCAGGGTAGTGAGAGTAGAAGTCTTACTTATCCGCTTTGCAAAGAGTGTAGTAAGAAACACCTAGGTGCATGCAGGAAGAGTAGTGATGTATGCTTTGGGTATGGTAAGATAGGCCATAGGCTTCAAGAGTGTAGAGTTCTAGCATAGAGGGGTAAAGATTTGTGTCAGCAAGGCATCAAGAGTGGTCAGCGTCAGAATAGACTTTATGCACTCCAGACCTATCATAATCTGAAAAGTTTCCCTGACCTAGATTCGGGTACGTGACCAGTCTTTCATGTTTATGGTATGCATTGTTAGATCTATTTCTCTGATTTGGACATATGTTTCAGCATGATTTAGTTGTTAAAACTAGTAAGTCAGTTTAGCAATCAAGCAGTTAGATTTGTATAGTTTGTTTCTCATCCTTGCATCTATTCATGCTTTCGAAGATCTCAGGGAATGTAACTATTCCAAGTAGAACCTCCTAGTAGTTTCAAGTTCAGTTCAGTTCATGCATCATGCATTAGTCCCAGACTCCTGAGGTTCAGTTATAATCTAGTTTGTAGATGCCTTGTGCATCGCCTCAACTTCCTCAATATCTCAGCACTGTCAGTCCAGCATCCTTCAAGGGACATAGTGTCCTAAGGTGGAGATACACTATAGCCCCTAAACTTTCATGACTTAAACATGTCATTTTCTTTGATGAATCTATCTTGGAGGAAGTGTTACTTATGAGCCAACCCTCTAGCTCCAAAACTCAGTAGTGATCCATGTACTCAATAAATCAATTTAGTCCACGATACGATACTCTATCCATGTCATGCAATGCAGACTCAATTCTGTTCATGTATCATGTTCCAGACTCAGTTATGTTCTTATGTTTTCCGCTCATGCATATTGAGTGATTAATCTCAGACTCATCGATATTTTCAGTTCAAGGTGACAGTTTTCTTTGATCTTACTCGTTCCCATGTTCAGATTTTAGTACCGAACTTTGTATTTAGTTCCATGCTTAGTTTTCAGTTCAAACTTGGTACCTTTACCATTGCATGTTCAGCCGCATGTTCCTGAGCCCATTAAGTCATATATTCATACGTCAGATATATGTGATCAGCTTATCAGTACTTTCTATCATGCATTCATGTATCATGTCAGTCATATAATCATACATCAGATATGCATGGATTCAGCTCATTAATTAGGCATCAGATATGCATTTATTATGAGAAACTCAGTTCATCAGAACACTCAGTCGTGCATTCATTAATCAGTTACTCATGCATCAGATATGCATGTTCAATATAATGTATTCATTTTATCAGTCATGTCAGCCTCGAAACCATGTTTCAGAAGTGTATGTATTGTACACACTTCATTTGATCTTTTTTTCCATCTCAATCATTCTCATTCAAGGATGAATGTTCCCAAGAGGGAGATATTGTAATACCCAAAAAATCAAAACCAATATTAGCTCCACGTTTCAAGATTATACATAGTACATCATGGTACTTTAATAGTTTTATGAGCAATTTACGTGTATATTAAGTCTTCAAATAACTCCCAGCTATCAAACGAATAAAAACATTCCTTATCGATTGAATTCTTGGGAAGGATATTGCTATAGTCAACTTCAAATGAGCATATCTCTCGTTAGACAATGAATTTTTGAGGTCATGACCTACCAAAAGATAGATAATTTAATTATATTTCCAATGATACAAATTTCTCCTAAATCCAATATCGGAGCAAGGAGTTATGCCTATTTTACTCCAGTATGTCAGCTGGGAAATTGAGTGACGATATTTATGACAAGCCGTTACGCCCGTGACTGCGTATCACCAATGTTGTCAGCCCTGGGCAGATTTTCACCCCCAGTGATGACATTTTTTGAGTGTCCGTCATGCCCATGACGGCCTATCACCAATGTAGTCAACCTTAACCAGAAAACCAAGATTTCACTTTTTTGTGACGATAATTCGTGATGACCTATCACCAATATAACGGCTTGTCACAAATGTCGTTAGCTACTTTTCCCAGCAATTGAGGGACATTTTAGTAAGGGTATTTTGGTTATTTCCCTTCACTTCCAATGATTTATAACCCTCAAGGAGTGTATTATACTTTATTCTCTTTAGTTAAACATCTAAAAAAAAGCTCTCTCATACACTCTCAACCACAAGATTAGGATTTTCTCTCAAGATAATCTCCTCAAGAACAAGAACATTCTCTCCCAAAGGGGTTAGACTCTAGTCAATAAAAATCAAGAACAAGCCTAAGGATTTCTTCAAGAACCTTCAATAAACATTAGATCTCTTTCAAGATCAAGCTTTAAGGTATGCGTAGTGTTTATCCATGGATCTCTTTCATCCATGGATCTCAAGAATCATATTTTAAATTATAAATTGTGATTTCCTTGTTGTGTTATGGCTATAATCATGTTGATGATTGTTGTTTGGATTCAAGTTTGTATCTTGATGTGTTTTTCATGAAGCATGTGAGTAGGTTAGTTGAAACCAATGAATTTTGGATGGATTAAGATTGTCAAATTGATAAGTACACCTATGCCCAAAGTTTTGCATGTAAGGTGTTTGATAAAATGCCAAGAATGATAGAATCCATGTTTTTATGACTTAATAGTGCTTAAATGACAATCCCATGTTCTATTATTTATGATTCTAAATGAACTCCGCGTTATTGTTGTGTGTTATTGTTGTGATATGGAATGAGCATGATATTGAAGCAACGCGAGTATATACATGTTGTGTGCATCCCCTTCCATGTATAAGATGTTGAGAACCAAGTGTAGTATGAAATCCCTTACTTATGATATTGAGAATTGTGGACTCTAATCTTATGATCAAGTTAGTCATGTGTGTCAGTTTCTTTCCATCGAGTCATGGGGGTACTTGTACCTGAAATAATATAGTTGTGTGCCTAGTGCCATGTCATGTTGTAACGATTCTCTCAGTCAAGCCATAGTCTATAGAATTCAGTTAGTCATGTGACTCAGGAAAACTCAGAAATCTCAGTATCTCAGTAGTTCAATAACCTCAGTACTCAATAATCTCAGTAACAGCAGTATTTCTAGCGATCTCAGTAATTTCAGTACTCTCAGTAAGTCCTCATAACTCAGTACATTCCATCAGTCAAGAGAACTCAGTAAACTTTGTTTAGCTCCACTAAACAATACCACTAGTATCAGTTCAGTTAATCAGTATTACTTCAGCTATCTAGTTCAGTTTAGTTATTTAGTTTAGCTCAGTAATCTAGTTCAGTGTCTTTCAGATGGGAGTAGGATTTAGCACCGAGTGAGCCTAGGGATGGGGACTCAACCACTAGAAAGGACGAAGACCCTTAAAAGAAATCCCTAAGTTCCAGAACTATTTAGCCAGTGTAGGTACAAGATGTCACCCGTTAGATAAGACTGCATACTCAGGGGTCACCCGTTAGCACATTTATATGTATAGGACTGATCCCAGGAGTCACCCACTAGATTACGACTGGCTCTATAGTAGTTGTCTTTACTGGTGGTGTGGTACTAGCACCCTTCCATTCAGGGCAGAGATTGGACCCCAGTCAGCTTAGAATAGGGCATGTCAATTATATGAATAGATCCCACAGTTTTAATTACAAATTCAGGACTGTCAGATAGAGTCAACGAATCGTACACCCTCTAGGTGGGCATCACATGGCCAATCTCACACCCTTCAAGTGGGTGTCGCATGGCCAATCGTACACCCTTTCCAGTGACATCTTGTGATTGTCATGCGACGTACGACCTTTGCATGGCCATAACATTATGCTCGGGTATCTAATTTAGGCAAAATTGTTATCGTTGGAAATCTAATTAAATTATCTACAATTTGGTGGGTCTTAAGCTACAAAATTCCACATATGTAAGAAGTTATATATGTTTAAAGCTGCCCTTTGAGGAATCGAACACGATGGTTTGTCCAAATGATAAGTTCTTAGCGTACTTTGATCTAAGGGATTCTTATGGACATTTTCCTACCTTATAAGCTCTCTTCAAACTAGGCTAATGATCCTTAAACATGTATTCCAAAATGAATCATGAGATTTGAGTTTACACACGTGGGAACAACAGTTTGATTTCTAGCTTAGAAACATGCAAGTTGTTACATTATCTCCCCTTTGGGATCATCGTCCTTAAATGAAATTATTAGGATGGAGCACTAAAAAGTTTGAAATCATACACTAAACACTTACGAGATGAACCTTGATCAAGTGACCAAATCTAAAACATGATACATGGGTAGAACAGAACTTCATGAATGCATGTTATGACATGAGGACAATCATATAGCTAAGATAGAGAACGAGCGAGTGTATTTAGGAGAAACTATTACCTCAAGCTGAGTTTGAATTTATAAGGGAGAAATGGGGATACTTGAATCGCATATCTTCTTCTATCTCCCAAGTAGCTCCCTCTACGGACTGATTTCGCCATAGAACTTTAACCAAAGGAATTTCTTTATTCCTTATCCTATGAATTTGACGATCAAGGATCTCAACTGAGACTTCTTCGTAGGAGAGGATATCCTTAATATCCAAGCTTTATAAAGGAACAACAGAGACCTAATCACCAATATATTTCTTTAACAAAGAAATATGGAATATAGGATACACTAATGCCAAGTCTACAGGCAACACTAACTCATAAGCTACCTTCCCAAAATGACTCAAAATTTGGTAGGGACCAACATAGCGGGGATTGAGCTTCCCCTTACAAATCTCTTCACTCCTTTTATAGGAAAAATTTTCAAATAAACCAAGTCACTAACCTCAAACTCAAGATCCCTTCTCTTCACATTTGTATAAGATTTTTGATGACTTTGGACTATCTTTAGCCTCTCTCAAATTAACTGAACTATCTCCGTAGCTTCAAGTACCATGGATGGCCCTATAAAATCAACTTCACCCACTTCAAACCAAATAATAGGTGATCTACATCTCCTCTCATAGAGAGCCTCAAAAGGAGCCATTTGAATACTGGAGTAATAACTGTTGTTGTAAGCAAACTCAATCAAAGGTAAGTGGTTATCCCAACTACCCATGAAGTCTATAACACACGCCCTCAACATTTCCTCAAAATTCTAAATGGTCCTCTCTACATGACCATTTATCTAAGGATGGAAAGTTGTACTAAGATGAACTTGGGTAATAAGACCCTTCAGAAAAGCCTTCTAACTGTTAGAGGTAAAATGGGTACCTCTATCTGAAATAATAGACAATGGGACTCCATGCAATTTCACCAACTCTCTAAGATAAAGCCTGGCATACTCTTCAACTAAGTATGAAGTAAAAACTGGAAAGAAATAGGCTGATTTGGTCATTTTATCTACAATAACTCAAGTCAAATTATGCTAACAATACTTACGAGGAAACCCTATCACAAAATCCATATTTACCACCTCCCACTTCTAAGTGGGGATGCTAAACTCCTGAAGTTTACCACTAGGCCTTTGGTGCTCAATCTTTACCTACTGACAATTCAAACACTTAGCCATAAACTCTGCAATATCTTTCATTACACCACTCTACCAATAAATTTCTCGCAAATCATAGTACATCTTGGTAGCTCCTGGGTAGATAGAGTACCGCACATCATGAGCTTCTGTCAATATTCATTGTCTCAAATCATCAATACATAGAGCACATAGACTATCTTGATAATGAAGAACACCATATCCCCATTGGGAGAAAACTTCTACCTTCTGATCTCTAACCACCTCTTTCAACCTAACCATATAGGATCCCTTCTTTTACTTCAGCAACAAATGAGGATTCTGAACCATTATGTACCCCCGTACTACCTTTGGCTGAATCAACTAATCGAACTCCTAACCTAGACAGCAGATAAACCTCCCAAACTAACTCCTTGATATCCTTCTCAACATGGGAAACACTACCCATACACAATCTGCTAAGGGCTTCTGCCACTACGTTGGCTTTACCCCCAATGATACACATGCTCATATTGTAGTCTTTTAACAACTCAATACATTTCCTCTGATGAAGATTTAGGTTTTTTTGCTTAAATGCATACTGTAAACCCTTGTGATCTATTAAACATCAACATAAACCCCATACAAATAATGCCTCTAAATTTCAAGTCAAAGACAACCGTTGCCAACTTAAGATCATAGGTCAGATAATTCTTTTCATGAGGTTTAAGCCATCTAGAGGAATGGGCTATGTCCTTACCTATCTATATCAAAACACAACCCAGACCAACTCTAAAAGCATCATAAGTTTCTGAGAACCCATCAGGGCTATCTGGCAAAGTCAAGACTGGCAGAAGTAAGTCAAGTCTTAAACTCCTGAAAACTCTTCTTGTAAGAATCTAAACACTGGAATTTGATCATATTCTATGTTAGCCTAGACATAGGGGAAGAAATAGAAGAAAACCCTTCGATAACCCGTCGATAATAGCCATCCAAACTCAAGAAACTTCTAATATCGAATGAAGAGATGGTTCTAGGCTAGTTTCTCACTGCTTTGATCTTTTGAGGATCAACTCGAATACCATAAAAAAATATAATGTGGCCAAGGAAAGCTATTATTCTCAACCAAAATTCACATTTACTGAACTTAGAAAATAGTTGATGGTCTATAAGAGTCTGCAACACAACTCTCAGATGGTCTGCATAATCATTTTAACTATAGGAATAGATAAGAATATTATCAATGAAGACTATGACAAACATATCCAAGTACTACTTGAACATCCTGTTCATCAAGTTAATGAATGTTGCAGGGGGATTTGTTAATCCAAAATACCAAAATAGGAATTCAAAGTGATAATACTGAGTTTTAAAGGCTGTCTTTGGAATGTCACATTCTCTGACTCTAAGCTGATGATAGCCAGATCTGAGATCTATCTTACAGAAATAAATTGCACTTAAAGATGTTCGAATAAGCCATCAATCCTGGGAAGAGGATATTTTTTCTTGATTGAAACTTTGTTCAACTAGCTATAGTCGATGAACATTCAAAGAGAGACATCTTTATTGAAAAGGACTGGAGTGCCCCACAGACAAACACTTGGTCATATGAAACATTTATCTAAAAGGTATTTAAGCTACTCTTTTAAATCTTTAAGCTCGAATGGAGGAATATGATATGGAGGAATAGAGATGGGCTGAGTATTAGGGAGAAGGTCAATACCAAATTTTATCTCTCTATCTGGATATACCCCTAATAACTCATCAGGGAAAACCTCGGGAAACTCATAGACTACACATACAGAGTGAACTATTGGAGCTTCAGACTTAGTAATCTTGACTCAAACTAAATGATAGATACACCCTTTTGATATAACTTTTCTGTTCTTAAGATTAGATATGAAACAACTTTTGGGAGACACAGAAATACCTTCCCATTCAAAGACTGCCTTATCAGGAAACTAAAGCTTCACTACACGGGTGCAATAATCTACTGATGCATAACATAAATGGAGCCAATCTATGCCTAAAATAATATCAAAATCTACTATTTCAAACTCTATTAGGTCTGCTAGAATTTTTTTTATAGAGAACAATGATAGGACACTTCTTATAGACTTGTATGGAAATAACTGACTCACCCACTAGGGTGGAAACTAAGTAGGGCTTAGAAAGTTCTTATGGTCCTATCCTAAAACTTACTACAATCAAGGGGGTCACATAAGAGAGATATGATACTAGATCTAACAACACATATGCATCAAGATTAAAGACACAAAGCATACCAAGAACCACATTTTGTGAACTCTCCTGCTCCTGCCGGATGGTAAAGTATACAACTGATTCTGGCATTGACCACCACCAGTAGTAGATGATGTGCCCTGGGAAGGAACTAGGTGACCTGGATGAGCTGGTGCATTAGTAATCTGAGTGTGAAGATGAACATCCCTACTTACCTGGTTATCATATAAACACTCCTTGATTTGGTGTCCTAGAATTCCACACCCATAACAACCCCTTTTACCTAGAAAATACTTACCCGGGTGAATCCTACCACACTTACGACATGTCGGATAACTAGGTCTTCCTCCCACACTGCCCTGAGACCTGGAATTAGAAGTCCTGTCCCACTACTCCTACTTAGTCCTGGGTACAAGGGCACTAGCCAAAAATGGCATTGGTACTGATGAATGACCTTGAAACTATGAATGATTTCCCCCTCCCGACCTTGGTTGACCATACTCAAATTGTCCAATTCTAGCCTTCTTGTTTTTCTTCTCTCTTTCTTTCAACTTTTCTTCCTCAATATGTTGAGCATAAGTTATCAACCTAGCAATATCTATGTCCCCAATGAACATGGAAGTTCTACACTCCTTGACTACTAAATCAAATACTCAGTAACAAACTTACTCCTATGAGATCTAGGGTCATCTACCAACTCGGAAGAATACTTAGACAACAGAGTAAACTTAAGGCAGTACTCCTTCACTATCATAGAGCCCTACATTAGGTTCATAAACTCCTCCACTTTAGCTTTTCTCATCTCACGCTGATATAACCAGACAAAAAATGTATCTTGAAATACTTGCCAAATCATAGGAGTTGCATTCTCACCTCTACCTTTCCTCCACAAAACAACCTAACCATAAGCAATATCCTTCAACCTATAGGATGCCAATTTTACACTCTCCTCCTTAGTAACAAGCATAATCTAAGTGATCATTCTTACCTCATCAATGAAAAGTTACAGATCCTCATCCATCCTTGACCCACGAAACTCAGGTGGGTTCATTCTCATGAAATCATTAATCTTAGTTGCAGCTAGATTATTGTTTTTCTAAAGTGGGACTATCGCTTGGGGTTTTCCATGAACATTTGCATTCATATCTTGGGCCAACGCTTGAAAAAAAGTCTAAAATATAGCATAAGACACATTCTCATTCAGAGGGTCAGAATGCATGGGTGGTTGGTCACCATTTCTGCATGCATTGCCTCGGTGAGGAGGCATATTATGTCACATAAAAGAACGAGTTAAAGAAGATAGATACAATGGTAATTGCAATAGATCATGAAAGAAATGATAATTACTAACTCGATCCGGAGCCTCTTGCTCATAAATGTGGCGCGCTTCACATCTATGATCAAGACTCTATGTAACACAAATTATCTGACTCCCTAGGACTCTTTAAAACTGTAGGCTCTGATAAAAAGTTCGTGACTCCCCAAAATTATACCCTAGGCATCACACGGTGATCAAGACTATGAATAGCCCAAAGCTAACCCCTTTAATCCTACCTAACTTGGAACTTATGCGAAGAGTAAACTGACATATATAGAATCTTAAGATAATTATGTTAATATCTTAACTAAAAGTCTTAAACTTTTAAATCTTGAAAACAAATACTTTTGAATATAAAATAGAAAATAATCGAACATACCTTTACTTCTAACTAGAGATCCATTGGGACAAGACCCAGCAGACCCAAACTTAAAAGAAATAAAATTACTATAATACTTTATCAATATAACAGTCTGATAAAAAGAGTCCTTAAACCATGAGGACTCACCAAAATTTGGGATGCAGGTGGAGATGCCCGCAGTCAATCACACTACTGAAACTGATCACCAAAACCTATATTTGAAGCAATGTAGCACATAGACATCTATATAGATCAGTACCTCTGGAATGTACTGAGTATGTGGGGGTGAATGCATAAGAAAAACAATAACTCAATATGCATATATACTCATGTTAAGTGTAAATGACTCACCCTGTTATTGAATATAACAAAGATTGCAAAATTACAAATATAGTAATGAAGAATAAGGATAAACTTTGTGATCCATAACACTTATATGCTCATACTATAGGAAATCCACCTTAAAATAGCATAAGGGTTTATATAATGAAAACCGATTATGCTTCTCTTTCCTTAAATCTTAATCAGGATGAACAAATATGGATTTCATATCTTATCTTAAGATCAAAATATCAATCTTTACTTTAAACCATGAGGATAATAAATGATTGTGGATTTCAATCCTTATCTTGGAATCTAAACATTCAAACTCTTCTTGTAAACTTAGTGCTTAAACTTAAGCCTTAAAATCTCATGCTTTCTTTCATATAACTTGAAATACAATATCATGCTTAAAACTTACATAGAAATACTTCAACAATTTGACAAACTTCAAGCCTAAATATTAGAATCATTTCATAGTAGTAATAATGTAAATCAAATCATGCATAAAAGGGGTATTACTTGTGCAAATTAGTCTTTACATCACCTGATAATATTATAACTCAAGACTATGAAGGTTAGGTATGAACCCTAATTGCAATTTATATAAATTCAACTTTAAATCAAGTTCTGGGAACAAGGATGAAAGATTATCCTTGTTAATAAAACCCACATGCCTTGTTTGGACGAATCCTTGGAGAGAACTTTGAATATGGAACTTAACTTCTTGATTCTTAAGAGATGGCACTAAGATTTTGTTCTTGGGAAGAGGGGAAGGGTTTTGAAGTCACTTTCTGAATCTTCGGGGGTGATGGGAGTGGAAATAATATGTTTAAAAACTTCTTATAATGTTTAGGAGTGATTAAGGATGGTTTAGGGGTTTGTAAAAACTTCAACACCCATGATTTAAGTCAAAATGGAGAACCTTTGGCACTGTGAAATCGCCATGCAATGCACACCCAATCGCACACCCTCCAGGTGGGTGTCGCATGGCAAATAGCACACCCTTCAAGTGGTAATGTTATTATCAATTGCACACCCTTTCCAGTGACCTTTTTGATTGTCATGCGACGAATGATCTTTGTATGGCCATAACTTTTTGCTCGGGTATCAGAGAAAGGAAAAATTGGTATAGTTGGAAAGCTAATCCAATTATATTAGTAGGTCTTATGCTACAAAATTCCACATATCTAAGAAGTTATATACGTTCAAAGCTGCTCTTTTACAAATCAAGCACCAAGGTTTGGCTGAATCAAAGGTTCTTAGCTCAATTTGCTCTAAGGGATTCTTATGGACATTTTCCCACCTTATAAACTCTCTATACACTAGTCTAGTGATCATGAAACATGCATTCCAATACGAATCATGGGATTTGAGTTTTCACACGTGGGAAAAACGGTTCAATTTCTAGCTTAAAAAGATGCAAAGTGTTACACTTATGCTAACAAAAGGTGCTACACAAATTTCTATCCATTTAAGTCACTGTCATACCCCACATCTCATAATACCATAACCTCCTAACCAATATAAGAAGAAATAATATACTGTAATGAAATAAAATGAATACTCAAACATAATATCATAACAAGGTGCTATCACATTAATACAATACAGGAGTAATTACTAACACAATACCAAACCACAGAAGAAATGTCATGCAATATAAATGATGTAATGTAATATAGTTGTGATAATGGGATGATGATGAATGTTTTGAAAGTTACCACGGAACTTTTCGTATACACCCACCAAGCCTCATTGCTCACAAGTAAGACTCATGGGAGGTTTGCAACTTATATATGTTTTATAATCTCAATCTCATGTCTCAAATCAATCTTACCAGAACATCTTTTGGTATAGGCATTTTATAAAGTGCCTTATTTTCATAGAAAAATTAGAATGTCTTAGTGGTACGAATATCTCATGAGTATATATGCATGCTATGAGGATGTAATGCTCACAACCAATCTATGTGAAGATCCAAATTCATTCAATACATGTATAAGTGAGCTTAGAATTAAGTCAATGTATCAAAAATACATGATATTAGTTTCTACTTAACACTAAAATAATAAATAGTCATGTAGTCATCGATATTATCTTTTCCAATCTCTCAACTTAGACATCACTATAATGGATATGAAATTAATTCAAACATAAGGACTAAAATGTCAAGTCAAGCCCCAACTCAGGAAACACAATACTAAATAAGACATTTAAGGCATAAAACATGACCACTAACATCAAGTCAAGGCCATACTCGGGCATTACAAAAAGATATCCTGTCAAATGAAAAGCAATATACATATAAACCCCCACTCAGACTCATGATCATGAAGAATTACTCAAGTCCATAATAATGCTCACATAAGCCCACATGGATACACAAAACAAATCACAATCCCCAAAATAATTAATTATGAAACTACCCAAACCTAGATTTCTCCATTCATTAAGTCTCATAAACTATTACAAGTCTATTCATACACTAAGTATGCTATAAAACATCAATCATTCAATTGATAATGATGATACTAAAATATTTACCCTCTTTTAAGGCACTAAGCCATAATAATTACAATAAAGTTCACTAAAAAGACCTAAGCTCTAAAATAGACATCCAATCTCAATTATTCGAGGAACACTATGTTATCTATCTACACTCTACTCTAAGGATATTTAACAATGGTGATACTAACAAATTAGGAAAATAATCCAACTACAATCCATTAAAAACTATGGTACCCATAAATGCTTATCATTTCACCTAAGCAGGACCTTCAATCCTAAGCAATTCAAAAAATATAACAAACAAGCATATAATATATAAACACTTTAGAAAAAGTCAAGGTACGTCTTAACTTTCCTTTATAGTAGATCTGCAAGCCCAAGTATAGTTCAAAGCCTCAATCAGAATCTCAACTCTCCATAATAAATACCAAATGCATCCAATCTAGCCAAATATGTCATCTATAAGTCAAAAGGAAGCTAATAATACTCAAATTGACCCTATTTAAGATGGGTCAAAGATTGGTTCAAAAAATGAGTTTAAAAATGAAAGGAGTAAAACTAGAATTTTAATTACGAATAATGCTCCCAATATTCAGAGGAGTCTACAGTTAAATACCCAATAAAAATGAGAAGAAATCATCCCTTGAATTGTAGGAAAACCAATTTACACTTAAACGGGTAAACACCTCAAATCACATTAAAAAAAAAACTTGCTTTTAAAGATGGATTTGTAAGTAAATTAGTGTGGAAAGGAAAATACATGATTAGGAAACTTACCCACTAAAGAAATTGTGAAAACTCCTTTAAAATTGCCTTAATCAGAGCTCTAAAGTCTAAAAATAGAGAAAACATGATATAGGGTCGAAAATGGAATTAATATTCTGTATAGATCCCCTGGCCTTTGCGAACGTGAGCCCTTAGTCAAGATCGCGAGGTTTCTCGACCTAAGCCTTGAGAATTCAAGCTCCAAGGCTACAAACGCAGAGAGAAATTACTTAACACTTTGTAAAAATGAGCCTCGTTTTGCAAATATGAGCCTCGTTTTGTAAATATGGAGATAAGGATAATAGATCTTCGCAAATGCAAAGAAGAAGGGATCTTACACCAAATGATAGCTAAAAAACAACAAGGGCACAAGTCAAAGTTCTCTGAGCGAACCTTTTAGATCATCGATATCCCATAAAAATAAGCCAAAAATGCTACTAGGCTAATTTTGATGTTTTAGAATTAATGGCAACATAGGGTTTCTTGGTAAGGATCATTTTAAAAAAATTAAACCTTGGAAACCCTTTCATACCAAATTGACTACTTTCCAAATAGAGTCTTGAAATGTAAAATAACATCTTGAGACCTGAGCTAACCACGCTGCTAATCCAAAATTGACAATTTAGAGCTAATGGAATTGTAAAAATCATCACCTAAGGCTCTTATCACAAAATATAAATTGAAGTTAAATTAACCCCTTTTAAGGATGTTCAAAACCACAAATTAATCTAGAACTCTCCCGAATGCATTAGGAACTGGGTCAGCCATCTCCACAACTCATAAATGAGAAAAAGCAACTATAGAGAAGGGTAAAATGGTCAAAAATAAAAATTATAAAAAATTATTACAAGGCTCATTATAATTCAGGATCAGGACCCTTATTTTATATTTTAACCCATCATTTAAAAACTAGTGAAAAGAGGTCCCATTGGTTAACTTATTATAAATAATTTTTTTATTAATTTGACATGCCTTTGAGCTTGAAAATTTGAAAATATCCTAGTAACATATATGGTTTGTTTCTGTCTGATCTTAAACGAATTTTGAGGGTTCATTTAAATAATATTTCAACTTTTAAAAAAAATCATCTAGTCTGCTGAATCTGGAGCAGGTGTAAAACCATATATGAAAATGTGGTCCTATGGCTACAAATACAGAGAAGGAATCATTTCTTTATCATAAATTAAATGGTAGGACCACATTTGTGAAGGGTAACTGGGCTAGGGTCGGACAAATTCCTTCTTTGCAAATGCAATAAGGCTATCACAAATGTAAGGTTTTGAGATATTAACCTTCCCAAATTCATAACCCTCGCCATGAATGTGAAGGTTATTTACGTGTCCAAATTAATGTTGGCCCTCGTGAATAAGAAGGGTGTACTATGTTCTTGAGACACTATTCACAAAGCAATATAAATAGCTCAATTTATGAATTCTACCAATTTTAATCCTTAAGCTTTGGATTTTGGGCTATTTTTAGGTTTTTATTACCATTATTGTTTGGGTAACCTCCTGAATCATATTTCTATTATTTCTATGGATCACATCTTTGAAAAAAACTTTTGATCATAATTTTGAATGGGATTTTGAACTTTTTACCAGCAAAGGTTAAAAATATTTTCTTTGATTCAGAGCTCATTTTTAACCCATTTCCACGTGGGTTTTCGATGGTAGACTCTATACCCTTGAGAAATGTATTTCTAAAACAAAATTCTAATTCTTTTCCTTTTACTTTTAAACTTGTTTTTCTAAACCCATTTTGAACCTGACTCAACTATGGGAAATATGGGTATCTTTAGCTTTTTTTTAATGCTTAAATGCTATTTTTAAATGTTTTATTGATTTCAAGGTTGTTTGTAAGGAGAAGGCTCCATGTTGAAGAACTTTGGGCTTAGATTTATCATTTTGAGGTATGTTATGACTTAACGTCTTTCAAATTAAGCTGGGTAGTTAATAGATAAGTATAACATGATACGTGTATGACTTAATATACAACTATTGCTTTTTAAGGGTCTAAAACACTATGCGAAAGTTATCGGCATGATTCACCTTGCTCTTAGAATACACCAAAATATCATCAATAAAGACAATCACGAATAAATCCAAGAAATAACAAAAACTAGATTCACAAGATCCATAAATGTTGTTGGGGCAGTAGTCAAGCCAAAAAACATTACCAAAAACTTAAAATAACCATACCAGGTTCAAAAAATAGTCTTGGAATATCCACCTCCCTATTCTTCAACTGATGATAACCCGACCAAAAATCAATCTTAGAAAAGAACTTATCATCCTGAAGTTGATCGAATAGATCATCAATCCTCGAAAGGGGATACTTATTCTTCAGTCACCTAATTCAACTGGAAATAATCAATACATATCCAAAGGGACCCATCCTTCTTACGCATAAAAAGAACAGAAACGCCCCACGGAGACACACTAGGGTAGATAAAACCCTTATCTAGAAGATCTTTCAACTGGTTCTTGAGTTCCTTCAACTCAATCAGAGACATTTTATAAGGAGGGATAAAATAAGATGAGTGTTCAAAAGAAGATCAATCCTAAAATCAATTTCCCTGTTGGGAGGAATACAGGAAGATCATCAGGTAACACTTCAGAAAATTCACAAACCACAGGGACAGTATGCAAAGATGACCTTTGAATCTAGAATCTTTAACATGCACTAAGTGATAGAGGCACCCTTTAGAAACCAATTTCGAGCTCGAAGATACGAAATTAACCTTTCCTTAGGTACTAGGGAGCTACAGGAAATGAAAATTTGACCCTTTGAGCCTGAAAATCAAGAGATGAATAGCATGAATGCAAACAATCCATCCCTAAAATCATATCAAAGTCTAACATGTCCAACTCTATCAGATCCACCAAGATCTCTCTACTATAGAACGATATCACACAACCCATATAGACTTTTCTATACACAATGAAGTCACCTACCAGGGTGGACAGAAAAAAGGGTTTAACAGACATTTAGGGTCAAAACTAAAATGGATAGCCATATAAGTGGTCACATAAGAGAAGGTAGACCCAAGATTAAGTAGACAATAAACATCATAAAGAAGAGTTTGAGCATACCAATAACAACATTGGGGGATGCTTTAGAATCTTGGTGGGTGCAAGAGCATATAAATAATTTCAACCAGTGCCGGAGCCAGAAGTAGAAGTAGCACCCTTTGGTGTAGGAGCTGATGAGGTAGCAATAGGAATCTTATTTTCTCGATAAACAACCTTATAAGGACAATCCTTCTGCATATGGCCGATCTAACTACATTTAAACCTTTGTTCCTCCCCTCGTAATTAACACCACGATGCACCTAACCATAAAATCTACAAGGGGGATATGATGGAGTTGACTGAGCCCCACTAGCCTAAGACTAGGCTTATGGTGCTTTAAAACTATTGTCATACTGAGAATGGCAATTGCCTAACGGCATTGGATAAGGAGCACTAGTCGTAGAGTAGGAACCAGAATTGTTTCTTCTTTTCTTAGACCATTTTTCACTATCTCTACCACCTTGTTGTTGACCTCCACCTTGATCTGAATAACAAAACTTCTTACTTTGCTTTCACTTATCTCCTCTTTCTTCTTTTTTTCTTCTTCCACTTGTTGCATATACACAAGTCTAGAGATGTCCATATCATTGTTCAACAAGGTAGCGTTTCTTTTTAAGATCAACTCATGGGACAACCAAGAGGCAAACTTCCCCATTCTATCCCTCATGTTAGACACCAACTTTGATCATAACACGAAAACTGATGAAACTTTAAGACATACTTCTTTAATGTCATCTTGCTTTGCTTTAAATTCATGAATTCCTAAGCCTTTGCCTCCCTCAATTCCTGAGAAAAGAAGCAATCAATTAAAGAACTAGAGAAGTTATCCCACAAAGTAGACTCAACTTCATCACCCTAAGCTACTCCCACTCTTCATACCATTGATATGCTACATCCTTTAACTGATAAGCTACGAACTCTACACCCTCTATATAAGTAGCATGCATCACATGAAATATTTTTTCCATATCATCAATGGAGTTTTAAGGATCTTCCTCCACTTTAGAACCAGTGAACATAGGAGGACTCAACCTCATAAAATTGGCCAACTCTAGTGGCCTCGGAGAATGGAGAAAAAAATCAACCCGCTCAGTCTGGGAGGCCACCAACTAGTTAAACAAGTGAATAAAATGGTGAAACTCAATATTAGCTATAGCAGCTTAAGGTGCTTAAGGTGGGACAGGTGAAACCAGTGGAGCTCCATTAGGGAAATCAGAAGCAGTGACCCTAGGACTGTGTCTGAACTTTTGAAGTAGGATGATCTCTATCCACATTGTCCTCGGATAGGATAGAAGAGTTTCCACGAGCATCAGATCTTCTATAAAACATGATTTGAAAAGCGAATATACAGGAATTAGAGGATATTAAAGACCTCAGACTTTACAGCTCAAAATAGAATAATAAGAAATAAAAACATTCCTAAATGACTTGTAGCATCTTCCTTATAAGTTTGGTATGCTACACACCTATAAAAGAAACTCTACTTGACACAACTTTGTCGATACCCAATGACATAAAACCTAGGCTCCAATAACATCTTTGTCATGACCCAAACTAGGGCCTAGCCATAACGGGTATCTCAAGTCTCGCATAGGCCATATATCACCCCTAACACTTAACCAAACCAAACATAATATCCACAACGTCAGATGAATTTCAAATATATAACAAGATAGTATACAATAAGCTTAAGAAAATTCAAAACATGTTTGTAGCCAATAATCGGTAACCAGCCAAATGACCTACCGATATCACGCAGGTCCACTGTGATCCAACAAAGCATTTTAACAAAAAAACAAAAAACCAATCTTGGTCAGGACATCTCCCCAACTCTGATAGATGACAATGATAATGTTAATGATAATGAAAACTATCAAATCAAACCTAAAAATAGAAATAAAGCCTTTCGGAGAATGGAAGCCCACCACTTCATGATAACAAACTAACGAATTGAGCCAATCTACCTAATTTTATGAAGGAAAAGTAGACGTTCAAACCCTTCAGCTCGTGAGGATAAAACATCTGGAGATGGTTAGTAGGGTGAAAACTAGCATGAAAATTAGGCGGGATAGGGAATAAGGCTTAACATCTACTTTAAAGCTTTATCCTAGATTGTGCAGCTCAACCTTCATAACATACAAAGGCACTTATAGACTAGAGGGCCCAACTCTCCCCTAGCCGATAGGGCTCTAGTGCGTATGGCCGCACAAACCAAAGGTTATACATTGGCATATCAAGGTGACATAAGCACCAAATTATGTAATATAGTGTGGGGGACTCAAACCTTCCAATCATATGATAATAATAAGAGGAAGCTAAACCACCCGATCATATAGACCCCCACGTCGGCAACTGCAGTTTCCAGCGTTGGTCCCTTGGGACCTTCACTCTCACGACTCAGTTACACAACCCCCATTAAAGCTTAATTAAAAGGAGTATCACATATTCCCATTAATTGAACCACATTACACATTAAGGCATACATTGTTGGTATCACCATACCAACTACACTTGCAAGGTAACATCATCATGCCCAACCAATTACATCACTTGGGAGAATTCATAACCCCCTGGTTCAATTATACATTAGCTTGGAGAATTACATACCACTTACATTCAATTCAAAAATCATTTGCTTTATTGATTTTTCACATCATGTAATAATTCTAGATTAGCTCAATATGCATACTTTTCATAGTCAAAACTAATTTCACAATATGGGGTTGAAGTCATAACCATTTCAAAAGTCACAAGTTTAGGGAAATCACAATTCCCTTATTTATTCACCATACTCATGCACCCACAAGTTTAAAACCATAATTAAAGCATAATTAATTATAGGTAATTTATGGGAAACATTGTTTAATAACAATTATTCAAAATCCCCAACCCTTGTTTCAAAAATCAACATCAATATCTCATGAAAAACACTTTAAAACACATATTTTAAAACAATTAGCAATTAGGGAAGAGTAACATGCCTGAAATACCAAATTTCACAATAAGAATTCAATCCTTAATCCCTTGGATGACCTACTTCTTGGAAACCAAAGTATGGCTACTTGAGAGACTTGAGAGAACTTTAAAAGTGTTTGAGTATGTTATGAATGAGAAATAACCCCCTTAAGCCTTATGAACGTGGGGTTATAATAGGGTGAGATGGGAATTGTCCAAAGTACCCTCAATTTAAAAAACTAAAATTTAGTCATCAAGGACTACGAGTCACTATACGACTCGTATAGACTCATTACGTCACATCACCATGAGTCATACCCAAGACAACTTCCAAGGCACCCACATATTGCTGACCCTACGACTTAATTGACACCATTTGTAATGGGACCCTACAACTCATAGG
This sequence comes from Capsicum baccatum var. pendulum, assembly GCA_030864225.1. Classification (NCBI taxonomy): domain Eukaryota; kingdom Viridiplantae; phylum Streptophyta; class Magnoliopsida; order Solanales; family Solanaceae; genus Capsicum; species Capsicum baccatum. The sequence goes on along the minus strand of CM061559.1, from coordinate 190,308,121 downwards.
GTCCAGTCGTAGTCAACACAGAAACCATTTAGGGCATTCATTAGACACCCCATGATATGCACTCAATGTCTCGTAACGAGTCCTTACGACTCTTATTGAGTTACCTGTACTCAGAGCAGAACTTTTTAACATAATTACTAAATTAATTAACGTAGGGTCCCTAGAACCCATAAATACTCCCTATGACTCGTAAAGGGAGTCATAGTCAAGACATTAAGAACAAAATTTCAAAAATTTTCAAGGACCAAAAACCCATGTGTTACACATTTCCTTTTGATTAAAGATTTCAACAGGTGAATTAGAATAGTGTAATTTAGTTTCAAGTGGTGACACTGAATATATATATAAAATAATCTCTTTTTATATTATGAATTTGATTGAAAAAATTCTTTTTTCTCTCTCTCAATTAATGTTTGGAGTCCACCGAACGAATGAGGAGGGTAAAAAAAGAGGTGTGACAAGTTTTATTATTTTTCTATTTTTTATTTTTTGATTTTATTTTTATGTTATCATAACTTTTACAAATAGATAGTATCTTATGCTTCCTTGACATTATACAACTATTGTCGAACACAAATCTTAACATAACATCAAATACTAAGAGTTGTTGAAATAATTAAAATTATTTGACAAAGAAGGAGATTGAAAAAAAATTGATTCTCCTATAATTTGAATTTTGTATAATCCTTTGTGGCTTCCACCCAGTATTCCTAATAGCACTAAAAAAAATGCTCAATTTATGGAGGATAATTTCCTCTCGGAGACAAACTTTCTTTGCATCAAAAAACTTAAAATTATTACTCTAACTCCTATTTTTTTCTTTATTTAACTTGAGATTATGAATATATGTTTTATTTATTTAGAGAAAATGGTCAAATACCCCCCTCCCCCCAACCTTTACCCCAAATTCCAACTACACACCTATACTTTGAAGGGGTCCTATACCCCCCCCTGAACTATTTAAAAATGGAATATATATCCTTTCCAAACGCTGACGCCTAGATGCATAATGGAAAGTGAGCAACACGCACCTGCCATGTAATGCCATCTAATTTCCACATAATATTATATTTTTATATAAACAAAATTAATTATCATTCTGTAATATATATATATATATATATATATATATATATATATATATATATATATATATATATTCTCTTCTTTTCTTTTCCTTTTCATTTTCCCTTAATATTATTCTTTTCTTTCCATTCTTTTCTTTCCCAGATTCTCTCCTTTTTCTTTCCATTGTTCAAATAGCAATCTTAGCCATAGCTTTTAGAAAAATTCATTAAGAAAAGAAATTATATCAAATGTTTTATGGAGATAAAAAAAAGGATAAAAATAATAGCTTTTGGTACCTCAGTTAACGCTAAATCGATAATAATTTTTCTCTTTTAGGATCAATAATCTGAGTTAAATTGCCAAAACTAATTTTAATCAAGTGGGTCACTGTTGGGGATGACCAATTTGGTGGTTTTGATGGAATTGAAGATGACCCATTTGGTGTTTGTGTGTTGAAATAATGGTTAATTGAGTTGTTTTTTTAATGGAATTATAAAATTTGGGGGGGGGGGGGGGGTGAAGCAACCATGGTGTATTATTTTTTATGGAATTTCAAAATTTGGTGTGTGTGTGTATGGAGCAATCATGGAGTGTTATTTTTTATGGAATTTCAGAATTTGGCATGTGTGTGTGGAGCAGTCATGATATTAAGAAGAAGAAGAAGAAGAAGAAGAAGAAGAAGAAGATGATGATGATGATGATGATGATGATGATGAATAAGAAGAAGAAGGAGGGGGGGAGGAGGAGGAGGAGGAGAAGAAGAAGAAGAAGAAGAAATGTCATTGATGAGTTCTTGGATGTCATTGATGCCATTGTTTGTGAAGAAGAAATAAATTATTATTGTTGTTGTTGATTTTGCAAAGGAGGAAGCTCCTTCTTTCTCTCTCGTTATTTCTTTTTTTTTTCTTCAAGAAAATTTAGTGCTTTAGGCTTATTGGTGTGGGTTTTTGTTCCGAGAAGAAAGAACGAACCTCACTCCTTGTAACTCTACAAATTACTGTACAATCAATTTAGTGCTTCAGACTTTTGTAACTTTGTATCATTTCTTATGGAATTTTGAATTTCCTTTTTAAAGTGAAATAAATGAATTTTTTTTGTGGGTTTTATATTTGGACACATCCATGAATTGAAATAGAGAAAGATGAAGAAGAAAATGAATTGGAGATGAGGAAGATGAGAAATTAATCTTGGACATCATTGATGAGTTCTTGAATCTTTTTTCCATGAGAAAGAGAAGAAGAAGAAGAAACAAAACGTATAAGGCAACAAAACCTTTTTGTTTTGAATCTTTTTGAAGAAGATTATGAACCCTAAAGCTTCAATTTTAGAATGGAGGTTACTATTGAAAGTTTTGAAATGGTAGACAACAAAACCCAAACTTCAAGCTTTGAAAATGGCAAAAAAAAAAAAAAAGGAAGAAGATGGAAGATTTAATGACTAACAAATGAGGATTTTTTAAAAAGAAAATAAAAAAAAAATTGGATTTACACGTGGCTTAAAAAATGCAGATTTGTGTACTGTAGGCAAGTCCTAGCGCCTAAGGGAAGTAAATACATTTTCTTGGACATGTCAGCATTTTAGGGTCATAAAAAATCAAAAATAAAAGTTCAGGGGGTAATAAATTCGGTAAAAATAAGTTTAGGGGGTAATAGGTCATCTTTAAAGGTTGAGTGTGTAGTTGAGATTTCGACTAAAAGTTGAAGCATTATTTATTAGATATTTTTGCACTATTTATTCACCTAACTCACATTCAAATCACTAGTAAAAATGGTGAAACCAATCAAAAGTCCTTTGTCCTAATTTAGTAAAACACAACTCACTTTGCTTTTCTTTTGATTTGCACTTTGAAATCATTCAAATTATTCTTGGACAAATTACTCAAAGTCTATAAAATCTTTGACATGGGAGAACAACTTGCTCACACATCCTTTTCTCTACATTTAGGTTAGCTTATAATTTTCCGTTGCAATTACAACAAGGATTAAAGATGGCGTTAATGATCAGTTCTCAGTTTGGACAGATGAATTTATCATTCCAAAGATGATCGACTAGCAGAGCATCAACAATAACAATTGTACATCTCCATTCAACTAGATTTAAATTTAGGGTCAAGAATTTGTTCAGTATCTGCCAAGGAAAAGAGATTCCATTGTGGAGGAACCTTGAGTTTGGTGCTCAGATAGAGAATTATTTAAGTTCTTTTGTTGATATCATAAGAATCAGTTTAAAACACTTCAATTTATACTTAAATACAACTTGAACTCTAATTGTAATATGTTACATCTCAACAAAGCCAGTCTAGTTTATTCAGTTTTCCTTATTAGAAGAAAAAAAAAAAAAAGGCACACGTGACATGAGTATTTATTCACTTAAAGAAGTTGTAAGAGCAACTAGTAACACTTATATCTTATCAATTTCAGGCTAAAAATACTACTTATGACTTAAAAAGAAGAGAAATTAATTCCCTCTTCCTAGATTGTAATTGAACAAGATTGCATACGTATATAGTAGCTTCTCTCCACGATGTAAATTAAATTCCATAATGCACTATCATTTAATCCTATACCTTCTACCTAAATTAGGGGTAAGACAAACACGTTCATCTTTAACTATGATATTAAATGCAATGACAAAATAATAGAAAGCTGAGGGTGGTTGACATTTGTAGGTATAGCTATGATCGCAATTTCATTTATCATAAAATCATTCTATTTACAGAGTTACATCTTGATTGATAACAATGTTGATAGCATTTTTGAAATACTAAGCTTTGTAGGTGTGCTTTTATCCTTAGGGCGGATGATGTGTCAATAATATCAATTTTACTAATCTATGATGGAATACACATATGGTGCATAAGATGCACGTACGTCGCACGAGAGGCACATATAGTACACTAGATACATGTATGATAGTGAGTATTTTTAAACATTTTTTAATGCTAAATCTAATATTAAAACACGAGTACTTTTTCTCATCTTAACATTGGGGACCAATACAATAAGTCTAGCTAATGGTATAATGCAGGAACGTCACCCCCTTACATTTAGGAGTTTTCTCCATCCTAAATGTTTGTTGATTGCTGAGGAAGGGGGTGAGGATGTATTGACTAAAGTTGCATGCAATAAGTTCGTTGTATGTAAGGAATTGTCAGTACCTCATCGGCTATAATTTTTTGATCTTAGTAATTTGATCATAGCTGGTGGCAGTGGACCTCATACACCAGTACACACTCTAGTGGATGGGGGAAAAGTAGTTGAGAACCAAAATGATCAGTGTGTGAGGTCCTCTCAAAAGGAAAAGAAGCTCAACTATATCCCTCTTTCTATGCATAATGGGAATTTTATGGTGGAGCTAGTTGAGGATGACCTTCATTCTAGACTATTGGAGTATAGCAATTATCAGGTATGTACTTGGGGACACACCCTATGAGAAATTAATGGAGAATTATGTGGTGAATGTTTGGAAATTTGTGACAAAACCTTGCATTATTTATCATGATGATGGATACTATTCGTTCCAATTGATTAATATTGAGGATCAAGATCCGGTTCTTCACTTCGGGCATTATTCTTATCACAATAAGCCATTCATTCTAAGAAATTAAACTATTGACTATGAATTTGACCATGATTATCTGAGCTCTGTCCCTCTTTGGGTGAAATTTCCTTGTCTTCTGTTGGGATATTGGTCAACTGGATCCTCAGTAAGCTTTCGAGTGTGGTCGGGAAGTCGATGTATATCGACAAAATTACTGCTGATATAGAGATAATTTCCTTTGCCAGGGTATTAGTTGAGACAGATATTTCTTATCTTTTGCCTGATAGTATTGAAATTCATAACCCTACTGGAGTATTCCACCAAGCAATAGTATATTATTGGAAGCCACGGCATTATTTAGATTGTATGCATTTTGCTCATAATCTTTTAGAAAGTTGGAGGAAGGAAACTCGGATGAATGCTAAAGAGAAACCACTGGAGGCAGTCCAGAAGTGAAAGAAGAAAAGAAAGAGGAGGGAAAAAAGGTTATTATACAATAGTGATTCCCCAAGGACAATGAGCAAGTTGTCACCCAGGTCCAAAGTTCTAAGAATACAAAGTCAGATGTTATACCTGGACTGCAGCCTGTTGAAACTCCGGCAGTGATGACTTTGAGATAGCTCCAGTTGCATCACAGATTACTGGAAATATGGGGTCAACATTGAGTGTGTCGCTTTACTTTAACCTCTATAATAGGTATGCCCCTTCGATAAGCCACACCCAGGCATTATTAGAGAGGTTGGAGGGCCTAGTCAAATCAATCCTTCATGAGAGTTTACACCTGGAATATTAGAGGGATAAATAAGCCCTTTAAATAGAAAGAGATGCTACTCTTTCTAAAGAAGTATAGGATAGATATTATTATGGGATGTGTAGAAACTACAGTGAAATAATGGAATGTTAGTAGGGTACTATCAAAAATAGTTGGTAATTGGAAGTATTGTTCTAACTACATGGTTGAAGTACCAAATGGGAGAGTGTGGTTTCTATGGAAGGCTCATATTGCGATCCAAATCCTTGTTGTGGACAGTCAATTCATCCATTATAAGGTGCAAGATAGCCAGCAACAAGTGACATTCTTTTTTATAGTAGTACATGCTTGTATTGAACCAAGCAAGAGGCAGAGTTTATGGAGTAGTTTAGAATAAGTTGGTGCACAGATTCAGACTAGTTAGCTTATTAATGGTGATTTCAACATTGTGTTATCATTCAATGATAGATTGGGTGGCCTAGTAACACAATCTGATATGGGCTTTAATGATATGATTGAGAAGCTACAACTTACTCTATTGAGGAGAACAAGAGGTCAATTCTCTTGGTGCAATAAGCACCAGGATGCCAATATAGTTTATAATAGAATTGATTAGAAGTTGGGGAATTTTTACTGGTTGCAGCATTATGGACACATTAAAGCTGAATGTCTAACTCTAGGAGTATCAGATTATTCCCTAATTCTTATTCATATTACTGTGAACTCCTAGCAACTCAATCTACATCTTAATCCTTTCAAATTATTTACTATTATGATGCAGCATTCTTAGAGGGATGGCCTTGGCTCAGCGGTAAGCTTGCTTACCGTGGTGTGCCAGGGTCGGGGGTTCGAAACGCCCCTCCAGCGAAGCTGGGGTGAGGGCGCGTAGGTCAGGCCCGGAGTGGTCCCCCCTCCCCGACACCTACGGAGTAGGTATGAACCGGGTCGTCCCTATGATGCAGCATTCTGATTTTAGGAGCCTAGTAAAGAAAGTCTGGGAGCAATCAGAGGAGGGTAATGAGATGTATAAGGTGTGGCAAAAATTAAAGTTACTAAAGCATAAACTGAAGGGAATAAACTCATTCATGGAAGCTTACCAATAGAGGCTTCACTAAGCTATAATGGACCTAGAAATGATACAGTCAAGTCTGGCTAGCCAACCTTTGAATCAAAAGCTCATTGTACAAGAGAAACAAATGTTGTTGGAACTTGAAAAATGGAGCATAGTGGAGGAATAGGTGTCGAGGCAAAAATCAAGGGCCTAATGGGTCCACTGTGTTGATGCTAACTCCAGATATTCCATGCTCAACTGAAGATGTGAAGCAGCCATGACTCTATCACTTCAGTTTACACGAGTGTTAATATTAAGCTCACTAATCCAGTACTAGTTAAAAAAGGAATTTATGGACTTCTTTACCAGTCTTATGGGTGAAGCTGGACTTATGCACAATTTTCCTGATGCTGAGGTAATCAAGAAAGAAGGAAAGGGAAGCAAAGATACAGCCGAAGTGAGATGGCTAAGAAGAGGTGATCTATTAGTCGCCATATTTTATGAGATTTTATGTTAAGGAGATGTTGTTATTGCCTTATACACTGTTAGTTGCCTTAAGAAGATGAGGTTTTCAAAAAAAACTCAAAATCAAAAACTCCAATCTATTTACTTTAACAAAATTAAGGATCTCCCAAGAGGTTAGTGTTGATGCTTTAGGGGAGGAGTTTAAGTTGGCTACATTTTAAAGATAATGGGAGGATGAGACTGACAAGTGAAGAAGCTACAGAGTGTGCTAACTCCAGTTGGCGGAAAAGGAAGCGAAGAGAAAGGGGAAGTGAGAGTTTGGCAAGAAGAGGTCAGGAAGAAGAATGATGATCAATTTAACCAGGCCCCTATAAGACCAAAAGGTACAAGCAACACTCAACAAACAACAATTATAGCTTATACCTATACGACCCCTCATAAGGTTGGTAGATATAAGCACAAACAATTATACTGGTTATAGGCAATGTATATGAATGAATAAATAAATAAATGCACATAAACCAATAGTGACCAATATCCGATCTTAGTGCCAAATTTACCAAGTCGATACACCTTCTCCAACTCAATAGCTCATAAAGGAAGGACCTACAATGACTATCCTTTTTTGTCATTGTGGCCAATGGATGAAAGAACCCATAAGGGACTGGGTATATCCGTATATACTTCCTGGTCCCGAACCAGGATTTTCAATAACCATCATAATCAATATACTCCATCCAGTAGCATATGTATATAATATGTTCTCGGATTCAAATCGAGACTAAAAGAATGTAAATCTATAAATCATTGCTTGAGATCAAGTTTAGGAATAAATCAACATAGTAGCATAGAAAGGATCGAAATCTCCATCGATCGAATTAAATAGTAGTGGTAAAAGAGTGATTTAATAATGGATCGGAATCAATCTCAAACTAATTTTCAAAATATCACATTTAGTTTCAAAGATCATAATTCATTAAATAAGGTGGTACGATTTCCGTTATAGAAGAAATCCATTTTTAAAGTGAAAAGAGGAAAAAATCTCTTTGTAGAAATCAGTGGTCAAATAATTGCCTCAGCACCCATAAACTAGAATCATATCTTTATACGAGTAGAATACTCACCCGGAGTCCAGTTGGTATCGTAACCACGAAATTGGGTCCAGCAGTGTATAATTAATATAATAAAGCCTCATAACTCGGGAACTACGATAAATTAGGGTGTAAGGTCACTAATGGATCTAATTGAAAAAAACTGACCAATTCACTAAGTCAAATGGTAAATTTTGTACTAAAGGGGTCCTTAATATCAAACCATCATTAACATTCTTATAATCAAGGGTAATAAGATTCTATGACTATAACAAGCATCTTATACTAAGGTTCGGTCATATTTTTATTCCAAATTTCCTAAATAGGCTAAGTCATGGTACATGACTCATCAACCCTTCATGTAATCCCTACCTAGCATACGATCTATACTATACACAATCTCATAGAGAAAAGTAGACTGAAGTCTACCTTGATGCTAATCCACAATCTTGAATCATCCATAATTTGCTCGTCCTTGCTCCATGATCCCAAAATAATGTGAACTATCAAAATAACAATCAATAAATCAGTGGGATTAATACGATGTCTATATTTCTATATAAAAGCTCGGATCAAAATTTAGGTCAAGAACGAGCCTACGAGGCCTACAAATGAAATTCAAAATTAAATCTATCACGAGATTCTTCAAAGAACAAGGAATGTGTGCTTAAAAGTTAAGCACAATAGAGTACGAATTAGGGCTCGATCAGCCAGTAAAATTGAGGAGTTCAAGACCCAAATTCTAGGAAGCTACAATGAAAATGATGGAATTTGATGGGAAAAATAATAGAAAATAGCCAAGGACTATCAAGCTAGCTTACCTTAGCTTCAATGGATGATTTCCCATACTTTTCCATTTTCCAAGCTCTAAAAAATGGAAGAAAAGCCCTACTAAATAAGGGATAAAATAGATAAAGAAGGTGATATAACACCAGCAATTGTCGCTTAAGTAATCAAATAATTGCTTTAGTGATCATCAGCCTCTACTTAAATGGTCGAGTGTTGCTTAAGAGACATCCATTTAAGTTATGAGGCCTCCGCTTAAGTGACTAGGCGGGGACTAAGGCTGGTTGCTAAATTGATCCCCTGGTTGATTAAGCGACCATTGCTTAAGCAAGAAAAGGTCTGCTTAAATAGTTGCACCAGCTGGTGCTAGGCACCAGATTTTCTATTTCCAAACGAACTCAAATCGGATGCTCTAGATTCATTTGAAACCTCGTGTGTGCAAACAAACTATGATTCCATACCAGAATTGGTATTTTGGACTCAAGGAAACCATCAAAACTTTTATTTGAGATTATTTTGATTAAATGTGTGCCCTAGCCTAGAATCAATATTTTGGAGTTGATGCCGCTGTCGGATTTCTCATCCGAGATCATTTACTAGGACTTTTGGTGTGAGACCAATTGCTTAATAGTAAAATCTCCAAAACAGCAAAAATAAGCCTATAACTCAAACAAATTGTCCGATAATTGAACTGATAGTTCCTAGAAGTAATAAATGACCTATAGCTACTATAGGAAGTCTTGAAACATCATAAATGCATGAAAATTGAGAAATTGACCTAGAGGGTCATTATAATATCCACTACTAAAAAGACTTTTGTCAGCAAAAGTCAATGGATAAAAAGAGCCCAAAATCTCAAAAATACGAGGTACTAGACCCGCTTGTTTCAAGAAAGACTCCCCTAATAATCCCTAAGGAAAATCAATGCTTTCAAGGGATTTTACCAATGGTATCCCCCTTTCAACTAAGACATTACTTCACCTTCCAAATAGCCACAACTCAACCTCAACAACTAATTGGCCTTCAACAGAACTTAGAACGACTAATTCATGCAAACCCAAACTATAACATACTGACATCACACTAAAACAAGCACAACCAAGTTAAAACTCAACCAAGCTAAAGGCCACCGAGGGCATGAGCCATATCACCATCTCCAAATTCCAAATTTAATATTCCTTTACCTCTTTAAACTGGATGTCTACTCTAAATTACCTAAAATCCTTCTAAAATCATCGGAGTCCTGGTAGTACAATCCCATCGTACTATCATCAAAAGATTGGAGTTGATTTACTAAAATCCATAATGGCAAGCATAAGAATAAGGCATAAGGTGCAACCTGAACACACAAATATAGATGATCAAAACATGTAATCTCTAACCAAAGCTACAACTGATATGAATAACCCTCAAAATGGACAGTTAGGAATCCAAAGCAGAAACTCTTGAAACTAAACAACTCGCTCCAGAATGCCCTACCAACTATGCGTGAAACCATGCCAAGCCCAACTCTAGTCACTTCTTTTGTTGAGTAGACATTCAAAATTTTAATGATAATTGAGAATCAAGATCGAGAGAAATAAAAGCCAATACCATGTGCCACTGGACTATCACTCAAACATTTCTCATTCATAACCCATCTAAATTAAAGATAATCTAACCGGTAGGTAAAGAGTAGGCTTAGTTAACCAATAAATAAATTTTCAACTAGAATTAATCTAGAAATGGATTACAACTAAGTTACATAATCCATAGCTATAATCTCAACACGAAAGCTAAACTACTCGACCTCAACTAACCATACCAATCATATTAGCGAGCAAGAATCCGTATATCGAAACCATTGAAACTCCCAAGTCATCATTCAAAAGAGTCAAAAATCATAACTAGAGTCAACAAATCTTCAAATAGATCAAACATATAAAATCTGTCTGATTACCAAAAATCTTATATTTAGACACTAAGCATATAACCAACAGTTCTCATAAGGTCTAAAACTAAAATATCACTGAAGACGTAACCACAGCTAAAGCAAACCACATGCTAAAGATATAATTAATCAAATACATAATTATTAGAGGGCATAATGCATCTAGTCATAACCAAGGACTCACACAGGCTTCAAAAAGTACTAGAGACAGCCAAAAATCAAGCAACTCAAAAAAATACAACCTTAGCCTAAATTTGGTTAATCCATTACTCAATTTATAATAACGAATACCCATTGGCACATATCACCATGGAAAAGCACTCTACAAAGTCATATTAGGCTAAACAAATCTTGAAATAAGAATTTTATGAATTCACCCACTTAAACTTATTTGAACCATGAACCACATTGTACAGAATGAAGTACCTAACTCAATATCAATATTAAGATTAGAACCATAATCGGGTGACGAACCATGCAAATCAAAAGAATAAATCTCAAGTTTATCAACCTCAAGAATTGGCTATAGAATTGATAGCCAATGCTAGAATCTCAGCAAGCCTAGAAAAAAAGTCTTAGACTTTTCCACAATAAAATTTAATAATAGAATTGAATTGCCAACTCCAGAACCATAAAAACTCTATGGAATGCCAAACCTACCTTCACTTTTACAACCTATTTATTAATTGATCTAACGTTGTAAGCAGAAGGGAAAAAACAATCTCACGTCACTGAAAAAAGAGAACCAACCAATTGAGTTATCCATCTAAGTTAATGAAGGAGAATCACGACGAAAAAAATTCTAACTAGATAATGCTAATCTAGTTGTTAATCAAGTAAGAATCAATAGCACCCAAAATAAAAATAACAAAAAAAACATCATAAGGTGTAGGAGGCACCAAAAATGAAAAACATAAATAATACCACTCTAAGGACAAAACTCCTAAAGAAAGAGATGTTTAACCCAATTACTATGCCCCAAGGGAAATACCATATTAAAATCCACTAAATCCACTACTAAAGGAAATTTTCTACGGGGTAGTCATATATGCATAACTCCATACAAATACAAATAATAATCATCATAGTGACATTAAAGCATATAGCCACCGATGGGTACAAAAACCCTGATACAAATTTAATTAGAAATTAAAAGACAAAAAGACAAATCATACATATATCAATAGAGTCCAAAGTCATAGTCCTGACATACCCAAAGGAGTAAAAATCTGAGCGTGTCCAAATACAAACCAAGCATCTGAATGACCAACTAAAGAACCAAGTGCACTACCTCTAATCAAAGGTGTCAGAACTCAATGAGGTTGATCTGTTTTTACTGGCTGGATAGTAATCCCTCACTGGGGACACTCTCAGGACCAATGATTGATTTTTCTACAATCATACTAAACCCATGAGCTCTAACCTAGTAAAAAACATGAGTTGTCCCAAAACAACTGACCAACTGATGCCTGGGACACTCTTTACTGAAATAATCATCCTTCCCTCAATCATAACATACCTTAGGAGCTCTGAGATGGTGAAGAACATATGTTGACTCTATATAGACAACCAACTCATGCCTGGGGCACTCCTTATACCAATGACCAACCTCTCCACAGTTAAAATATGCATATTTTAATGTCCTTCAATGTCGAGAGGTTAGCCCATATCTATGTTAGTGAGATATTTTGTTTACTTGGTGTACCTAAATCTATTATTTTAGACTAGGATTTAGTGTTCACTTCTGGAATTTGGACAGTTTTCCAGAAGGAGTTTGGTACTCAGGTTTATCTTAGTACAACTATTTATCCTCAGACCGATGGGCAGTCGAAGAGAACTATTTAGGTTCTTGAGAATATTCTTTGAGCCTGTGTTGTGGATTTTGAAGGTCGGTGTGAGCATTACTTAGCCTTGGTAGAGTTTTCTTATAATAATAGTTATCATTTGAATATTAAGAAAGTGTCTTTTGAGGATTTATAAGATAGGATATATCGTTCCCAAATTGGATGGTTTGAGACTTCCCAAATTAGACCTTACGATACTGACTTTCTTCAAAAGTTATTGGATAGAGTCAAGGTGACTCGAGTTAAAGGTAGCTTAGAGTAGGCAGAAGGATTATGCAGATCGTAGACTTTGTGCCTCGATATTTGGAGTTGGTGATTAGGTATTCCTCTGTGTATCACCCATGAAGGGTGTGATGAGGTTTTGGAGGAAAGGCAAGCTCAGTCCCAGATATATTAAACCCTTTAAGATCCTTTGAATAGTTAGTAAGGTGGCTTATGACTTAGCCTTACCCCTAGATTTTGTTGTGACTATTCATTTTTTCATTTTTTAATATTAGGTTCGATACATTCCCGGCCCATTCTATGTGCTTAGATAGGACTCAATTCAGTTGGATGAGTGTTTGACCTTTTTATAAGAGCATTTGCTCATATTAGCTAGTGATTTCATGTGGTGGCACACTTGAGAGATTCTAGTAGTTAAGTTTTAGTAGATGCACCACCCAGTAGAGGAAGCAACTTAGAAGATCAAGAGCGAGATATAGACCTAGTATCCTCACCTGTTCGAGGCTTTAGGCACATCCTAATCCTTTACTTTTGTAAATAAAAGTTCTTTTAGTATTGGATATTGTAATGACCTTTCATGTCATTTTTCTATTATTTATAACTTCCTTATAGCTACCTAAAGTCATTTATGACTTTTTGGAACTGACAGTCCAGTTACCGGGCAATTCGTTTGTTTTTTAGAGCCAATTCTCTATTTTTAAATACTTAAGTTAAATCACCTCGTATACCAATTTTGACATTTTCAACAGCTCTAGAACATCAATTTTAGGTTAGGTGGACCCTTAGTTAGGGTCTCGAGGCACCCAAACTCAATTAGAGCTAGTGCTTGAAAGTTAAAAAAATAGCAAGTAGGTGTGGGACCCTATTTTAATAGAAAAGACCTCGGATGGAAATTTCAACTATTCTATTGAGTCCAAGACATCTAATTTAATAGGGTATCATAGTTCATTTGTGCATATAGGAATCCAAATAAATCCCAAATGGTTGGTGAAGACTCCAAAAAATTCCAATTCTTCAACTAGTGCCTGATATCTAGTATGATCGCTAAAGCGTCCCTTTGGGTGCTTAAGTAGAGGGAAATTTTGCGGATGATTGGACAGTTTAGTGACTAGAACTAAATTGGTTTGCTTTAGCAGCCTAGAATGTAGGGTGGTATACCACTTTAGTGGTACCAGGCGCTTTAGCCTTGACCACTAAAGCAGCTTAGTGTCCGCTTTAGCTGCACCTGCATGCTTGTGAAGGGTATAAATACCCGCTTAGCATAATTTTTCACTATTTTAATCTATTTTCTAGAATCTTAAATCCTAAAAGGTGGGAGTTCTATGGAGAATCATTTATGGGTGATTGTGGAGCTTTAGTATCATTTGTTTACGTGTTTTCACATGAATTTATAGTAAGACTCCATTATTTTCAAGGTTGATTTCTCCATCCTTATCTAAAATACCTAATAGCTTGGTTACTAAATTTTAGCACCATTATATCTTGGAATCCACCATTTTTTAAAGGTAAATATTTCTTTAGCATAGAGGGATATTGTATTGATTTTGAAAATGTGGTTTAATAAATGGGCCTCATATAAGATTTTTACATAATTTTGGACCCAAAGCACAATAACGCATATGGGTATCATTGATATTACATTTACGAGTATATTGTGATTTTGATAGCATGGCACCTTGCGGAAGCTTCTCAAAAAGGAAAATTAGTGATTTAGAAGATTCTTTGGGCTCTTCTTTAGCGTCCAGGTAGGCTAGACTTACCCTCATCATAGATTGAGATATTTCATAGTATTCTTATGATATTATGATAGATTTATTATGGGATTTAGGTGTTATAAGTATGAATAAGAATATTTGGTTTAGTTGGACCATTTAGGCTATTTGGAATCGTAAACTGGGAGTAATTAGCATAGTTATTCATGTCCTAGGGGAATTGGGCTTCATGGATCATGTTTAGGATGGAAATGCCTTAATTACTCAAGCTAGGTGAATTTTCCTTAGTCATTCATAATAAGGGTGGAATTGTCCTTACTTGCTCAAGTTAAAGGAGATTGTTTTAGTTGCTATTGTTTTAGGTAGTATTGCCTTAGTTGTTCATGTCTATGAATAATTACTATCTTGGGTTTACTTATGGCTTACTTGACGTCTAGAAATAAACTTTGATACCTTAGCCTAGTCTGAGGTAAAAGTTGTCTAAAATGGATTTCGGAGATTAGAAGTGAGACCCTCCGGCCGAACCTAGATACCTTAGCCTATTCTAGGATAGAAGTTGCCTAAAATAGATTTCGGAGATTAGAAGTGAGCCCCTCCAGCCGAACCTAGATACCTTAGCCTATTCTGGGATAGAAGTTGCCTAAAATAGATTTTTGAGATTAGAAGCGAGCCCCTTCGGCCGACCTTAGGCCTAGACTTATGATATCTTTGTAGACTTATTTTCATATTATATCCTCTTTTTAATGGTTGTTTTGACACTTGAGGCCATTGAATATATCTATTTGCTGTGTTAGTTAGATATTAAAAGATTGGTTCCAATTTCAGATATTGCTTATATATATGATTAAGGGGATTATTTATAATATGGCTAGTGATGTGGCTTATTTATATATGATTATTGATATGTCTTCTAAATATGATTAATCACTTATACATGTGATTATTGGCATGGCTTCCACATATGATTAATAATATGGCCTATTGACATAATTATTGATATTGGTATTGGTGTGATTAATGATATGGCTTATACAAATAATATGGATCATAGATATGATATGATATGACATATAGATATGATATAATATGGCTATATATATAATTAATGGTTTATAGATATAATATGGCTCATAGATGCGATGTGGCTTATAGAAATGACTAATGGTTTATAGATATGAGTAGTGGCTTATAGATACGAGTATTGAAATAACTTATGATTATGATTATTGACATGGATTATGGGCATGGTTAATGGCATGACTTAATATATGTGGTATTAGTATAGTCTATTAGGTTAGTTTATCGTTGTATCTAGTTGATAATGATCTTGATAATATGAGTTCCAATTTGAGTTTGACAGTTGATAGAGATCTGGATAATATGAGTTTCAATTTGAGTTCGACAGTTAATAATGATCTTGATAATTTGTATTCTGGTTTAATCTCGATAAATAATGATAATGATAAAGATACTATTAAAGTTCTAATTTAAGTCTGTCATTGGAAATTATGTATGAAATAATACGGTTCGAATGGATTTTTGGCTATGGCATGATAATTTGGTGAGTTACGGCTATTCTATTATTTAATTCCATAATTTTATCCTCTAGGAATATGGAGTCTTGCATTAGGATATTTATATTTTCACACTAAAATACCCCAGGTGTTGATCTCTGAGAATTTCTTAAATTTTACCCTCACTGTCCTGGCTACGACTTACCCTATAAGTCGTAGGGAGTTATGACGAGTTGTTGGACTCAAATTGTAGCCTAATAATGTGTGTATGGCTAAGTTCTATTCTGAGTATGACTGGCTCACTACGAGTCACAAGTACTCATAACGAGTCATTGCGTGCAAATCGTAGGGTGTCTAATGTATACCCAAAATGATTTTTGTATTAACTATGACTAGATCCTATGAGTTATAGGTTCCCATTATGAATCATATTAGTTGACTCATAGGGTTAACAGTATATGTACCATAGAAACTATCTTGGCTACGGCTTATTGTGATGAGTCGTAATGAATCCTTATGAGTCGTATAATGACCTGTAGACACTGACAACTAAATTTTAGCTTTTAATTTGGGGGCGCTTTGGACTCCCTTCCTACCCAATTAAAATTCCATATTTATAAAGCACTCAAGGGGTTTATTTATTATTTATAACATATCTAAACACTCTCAAAACTCTCTCAAATTCTCTCAAGTAAGATACTTACGGTTTCTAAGAAGTACGTCATCCAATGGATAAAGGGTTGAATTCTTTTTGTAAAACTTGGTATTTTAGACATGTTACTCTCTCCCCATAATTATTTTCCTAAAGCATAGGTTTAAATTATAATTCACGTGGTTTTGATATTGGTTTTGGAACATGGGTTGAGGGGTTTTGAATGTTTGTTGTTGAACAATGTTTCCCATGGTTTATCTATGATTATTCATGCTTTGATTATGGTTTTGAACTTGTGGGGTGTATGGGTATGGTGAATAAACTAGGGGATTGTGATTTCCCCCAACTTGTGAATTTTGAAAGGGTAATGACCTCAATCCATATTGTGAAATTAAATTTGAATATGAAAAATATGCATATTGAATTACTCTTGAATGATTGCATAATGTGAAAAGTCAAGGAAGCATAATGATTTTGAATTGAATCTCATGGGGTTGTGTAATTATATGTTAGCTTGGGGAGTTACACAACCCCATGAGATTCAATTCCCGTGGGTGCCTTCTTATGTTTTGATGGTTGAGATACACAATACAGGATAAAATTTTAAAGTGCATGCTAAGCCTTGTTCCCTACCCCAACACGTAATATATATATATATATATATGTATTTTCATATAATTATGTGTATTGGATTTTGGACTGGTTTTGAATTATTATCCATGACATTATTTTATCCCCTACCCTTAAGTTACATACTAGTACTTGAATCGCTAACCGTCTTCAAATGTTGTATCCCCATGCGATGTATATACCGGAGATACCTCTACTTTTCTTGCATAGAGTTAGGTGGATCGGCTCTGTTCATTAGTTTGTTGTGGTAAAGTGGTAAGCTTCCATTCTCTGAAAGACTTAGACATTTTATCATTTCTTTTCATAGACTAGAATTGAGAGTTTACATTATCATCAATATTATCATTGTCATCTATCATAATCGGGAACATGTCCCGATCAAGATTATTTTTGGTTTTCTTTGCATAGAAGCTTTGCTGAATTACTATGAACTTAGGTGATGATAGTCGAATATCAATTGTCGGTATAGACATACCTTAATTTTCTTGAGTTTATCTTATACTATCTTTTTATATTATAAAAATTCATTTGATGTTGGGGATATTATGATTTGTTTGGCTAGGTGCGGAGGGTGATCTCGGGTCCTCGGTGGACTTGAGACACTCATCACGGCCAGGCCCTGGTTTGGGTCATGACAAAGTTTGTATTAGAGCCTAGGTTTAGTGTCATTGGGTGTCCATAAAGTTGTGTCAAGTAGAGTCTCTTTTATGGATGTGTAGAGCGACACACTTATAAGGGAGAAGCTCCGAGCCATTTACGAATGTTTCCCTTTCTTGTTATTCTATTTCGAGCTATAGAGTCAAAGGTCTTGAATCTCCTCTAATTCATATGTGTTTGCTTTTTGAATCATGCCTCCCAAAAGATCTGATGTCCTTGGAAACTCTTCTATCATGCCTAAGGTCAATGCTGACAGAGCTCGTCCTGCTCAAGGATTTCAGACTCGATCTAGGGTCATTGCTTCTGATTGCCCTAGTGGAGTTCCACCGGTTCCCCCTATCTCTCCTCAGTCACCTCAAGCTGGCATGTCTAATGATGAGTTTTGCTAGTCGATTCATTTGGTTACTCTGTTGGTGGACTCTCAGATTGAGTGTGTTGCTTCTTTTGCTCCATCCTCTAAGCTCACTAGAGTTGGCCAATTTATGAGGTTGAGTCCTCCTACATTCACTAGTTCTAAAGTTGAGAAAGATCCTCAAAATTCATTGATGAGATGGAAAAGATTTTTTGTGTGATACATTCTTTTGATGTGGAAGGCGTAAAGTTCTCTGGTACTTTGCTTGATCACTTCTTATCTCAGGAGTTGAAGGAGGCAAAGATAGAGGAATTTGTGAATTTGAAGCAAAGAAGGATGACAATAAAGGAGTATACCTTAAAGTTTCACCAGCTATCACGATATGCTCTATAATTAGTGTCTAGCTTAAGGCATAGAATAAGAAAATTTTCTTTTGGGTTATCTCATGAATTAATCTTAGAAAGCAAGGTTGACTTGTTGAGCAATGATATAGACATCACTCGACTTGTGGTGTATATAAAATAAGTGAAAAAGGAAAAAAAGAAGCAAGCAGAGATAAGTGAATGGAAGAGTAAGAAGTTTCAGAATTTGGATTAGGGTGGAGGTCAGCAGCAGAGTGGAAGAGACAACTGGAAATAATCTAAGAAGAAGTGGGGAAATTCTAGTTCCTACTCTACAGCTAGTGCTCCTTATCCAAATCCGTCAGGTGATTGTCATTTTCAGAATAGTATGGGTCCAAGGGCATAGGGTACCTAACCTCAAGCTAGTGGGGTTCAGTCAGCTCTATCATATCCCCCTTATAGTATTTACAATCAGGTGCATCGTGGTGTTTGTGAAGAAAGGAGGAACAAGTTCTTTAAATATGGTCAAATTGGTCATAAGCAAAGGGATTTTCTTTCTAGGGTTGCGTCTTGGACAAATAAGATTCTTGTTTCTACTTCATCGACTCCTACACCAAAAGGTGTTACTTTTGCTTCTAGATTCAGCACTGGGCAAAATCTTCTGTACACTCTTTCCACCCGTCGGGATTCTAGGGCATCCCCCAATGTTGTTATCTGTTCGCTTAAACTTTTCTCTCGTGATGTATATTTTCTACTTGATCTCGAATCTACTCTTTCTTCTATGACCCCTGATGTGGCTACCCATTTTAGTTTTGATCCTGAGTATATTCTGAATCCCTTCTCTGTGTCCACCCTGATAGGTGACTTTATTATGGCTAGAAGGCTCTATAGGGGTTGTGTTATGTCGGTCTATGGGTAAAGAGACCTTAGTGGATCTGATAGAGTTTGAAATTTTAGAATGTGATGTGATTTTGGGGATGTATTGGTTGTATTCGCTCTAATGAACCAGTGATCGAGTAAGAAGGTAGTTCCCTAGTGCCTAAGAGAAGGTTCATTTCATATCTAGAGCCCAGAAATTGGTTTCTAAGGGGTGCCTTTATCATTTAGTGCATGTTACGGATTTCAAATTTGAAGATCTTTCTTTGTCTACTATCTTTGTGGTCTGTGAATTTACCAAGGTGTTCCCAGATAATCTTCCTGGTGTTCTTCCCAATAGGAAAATTTATTTAGGGATTGATCTTCTTTTGAACACTTGTCCTATTTCTATCCCTCTTTACAAAACGGCTCCAGATGAATAAAAAAAACTCAAGGAGCAATTCAAAGATCTTCTAGAAAAGGTTTTTATCCACCTTAGTGTGTCTCTGTGGGGTGCTCCTAATTTTTTCTTGCGTAAGAAGGATGGTTCCCTTTGGATGTGTATTTATTAGTGCTAATTAAATAAGGTGACCATGAAGAATAAGTATCCCCTTTTGATGATTGGTGATCTCTTTGATCAGCTTTAGGGTGCTAAGCACTTTTTTAAGATTGATCTTCGGTCTGGGTACCATCATTTGAAGATTAGGGAGATGGATATACCTAAGACTAGTTTTTAAACCCAAGATTGTAATTTTGAGTTTTTTGTGTTGTCCTTTGGTTTGTCTAATGCCCCAGTGGTATTCATGGATCTTATGAACCCAGTTTTCTGTTATTTTTTAGATTTGTTCGTAATTGTATTTATTGATGACATATAGGTGTATTCCAAGAGTGATGCAGATTATGTCGATCACCTCTACCGTGTATTACAAACCATAAAAGATCAATAATTTCATGCAAAGTTCTCTAAGTGTGAGTTCTGGTTGAACACTATGACTTATCTGGGTCATGTTATTTCTAGCAAAGAGATCATGGTGGATCCATAGAAGGTTGTGGTGGTTAAGAAATGGCTTAGACCAATGACTCCAACTGGCATTCCGAGCTTCTTAGGTTGACCGAGAAGAAGGTGATGTTTATGCGGTTTAATGTTCATAAGGGTAGTTTTGAAAAGTTGAAGGATAAGTTGACTTTGGCTCTAATCTTGATTTTACCTATGAGTATTGATGTTTTTTTGTCTATTGTGATGTGTTCGGGTTGGACTGGGTTATGTGTTGATGCAGCATGGGAAGGTGGTTGCATATGCTTCTAGACAGTTGAAGGTTCATGAGAAGAATTATTCAATGCATGATTTGGAATTATAGTTGTGGTGTTGCATTAAAGATTTGACAACACTTCCTGTATGGGGTCCATGTAGATATATATTCTGATCATAAAATCCTACAATATGTGTTCACTCAGAAAGAGATAAATCCTAGGCAAAAGAGGTAGCTTGAGTTGCTAAAAGACTATGACATGAGTCTCCACTATCACCCCAAGTAAAGCTAATTTGGTTGTTGATGCTCTTAGCAAGTTATCTATGGGGAGCTTATTCCATGTAGATGAGGTACCAAGGTAGATTATGTGTTCCTGATGTTGATGGGTTGCGATAAAGAA
This sequence comes from Capsicum baccatum var. pendulum, assembly GCA_030864225.1. NCBI lineage: Eukaryota > Viridiplantae > Streptophyta > Magnoliopsida > Solanales > Solanaceae > Capsicum > Capsicum baccatum. Next base: position 190,287,010 of record CM061559.1, on the reverse strand, counting down.
TTTTGGATGAAGCTCATAAGTTGCATTATACTATTCATCTTGGTTCAACAAAAATGTATCATGATCTTAAGGAAATTTATTGGTGGAATAATATAAAGTGGGATGTGGCCAATTTTATAGCTAAGTGAATGGTGTGTCAGTAAGTAAAGATGGAGCACTTAATGCCTGGTGGATTGATCCAAAAAATTGACCTGCCTGTATGGAAATAGGAAATAATTAATATGAATTTTGTTACCAATCTTTTGTGGTCTTGCCGGAAATTTGATTCGATTTGGGTCATCATAGATAGGATGACTAAGTCTGGTCACTTCTTGCCAGTAAGAACTAATTTCACTTCAAAGGATTATGTCAAGTTGTTCATTAAGGAGATCGTGAAGTTGCATGGTGCTCCAGTTTCCATCATATATGATTAAGGTACTCAATTCTCATATCACTTTTGGCATTCCTTTTAGAGAGGATTGAGGACTAAGGTGAGCCTTAGTACCATATTTCACCTACAGGCAGATGGGAAAGTAGAGAGAACCATTTAGATATTGGAGGATATGCTTAGATCTTATGTGATTGACTAGGGTGGTAGTTGGGTTGATCAATTGACTCTCATAGAATTTGCCTACAATAATAATTACCACTCTAGCATTGGTATGGATCCATTTAAGGCCTTGTATAGTAGGAGGTGTAGGTATCCTATTATGTGGTTTGAGGTTGGTGAAAGTAGGTTATTTGGCCTTGATTTGGTTCACCAAGCCATAGAGAAGGTGAAGGTGATTCGGGATAGTCTTAAGACCACCCAAAGTCACCAAAAGTCCTATGCGAATGTGAGGTAAAAGTAGTTGGAGTTTAATATTGGTGACTGGGTGTTCTTAAAGGTATCTCCCATGAAGGGAGTGATATGGTTTGGTAATAAAGGGAAGCCCAGTCCCCATTATGTTGGTTCGTATTTAGTTTTAAGGAGGGTTGGCAATGTTGAATATGAATTAGAGTTACCTTCTAGCTTGAGCTCCATTCATCTTCTCTTCGATGTTTCAATGTTGAGAAAGTGTGTGGGTGATCCTTCATTGGTCATTTCTTTGGAAAGTGTGGGCATTTCAAATTCCTTGTATTATGAGGAAGTTCCAGTGGAGATCTTGGATCAACAAGTCCTTGATTACGGACGAAGGATGTAGCTTCAATAAAGGTTCTTTGGAGGAACCAAAATTTTGAGGAAGCTACTTGGGAAGTAGAGGAGGACATGAAGTCTGAGTATATGTTCTTATTCCCTATTTAGGATAATCGTGCTTAAGGTATATGTCATACTGAACATTCTTGTTTTCTGACTTTGTTAAAAGAAATTGAAATGTCCTTGGTATCTTTGTTTTCTGTCTTTGTTAAAGGTAAGTGTGGTTTTGTTTAGAGTGAGATCATTCTAATAAATGTTGTGTCCTATCATTCGAGGATGAATGATCCTAAGGGAGAGAATGAAACACCCCATGTGTTGATCTTTGAGAATTTCTGAAATTTTATCCTCACTGTCCTGGCTATGACTTATCCTATGAGTTGTAGGAAGTCTTGATGAGTCATTGGACTCAAATCATATCCTAAACAATGTGTGTGGCTAAGTTCTTCTCTAAGTACAAGTGGCTCACTACGAGTCGTAAGGACTCATTATTTGTCCTAAGGACTCGTTATGAATCGTTGTGTGCAAATCATAAGGTGTCCAGTCTATACATCAAATGGTTTCTGTATTGACTATGAATGGAACTTACGATACAAGTCATATTAGTTGAGTCATAGGGTCAACAGTATATGTGCCCTAGAAACTGTCTTGGCTACGACTGGTAGTGACAAGTCGTATAGTGACCCATAGACACTGATGACTAAATTTCAGCTTTTAATTTTAGGACACTTTGGACAATTTCCTTCTTACCCAATTAAAACCCTACATTCATAAAGCATTCAAAGGGGTTATTTATCATTTGTAACATAACTAAACACTCTCAAGACTCTCTCAAATTCTCTCAAGCAAGATACTTAGGGTTTCTAAGAAGTAGGTCATCCAAGGGATAAAGGGCTGAATGTTTTTCATGAAACTTGGTATTTCAGGTATGTTACTCTCTCCCCATTATTATTTTTCTAAAGCATGGGTTTTAAAGTACAATTCATGTGGTTTTGATATTGATATTGGAACATGGGTTGAGGGGTTTTGAATATTTGTTGTTGAACAATATTTCCCATGGTTTACCTATGATTATTCATGCTTTGATTATGGTTTTAAACTTGTGGGGTGCATGGGTATGGTGAATAAACTAGGGGATTGTGATTTTCTCCAACTTGTGACTTTTGAAGGGGTAATGACCTCAACCCCATATTGTGAAATTGGTTTTGAATATGAAAAGTATGCATATTAAATTACTCTTGAACGATTGGATAATGTGAAAAGTCAAGAAAGCATAATGATTTTGAATTGAACCTTATGGGGTTGTGTAATTCCCCAAGCTAACATATAATTGATCTAAGGGGCTATGAATTTCCTTAAATAATGGAATTATTTTAGAATGTTGATGTTACCTTGCAAGTGTAGTTGGTATGACGATACCAACAATGTATGCCTAAATGTGTATCATGGTTTAATGAATAGAAATATGTGATAAATATTTTAATTAGGCTATAATGAGGGTTCTGTAGTTAAGTTGTGAAAGTTGAGGTCCCAAGAGACCAACAATAGAAATCATGGTTGCCGACGTAGGGGTTTAAATAATCGGGTGGATCGAGTACCTCTTATTTTTATCATATGATTGGGAGGTTCGAGTCCCCTATATTATATTACATGATTGGGTGCTCAAGTTACCCTGATATGTCGGTAGGTTCGAGTCCCCCATATTGCATATACATATCCTCTGGTACGTGCGGCTACACGCACTTGGTCCCTACCAACTAGGGAGACCTCATCCCATATAGCTCATGGGTGCGTTCTTATATTATGACGGTTGAGCTACACAATCTAGACTAAAGTTCTAAAGTGCATGCTAATCCTTGTTCCCTACCCCGACATGTGATATATATACACACATATGTGTGTGTGTGTTTGCATATGTTTATGTGCATTGGATTTTGTACTGGTTTTGAACTGTTATCCATGACATTATTTTAACCCCTACCCCTAAGTTACATGCTAGAGCTCCAACTGCTAACCATCTCCAGATGTTGTATCCCCACGTGATGCAAGTACTAGAAATACCTCTACTTTTCTTGTGTAGAGTTAGGAGGATTGGCTCGGTTCGTCGGCTTTTTGGGGTGAATTGGTGAGCTTCTATTCTCTGAAAGACTTAGAAATTTCATCATTTCTTTTCACAGACTAGAATTTAGAGTTTACATTATCATCAATATTTTCATTGTCATATGTCAGAGTCGAGGACATGACCCGACCAAGACTAGTTTTGGTTTTCTTTGTATAGAGGCTTGGTTAGATTACTATGGTCTTGGGTGATGCTAGTCGGATATTAATTATTGGTTATCAATATACCTTAATTTCCTTGAGTTTTTCTTATACTATCTTGTTATATGTTTGGAATTCGTCCGACGTTGGGGATATTGTGTTTTGTTTAGCTTACTGCAGGGGGTGATCTTGAGTCCTCGGTGGCTTAATACATTTGTCACAAATAGGCTCTAGTTTGGGTCATGACTTATTAGCTTATAGGAGACAATCTTGTAGTTATAATTGTGTGATATTTATGTTATTATCACGTATGTTCTTATGTATTTATATATATAGATATTAGAGAGTATTTCTAGGTTTTTCTCTTTTATCTTGACTTAGCTTATATGTGCTAACACGTGTTTGGGCCCTTTCAGCGGGATAGCTGAACCCATATAGATGGTGGGCGTCCTTAGGACGGATAGAGCTACCCAGTCTAGGTTAATGGTTTCAAACTCTCATGTTCATAACCCTTCATCCTATCTTGGCAACCTATATATATGTATATGTCATTGAGTGTGCACGTGATTTGAATAATTTTGTACACGGCATTATTTTATCACTTTTCTTATGTTACAAGCCAGTGTTTATCCCACTGACTGTCCCTAGACATTGTATCATTTCATGATGTAGGGTCATAGGGTTCTTTTTTTCTCTTGTGTAGTGTTAGGTGGTATAGGTATCGATTGAGTTGCGAAGAAGTGGTGAGTCTCCATCATTCGGAAAGCTTTACCATTTGCTTTGGTTTATTTTCATATTTTGGAGACTATTAGTTTTCTTTTGTCATGGTCGGGGGCATGTCCCCCCCTAATTTAGTACTTTGGTATTTAGAGGCTTTTGTGGACAAGTGTGGGTTGGATATTTGATTTGGATTCTTAGAACCTGCATTTTGGTTTATGTATTATACTTACTGTTTGGTTGTCTTTTGGTATTTATCTTGATTATGCTCTATGGGTTAGGTTAAGGGGTTGTCTTCGTCTCATAGTGGGCTTGAGATACCCATCACAACTAAGTCCTGGTTTAAGTCATGACAAGCCTGGTATTAGAGCACGATTTAGGGTCGTTGGGTATCCATAAAGTCCTATCAAGTAGAGTCCCTTTTATATGTGTGTAGCATGCCACACTTATAAGGGGGGCTACAATGCATTTAGGAATATTTCTCTTTCTTGTGTTCTATTTTAGGCTACAGAGTCTAGTGTTATGAAACTTCTTTAAATCCTGGTTTCTCGCATTTCTGATCTTGCCTCCTTGAATAACTAACATTTTTAGAAACTCTACTTTACCCTCTATTCTACCCAAGGAAAATATGGATGGGACTCTCCCTGTTTAAGAAATGCAGACCCGATCTAGGGTCCCTTCTCCTGATAGTACTGCTCCATGTGTAGTTCCACTGGTCCCCACTAGTCTTCTTCAGGCTTCATGGCTGGTGATACTCATGACCAGACGCCCCAGGGAGATATCTCTAGTGTGGATTTCCATCCGTTTATTCATATGCCTACTCAGTTAGTGGTATCGCAGTCTCATCAGTACGATCGTGTTGGGCCTGTTGCTCTTTTATCTAAGGTCACTCAGGTTGGCCAATTTATGAGGTTGAATCCCTCAACCTTTATAGGCTCTAAGTTTAAGAAGGATCCATAGGGGTTTATTAAAGAGATAGACAAAATCTTAAAGTGATGCATTCTACTAATGTAGAGGGTGTGGATTTTTTTGCTTATCATTTGAAGGATGTGGCTTATCAGTGGTATGAGTACTGGGAGGCGACAAGGGGTGATGATGCTAAACAGGCGGTGTGGGATGAGTTTTTGGGTGACTTTCTTGATCACTTTTTTGTTCGGGAGTTGAGGGAAGCTAAGGAAAAAGAGTTTGTGAACTTGAAGTAGGGAAAGATGAACATCAAGGAGTATGATTTGAAATTCCATCATGACAGCGCACACGCAAGTGTACGTGGTCTTATCAAGTAATATAGTAGTTTCAAGGAAGCCCAAGTATCGATCTCTTAGGAACTTGTGTTTGTCGTTTATCTAATTCTAGTCTAACTAATTGAGAAAAAATAAACGCCAAGAGTTTTGAATAATTGTAAAGTAAAAATAAAATAAACATTGCGTAAAACAAAAATCTTGGGACAATCAATGGAGAAAAACCCGGGGTTAAAGCACTTCGAACAATCATACTATGTTATTGAAATTAATTTGTTGACATGCTTATCTTGGTTGTTGATTTGTAGGGTTAATTGCATGATCATGGTTTTCCAACCTATAATATTTTACCTAATATGGATATTACAACTACATCATTAGGTAGGGATTTAATAATCCAATTAAGTGAATTAAAGCTATCATCCTACGTTTGAATCAAAGCATCTAAGTACATCCTTGTCCTAGATGCTAAGTTTAATTCTTTATTTTATAAAAGAATAAAAACCCAAACTTTGTTTATTGCCATGTTCTATCTCCCTATTCCCTATTTTGATATCAAAAGGTCGACAATATATGTATTTTATGGGTGATCAATCCATAAAATAATTAAAACAAGAATAAACAAACAACCAATAATAATAAGCGAATTAAACGAAATTAATCCAAAATAATAATAATCATATTCTTGGTTTTAACCCCGGAAAGAGGGTTTAGCCTTGAATGTAAATATTCATCATCCAATCCCTTGAAATGATGATACAAACCATAAAAAAAAACTAAATTAAAGAATAATAAAACCTAAAAAGAAGTTGTGGTAGCCTCCAATAATGTTCCGAGTTGATCTAAGGTTTTCAAGAGGTCCCAAGATGTTTAAAACATTTTTTAGGACGTTATATTTATAGTAGACAAGTTATAAACCAAGATAGTTTAGTTTTACACCCTGTTTTCCTTCAGCTGGGCGAAATTTTCCCCATTTTGAGCATCGGCACGACGCAGTGACATGCAAATTCACAATTGTCAAAAAATCTATCAAATTTCTTTAGCTGTTTGCGATTTCAGCGCATCACGGGGCCTCCATAAACTCCAATATAAGATACACGTGCCATATGTTAAAAAGATTGGTCCTATTACGAATCTAGTGATTTTTGAACACATCCATTGTCCACCTTTACAGACTACACGAGCCCCATACTATTCAGGTGTCCAAATTGCGTCTAGTTTGCGTCTTGTGCTTCTGTGGTCATTTATGAGCCTTTTTGAGTTGTTTCAACTTGATTTAAAGCTTTTATATCCTTTATATATCATAATAATCCATTCACCAAGCATCATAAATCATTAAAGACATCAATTAAGAGCTCAAAACAACACAACATCCTCACCAATGAACTAGAAACACGAGTTAAGCATAGGCTAAATTCACATTGAGCTTTAACTTATTGTTTTCACTTTTTTCTTGATCCAATTGACCCTTGAACATTATAAATAAGTTAGTTTATATATAAATACATAATAACAACCTTATTAACTCATTAAAACACATTAGAACCCAACACAAGAGACTAGAAAAACACCTAGCTTAAGCTAGTTTCACTAGTTTCATCGGTTGAACTCTAAATATTCAAATTGAATCAAAAGTCATGTGAAACCACCATTAAACATTGTAAAAACATACTTGGAAACATAAATACTCATTTATATCATTATCAACACATATATCATAAGAATCATCCTCAAAACAAGGCTAAAAAGTCTAGAATAGTAACTCTGGAATGCATAAATACACCCAACATCACCACCCCACACTTAAAGCCTTGTTCATCCTCGAACAATTATTAACTATAAACACCATTATATGAAGATACTCTACACTTCTACCACACGCAACACACTCAAGCTAGCACTACAATGACTACACGAATGCAAGTTTCTACACTATTTACACAATTGAAAGCTCAAGAATACTACTCCAAAACAACCTAGCCTCAAGAATTGACTCACCTAGTTAACAAACTCATGCTTATTTCTTAATGAAGGACATCATAAAAATCACTCCCATTCATCAAACAAGTTCCCCTCACAACAAGAGAGTTACCCATAATCTCTAATAATAATGCAATTTATAACGTAATGGGTACAAGAATCAAATTACACTCACTCTCACAAGGAATTCACAAGTTACACATAATGAACCATAGGCATTCCCTTAGTGAAATGCTCCACTAATATCGGAATGATGAACTTAGGATCAATTAGGACTTTTTCGAGTTGTAATGTAGGCTAAGGGACGGGTAGGAACTATTTTGTCAAAAAATAGTGACTAACCTCTCTAAGCACTTTAATGCACTACATTATACATTTAAAATCAATCTTCAACAACCAAATTACACTTTTTCATCCACCCATACCTTTTATTTTTTTCCTAACTCTTTTAAGCATTTTGATATACACTTGGTGGGTGGGTTGTTTATCCCTTCAAGATTTAATTTTTTTCTTTTTCTACAATCATGAAAATATTTCTATCACCATTTATATCAATTCCAACCACCACACATCAAATATAAACACCAATAAATCTTACCTTGGGGCATCAATTTCACCTTTTTCTTCTTCAATTTCTCAAACTCCTTATTAATTTAATTTTTTATTAAAGCACTTAGGAGATTTTCTTTTTATCAAATTATTGTCTATCAAAAAAGGGGATTAGGCTACATATGAGGCTACTAAAGAAAATAAGTTAAAGGCTCAATGGGGGTTAACTAGGATAATGCACAAAGGGTAGGATAATAAAAGGTATAAACTAAGGCTATCGAAGGAATGTCTATACCATCTCCTAAACCCACACTCTTTACTTCTCTTTACATACACACCGAGCAAGTTATAGTCATCACATGCAACAAGGAATATAAAAAAAAACTTACACGCACATGGCACATGCTCAACTCAATAGGATCATCATAGACTCTCAACCAAAAAATAGCATGAATTCAAAATTAAGCCAACAAATACTAGAGTCACAAACATGATCCTAAGAGTCTCAAAAATAGCAATTCACTCAATCAACATACTTTTATCAACAAACCCACTTGCATCATGTAATCAAAAATAGCACCAACAAGAATATCTCACTTATTCCTAACCTAAGAAAAAAAATTAAATTGAGTAAAAATTTGAGAATTTTTCCACCCCACACTTAAAAAACTACTTTGTCCCCAAAGTGAACTTAAAAGTAAAATATAGAAATACTCCTTGAGGCCTCTAGGGCTAGCTAGTAGCATCGTTAAATAAATGAGATCCATGGGATCCCAAACTCAATCTTTGCCATGCTTAAAGCTCAAGATTATGGTACTCAGACTTCCCATTAACCTGTGACTCAACAAAAAATAAAAACTACGTGAAGTAAAAAAACTACAAACTAAAAAGAAAACATACCTTAGCTTGGGATGCCTCCCAAGAAGCGCCTAATTTAGTGTCGCGGCACGACCTAATAAACTTTTTCCTCTACCTTAAGGATTTGAATTTCACGCCCAACATCGCATCCATCATCTTGCCTCGATCATAAGGAGATGGTACAAAGATTAATGAACCGAATAATAGAATATGCATGGTAAACCACTTGGCCTTGAAGTGAGGTATGTTTTTATGTTGGTTGTTCGGTGTAAAATAAAGAATATACGATTCTTGTTCCTCATCTTCACACTCTTACACTATTTTAAATGATTCCACAGACAAGACATCATCTAAACATAATGTAGAAAAGTGTTTTGAATGCGGCCCAACCAATCCTACTTCATAATTTACACAATCTACTACACACTCACTTTTATTCATCTTCTTAATTTCAGTCTCAATATCAAGATGATAATCGAGTAGCTGCGATTCTTGTGTTTGCTCCAGACATTAGCTAATATCCTCCCAATATATTTCTTTGCTTATCCATTATAGACATGGTGGCAGTGGCTCCATAATAATTTTCGTAATATTAATTTTTGGGTACTCAGACTTCCTCGAATTATCTGCATCATATTGTGTAGGTTCTGTTCGTGCACTTTCATAAAATTTGGACAATAAGCCACAAGGTGGTGTCCTCTAAAAAAACAAAAAGAATTGCCATCACTCGAAAACCATTTATCCCAGGTTGACATCTCGAGAAGAGTGTGAGAAAAATAGAAATAAAGAAAACTAAAAAGAAACTAAACAAAAATTATTTACAACTCAATATAGAGAAACTAAAAATAAGATAGTTGCCTAATAACAAATCCCAGGCAACGGCACCAAAAACTTGACAGTGCACACGTAAGTGTACGTGGTCTTATCAAGTAATATAGTGGCTTCAAGGAAGCCCAAGTATCGATCTCTTAGGGACTTGAGTTCGCCACCTATCTAATTCTAGTCTAACTAATTGAGAAAAAATAAACACCAAGAGTTTTGAATAATTGTAAGCTAAAAATAAAATAAACAATGCATAAAATAAATGTATTGGGACAATCAATGGAGAAAATCCCAGGGTTAAAGCACTTCGAACAATCATACTATGTTACTGAAATTAATTTGTTAACTTGCTTATCTTGGTTGTTGATTCGTAGGGTTAATTGCATTATCATGATTTCCGAACCTATAATATTTTACCTAATATGGATATTACAACTACATCGTTGAGCGGGGATGTAATAATAAAATTAAGTGAATTAAAGTTATCATCCTACGTTTGAATCAAGTAAGTCATCAAAGTACATCTCTATCCTAGATTCTAAGTTTAATTCTTTATTTTATAAAACAAGAAAAACTCAAACTTTGTTTATTACCATGTTCTATCTCAAAAAGGCTCGTAAATGACCACGGAAGCACAAGATGCAAGATGAAAGCAATTTGGACCCCTGAAAAGTATGGGGCACGTGTGGACTGTACAGGTGGCCAATGGACGAGTTCAAAACATCACTAGATTCAAAAGAGGCCAAAGTTTTTGACCATATGGCTCGTGTATCTTATATTGGAGTTGAAGAAGGCCCCATGATGTGCTAAAATTGTGAACAGTTACTGGAATTTGATAGATTTTTTGACATTTATGAATTTGCATGTCACTACATCGCGCTGATGCCCAAAATCGGGAACATTTCACCTAGCTGAAGGAAAACAGTGTGTAAACCTAATCTAACTTGGTTTATAACTTGGATACTATAAATATAACATCCTAAAAAATGTTTTAAACATATTGGGACCTCTTGGAAACCCTAGATCAACTTGGAACATTATTGGAGGCTACCACAACTTCTTTTTAGATTTTATTATTCTTTAATTTTAATTTTTTTATGGTTTGTATCATCATTCCAAGGGATTGGATGATGAATATTTCCTTTCAAGGCTAAACCCTACTTCTCAGATTAAAGCCAAGAACATGATTATTATTGTTTTGGATTAATTTAGTTTAATTCGCTTATTATTATTGGTTGTTTGTTTATTCTTGCTTTAATTATTTTATGAATTGATCACCCATAAAATACACATATTGTCGACCTTTTGATAATGAGAGAGGGAATAGGGAGATAGAACATGGGAATAAACAAAGTTTGGGTTTTTATTCTTTTATAAAATAAAGAATTAAACTTAGTGTCTAGGATAGTGATGCACTTAGATGCCTTAATTGATTCAAATGTAGGATGATAGCTTTACTTCACTTAATTGGATTATTACATACCCTCTCAATGATGTAGTTGTAATATCCATATTAGGTAAAAGATTATAGGTTGGATAATCATGATCATGTAATTAACCCTACGAATCAACAAACAAGATAACCAAGTTAAAAAATTAATTTCAATAACATAGTATGATTGTTCAAAGTGCTTTAACCTTGGGATTTTCTCCATTGATTGTCCCAAGACATTTATTTTACGCATTGTTTATTTTATTGTTAGTTTACAATTATTCAAAACTCTTGGTGTTTATCATTTCTCAATTAGTTAGACTAGAATTAGATAGGAGGGGAACACAAGTCCCTAAGAGATCGATACTTGGGCTTCCTTGAAGCCACTATATTACTTGATAAAACCACGTACACGTGCATGTGTGCTTGAGCATTGTCAAGTTTTTTGCGTCATTTCCAGGGATCGAACACGGGTCACCCGCGTGACAGGCGGGAATACTTACCTTTTAAACTTTCACCTAATTCGGATATTGGAACTACATCATTGAGCGGGAATGCAATAATCTAATTAAGTGTTTTAAAGCTATCATCTTACATGTGAATCAAGTAAGGCTTCTATGTACATCCATGTCCTAGACGCTAAGTTTAATTCTTTATTTTATAAAAGAATAAAAACCCAAACTTTATTTATTCCTATGTTCTATCTCCCTATTCCCTCTCTCGAGATCTAAAGGTCGACAATATATGTATTTTACGGGTGATCAATCCATAAAATAATTAAATTAAGAATAAAAAAACAAACATAATGATAATCAATTAAACAAAATTAATTCAAAACCAAATTAATCATGAATGTGGACTTAACCCCGAAAAAGAGTTTTAGCCTTTAATGGGAATATTCATTATCCAATCCCTTGGATTGATGATACAAAACCATAAAAGAAACTAAATTAAAGAATGATAAAACCTAAAAAATGTGTAGAGCAGTATACTCTTATCCAAAGACGTCCAAAAGTGAACAATAATGAGTACAAAGATGTATTTATAGTAATGAATAAGTCCCAAGTTGTGTAGGATTCAAATCTGCACTTTTGCTTGTATTTGAAATAGGGTCGTGTCGCGATGGATATTTGACTAAAGTAGGGGTCTCTATGCTGACACCTCATAAGGTTACACTACTTTGGGTGAATTATGAGTATTTTGGTATGCTTCAAGTGCCCACACTCACCCTGGACATTCCAGGTGTCCAAATTGATGTCAAGCTGCGTCTTGTGCTTCTGTTGTTATTTACAAGCCTTTTTGAGTTGTTGCCACTTGATTTGAGACTTGTATATCCTTTATATGTCATTATAATCTATTCACCAAGAATCCTAAAGAATTAAACACATCAATTAAGAGCTCAAAACAACATAACATCCTCATCGATCAACTAGAAACACGAGCTAAGCATAGGCTAAATTCACATTGAGCTTTAACTCATTGTTTTCACTCATTGATCCTTGAACATTATAACTTAGTTTTTTTACATATAAATACATAATAACAACCTTAGTAACTCATTAAAACACATTAGAACCCAATACAAGAGATTAGAAAAACACCTAGCTTAAGCTAGTTATACTAGTTTTCTCAGTTAAACTCTAAATATTAAAATTGAATCAAAACTCATGTGAAATCACCATTAAATATTTTAAACACATAATTTTACACATAAATGCTCATTTATATCATTATCAACACATATAACATAAGAATCATCCTCAAAACAAGGCAGAAAAGGCTAGAACAGTAACTCTAGAATGCATAAATACACCCAACCTCATATCAATTTTCTTACTATGTTCCTAAACTGGTGTCGAGTATGAGGTCCTAGATGAGGAATTTTGCTTCTGGTTTGTCCTGTGAATTAGTATTGGAATGCGAGGTTGCAATGTTGAACAATGATATAGATAGCTCCAGGCTAGTGGTTTATATGCAGTAGGTGGAAGATAAAAAGAAGAAGCAAGTAGAGATGGGAGAGAGAAAGAATAAAAAGTTTAGGTATTTGGTGTAGTTCAATAGAAAAGTGGGAGAGATAGTAGGCAGTGAAGCAAGAAGAGACTTGGGAAAATTTTAGTTCATTTTCATCGATGATTGGTCTTTATCGTAAGTTATCTGGTGATCATTATTTTCAAGATATCAATAGTCCTAAGCACTGGGACCCCAGTTTCGGGCTTGTGGAGCTCAGTCATCCCCACATTATCCTCTTTGTAGATTTTATGGACAGGTTCACTATGATTATTATGATTGGGAAGAACTTGTGCTTCAACTATGGTCAACTCAGATGTATGTAGAGGAACTATCCTACAGCTAAAGTTACCATTAAAGCTAATAAAGTCCCGGTCACCACCTCTTTGTCTCCTATACCAAAGGGCACCACTTCTTGTATTGGCACTGGCTAAAATTATCTTTATGCACTTACTACTCTCCAAGAATCTAAGGTACCCCCCGATGTTGTCACTAGTATATTACATTTCTTCTCTCGTGATATGTACTATTTGCTTGATTCAAGTTCTACCCCTTCTTATATTACCTCTTATGTGGTTGTGCATTTTGATTTTGGTCCTAAAAATATTTTTAACCCCTTCTTTATGTCTACGTCGATGGGTGATTCTATAGTTGCTAGAAAAATATATAAGGGTGGTGCCTTGTCTATCTTTCATAGAGATACATTGGTGGATTTGATAGAGTTGGATATGGTGGATTTTGATGTTATTCTGGGGATGAATTATCTCTATTTGTGCTATGCTTCTCTAGATTATAGGTCCCAAAAGGTAAGTTTCAATTTTCTAATGAGCTTGTGATCGAATGGGGGGGATTTCTTTAGTGCCTAAAGGGAGGTTTATCTTTTATCATAAAGCTCGAGAGTTGATTTCAAAAGGGTATATGTATTATCTAATTAGGGTTAAGGATTCTAACTCTGAGGGTCCCTCTTTGTAATTTGTCATTGTGGTAATTGAATTTCCTAAAGTATTCCCAATAATTTTCTTGGAATTCCTCTCAATTGGGAAATTGATTTAGGATCGATCTTCTATCGGATACTCGTCTTATTTTCATTCCTCCTTATAGGATAGCCATGGATGAACTAAAAGAGCTAAATGAGCAATTAAAGGATCTTTATGATAAGGGTTTCAGACATCATAGTATTTCTCTATAGGGTGTTTCGATGCTTTTTGTGTGTAAGAATAATAGGTTTCTTCAGATGTGTATAGATTATCAGGAGTAGAATAAGGTAACAGTGAAGAATAAGTACTCTCGTCCTAGGATTGATGATCTTTTCTACCAGCTTCAGTGCTAGGTATTTTCTAATATTTATCTCCACTTGGGCTATTATTAGATGAAAATTAAGGAGGTGGGTATTCCTAAGACTATTTTTTGAACTCGGTATGGTCACTATAAGTTTTTGGTTATGTCATTTGGGTTGACTAATGCTTTGACTATGTTCATGGATCTTATGTATTGGGTTTTCAGGCAATTTCTAGATCTATTTGGCGTAGTCTTCATTGATGACATATTAGTGTACTCTAAGAATGGGGAAGATCATGCCAATCACCTATGAATTATGTTGCAAACTCTTAAGGATCAGAAGTTGTATGAGAAATTTTCTAAGTATGAGTTCTAGCTGAATATTGTGACTTTTCTTAGGCATGTTGTTTCTAGTAGGGATCAAGGTGGATCCACAGAAGGTTGAGGCAGTCAAGAAGTGGTCAAGACTTATGACTCCAACCAATATTAGGAGCTTCTTGGGCTTGGCAGAGTCTTATAGGAGGTTTGTGGAGAGTTTCTCTTCTACTGCTGCTACATTAACAAGGTTGACTCAGAAAAAGATTAAGTTTTTATGGTCCGATGCTTGTGAAGGTAGTTATGAGAAGATGAAGGATAAGTTGAATTCTGCTCCTATTTTGACCCTACCCGAGGGTACCGAGGGTTTTGTTATGTATTATAATGTGTCCTATGTAGGACTAGGTTGTATGTTGATGTAGCATAGTAAGGTGGTGGCCTATGCTTCTAGGTAGGTTAAGGTTCATAAAAGCAATTACCTAACTCAGGATCTAGAGTTAGTAATTATGGTATTTTCCTTGAAGATCTAGTGCCAACATCTGTATGGGGTGCATATGGATATCTATTTGGATCATAAAAGCTTGCAGTATTTGTTCACTAAGAATGAGTTGAATATCAGGCAGAGGCAGAGGCTCGAGTTACACAAGAATTATGACATGATTAATACCATCCAAGTAAATCTATTGTGTTTGTTAATGCTCTTAGCAGGTTGTCTATGGGGAGCTTATCCCATGTTAATAGAGAAAAAATATGAATGGTGAAGGACATTCACAGGTTGGATAACTTAGGATTTCATCTGTTAGACTTTGAGGATGGGAGAGTAATTGTCCAAAAAGTGGTTAAGTCATCTCTTGGTACTGAGATGAAGGAGAAACATGCCTTGGATTCTATATATATGCAGATTAAGGGTAATTTGGGTCAGCGGAAGGTTATGGCCTTCAAAATTGGAGGATATGGTAGTTTGAGGTATCAAGAGAGATTATGTATTTCTGATATGATGGGTTGCAGGAAAGGATTTTAACTGAAGCTCATGAGTTCAGATATACAGTTCATTCAATCTTGACTAAAATGTATGATAACTTGAAGGAGATCTACTGGTGGAATAATATGAAGAGAGATATGGCAAATTTTATGGCTAAGTGTATGGTTTCTCAACAAGTCAAGGTTGAACACTTAAGGATTGGTTGCATGTCTCAAGAGATAGAGTTGTCCATGTGGAAGTGGGATAAGATCAATATAGATTTCATTACGTATCTACCGCGGTCTCGAAACTAGTATAATTCAATTTGGGTCATTGGGGATGAGATGACTAAGTATGCTAACTTTTTGCCTGTAAGGACTAACTACTCTGGTGAGGAATATGCTTAAGTTGTTTATTTAGGAGATTTTCAAGTTGTATGGAGCGCCTGTGTCCATCATTTCAGATCGAGAAACGCAATTTTCTTCTCACTTTTGGTGTTTGTTTCAAAAAGGTTTGGGTACTAAGGTGAACCTTAGCACCATTTTCCATCCTCAGATGGATGGACAAGAAAAATAAACTATTCATACTTAGGAGGATATGCTAAGGGATTGTGTGTTTAATCTAGAAGGTAGTTGGGTTGATCATCTACCTCTTATTGAGTATGCATACAATAATAATTACTATTCAATTATTCAAATGGCTCATTTTTGAGGTGCTATATAGAAGGAGGTATAGGTCTCCTATTGGGTGGTTTGAGGTTGGTGAGACTAGTTTGTTTGGTCTTAACTTGGTTTAACAAGCCATGAAGAAGGTGAAGATTATTAAGGAAAGGCTAAAGACTGCCCAAAGCCACCAAAAAGTCTTATACGTATGTGAGGCAGGGGGAGTTGGAGTTCAAGGTTAGTGATTGGGTGTTCTTGAAAGTTTCTCCTATGTAAGGAGTCATGAGGTTTGGGAATAGAGGGAAGATCAGTCCACATTATATTGGCCCATATCAGATTTTTAAGAGAGTTGGGAAGATTTCTTATGAGTCGGAGTTGCCTGCGAGTTTGACTTTTATTCATCCCATTTTCCCTGTGTAATGCTGAAAAAGTATAGGGGTGATCCTTCAATGATTGTTCCTGTAGAGAATGTTGGTGTTTCGGATTCCATCTTATGAGGAAGTCCCAATGGAGATATTAGATAGGAAAGTTCTTAGATTAAGGACTAAGGATGTAGCTTCGGTAAAAGGGTTTTGAAGAAACCAAAAGATGAAAAAAAGCCACATGGGAAGTTGAAGAAGATATAAGGGTCAAGTATCTGTTTTTGTTCCCAACTTTGGATGCAAATATTTGATGTATGATTTTTGTTTCCCTCTTGTTTCTTTCTGAATTATTTTTGGGTTTTGGTTGCATTATTTCTGTTATCATGCCAATGGTGCTCTAACTTCTCATTCGGGGATGAATGATCCTAAGGAAGGGGGTTAATGTAATACCCTAGGTTTTTGGATGCTAAAATTTTTGGAGTGTTGACAACACTGCCATGACTACGACTCAATTGATGAGTCATCATTACTCATCATGAGTCGTAGTGTGGGACTTATTGTCTCACCAGAGAATTGCCCAGGATTTTCTACCTTGATCATGAGTCTTCATCATGGCTCGTGATGATAGGTAATGAGTCGTGGTGAGTGAATCATTACTATAACAGTGAAGGACCAGGATTTGGACCCTCAAGTAATGAGTACAGGTAGGGGTGGACATTTGATCAGTTTGATCTGATTGTTTAATATCGGTATGGTTTATCGGTTTTCGGATTGACAAAAATGATAACCATAACCAAACCGAAATAAAATTAGTTTGGTTCGGTTTCTACAAATTCGGTTTGGTTATTTTGGATTTTTATTTCGGTTTGAAATATTAAAGTAGAGAGCCTCTCTTTTTCATAATTGAGCATTTAAAATAGATGGTTTTTTTAAGAAAAATGATTTTTTTAGAATCTATTTTTCATTCCCAAGTATAAATAACTATAAGTAACTCAATGAAACGAAATAATGTATCAAGTTCTTTATGGTAAAAAGCAATGTCATCGTTGGGACTAATATATGAAGTTTCTTGGGTGATGCAGTACTTGTTTTCATTCCAAATGTAAAATAAAGAAAATGCAATAAACTACCATGTTAAGCAGAAAATGCCATAAACTCACATGAATGCTCCTCTTTAGACACAAACACGAAACACCAAAATCGTGGATCGCGGGTTGCGGTTGTGGGTCGTCGGTCGTAGTGTCGTTGTAAAGAAAGGGAATAGATCGCCATTCTTTCGTCTATTTCGCTGAATCTCCGGTGGTATAAATCAAAAACGGCGCCTTGGATTTACTGTTTACTGTTCGTGAGTGTTGATACATGAGTGTGAATGGTAATATGTTTACTTTTAAGGGATTTAGGCGCCTTGGAGTTGGAATTAGGATTACTAAAATGTATATATAATTAATATAATATATTGATAATATATATTATTTATATATATAATAAATTAATAATATATATATTATAATATTATTTATATAATTCGTTTTTTGGTTTTTTGGTTTAACCGAAATTTTTTCAAGAAAATCAAAAACCGAACAGTTTAACCAAAATTTAAAAATTGAAAACTGAAATCAATCTGAAAAAATGAAAAACCAAAACCAAAATTAAATTTCGGTTTGGTTTTTCAGTTTTTTCAATTTTTCGATATTTATGCCCACCCCTAAGTACAGGTGACGAATCCTAGTCTGACCTCATTAGTTGTTACCTGAATCGTGATGACAGTCCCAATTTTCTTGCACATTTTCATTAAGGGATCTTTGGTATTTTCCTATCTATACACTATTCCCCACAACTTAAAATACCCTATTTGGACCTTTTTACATCAGTTATCAAATCAAAACCTTACTTTTCTCCTCTCAAACTCCCAAATCAAGAGGAAACTAAGGTTCATAAGGGATTCAATCTCCAACCTTCAAACTCCAGATTTTTTTGAAATTCTTGTATGTTTCATGCTTGTCTCTCATCCCTAACTTGATTTTATATAAAGGCATATGTTTAATCATTGTTCATGTGAATTAAATCGTTGGGTTTGAAATTTTGGTCAAGGGCTTTTGGTTGTTTAAAATTGGAATTGTTTTAAATATATCATTCATGTTTAATAAATGGTTTTTAGGTGGAATGAGTGCACTTTTATGGGAATTTGGAATGGGGAACATGGGTTTCCCCAATTTGTTGAATTTTGGCTTAATAATGGTAATAATCTCAACACATCTTCATGAACTTGGTTTTAAATATGGAAATAGCATGGTTTAACACACTTTTGAAACTATTGCATTGCACTAACGGCTAAAAGGATAAAAAAATAGGTTTGAAAGGACCTTCGTGGCCATAGTTAGATTTAGAAAAAAGAACTTAGGAGTCAAATTGGTTAATTGGATTGGAATGGCATAACTAGATTATCTTGCAAGCATAATTGTTATGATGATACCAAGTGGTAAATTCCTTAATAAATGACTCATGGGTCAATGGTTGGGAGTACGTGAAAATGTTTTAAATTGGGCTTAAGAGGGGTTGTGTAGCTTATAGTGAAGATGGAGGTCCCGTGGGGACAAATACTGGAAACCACGTTACCGAGGTAAGGGTCTCTATAACCGTGTTCTTGGTTCACACATTATATTTTTGGTATGGTTGGAGCTTTGGTGCCTCTGGCCATCATTCATATTTCCTCAATTTGTATAGCTAACACGTGTTGGGGCTTTTTTAACAAGGAAAGCTAAACCCCTATAGCCTGTAGGTTTCCTTAGGCGGATAGAGCTACACAACCTAGGTTAATGGTTTCAAACTCTCATGTTCATGACCATTCACCCTATCTCGACATCCTATATATATGTATATACGATTGATTGTGCGTATGGTTTGACTGATTTTGGACATGGCATTTTTTATCACTTTCTCTGAGATGAATACCCATCTTTATCCCACTGACCGTCCCTAGACACTGAGTCAACTCATGATGTAGGGTCCTAGGGTTCTTTTGTTTGTCCTATGTAGTGTTAGGTGGTGCGGTTATCGATTGAGTTGTTGTGAAGTGGTGAGACTCCATTATCTGGAAAGATTTACCATTTTTTATTAGGTTTCTTTTTAGATTTTGGAGACTTAGTTTTCTTTTGTCATGGTCGGGGCATGTCCTAACCTAATTCGATACTTTGGTATTTAGAGGCTTTTACGGATAAGTATGGGTTGGATATTTGTTTTGTATTCTTAGAACCTTTATTTTGGTTTATATTACTTACTGTTTGGTTGTCTTCCCATGTTTATCTTAATTATACTCTGTGGGTTAGGCTAACGGGGTGGTCTCCGTCTCACAATGGGCTTGAGATACCCAACATGACTAGGCCCTGGTTTGATTCATGACAAGCCATTTTCCACTAAGTTAACCTATTGCATCTAGCTCTGGGCAATGGTTTGGCTTACCTACTGGTAGGATAGAATAGGTGCCATCATGATTCATAAATCAGGTCATGAAAAATTGATATCAGAGTCTAGGTGTCACCGGTATTATTGCTACAAGAGCAGGTGCCTAGTAAAGTCCCAAGGATTGAAACAATAATGCCTATTTCTTATCTTCGGGAGGCTAAAATACATTCTTAGAAGTTTATCACTTCTTTCATTCATTTTGTGCTAAGAGTATGAGTTGATTTCTAAAGCATTCCTTTAGTTTCTCTTTTGCAGAATGCTAGGACAAGTGTTACTACTACACGAGACAATGGTCCCGAGATCGAACCTAAGGATCTAATCACTATTCATAGATGATTAAGAGGTCGTGGATATCCTTGAGATATGACCCTAGATAGGGTCCAAGATAGGGGACCTTCGCCAGACCGTATTCCTCCTCTCGAGCCAAAGATTCTTCCACCGCAGCCAGTGGTGGGACAGGGACCAACCTAGGCTCTATAGAGATTTATTTCTTCTTCAATGCTCAAGGATTATTTGGTTCATCTTTTAGGTTTAGTTGGTAGTACACCCTCTGATGATGCACAGTTTACAAATCAAAGTGCTACTGAGGTGAGGGCGAAGCCTGTAGTTGCGGCTCCTAGAGTTTAGGTCCCTCCTGCATTGGTAGTTTCTCAGCCTTCTATGACTATCGAGGAGTAGAAGATATTAGGTAGATTCTTGAAATTGGCTCCGACTAGGTTTTCTAGTCACTAGGCAAAGATGCATATGAGTTCTTAATTACTTGTGAGGATAGGCTCCATAATTTAGACCTAGTTGAGATTCATGTTGTAGATTACACTACTTTTTAGTTAGACATGGTAGCTCAACATTGGTGGAGAGGTCATCTTGATTCCAGGCCAGTTAGATATCCTCTTGTAACATAGACCCAATTTTTTTAGGTCTTCTTAAAGAAGTACATGCCTCCCAGTCTTAGGGATTATTTAAGAGATCAATTCTCAAGGTTATAGAAGGGATCCATGACTGTTGTGGAGTATGAGTCTTAATTTTATGTGCAGAATAGGCATGCTAATTCTATTCTAACATTGAGTACGAGAGGGTTCATTGCTTTGTCCAAGGATTGAATCTTCTTCTTCGTATGTCTACATAGATTTAATTACTGTGAGTAGGCCTTTTTCTGGGGTTCTTGATCATGCTCATCTTATGAAGGATATGCAATGTGAGGCCCAAGGGCAGCGATAGGAGGTTGCGATATTAGGGTAGTTTTAGTGAGAGCCATAGTGGCTCATATTTTAGAGGTAGTGGTTCTCAGGGTAGATACCCTCTACGCCATCCATATCAGTATCCGGGTCAGTCTAGTAGACCCACTCAGGATGCGTTATAGATTATCGATGGAGGCCAGTCTAGCTCTATTAATTATCCTGGCCAAGGTCGTAGTCGGTCAATGAGGGGTTCATCTTTTATCTATTATAGTCGTGTTGGTTATTTTGGGTTAATCGGATCTTCTGGTTTCAGTTCGACGCCTGGCCATGTTATGGATGTAGAGCTTTTAGTCATTTATTGAGAGAGAGTCGCTGTCATAGAGCGATTATTCCCTATATCTCAGTGTGTTTTACCTATCAAGGTAGTTTATCCCTCATCTAGATGTGGTATGCATGGTCGTAGGGATGTTTCCCAGGGTGCTTATGGAGGTTCTCAAGCATCTAAGATAGGAGGTCGATTAGGATCCCAGCTAGGTGTATGGTCAGTTATTTGTAGTACCTACTAGACTTGAGGCTGAGTCTTTGGATGTTGTTATTACAGGTATAATTTTGGTATGATGTTAGTCAGATTTTGCCTTATTTGATTCAGGATTCACTTATTCTTATATGTCTTCTTATTATACTCCATAGTTAGAGTTATCTTGGGATTCATTATCTATGTCATTATATGTATCTACTCCTATGGGTGATTCTTTAATAGTTGACTGGGTTTTAATATCAAGTGTTACAACTGTTAGAGATCTTGATACTCATAGTAATCTTATTATTTTAGACGTGGTGGATTTTGTTGTGATTCTGGCTATGGATTGGTTATCCCACTACCATGCAGTCCTGGATTATTTTTTTAAGACCGTCACCTTAGTCATGCTTGACATACCCCCGATCGTGTGGCATGGAGTTGTTAGCCGTGAGTCGATAAGGAATATTTCTTATATTCATGCTAGGAGGATTATTTTGAGGGTTGAGAGTCTTATATCGCTTATATTCATGATGTAGTGTGGGAAGTACGTCGCTTGACTTTGTTCATGTAGTTCATGAGTTTTTTATGTCTTCCCGATCGATCTACCTGTCCTTCTCTTGAGAGTAGTATTGAGTTTGTTATTGACCATAAGCTGGGCACCCGACCTATTACTCTGGCACCTTATAGTATGGCTTCTGCTAAGCTTAAAGAGTTGAATTCTCAGTTACAGGATCTTCTTGGAAAGAGTTTCATTAGACCAAGTGTGTTTCCTTGCGAGCTCATATGTTGTTTGTGAAAATAAAATGGCTCTATACATATGTATATTGATTATAGGCAACTTAATAAGGTGATGGTGAAGAATTGTTATCTTATGTCTCGCATTGGTGATTTATTAGACCATCTTCAGGGAGTAGTGGTGTTCTTTAATATTGCTTTGAGGTTCGGTTACCATCAGTTGAGGATTCAGGCCAAGAATATCCCAAGATAGCCTTTAGGACCCTTTATGGTCATTATGAGTTCCTAGTGATGTCTTTTAAGTTGGGTAATCCCCCGGTTGCATTTATGGATTTGATGAATCGTGTGTTCAATCCTTATTTGGATTCTTTTATGATTGTATTCATCAACGATATCCTTGTGTATTCAAGAAGTATAGAAGATCATATACAGTATTTGAGGATTGTGATCCAAACGTTAAGAGATCATACGTTTTTTACCAAGTTCTCTAAGTGTGAGTTTTGGCATGAGTCAGTGACATTCATTGGGCATGTGTTATCTAAGTATGGGATTTTGGTGGACCTGACCAATATTTAGGCTATTCATAATTGGGGCAGACCTACATCTCCGACTGAGGTTCGTAGCTTTATTAGTTTAGTCGATTACTATAGATGGTTCATTGAGAAACTTGTTACTGTTGCAACATTGATGAACAAATTGACTCAAAATAAGGTTTATTTTCGATGGTTTGAGGAGTCTTATTTGAGATTTGGAAAGCTCAAAGGATTTCTTACTTTAGCTCCTATTTTAGCTCTTTCTATTGAGGGTGACCGATTTACCGTATATTATGATACTTATGGTGTCATTTTGGGTTGTGTAATCATGCATTAGGGTTGCATCATTTCTTGTGCATCAAGGCAGCTGAAGGTACACGAGCACAACTACCCCACTCATAATTTGGAGTTGGTGTCGGTATTTCTTGCACTTAAGATTTAAAGACATTATCTTTATGGTGTTCATTATTAGATCTTCACGGATCATCGTAGTCTTCAGTATCGTATGACCTAAAGAAGCTTAATAATAGATAACATAGATGGATGGTGTTGCTTGAGGATTATGCTATCTTTATCTTGTATCATCCCAGCAAAGCGAATATGGTAGCAACCTCCTTAAGCCGAAAGGTAGTGAGTACAGGTAGCTTGTCTTGTATTTTAATTTCTCAGAGACCTTTGGCATGGGACATTCAGTCCTTATCTAACTTTATGGTACGACTTGATATCTCAGACCCTATGAGGTTTCCTGCTAGTATTAAGGCAAGGTCTTCTCTATTTGAGTAGATTCAAGATCACCAGTTTGAGGATAAGAAAATTTACATCATTCATGTTAGGTGTTGAGTGGTGAGTCTAAGAAGGCTACCATAGATTCTAAGGGAGTTGAGATTTGACAGCCACATTTTTCTGTGAGGATTGATGACTTGATTCAGTTGACTTTGCATAAGGCTCATAGCTTCAGATATTCTATTCATTCAGGTATAGCTAAGATGTATAGATATTTGAGACAATATTATTGGTGGAGAGTCATGAATAGAGATATGGCATACTTTGTAGTTTGTTGCCTATATTGTCAGTAAGTGAAGGACGAGCATTAGTGACCTGGTAGTTTGATTCAGAGATTGCCTATTCTTGAATGGAAATGGGAGCGGATTACCATGGACTTTGTTAGTGGATTGCGTCATACTTCTTGTGGTTACAATTGTATTTTGGTCATTGTGAGTTGATTAACTAAGTCAACACATTTCATCCCTATTTATATGTCCTTCATCCTGAGAGGTCAGCCTGTATCTATGTTAGTGAGATAGTCCATTTACATGGTGTAACTATATCTATCATTTCATATTGGGGTTCAGTGTTCCTTTTGGTTTTTGGAGAGATTTCCAGGAGGACTTAGGTACTCAGGTAGATCTTAGCACATCCTTCCATCCTTAGATCGGTGGACAGTTAAAGAAGGTTATTTTGGTTCTCGGGGATATGCTCTGAGCCTGTGTTATGAATTTTGGAGATCAGTGGGAGCAGGACTTAGACTTGGCAGAGTTCACTTATAATAATAGTTACCATTCGAGTATTTATATGGTGCCTTTTTGAAGCATTATAAGATAAGAGCTGTCATTTCTCGATTGGATGGTTTGAGACTTACTAGACTAGACCCCGTGGTACTGACTTGTTTAGGAGTCATTGGATAGAGTCAGGGAGATTTAGTATAGGTTGAGGGTCGCTAGAAATAAGGAAAAAGGCCTAAGTAGATCGTAGACTTTGTTGCTTGATATTTTTAGTTGGTGATTGGGTATTCCTCTATGTATCGCCCATGAAAGATGTGATCAGGTTTGGGAGGAAAGGCAAGCTCAGGCCCAGATATATTAGACCCTTTGAGATCCTTCGCACAGTTGGTGGGGTGGATTATAAGTTAGCCTTACCCTAGATTTTATTGCTACCCATTCAATTTTCTATGCTTCTATATTGCGGTGATATATTCTCGAACCATCCCATTGCTTAGATGGGACTCAATTTAGTTGGATGAGCATTTGACCTTTGTGGAGGAGCTTGGCTCATATTGGCTAGTGATGTCAGGCGGTTGCGCCCTAGAGAGATTCCAGTAGTTAAGGTTCACTAGAGGCACCGCCCAGTAGAGGATGCTACTTAGGAGATTGAGAGCGAGATACGGACCCAGTACCCTTACCTGTTCAAATCTTTGGGAAATATTAATCCATTATATTCACGGATAAAAGTTCTTTTAGTAGTGGATATTCTAATGACCCTTCAGGTCATTTTATGTATTTCCACTCATTTTCATCATTTAGAGCTTTCCTATAGCTGCCCAAGTCATTTATGATTTGTTGGAACTAACGGTATGGTTACCGAGCAGTACATTTGGTTTTTTGAGCCAATCCCTGTTTTGAAGCCTCCACTGGTTCAAATTGTCTACCGGGCAAAAACTTTAGTTAAACTACCTTGTATAGCAATTCTAAAAGTTCCAAAGGCTCTGCAACGTCAATTTTAGGTTAGGTGGACCCTTGGTTTGGGTCCCGAGGCACCCAAACTCATTTCAAACTTGGACGAAAGTTAAGAAAATGGCAAGTAGGTGTAGGACCCACTTTTCATTGAAACAACCTCGGATGGAAAATTTGACTGCACTATTGAGTCCAAAACATCAAGTTAGATAGGGTAGAATAGGTTGTTTGTGCATACAAGATTCTGGATGAATCACGAGGGGTTGGTGGAGACTCAAAAAAATTCCAAGTCTCCAGTTAGTGCCTTATATCGGGTATGACTGCTAAAGAAGCCCTTTGGGAGCTTTAGCCGAGGGTGTTTTAGCGGCTCATTAGGCGCTTTAGCAGCTAGTACTAAAGAGACCATAGTCTTCTTTAGCGGACTAGACTATGGGGCCGTGTACCGTTTTAGCAATACCAGGTGCTTTATCATTAACCACTAAAGAGGCCTAGTGCCCGCTTTAGTAGAACTTGTGTGCCTAGGAAAGGTATAAATACCCACGTAGCCCAATTTTTCACCACTTTCATCCATTCTCTAGAATCTTAAACCCTAAAAAATGGGAGTTCTTGGGAGAACCAAATGGGGATGATTGTGGAGATTTAGTATCATTTATTTATGCGATTTCCCATTGACTTTGCAGTAAGATTCCATTATTTTCATGGCTGATTTATCCATTTTCATCTAAAATCCCTAAAATCTTGGTGACTAAATTTTAGCACCATTATAGCTCGAAATCCACCCCTTTTTAGGGTAAATATTTCTTGAGCATAGAGGGATAAGTGTAGGTTTCGAAAGTGAGATTTCATAAATGGGCCCCACATGAATGTTTTACAAAATTTTGGATACAAAGTATAATAGTGCAATATGGGTATCATTATTTTCATATTTACGAGTAGATTATGATTTTGATAGTGTGTCTCTTTGTGAAAGCTTCTTGAAAAGAGAAATTGGTGATTTAGCAAATTCTTCGGGTTCTTCTTTGGCGTCTAGGTAGGCTAGGCTTACCCTCCTCATAGATTGAGATTTTTCGTAGTATACTTATGATATTATGCTAGATTTGTGGTATGAGTTAGATGTTGGAAGTATGAATGAGAATATTTAGTTTAGTTGGACCATTTAGGCTATTTTTGGAACTATAAACTTAGAGCAATTAGCTTAGTTATTCATGTCTTAGTTGAATTTGGCTTCACCGTTCATGTTTAGGATGGAAATGCCTTAATTACTCAAGCCAGGTGAATTTGCCTTAGTCATTCATGATTAGGGTGGAATTGTCCTTTTTTTTTTTTTTTTTTTACCTTCGAATAAT
The DNA here is from genome assembly GCA_030864225.1 of Capsicum baccatum var. pendulum. NCBI lineage: Eukaryota > Viridiplantae > Streptophyta > Magnoliopsida > Solanales > Solanaceae > Capsicum > Capsicum baccatum. Next base: position 190,260,193 of record CM061559.1, on the reverse strand, counting down.
GAATTTTATTGATAATAACGAGTTTAAAGAAATTCGAACTCGAAACCTGACGACGAACAAACTCCAAACTCAGTATCGAAAAATTGAAAACCTGTTACTGATCTCGATGAATCGATTGAGGCCAGTAGAACTCCAGATCACGAATCGTAGTTGCTATTGTTATAGGTAGGATGGCCTTAGTTGTTTATGTTTTGAAAGAATTACTATCTGGGATATTTATGACTTACTTAATATATAGAAATGAACTTAGAAACCTTAGCCTAGTCTAGGATAGAAGTTGTCTAAAATGGATTTTAGGGACTAGAATTGGGCCCCTTCGTCCCACCTTAGGCCGAGACTTGTGATAGCCTTGCAAACTTATTTTCATACAATATACTCTTTTTAATGGTTAGTTTGATACTTGAGGCGATTGAATATATTTATTGGTTATGTTAGTTGGATATTGAATTATTGATGCTAATTCCAGATATCACTAATGATATAGATTATATAAATGATTAAAAGCATGATTTATAAATATGGCTAATGATGTGGTTTATTTATATATGATTATTGATATGGATTCCTGTAATTCCCCAAAACCTGGTCCCGAGACATCACACGGTGCTCAAGACTACGAGTAGCCTTAAGTTAACCCTGTTTGCCTTCTACTAAGTCTGAATCTCTTAACAAAGGAATATATATATAATATTAAAACTAGAATGCGAAAACCTGTCTGAGCTAACTAAGAATATCTGAATAAAATCTCTAGAAAATATTAGACTCAACAGTCTAAACAATCAATACTGAAAAATCTGAAATTATATCTAACAATCTGACAAGCTTCTACTACTAATAACTAGAGATTCAATGGGATAAACCCCCAGTTGACTTAAACTGTCTGAATTATTTATACTAATAAGCTAGAAAACTGAAAGACTAAGTCCCCGAACTATAAGGACTCACCAACTTTCAGGATGTAGAGAGAGACGCTCAAAATCACCCGCGTTGTTGGAATTGAGCACCTGAACCTACATTATAAGACAATGTAGAACATAAACGTTTATGTGGATCAGTACTTTGAGAATATACTGAGAATATGGGGGTGAATGCATAAGTAACATAATATCTCAACGTCAACACAATTTATAAAATAATGCATGCTAAATGTAAATGACTCACTTAAGCTGGAATATCTGAAAAAATAGAGAATCATAATCATGAGTAGTAAATCATACATTATAAATCCAGTGAGTCATACCATTTAGTTTTAAAAGTTGTACTAGTGTTCTGTCTGTAAATCATGTTGTCTAAGTATAGAAAGGACCCACTTTTATATCTAAAATCTAAAAGCAGAAGTCAGTAGCTAATGTCTTTCTGTAAAGCAATATCTGGGTAAAGTTGTGAGCCTTCACACTTAGTTTCTAAAAGCTTTTCTGTTAGGTTTATTATATTCTGAAATCTGTAGTTTGTAGTATGTAGGGAATTTTTTGTAAAAACCATTCTGTAAAGCTTTTCTATTAGGGAGGTTCTTCTAATCGACATAAAATATGTGAGCCATCATGGATTCCAACCTCGTTCCCTTATGGGAAAACCTCACGTTGGGAAGAGGTGTCATACTCTTGTCAAGGAGTATAACCTAATCTAAGTGATCACATCTGTATCTGTCATTCATATAGAAATGGAAATAATCTGATAATCTGAACCTGCATTGGCTCGTAGTTCTGGGGCATGAGAACATACCCAACTCGGTGCTAAATACTACTCTTTAATTTGTATTTTCATTCTATTGAAAATCCACTTTAAAAATCTAGTATAATGGTTTATTATGAAAACCAACTGTACAAATGCTAAGTTAAACTGTAATCTGAAACTGTAAAGTGGATTTTATATCTAAGCTGAGATCAAAAGATCAAATTCTTATCAAAAATTGAAAAATAATCTAGTCATAGGGTGTTTATAGCACAATAAGTCTTGAAATAGCAATACTCAATTAGGTCTTAATGACCCATGCATGAAATTATTGTTAAAACGTCATAATGTTCATGCTTGATAATGTAAATATTGATAATTCAACTCAAAATCTTGAATTTACTGCAATACGTATGAAAATACGAAGATAGACATGGAATTCAACTTCTAAATCGCTTGAAATCTCATAATCTTGCAAATAACAATAATGGGTATGAACCCTAATTCAAAACTCATGTAAAATCATCTTCAAAAAAACTAATTTTGGGCACAAGGATGAAATAATATCCTTGTTCATAAACCCCAAAATTCTTAATTGATGCAATAACTACGAAAGCTTGAACTTGAATCCCTATTTAAGCTTTTGAAGATGAATTCTTGAATTTCTTGAATTGAGAATCCTTAATCTTGAGCTATCTTAGAAAAATAATGGAGGAAATTGGATTTCTTGAAGAGTAAGTTTTGAGCTTTAGGGTTTTCTTTTAGAGAGAATTGATGAAAAGTAAGCATAAAGTTCTTACAGTAGGTTTAATTCCTTATTTTTTGATGAATTGGGGGCTTGAGAATTGACTAAATTGCCCTTCTAAAATTTTAATCAGAAATAGAAAAGAAAGAAATTTCCAATTTGGCATACCATCATGACATGCCACTATCGCGGTCGCTCACTGGAAAAGGGATGATAGCAGTTTGGCCCATCAATAAGATGCGGTGAAATCGTGTTGGACCACTGAAAAAGGGATGAGCAGAACCTGGGACCTCAACGTGATGTGGTCCAATTGCGGTGGTCCACTGGATTTTAAGAATTGTGAATTTCTCCTTCACCGCGATGCGGTTCTTGCCTAAATGGCATATTGTTTTACTAAAAACTCTATAACTTCTCACCGAGTATCGAATTTAGGAAAAATTGATATAGTTGGAAAGCTAATTCAATTTTCTACACACTGCAGAGTCTGGAACTGGAAAATTCTATATGTATCAAAGATTATTCATTTTTAAAGCTAACTATTGATATTCTATGAGCTAAATTAAGCTAGAAAAAGTGTGGGGTATTACACTTTCGGATATGATTAATAACTTATACATGTAATTGTTGGCATGGCTTCTAGATATGATTAATTATATGGCCTGTTGACATGCCTAATGATATAGATATTGATGTGACTAATGATATGACTTACAGATATAATATGGCTCATAGATATGATATGATATGATATGATATGATATGATATGATATGATATGATATGATATGATATGATATGATATGATATGATATGATATGATATGATATGATATGATATGATATGGATTATAGATACGATATAATACGGTTTACAGATATGATTAATGGCTTATAGATATAATATAGCTTATAGATATGATGTAGCTTATAGATACGACTATGGATTATAGATATGCATGGTGGCTTATAGATACGATTATTGAAATAACTTATAATTATGATTAATTACATGGCTTATGGGCATTGATTTAAGTACGATCATGATCATGAATATTTTTTGAGTATATTAAAGGCAATCGAGAGAGTGCACAAGTCTAAGTATGAAGGAGGCCCAAAACCGCCCATATGGTGCACTCAGTGGGCATCCATTTTTGAAGACTAGTCATTAAAGGGTCTTTTAGTCTTTTCTCTTTTATTTTTGTAATGTAATATAAATAGAACCTTGTAGGGTTTTTGTTCCTTAGTTTTTGAATGCTATTGAAAGAAACTCCTCTAGAGAGAGTGACAGCAACTGTAACTAAGGTGATACTAGTGTGGAATCACTAGTGTTGCAAAACATTATTAGAAACCTTAGTGCTTGAGAGGTGGATACCCTCTTATATCATCGTAGAGTGTTGGTGTTGATATTACGAGTATTAAGGGTCTTGGTATTTAATATATACCTTGGTTCTTATTGTTTGTAATATTGTATGTCACACTTCCTATCTTTTGTTTCTGTAATCGTTGTACTAGTTTGTAGTTGTTTCTAGTGAAGCCGTGTGTTGTTGTTACATTGTTATTGTGTTCCGTTCCTATTGTTATCATCTTGTTCTTCTGGTTTAGTTGTTGTTTTGGTGTTGAACACCTAGTAATCTTGGGTTCTTAAGTTGTCATCTTGTAGCCGTTTGGTCTCTTGTACCTTGTGAACTATTTTGTGTAATTTGTGGGCTTTTTTGGTGTCTTTCCTTTGTCGTTTTATATCATTTGGTATCATAGAAAGGCTGGTTGTATTCCTACACTACCAATCTTGGGCTCTCTTAGTCAAAAAAATCAAAAAAAGAAAAGGAGTAGAAGTTGTCTCTTGTGTTCTTGGCTGAGAGTGTGTCTAGTTGTTGTCTTGGATGAAACTTGGATTCTAGATCTAGGAGTACTTCGTGTGTTTTGACTGTTCTTTGTGTTGGTTTCTTCTTCCCTTACACAAATAGAGTCAATATTCAAGTTAAATTCTTATTTGTGTTGTTGTTGTGCGGATTCAAGGATTGGCCAAAGTATTATTGGTATTGGTTTGTGGATCCAAACTTTGGATGTTTTTGGTGTGTTGTTATTGTGGAATCTGAGATTTAGAGGTGTATTGTTGGCATTTTTGTTGTGGATTTATGTTTGAAGGGAGGTTGTTGTTGTTGGGAGATACAATTTGAACCTTGGTCTTCAAATCTCTATTGAAGGTTCTTGATGTTCTTGAACCATCTTCATGTCTTGTGGCAAGAAGAACTTTCAATAGTGGTGTTTGATCTTAAAGAATAGTGGAGAGAAGTGAAGTCTCTTGTTTGTCTTGAAACAAATTCCAAAGCTATACCAAAGAAGTAAGGAACAAAAGAGCTTTCAAAAAGGCTTGTTGCCAAAAGAGAGAAAGAACTCTTTCCAAGGTTGACAAAATAGGAATGGCCCTTCGAAAAGGTGTCTTTCCCAAAAGGTACAAGACAAGTCAACCCTTTTGAATGTGAAAAGAGGATCCAAAAACTTGTTGTCTTCCCTCCAAAACCGATTTTTCTCTTCCACAAGTTAGACAAACACTAAAATTCTCAAAGTCCACAACTATTCCAAGGTTGCCATGTCACTATCCGCAACCAATCAAAGGCTGCCACTTCACCCTTTGTACAACTAACGTGTTTTTCTTGTTTTGTAGCTAACTTCTTGGCCATAATAGAATCCATTTTGGCCCAACTTGATGCTATTTCCCGAGATATGGCTAAGGCGAATGCGGGCCTTAAAAAAATTAACTCGGATATGTCTACTATATTTGAGAGGTTGGATCTAGTGGAGAGTTGAAGGAACTCCCGTGTTTATACTCCTGAAACTTTACCTCAAACGATCAATCCTCCAAGACCACCACCAAGTGACACAGACATAAGCCAAGCCACCAAATGCCCTCCAACCCGAGACCTAAATAGGTCACTTCCCCCTCAATTTGATCAAGTCCAACAAGAAGGACTTGGAAGCAAATTTTCTCCCATCCAAGCTCCACAACCAAAGCTCCACATTACAAAAACAATCCTCTCAACCGAAATTCCACTTCCCCAAAATCGATATGTCCATATAGAGGAGTATGGTAGAAAGGAAAACAAGGAAAATCGAGTCTAAAATGATGCTTATATGATGGAAAGGAAGTTGACGGGAAGACGTAGGGAGACACAAGGAACCCGCCACCAAGAAAAAAGGTAGGATGTGTTTTGGATGAGATTAAAGACAAGGCTCAAGATGGAGAAGAAGCTGAGGTTCAAAATGAAGATGTTGGACGAGACTTATGTTATTAAGCTCTCGGGTTCCTTGTGTGTTTTGCAAACTGTTATGTGCCATCTTTATGTTTTTGCATACTGATTTGAGTGGTTTCTTTGAAGTTCCCAATTGAATGAGGTGCGGTCGTGAATATGTGGGCAAGTTTCTCTCAAGATGGAGAGGATGATATAAGTATGATCGTGATCATGAACACTTTTTGAGTATATTAAAGGAAACCGAGAGAGTGCACAAGTCTAAGTGTGAAGAAGGCCCAAAACCGCCCATATGGTGCTCTCAGTGGGCATCCATTTTTGAAGACTAGTCATTAAAGGGTTTTTTAGTCTTTTGTCTCTTATTTTTGTAATATAGTATAAATATAACCTTGTAGAGTTTTAGTTCCTTAGGTTTTGAATGTTATTGAAAGAAACTCCTCTAGAGAGAGTGATAGCAATCTAACTAGGGTGATACTAGTGTGGAATCACTAGTGTTGCAAAACATTGTTAGAAACCTTGGTGCTTGAGAGGTGGACGCCCTCTTGTGTCATCGTAGAGTGCTGATGTTGATATTACGAGTGTTAAGGGTCTTTGTATTTAATATATACCTTGGTTCTTATTATTTGTAATATTGATGTAACACTTCCTATCTTTTGTTTTTGTAATCGTTGTACTAGTTTGTAGTTGTTTCTAGTAAAGTCGTGTGTTGTTGTTACATTGTTCTTATGTTCCGTTCCTATTTTTATCATCTTGTTCTTCTATTGTAGCTGCTGTTTTGGTGTTGAACACATAGTAATCTTGGGTTCTTAAGTTGTCATCTTGTAGTCGTTTGGTCTCTTGTACCCTGTGGATTATTTTGTACAATTTGTGGGGTGTTTTGGTGTCTTTCCTTGGTCGTTTTGTATCAGGAAGGGTTACTTACATGACTTAATAGATGTGGTATTAGTATAGTCTATAGGTTTAGCTTATCAGTATTCCCAGTTGATAATGATCTTGATAATATGAGTTCCTGTTCGAGTCTGGTAGTTGATAATGATCTTGAAAATATGAGTTTCGGTTCGAGTCTGACAGTAGATAATGATCTTAATAACATGAGTTAAGGTTCAAGCCCAGAAAATAATGATAATGATAATGATACTATTGAGTTACAGTTCAAGTCCGGCTATTGGAAATTATGTATGAGTAATACGGTTAGGATGGACTTTTGGCTATAGCATGATAATTTAGTGAGTTTTAGCTATTCGGTTGTTTAGTTCCTTGACTGTACCCTCCAAGCTTGTAGGGGCCCTCGTCGAGATATTTACTTTTCCACACTTATTATCTTATGGGAGTCAATCTTATAGTTATAATTGTGTTATCTTTATGTTATTATCTCGTAAGTTTTTATGTATTTATATATAGCTGTGTTGGAGCATATTTTCAGGTTTTCTTCTTTTATCTTAGATTATTCTATCTTGTATCTTATTGTATTTATATCATGATTTAGCTCAGTCGATCGATGATGCCTACTGAGTACCCGTGGTTTCGGTACTCATACTACACTTTTGTACCTTTTTGGTGTAGATTTAAGTACTAATTGCCACCGCTAATTTGACGTTCGTGCAGGATTGATTTCGAAGATTGGGTGAGCTCTTGGAGTTGGACTTACCCCTTTTCCTTCTATTTATCTGCATCTAGTCTTTCATCTTTGCGGTGGATTATATTTGATTATTCAAAACTCGTAGCTCATTTGTAGTATCTCTTGTACCGACAGTCTTGGGATGGTTATTGTTTTCCTGTCTATCTATTAGACCTTTATGACTGTATTATTTCTATTTAAGTCTTTAATTGTTAATTTTAGGCTGTTTGGCCATTTTCCACCAAGTTAGGACATTATCCAACTCTGGGCAATGATTCGGCTTACCTACTTACGGGATAGAGTAGGTGCCAAACGTCAAGAGCTCACCCTAATTCTTTAGTTCATAGCTTCTTTGCACGATGCACACATCAACAACGAGAACTCATACTATGATCTGTAGGTTGCAGAAGTGTAGTATGAGTACCAAACATGTGGTAATCAGTAGACATTGACCGACTGAGCTCCAAAGATAATGTAAGCATAAATAACATATAAAGAAGGAATGTAACTACATGTAACTATCCAGAAAACTCAACATAATCATGAAAATGAAGCAATAAGGGTAAATTATCCTACTCTAATAGGTAATCAGGAACTAAAGCGTACTACCATATCTCACTAGCCAATATACAACGAACAGTGAAAGAAGGGTATGCAATATAATAATACAAGGCCAAGAAATCCATATACGATATGAATAAACTAGGAAGTGGAGGGGTATACAATATATCATATAAATAAATATACATATATAGACTTATTTCAAAATAACCACCTGAGGGAGCCAACCTAACATCTCGGGGATCATAGCCAAGTAAGGGAGCTAATACTAGCATAATCAAAACCTTTAGCCCAAGTGTGACTAATCATGATGTAACTTAACCATAACATATATTACTATAAGAAAGAAATGAATCAAAAACATACTGATAATCTCGGGTACCATTTCATAATTATCCTGTCAGGAACTAACCAAATAATCAACAACAAAGTAACCAACTAATATGGAAAAATAACAACCTAATCAGGCCCCATAAGCCCAAAAGTCTCAAGCAGCACTTAGCAAACAACAATTATAGTTTATACCTATATAGACCTCATAAGGCCGACAGATATAAGCACGAAATAATTATACTGGTGATAGATAATAAATATGAATGAACGAATGTACATAGACCAATATGACCAATATCAGATTAGGGTGCAAATTATACCAAGTGCATACAACTCCCCCTGCTCAATAACTCATAAAGTCAAGACCTATGGTGACCATCCATCTCTGGAACTATGGCTCAAGGACGAAGGGACCCATAGGGGACTCAGAATATCCATAAATACTGCCTGGTCTCAAATTAGGACTTTAAATAGCCATCATAATTAATCTACTACATTCTTTTTTTTTTATTAAATAAAGAGATTTAATGTTCAATACAAATAAAGGCCAGGCCCAAAATTAAGACCTGACCCAAACCCATTAATAATAAACCAGACAACAAAACAAATAGCAAAATGTCCCAACATCAGATTAGGAAATTCCATCTTCCTCACAGTCAGACGAACCATTTCCAAGGTGATTCCTGTCGAGGAAAAATTTGGAAGCTTCAATGTTCCTTATTCAGCTCAATCGATACAGAGCAGCTGGTACTAGTTTGCCTTGTAATGAAGGTCGAATCCCCAATATGTTAGTGATTAAAGACACTTTGTGCTAGTTAAATCTGGACAAAGTTGTCGGCGCCTCTAATAATCAATGACAAAGTAAGTCATCCTTATTTTTATAATAGCTGGAACCCCACATAATCTCGATCTCTTATAATAACATAATTTCTCTAATGATGCATGTATACAAGATTAGGATCTTTAATTTAGATCTAGAAACTGAAGAACCTCATCAGCTTATGAGTGTAACTCAGGTACATCTAACCCCTTTCAAAATAACTTTCAATTTCATTACCTTTCCTTCTACGGATTGAATCCCAATAAGAACTAATACCACCATATAAATTCAAGATACTAAAATCAATTATTACCTCAAAATGGTTATACTTACAACCCTGGAACTGATTGAAAGAATCTTGTCTACAATGAAGAATATGAATAGTATTGTTAAGTCCTGGTTTAGTACCCAATGAATACCTCAACGCTCTCATCAGGTGCAGGTACTGTCAACCACTAGAAATTGCTTCAGACTTTACAACCAATTACTCAAAAATTCACCAATAGCCTCACTTGTAACTCAATAATGAAAATTGTACAGTATAACTTGAGATTTGTGCTTAACAGTTGGAATTACTTGAGATATTTGTTTTTCTGATTCTCATGGTTGGGGTGTTTATCTTATCAAGATTAATAATCTTTTTGCCTGCACTTAGGACTTCCTGAATTGAGTTGAATTCATAGATACCTCCAAAACTAAAAACTAGGTTAGAAAAAAATCAGCAAGATTATCTCCCTCCCTTAATGAGTGTTGTACTCTTACTGATATGACACTTTTGATCCTACTAATAGTCTTGACCTCCATAGAAACAGTCCAAGGTACCTCCCAATCTCCATTGATAATGGTAACCATATCCAATGAATCAATTTCCAGGATAATGTTGGTGAACTGATTATCTAAACAGTATTGGAGCCCTTCCCTAATAGCTCTAGCCTTATCCACTATGTTTGTTGTATCAGCAATTTGGAAACCTTTAGCTCCCACAAAATATCCTTCATGATTTCTTAAGCAAAATGCAACAGCACTAGGACCTAGATTCCCTTTAGAGGCACCATCAGTATTACATTATAACCATCCAAAAGGAGGTGCCATCCACCTAACAACTTTACAAAGAACACTAGGTCTGTAACTTTCCAAAAGAGAAACCATTTGGGGCCAATTATTAGGAAAATATAAGTTGAACTTTAACCTAATAAGTTTACAAATAGAATCATTAATACCCCACATAACCTTATTTTTGGAATATGAACCACCATGAAGAATTGTATTTCTCCTTTTCCACAAAAACCAAAGAATGATGTTAGGAAGTGCTTCAAAGACTATTTTCTATCTAAAATTACCTTGAAAATCCTACCATTTCTTCATAATCTGTTTAACCTATACCCAAGGATCTAAGAGACCAACCACCTCTAGCATAATAATCCCAGATAAAAATAACTACTTCTCCTGTCAAGAATAGATGCTCTACTATTTCTCTCATGGGAATTCTGCAACAATGACACATTTGATAAATATTAGGATTCCAGGTAGCCATAACAGTAGCTACTGGAACCCTATGTGTCCAGACCCTCCATCCAAAAAAGGAAATTTTGAAAGGAAGCCCTTTCACCCACAACATCATAAAATCATCATTAGGAGCAGATTTCTTTGTAAGAATTTCCCAAACAGACTTGACAGAGAACTTTCCAGTAATATTCTTTGTCCACCAGGGTTTTTCCATTTCTCTAGTCTGCCTAACATTGCCCATATTCATCTTAACATGCTCAACAATGTTGCTAGGCAAATGTTCCTGCATGAGGTCAAAATCCCAACCATTTTCTGTCATGAAGATATCAATATCAGTCAAAGAATGACAACCTGGCACAGCAGTGGGTTGAACATATAATGGCCCAAGATTAGTCCAATTATCAAATCAAACACTAGATGAACCTCCTCTTGGTTCCCACCACAAATTGTCTTCAACAATCTCTCTATTCTGCAGCATGTGTTTCCAGACTTGAGAACCACCTTTCTACTGAACAAGAGTTGGAATTTATTTTTTGCAGTATTTGTTCCATATGAAATTATCCCATAATGAATTTTGGATCCTGAATTTCCACCAAATCTTAGCAAACATAGCTTGAGATATATCACCCATAGATCTAAAATCCAAACCGCCTTCAATTTTAGGTAAACAAACCTTACCCCAAGCAGCCCAGTGCTTGCTCCCACCTAAAATGTTATTACTCCAAAATAATTTTGCAAATATTCTATGAAGCTCTTTCAAAAACACAATTAGGAGGAACAACTGTTGCTAACACATGAACCAGTATACTTTGTAAAACCCTAGTAATTTACACTTCCTTACTACCAAATGACAACATGTTACCTTTCCAAGCATGAAGTTTGTTTCTCACCCTTTTAATCAGCTCAACATAGTGCTCCTTTCATTTCTTAGCATGAGTGATAGGATAACCAAGGTATTTGAAAGAAAACTGGCCTCGAGAAAAACCTATGCATTATTCTACCAATCTTCTTAAATATGCAGCAACACTCTGATGTAAAAAGAAAGAACTCTTTTCTTTATTAATTTTCTGACCAGACTGAACTTTATATTCCTGTAAAATTGACACAAATTTTTTTAAAAAGTATTTGTCAGTAGAGGCAAAAATAATAGTATCATCTGCATATGCGAGATGATTCAATTGTGAACTCCACTTAGGAAGACCATAACCAACATACTGCACATCCTCAAAGCATTCAACGATCTAGATAGAACATCAACCGATAGAATAAAAAGGCCAGAAGATAAAGGATCTCCTTGCTTAACACCTCAAGTTGAATTAAAGAAACCCTAAGCTTGGCCATTAATCAACACCGAATACCAATTATTTGCTACCAATCTCCAAATCAAATCCACAAAAATATGAGAAAAAACCATTTTTCTTAAAACTTTCATCAGAAAGAACCACGAAACTCGGTCATATGCTTTAGCCATATCAAGCTTAAGTATCACATTAGCAGGCTTACCTCTCTTTCTAATATCTGTAACAATATCTTGAGTCAATAAATATTTTCAATGATGCTTCTAGCTTTCACAAATCCAGATTGATTACAAGAAATCAAATTAGGTAGCAAAACCTCAAGTCTAAAATGAATAATTCTAGAAAGAAGTTTATTTATGAAATTACTCAAACTAATAAGTCTCAAATCAGAGAAAGATTGTACATTTTCTTTCTTTGGTAAGAGCACCAAATTAGTATGAGTAATAGACTTTGGCAAAGAATTACCTTGAAAAAAATCCTGAACCATTGTTAAGATATCATTCCCAACAATATCCCAAAAACACTGGTAAAATCTTCCTGTCAAACCATCAGGTCCACTAGTATTATCACCATTTAAGGCAAAAACAACCTTCTTGACCTCCTCTAACTCTGGGATTTTGTATAACAAAAAGTTCTCATCAGGAGTCACAAAGTCAGGGATGTGCCTCAATAAAGAAAACTTAGTGGCATCTCTCTCTTAAGAGAACTGTGTATGGTAAAAATCAATGGCTTCAGCAGCTATCTCTTCTTCCTCTTCTAACCAGATCCCCTATATATTTTGTATTCTTTTTAGATGAAGTCTCTTCCTTCTTCCCTTTACTATGCTATGAAAAATCTTATGTTCCTATCTGCATTTTCAAACCAATCAAACCCTGCCTTTTGTTGCCAAGATATCTCCTCAAAATGAAGATATCTTTAAAATTCAGCTTGAGCTTTTTGCAATACAACTCTGTTCATAGCATTTGGCACTTCTTCAAAGAGCTTCTCTTTGATTCTAACAATGTTTTCTCTAATAATCAATTATTTGAAAATATCCCCATAAGTATCCTTACTCCATTTGGTTAAAGCATTCTTGACCCTCTTGATATTTTTCTTGAAAACTAGAAAAGGATTTCCAGGCTCATTGAAAACCCAATTTTGTCTAACAATCTTCTTAAAGTCTTCATGGTCAGTTTAAAATTTTAGGAACCTGAAGGGTTTCCTATATCTGGTATCATTTTCTTCACAAGTAAGCAACATTGGAGCATGATCTGACCCAGTTCTTGGTAAATGTTCAACTTCAGTATGATTGAACCAGCTTTGCATCTCTTGATTAATAACTATTCTGTCCAACCTCTCAAAAATACAATCATTATCAGCTCTACCATTCCATCATGTGAAGGGGCTCCCTTTGTAAGGAACTTCTACTAAGTCACAAGATGAGATACAATATTCAAAGTCTTCATGATCAGCATCTACCACAGGAAGACCTCCAATTTTCTCTTCTGGATTCATCACCACATTGAAAGGGTTCCATAAGAGCAATAAAAGAAAACTTGTGATATGTATTCAGCATTTGAACCTTATGAAAAGCTTGTTGTGACTTCACTGATCTTATATTCCAAATGAATGATTTCTTCTTTTATATATTGATCTACTTCTTTTTGGTAGGACTCTGACACTTTGAGAACTTTCTCTATCTCCTTGTTTTTTACCTTTTCTAGAAGCTTTCATGACCCTTGGAGATAAATCAGCATCTCTGGTAATGTGTAGCAAAGCATTTTTAGTGTCTTCTCCCTCCATGAGAACCTCAACCTGTTGCTCAGGTATCTCTTTCTCTACTAGTTCTTTTTTATTCATATTATGAGATATGATGTCATGCAAAACTTTATTTGGGGACTCTTTCTACAGTATCACCATCTGGGACTTATTTGTCTGTACAACAGTAGGTAGCAACACTATTGCCTTATTATTATTATTTTCTACTATTTGATCATCATTATTATTGCCAATATCAGAGTACTCTTGAATTGTTGAACTGCACTCATCTTTTCTATCATTTACAGCAATAGCAATTACCGCAATCCTTGTGTTCATGAGCTCTTCTTTTGTTTCCTCCACTTGTTGATCTTCTACCCTTTTGTGTTGTTCAACCGTTGGTGCTTCAGTAGCTGTTATAGATGATGTTTCTACTCTGTTGTGTTGTCCAAGATCTGCTTCTGATGATTCTTCTGTTGATGATGTTTCTACCCTTTTATGGTGCTCAAGAGCTGCTGCAGATGATGTTTTAGGTTGTGAAATCTGTCCAAAGGACTTCTTGACCCATTCCTTTGTTGATATCATTTCCCCTCCACTCCCTGTTTTTGGATATGTATTAGTAGTATTTAAATTCTCATCCTTGCAATTATCTGCTGTTGTATGTGATTTCTCTACATTATCATCATCCTCTTGAGCGAGGGCATCAAACTTATTCTTAATTGCTAGGGTCGTTTGATCATTAATATGCTTTTTATCATTTACCACATTCCATTGACCAGGGTCTCCAACCACTCTACCACTGAAGAGAATTCTAGCTTTTCCTTTTTAAAATTTATGCACTTGTGAGATATAAGGGGGACTAGGTTCATGGGACCTTTTTTCACCACTATGAACTTTACTTTCTTCCTTATGCTTTGATACCTAACTCACTCGACACTCTTCCATGTTGTGCCCTTGCATCTTGCATTCCCAAAAATATTTGGGGACATAATTATATTTGATAGAAACCATGCTAACTCTTACTTCCTCAGTAGATTCATTCTCAATGTTCATCTATATTGCCTTTGGAAAATATTTTTTAAGATCGACTAGCACCTTCACACGAGCACAACTAGGTCTACACTTATTAATTGTAGCCTGATCTAGTTATAACGGTTTTCCCACAGCTGCAGCTAAAGAGAATAAACATTCTTTCACAAAGAAGGTGGGCAAAATATTAGGAAACGAAATCCATGCCATGGCCATCGATGTTTCCTAATTAACCTTAAATCTAGTATCATATATCAATGTGCGCATTAGGTAAGAATACCCATCTTTGCAATTGATGTAATATGCTCCCTTAGAAACCAAATTAATAAAGTCTTCCTACTTTGTTAGGTGAATAAGAATATGCTTACTCTGAAATAATCCAATCTGACATCCTCCCTTAATATCACATTGCTGAGGAATAATCCTCCTTAATTCATCTAAATCACTCCACTCATACATAAATTTACCAATGACTGCAAATTGAAGATCTTGAATTTGGTTCATTCTATTGACTTCTTCCTCCGTCTATTTGATCTGAGGGATATCTCCAACCATAGAAATGTCTTTACGGAGGCTTTCATAAGTGTGTTGATCAGTTTGGTTAAGGGAATCTACAAAAGACTTCTCTTTTTGCAAACTAGGGTTCAATCTATTAGAGTCAATATTGCAACTGGTATTAGATAGCAATGGTGGAAAATCAGAAGTAGAAAGATGTTGACCAGCCAACGGAGATGGCTGGCCATCGGCAGGCATATTTAACCTATATATAATATTCTAAGACTCGAATTAAGACTAAAAAAATGTAAATCTGTAAATCATTGCTCGAGTTCAAGTTTGAGACTAAATTGGCATAGTAGCATAGAAAAGATCGAAATCTCCATCTATCGAAGTAAACAGTAGTGGTAAAAGAGTGGTTTAATAATGGACCAGAATCAACCTCAAACTGATTTTCAAAACATCACATTTAGTTTCAAAGCTCATAATTCATTAAATAAGGTGGTATGATTCTCGTTATAGAGGAAATACTTTTTAAAGTGAAAAGCGGGAATAAATCCCTTTTTAGAAATCAGTAGTAAAATCAAGTGTTTGGTTGAAATCGCACCACTAAAGTAATCATAAATACGCCTAAGAATATTAATGTCATCAGCAGTATCTAGAGAATACAACCATAATTGCTTAAGTACCCATAAACTAGAATCGTATCCATTATAAGGGTAGAATACACATCTGGAGTCTAACTGGTAGCTTAACCACAGCCTCAAGCCCAACAATATATAGTTAACATAATAAAGCCTCATAACTCGAAAAACTATGGTACATTAGGGCGTAAAGTCACTAAAGGATCTAATTTAGAAATACAACCAATTTACTAAGTCAACTAGTAATTTTTGTACTAAAAGGGTACTTAACATCAAACTATGGTTAACATGCTTATAATCAAGGGTGATAGGATACTATGGTCATAACAAGAATCTTATACTAAGGTTGGATCATATTTATATTCCAAATTTACTAAATAGGATAAGTCATAGTACACTAGTCAAGAACCCTTCCTATAATCCTTACCTAGCATGCAATCTATACTATACACAATCTCATAAAGAAAAATAGATCAAATCCTACCTCAATGTTGAACCGCAACTCTTGAATAGTCCATAATTTGCTCGTCCTTGCTCCACGGTCCTAAAATGAAATCACAATATCAAAACAATAATGTACATATCAAAAGGAGTAAAATAATACCCATATTGCTATATAAATGCTCGAGTTGAAATTTAGGTCAAGAATAGGCCGTCGAGCCCATAAACAAAATCTAAAATTAATCTATCACGAGGTCTCTCGAAGGACAAAGAATGTGTGCTCAAAAGTTGAGCACAAATGAAGTACAAATCAGGGCCCGAATAAACCCCTAAAGTTGAGGAATTCAGGTCCTAAATTCTAAGAATTTACAATGAAAAGGGATAGAATTTGACGGGAAAATAATGGAGAATGACTAAGAAGTGTTAGACTAGCTAGCTTACCTTAGATTCAATGGATGATATTTCATACTTTCCCACTTCCTAATATCAAAAAGAAGAAAAATCCCAAAGAAATGAGGGAGAAAAAGGGATCAAGAAAGTGATATAACACCAGCGGTTGCTGCTTAAGCGGTCAAATAATCACTTAAGCAATCCTCCATTAAAATCTGGCCTCTGCTTAAGCGGTTAAGTGTTGCTTAAGTGACCTTTACTTAAGTGATAAGGCCTCTATTTAAGAGACTAGGCGAGGACCAAGGTTGGATGCAAAAGCGATCCCCTAGTCGCTTAAGCGATCAAAGGTCCGCTTAAGCAATTGCACTAGCTGATGACAAGCACCAGATTTGCTAATTCCAAATGAACTCCGATCAGGTGTTTCAAATTCATTCAAAAATTCGTGCGTGCAAACGAACTATGCTACCTTGTCAAATTTGATATTTCAAACTCAATAAAACCATCAAAGCTTTCATCTGATATCATTTTGATTAAATGTGAACCCCACACTTATAGTTTTATTTTTTAATCAAATCTACCAGTTGCCTACAATGAGCCTTAAAGCCTCAGACCTGAATCAAGGGTTTTCCTAATCTAAAATCAATATTTTGAACCTGATAGCACTGTCGAATTTCTGATTTGAGCCTGTTCACTAGTATTTTTGGTCCGGGACCAATTCCTTAATAGCTAAAGCTCCAAAATAAGAAAAATGAGCTTAAAACCCAAATAAATTATCTGATAATTGAGCTTACAGTTCCAACAAGTCATAAATGACCTATATCCAATATGAAAAGGCTCGAAATATCAAAAATGCACAAAAATTGAGAAATTGGCCTGTGGATCACTACACATTGAATCCTTTCACTCCCCAACAGAATTCACAAAACGTACCTCTCTATTAGATTCCATTCACCTACACACACAATTCTCCACTACTTTCTCACTCCCGCACTACTACATACTTACATCTATATATATACACCATCAAAATAAAACTCGCGCTCCCAAACCCACAACCCGCAAAAATACCAAAGAATCAATCTCATATCCACTGTTTATCTTTTCAGTCAAGGTATTTGTTCGTTGCTCTGAAGTTTTCATTCAAAATTGCATTTGATGTTATTTTTTCATCTTCTATGTTCAATTTTTATTGAATGTTTAATATGAAATTCAAGGTTATGTTACCAGCGTTGCACTCAAATGGTTTATAGCTTAGGGGAAAATGGTATGATATATACCCAAATTATGTGACTGGTAAGATTGGATCAAAACGATGAATGAAAATCATTTGGATCGCTTGGGTATCAAAAATGAAAGACGAAATTAGATTCAAGTATTTTCGTGGTTTTTACTTCTTTAGCTAGATAATATCAAATTAAAAAAACTCAATTTCGAGTGATGACTTTGAATAAATAAACAAAAATAGTTTTTATTCAAAATCGTCATTTTAATTGAAAAAAAATTTTTCTATCAAAAAAGGGTATGACACTTGTCACAACCTTTTATGGTGAATTTAGATAACGAGTGTTACTTCGAACCAAAAATTTTACTGAGTTATTTCACTGACCTCAAAAGAAATTTTACTTAGCTTATATACCACAAATAGGTGTTTCATTTCACTTTTTTCCTTTTTATTTTTAAAATTTTGAATTTTCTTTTTATGCTATCACAACTTGTTCTAGTAGTCTGTATCTTATGCTTCCTTGACTATATACACTACTGTCAGAACACATATCTTAACATCAAATATTAAGATATGTCGAATTAATTAAAATCATTTAAGTTTGATTCTTCCATAATTTAACTGATGTGAAATCTTTATTGACTTCCACCCAATATTCCTGATTGGTGATAGCTAAAAGAACTGCAAGAAGATGCTCAATTTATGGGAGACAAACTTTCTTTATATCAGAATACTCAAATTTTTGCTCTAACTCCTACTTAAATTTTATTTAACTTGAGATTATGAATTTATGTTTTTATTTTGTTATTAACTGTTTTGCACTATTTATTTACTTTACTCACATTCAAACTGCTAGTAAAAATGGCGAAACAGATCAAGAAAATTTATCCTAATTTAGCTAAACACAACTCATTTTGCTTCTCTTTTGATTTTCACTTTGAAATCATTCAAATTATTCTTGGCCAAACTCACTCATTTCAAACATTTCTCAAAGTCTATAAAATCTCTCGACTGCTGGAACAACTTGCTCACTCATCATCTTCTCTACATTTAGGTTAACTTATAATTATCTATTGCAATTACAACAAAAATTAAAGATGGAGTATTCATAAATCGACAATGATCAGTTCTCAATTTAGACAGATGATATTATAATTTTGAAGATGATGGACTGACAAAGCATCAACAGTAATAATTGTATTGCTCTATTCTTCTTGATTGAATTTAGGGTTCAAGAATTTGCTCAATATCTGCCAAGGAAAAGGAATTTCATTATATAGGAACTCGACTTTTGTGCTCACTTTTAGAATTTCGTAAATTCTTTTGTTGATGTCATAAAAATCAATCGAAGATATTTCAATTCATACTTAAATACAACTTGAACTCTTAGCAATTGTAATTAGTTACATTTCAACAAAGCCAAAGATTACTTTATTCTTTTTCTTCTAAGAAAAAATAGGCACACATGATGTGACTATTTAGTCACATAGAGAAGTTGTAAGAGCAACTAGTAGCACTTGTATCTTGTCAACATCAGATTGAGAGTACTACTTATGACTAAAAAAGAAGCAGAGTAATTAATTTTCTCTTCCTAGCTTATAACTAAACAAGATTGTACATACATATAGTAGCTTCTCTCGCTGTTGTAAATTAAATTTCATAGTGCACTATTATTCAATCCTACGTATTTTACCTAAATTAGAGGTAAGACAAACACGTTCATCTTTAATTGTGGTGTCAAACGCAATGCAAATAACAATAGAAAACAGAGGGAGATTGACATCATAATTTCATTTATATTGAAATCTTTGCATTTGTCAAGTAACTTTGTAATTGCTACCAATGCTGATAGCATTTGTGAAATACTTAGTTTTGTACATATGCCTTTGTGTAGAATGTTGTCTGTTATTCAAGAAGCCACTTTCTTTGCTCGCACGATGATGTCTCTACATGTTGATGTCACAACCGAGCAAAGAAAGAGTCTTGTTGGATGATAGGCAACATTTTGCAAAAAAATACACCTACAAAGCTTAGTATTTCAAATATGCTGATGCAATCTTTTTTTAGTTACAAGCTAGAAAGAGGGAATTAATTTTTCTACTTTTTTAAGTCATAAGTAGTGTTTTTGGTCTGAAGTTGATAAGATATAAATGTTAGGGTTTTTGCGTGATTTTTTTACTATATTTAATTTTTAATTTTTCTTAGAAGGAAAATAAAAGTTATCATAATTACTTATACTTTTTCTGAAAGAAAGAATATAATTCTTTTTCATATTTGGCCAACCTCTTTATTGGAGGAAAGGTTTTGGAACTCTATAAATAGAAGACCCTTCTCATACCACAATACACAATAGCATCCACAATGTGGTCTTTTAAGATTTTCGTTTAGGGGAGATTTTCTCTCTTATTACTTTTATGTTTTTAATATTAGGTTTTATAATATGTTGGCCAAAATATATAATAATTTAATGATTTTTAGTATGTTTTTCTTTGTCGTCTTATGGTTTGCAAACTTGAAGCTTCCGCATGACGTCCTCTCGATTTCGAACCCAACAAGTAGTATCAAAGCTTACGGTTCAATGGTCCAATAATGTGGTGAGACGAGATTAAACAGGTTCAAAGCGGTTTCAAAATCAAGCTGCAACAATTTGGGCGATAATGAAGATTTTTGTCGATATACATGTGGAGAACAAGTTTCAACCATATTTTCAACACTCCTGCTGCTGCATCTTTAAAAATAAAAATAAAATATTACTTTTAAACCAAATTTTTAACCATAGCAAGCAGCAGTTATGAAGATTATAGATTATATCAAGAACGAAATTCATGCACGTGATATGAAGAGAAGACAGATCAAGTGAAGAAAATCAAGCCAAAAGGGAGATTTGTTAGGGTTTTTGCACTGATTTTCTTACTACATTTAAGTTTTATTTTTTGTTAGAAGGAAAATAAAAGTTACCATAATTACTTTTATTTTTCCTGAAAGAAAAAATATAAACCTCTGAGAAACCTCTGAGGAAAGGTTTTGGAACTCGATAAATAGAAGACCCTTCTCATATCACAATACACAATAGCATCTATAATGTAGTTTTTTTAAGATTTTCGTTTAGGGAGATTTTCTCTCTTATTAGTTTTATGTTTTTTATTTTAGGTTTTATAATATGTAGGTCGATTGGCCAAAATATATAATAATTTAATGATTTTTAGTATATTTTTCTTTGTCGTCTGATTCATCGTCTTATGATTTACAAACTTTAAGCTTCCGTATGACGCCCTCTAGATTTCGAATCCAACAATAAATGCTACTAGTTGCTCTCACAATTTTTCCAGGTGAATAAATAGTAATGTTATGTGTGTCTTTTTTCGCTCAAAAGAAAAAACTGAATAAATTCACCTTTGATTTTGTTGAAATGTAACTCATTACAACTGCAACAGTTTAAGTTTTATTTAAGTATGAATTGAAGTGTTTTAGATTAATTTTTATAGCATCAACAAAAGAAAAACAATTTTCAATTCGAGCATCAAAGTCTTGAAAAATATAATGTAGTACCTATCGTAAAGTCTGAAGTTGATAGGCAATGTGAATAAATAAGTCATCTCACGTGTGTCTTTTTTTCTCAAAAGAAAAGCTGAATAACTTAAATTTTTAATTTTGACTTTGTTGAAATGTAAACTTATTACAATTGTTAGGAGTTCAGATTGTATTTAAGTATGAATTGAAGTGTTTTAGATTGATTTGAATAATGACATCTCTTTTTTTCTCTTTGTTATTAACTTATATACATCCTCATTTTCTCCGAATAATTATCCTAAAGACAGACAATTGAAGATAAGTGAACCTAATTATGTTAAGAGTAATAGTTTGATTTAATTCTTGGGTATTTTATTTGGTGTTAACTTTCCTTAATTTGTATTCTTATATTAGCTCGTTTCTATTTGTTCTTTTCCTCTTTTTTGTTTCACATACGCCATTAGAGTATTTAAGTTTCTTTTGAAACTCTCTATGGCCCAACCAATATTGAAATATTGGACCAATTACTGCATGTTTATCAAATTTCTTAAGGTGCACAGGGTTTCTTCAAAGATCAAATAAGAGTAATCTTCATCTCTTTTATTTTTTACAATTTTCTTTATTAGTGTATTGCTAGTATCTAACATTGTATTTCATTATGTGCTTGTGTTTTAACTTTTCTTTGAAGATTGGATATAACAATAGATTATGACTTTACTTTATGGTCTCAATATTTTCTAACGTAAACTAGTTTTCAATTAAGGGAATTATTCTTAGTTTTCTGCAGAATTAGTATTAATTCATCAGGGGTAGAATTTCAAAGTGTCATATCAAGTCTTCGAAATTTCAATACAAACAATTGGTTAAATGGGCGTCATTGGCTCAAATATTTTTCAGAAATAGTTTGAGCGAAGTTTAGTTTTGACCAATTATTTTTGAAACAAATGCATCATTTTTGAACTAATTGTATGGGATCAAATTCTCATACTTTAGCTCGTTCATTACTTACGTTATTTTTAATTTTTACTTGTTGTCTTGCACTTTGTTATTAACATGAAGCTAAGCCATAATGCATGCTCTCAACTCACCTACAAATTTAACTATCTCAAATCGATAATAAACACTAATAATATTATCATGATAGAATAACTTACAAAATTTAAGGTATATATATTTCTCTGGCAGTTCTCACTACTTTGTATGCTCCAATAAATTCAAAATGTGATTGGAGTTTACATTTAATTTCAAGTCATTGTTGTCCTAAGTTAAGAAATTGTACAATAAAAGTATGATTTAGTGGGCTCAACATATTTGAGAATTGATAGTATCTAATTTTTTGGTTGTGATATTGCATGCAGAGTTTAGACATAACATAATTATGTAATGTGTTGAATCAATAACTAAGTTAGCTATAACTTGTAACACTTCGTCTCTAGCCATGATTAATCTAGTGTTTGCTAGATTTTAACTCCCTATAATTTGTAAACAACATAAATCCCAACACTTTACTATCTAATTACTCTCTTTCCCTACTTTTATAATAATTACATAAAATCCCAGAAATGATACATTAGTTAACGTTATGATACATTAGTTTATGATACATTGATAAATCTTTAATTATGATTAAAAATGGAAAGAAATGATAATTAAGCCTACAGTTGAGCAATTAATGCGCTTAATTAAAGAAATTATTGTTTAAATTACCTAATATACGTAATTTAATAACTTATGATAACAAATATCATAAGTTTTCCTATTATGTAAAAACTTATGATATATTGTATTATGATAACAAATATCTCATTTAATAACATTGAATTCATGATACACTACAATTCATGACACATTATATTTATTTGTGGTTACTGGTACATTATTATATTTTTTGCTTAATATTTTATGTGTAAAAATTATCTGATATATTGTATTAAAAGCTAAATATTTTATGATACATTACTTTATATGCAAATACAACAATATTATATCTACTATTGTATTGTTAATTTAAGTTTTTGATACATTAAATTATTTTGATTGAGATACATCACTGTAATTAAGTTAGCATTATACTTGACTTATTTTTGAAAATATTTGATACATTATATAATTTACATTAAGATATAAAACTACAATTACCTTATATGAGACATTGTTGAAAAGTAAAATATCTTTTGATGCATAATAGTCTAACAGATGGACGAAAATTAATTTATAGAAATTATAATAAAAATAATCAAAAGTTTTGCTTAAATATCATAGCAATTTTGTCCAGAAAGTTTTAATATTTCAATCTATTTTTACGAAAATCAATATCGTTCATATCATAATGAAATGGTGGAAATTAAAAAAGAAAGTTAATGGTGGAAAGATGGAGTTGTTAGATCTAATTGAGTAATAGATGAGAAAATGGTGGAAATTCAAAAGAAAGTTAATGGAAGGTGTAACTTGAATGTTAAAGTAGAAGATGAAGATGAGAACATGATGAAAATTTAAAATGGGTGAGTTGAGAAAATCGTGGGATATATTTTCTGATTTTGTGGCTTGATTTGCAGCACAATAAGGGGATGTGGATAGGTTTTTTTAGATGTATTAGAAAAGAGGCAACTATTTTGAGTAAAAAAGAATTTTTGTAATTAGTTTAGTTGGATGAGATTTTAAGTAATAATAGAAACTTAAGATGTTGTTATAAGTAATTTAGCCTAAAAATTATCGTGTCATTCTCTCTTTTTTGTTTATTCTATAATTAATGCTAATTGTGCTTATTTGATTCTCCTTAAGCCTTAAATCACTTCTTGTGCTTTTTCTAACCGTTTAGTCTCTTGCTGTATGAAATGGATTTTTTAATCTTCATAGGCAAGAAAATTATATAAATTGAGATTTAATATTTAATGAAATAGTAGCAATAATAGAATACATTCAATTGAAAATATTACAATGAAAAATAGCTTATAAGGTTGAATAGATTAATCTTTAAGACACAATATATAAATTTAATTGAAACTCAAATAGTACAAAACGTATAGGCGTTACTTCTATGATTCATTGAAATCAGAAGCAAGTGATAGTGAACATACAATTACAATTCAATTGTCATTGATTGTCTATATTTATTTGAAGTCAGTCATAAATTTAATCTAAATCGGCTAAAAGCAATCACATACCTCTATAATTGAGTTTAGAGCTAAAAGGGACACTTTCTCAAGCCTAGGAGTCAAAACGATTAGTCCTTTTTATGTACCAAAATGGATAGTTTGCTCAAAAATGGGCAAACTATAATTAACACCGTCTGTGAACGTTTACGGAGGAAAAAAATATTCATAGGGTTTGCTGAAAAATGGGCATACTACATTTTCATAAATCGTTTTTTAATAATTTGCCCATTTATGGGCAAACTATTTTTATTTGGGCAAATATAATTTTTCCACTGAGAGATTCGACGGATGGCTGATTAAACATTGTAAACACCTAATTTTTGACCCAAGCCTAATATTTTTATATCATTTTAATGTTCAATTAATTTTTATTTTATTTTATTTTATTTTTATTTTTAGGCATTTTAAATTTATCTTACTTTAAGGTTCGTTAAAAATTTTGAAAAAAGAAATACAAAAAATAGAATCACATTTTAGATAAGTTTTTTATTTATTTAAAATAAATAAATAAATAAAAAACTAATTAAATTATGTTATTTTTCTCTTTTAACTTTTAATAAATAATCTAGTGATATTAATGTTCCGTAATCATTCTCTAAGACTAATTATTTAACTCACTTTAAATAATTTATTAGTTTTAAATAATTTAATTTTTTTATTTTTTTACTTATTTTCGTTATTTTATTTAAAATATTTTTTTTAAAAAAAAAATATATAAATAAACCTAACTTTCCCATTACCTCCAACATTCCCCTAACTTTTCCATTACCTCCAATATTCCCCAAACTTTCCCATTACCTCCAACATTCCCCTAACTTTCCCATTACCTCCAACATTCCCCTAACTTTCCCATTACCTCCAATATTCCCCAAACTTTTCCATTACCTCCAACATTCCCCTAACTTTCCCATTATCTCCAATATTCCCCTAACTTTCCCATTACCTCCAACATTCCCCTAACTTTTCCATTACCTCCAACATTCCCCTAACTTTCCCATTACCTCCAACATACTACTTACTTACACACTCCCTATATAAACACACACATAAAACACTAAAAAAGGAGGACACATATGGACTAATTTGAGAAAAAGATCACACACATGCACACATAAAGGAACACATAGGGGAAATAAAAACCAAAAATTCCTCACATCAAAAGACTTTGAGTTTTGGTCACGGTTTAAGTTCGAGGCTCCTTCTTGTTGTTGTTAGGAATTATTTTCGAAAGAGGTAACCCTTAATCTTCCTTTATTATGTAGTTTAAACGATTGTATGAAACTTGATTCAATATTATGAAGTTTCTTAAACTCACAAAAAAAAAAGAAAAAAAAATAAACAACTACTCCCTCCTTAGAACTTTCAGAAAATCAACAACAATTACGACAACACCAAAGAAAAAAAAATCCCTCACGTCCCTAACTTTGAGGTTTGTTCGTGGTTTATGTTTTGTGGCTTTTGAACGTTAGCTATTAAAAAGTAAAGTGTCGCAATAGGCAACCCTCGATCTTTCCATGTAATTTAGTTTCACAATATAATTGTATGAGACTTGATTCAATTATTACGAAGTAATTCAAATTATGTATGGGTCTAACTTGTTATTATCCGTTTCTTCTGTTCAGATTTTTATATCATTAATTAATAATTAATACTTCTAGTTTAAGTACCAATAATTGCTTATAATAGCTTCTGATGTGTGGATACTAACTTATAATTATTGGGCTGGAGTTTACTGCCTATGTATCTTCAAATTGTATATCTGTGTATCTTGCATGGGATTCGGTTTATTTTTATTGTAGTTTTTTATTGTAAATGCATGACCACTTTACCCCAAGGTAAGGTATATCCTAATAGTTTAGTACTTTGAAATAAAGGGTGTGAATTAGATGAAAAGCTGCATATTTTGATAACTTTCTCCTGTGAGTATTTATATATATATATATATATATATATATATATATATATTTATTTATTTATTTATTTCGATGTTCAGTTTTGTTTGACAATTTGACATTTCCTACTGTGGTGAGCTCCTAGTAAAAGAAAAGATGCGAGTTAGATTGCAAATCAACTTTTAAAATCTATTATCCGAAAAGAAAAAAAAAATATTTTTTTCACAAATTTATCGAAGTTGAATTTAATTGGAAAGGATAGAATTAAAGCTTGCTAAATGCTAATTTAGGTTTGGAGAAAATGGATGCGATCCATAAATGCCCCAAAGGCGCGCGAAATATATCAAAATTTGTGGTATGATCGGAAAGTACTGCTACCGGCAAGCCACACATTAATATAATTAAAAATACATGTAAAAGAATTTAAGAGCGGGAGGTAAACAACTTTTAGGTTAACAAATATTATAAATCCAAAACAATAAAATTAATTTAAGCCAGAAGTAAGTCATTAAAGCGACCGTGCTAGAACCACGGGACTCGAGGGGTGCCTAACACCTTCCCCTCGATCAACAGAATTCCTTATCCGAATTTCTAGTTTGCAGACCAAAAAATAAAAATTATAGAGTCATTTCCTTTTGAATAGGGATTCAATAAGGTGACTTGGAACACCCAAACTCAATTCCAAGTGGCGACTCTGTAAATAAAATAATCCCTTTTTCAAAACGTCACTTCAATTGGGAAAACCCATTTTCTCTAAAACCGTCTGCCTAGCGGGGGTCGGATGCGGTGAAAAAAAAATGGGGTATGACAGATGGCGACTCTGCTGGGGAATATAACCAGAATTCGAGCTTTCATATTGACTTGTTTGGCTTTATTTAATTTTGATATTGTATATTGTTGGCCTAAATGTGTTCTTTGCCTACATGTTTATCGCTTTGATATTATTTGAATTGCAATATAAACTGTCTTCTCTCGCGCACCCATCTGAGTCTTCTGAGATACTGTATATTCGGAGATGCGGTATACGCTCCCGAGCTTGAGATACCAGAGATGCGACAACGCTCCTGGGAAGGATTCTGTAGTCACCCATGATTTAGGATGTAAAGGGACCAACAGTGAGGCCGGACAGCCCTGCTACCAGTAAAGTTGTCCTTTGCCGACTCGAGTTGTCCGCTCGTTTCATTGACAGTCTAGATACCTAACTCCACCAGGTTGAACCTAGCATAACCGGAGCTTAGACATGGCTATCCCTAATAGACTGTGTTTTACTTATATCACATGTATTTTTTGACTTAGTGGGGCTCGACCCTGGGGTCGGGTTCGTCTAGGTCAGGTGTCGCCTTTTGAGACCATTATGTGCATTTTACGTGCTACTTGTTGCATTATAGGAAATGTCATATCGAATGTTGACCAGCTTTTAAGTAAATTAATTGATCTAAAAAAAGGGGTAATGATTGATGGAGGTTCAGGAGTAGATATCTGTCCTTTCTCCTTTGCAAAAGTTGAAATCAGCCCAGATAGAATTCGGTCCAATAATGTATGTGTTCGGGATTTTGACGATGCAAAACGAGACACAATTGGTGAAGTAAATCTTGCTTTGGTTATTGGACCAATAGAGTTTACAATCACCTTTCAAGTAATAGACATGGATACTTCCTACAACCTACTTTTAGGAAGACCATGGATCCACATGGCCAGAGCCATACCTTCTACTTTGCATCAAGTAGTTAAGTTTGAACACGACAATTAGGAAATCATTGTACATGGAGAGGATGACCTTTCCATACATCGAGATCCTTCTGAACCCTGTATCGAAACAAAAGGGGGTTGTGAATCTCCCATTTATCAAGCCTTTGAAAGCGTGACAGCTGATCAAGTCATGGAAGGTACGCCAATTCCAGGGCCTTATCTCTCTTCTACTTCAATCATGGTGGCTAGCCAAATGCTACAAAATAGTCATGAACCGGGAAAAGGATTAGGGGTTTTGCTGCAAGGAATTATAAACCCTATATATCCGTGTGGTAGCCATAACTCCTTTGGCTTAGGCTTTAAGACTACCGCAGTAGATAGAAAATAGGCAAAAGAGCAGAAGAAGAAGGCTTGGAAATTGACAAGTCCAGTTTCACACATTAGCTAATCTTTCACGAATGCTCAAAAGGAAGAAAATCAATACCCATATGCTAACAAGGATGTAGATGAAATATGTCAAGGCCTCAAGGAAATATTTTATGAAGTAAACATGGTTCATATAGGTGAAGGCCCTAGCCATGTGGATGTGCAGTCCGTCGAGCCAAATATCAAGCTCACTAACTGGGAAGCCACTCCTCTCCCCATAAGGAAGAAGTCTTGGTAATTTATTTTGTTGTTTCGTTTTTCTTTGTTTTGTATTTTGGACTATTCTCAGGGTTCTATTCCACATAGTTTAGTTGCTCTACTTTCATGTTAACCCTCTTATCCTTTCCGATTCAATGAAATTAAATTCACCTTTTCTAGTAAATTTATATTTCATTCCCTCTTTTAATTTTAATTTTTCTTATTTCGTTATGTTAATACTGTCTCCGATAACATGGCATGTACGTGGAGTTCACATTTAGATCCTAAAAAAGTTGTCTAATCTCGAATCAGCAAGCCAAACGGTAGAGGAATACGATGAAGGTGAAGCTGATAAAGAATTCAAAAAAGGATTGGATCAATTTGAGGATAAGCCCAAACCCAATTTAGATGACACCGACATAATAAATTTGGGAACGGGTGAGGAAGTTAGAGAAATAAAAATAAGTATTTATGTAGATCAGAATATCAGAAATGATATTGTTCAGATTTTGATCGAGTATAAGGATGTCTTTGCTTGGTCTTATGATGATACGCCGGGTCTAAGCACGGATTTGGTAGTCCACAAACTACCTACATACCCTGATTTTTCACCGGTCCAGCAAAAGCAAAGAAAGTTTAAAACTAACGTGAACGATAAAATCAAAGAGGAAATCATGAAGCAATTGAGTGCGAACGTGATCAGGGTCGCTCAGTACACCACATGGTTGGCTAATGTGGTGCCCGTACCGAAGAAAGATGACAAAATCAGAGTCTGTTTTGATTATAGGGATTTAAACAAGGCAAGCCCTAAGGATAACTTTCCGCTGCCCAATATTCATATCCTTGTTGATAATTGTGCTAAACATGAGATCCAATCTTTTGTGGATTGTTATGCCGGATATCACCAGATCTTGATGGATGAAACAGATGCAGATAAGACTGCTTTCACCACCCCATGGGGTACTTATTGCTATAGGGTCATACCGTTTGGTTTAAAGAATGCGGGAGCTACGTACATGAAAGCTATGACTACTATTTTTCATGACATGATGCACAAAGAAGTAGAAGTATATGTTGATGATGTCATTATCAAGTCCAAGACACGAGTCGATCACGTAGATGACTTGAGGAAATTCTTTGAAAGGTTGTGAAAGTATAATCTTAAGCTCAATCCAGCCAAGTGTGCATTTGGAGTTTCATCCGAAAAACTTTGGGGCTTCATAATTAGCTGCAGAGGCATTGAATTGGACCCCGCCAAGGTAAAATCCACTCGAGAATTGCCGCCTCCAAAGAATAAAACTGAGGTCATGAGTTTTCTTCGAAGACTGAATTATATAAGCAGATTCATTGCTCAGCTCAGCACTACATGCGAACCGATATTTAAGTTGCTAAAAATGGATGTTGCTATCCAATGGACAAACGAATGTCAAAAATCATTTGATAAGATTAAAGAATATTTGGCAAATCCTCCCATGCTGGTCCCACTGGAACTTGTTTGCTTTGGTCAATTATACCAGCAGAGGATGGCGCGAGCTTACAATAAGAAGGTACGTCCTAGAAAATTCGAAGCCGGCCAACTTGTTTTAAAATACATCCTTCCACACCAAGAAGATGCTAAAGGAAAGTTTGCTCCAAACTGGCAAGGCCCATACATAGTTAAACAAGTTCTGTCAAATGGAGCTTTGCAACTTGCAGATCTAGACGGAAAAATGACAGAAAAAGCTATCAATGTCGATTCAGTAAAAAGATATTATATTTGACACACTTGTGCTTAACATTCTCAAGATTGAGATGACGAAAGGCCATCATTCTACTTAACTAAACGTCATTAATCCTTTGTTAGCCCTTCGAGCCTTATTTACCTTTCCTTGCTTACCCTCTTTGAAGCCGAAAAAAAAAAACTAATGCATTACTATTGAACTACGTTTGACCTGATTCCTAAATGGATACGTAGGCAGCCCTATCTTGGGGTTCGGTCCGACAAAATAAAAAATAAAAAATCTTGGTATTTAAAAAAAAATATGAGATATATATATCCTATTGTCACTTTTACATGGCTCTCAAGTTGTAATTTATCCTAAAATAAAAAAGACAAAAAAAAATCCTTTCCTTTGTCCATTAAAGACCTTCCGATCAATTTTTGAAATTGTCAAGCCTTGTGTGCTCTATATAAAAAAAAATTGTAGGTGAAAACCCATGGAGGCACCACAAGATATAAAAAAAATAAAATCTTATTGG
The DNA here is from genome assembly GCA_030864225.1 of Capsicum baccatum var. pendulum. NCBI lineage: Eukaryota > Viridiplantae > Streptophyta > Magnoliopsida > Solanales > Solanaceae > Capsicum > Capsicum baccatum. The sequence continues at coordinate 190,229,329 of CM061559.1, read as the reverse complement.
TGAAAACCCTCAGGGGCGCCATAAGACAATGATGAACGAGACAATCCAAATTAAAGAGGTCAATTGAGAAAATCTCAGAAGAAATGACTTTAGTCAAACAAAGTTTATCGCCAGGACAAAGATCAAGAAGGATGATTTGATTAGATTGAAAGGTGCAGCCTAATTCGAGATTAGACAGTTTTGAAGGATCAAATATCTACTCCAAATTGCGTGTCATGCATTGTTGAAGTCAATAGACACCTCCAAATAAGCTTTCTTACTTTACTGGTAGAAATACTATTCAAACATAATTCTTTCATTCCTTCTTTTGATTTTTCCTTATTTAATTTTTTAACACGTTTTTTTTATGGGTAAGTCTCGCTCCAAATACAAAATAAAGAAAAACGCCCAAAATTGACCATGGCTCCCAGTGAAATTGAGCAGAGATTATTCGGCGTTCACCACCATTACAAGGACAGAGAGCCAGTTAAGATAAGTGTTACGAGTGAAGCATTTGAAAAGAGCAGACTCGTACTGAAACAAACAGAGATGCAACAGAATTTGAAAGACAAAGAACCAAGCTCACCAACCAATTAGTTGAGTCAACTATATCAAGTTGGGGCAAGGATAAGGCAAACCTCCAAGGGATTCAAGGCCACAAACCAACTACCAAGTCTAAAACTCACAATTTTTTTTTCTTTGCTTGAACAGGGGCAAAGTAATCTTGTGAAGTTTAGTGAAAAAAAAAAGTATAGCAAATTTAAGTTTTCTAGAATTTTCTTTTTTGTTATTCTCCTATAATTCTAAGTTCATATCAATATAATTATTATGATAATAAAACCCCTCATATTCAAGGCTGGGGAATTTTTTTTCTTTTCAAACAAAGAAAAAAAATATAATCTTTATTCGTCTTCATAGGGCACCATCCCCTAGTTGACATCTTATCTCGTCTTCATAGGGCGCCATCCCCTAGTTAACATCCTATCTCGTCTTCATAGGGCACCATCCCTTAGTTGACATCCTTTTCGTCTTCATAGGGCATCATCCCCTAGTTGACATTTTTTTTTCGTCTTTATAGAGCACCATCCCCTAGTTGATATTTTTTTTCGTCTTCATAGGGCGCCATCCCCTAGTTGACATCTACTTCGTCTTCATAGGGTGTCATCCCCTAGTTGACATCTTATTTCGTCTTCATAGGGCGTCATCCCCTAGTTGACAGCCTTTTCATCTTCATAGGGCACCACCCCCTAGTTGACATCTTTTTCGTCTTCATAGGGCACCATCCCCTAGTTGACATCTTATCTCGTCTTCATAGGGTACCATTCTCTAGTTGACATCCTTCTCGTCTTCATAGGGCACCATACCCTAGTTGACATCCTTTTCGTCTTCATAGGGCGCCATCCCCTAGTTGACATCTTACTTCGTCTTCATAGGGCTCCATCCCCTAGTTGACATCCTTTTCATAGGGCTCCATCCCCTAGTTGACATCCTTTTCATCTTCATAGGGCACCATCCCCTAGTTGACATCTTATCTCATTTTCATAGGGTACCATCCCCTAGTTGACATCTTTTCGTCTTCATAGGGCACCATCCCCTATTTGACATCTTATCTCGTCTTCATAGGGCACGATCTCCTAGTTGACATCTTATCTCGTCTTCATAGGGCGCCATCCCCTATTTGATATCTTTTTCATCTTCATAGGGCACCATTCCCTAGTTGACATATTTTTCGTCTTCATAGGGCACCATCCCCTAGTTGACATCCTTTTCATCTTCATAGGGCACCATCCCCTAGTTGACATCTTATCTCGTCTTCATAGGGCACCATCCCCTAGTTGACATCTTTTCGTCTTCATAGGGCACCATCCCCTAGTTGACATCTTATCTCGTCTTCATAGGGCGCCATCCCCTAGTTGACATCCCTTTTATCTTCATAGGGCACCATCCCCTAGTTGACATCCTTTTCGTCTTCATAGGGCACCATATCCTAGGTGACATCTTTTTCATCTTCATAGGGCACCATCCCTTAGTTGACATCCTTCTCGTTTTCATAGGGCACCATCCCCTAGGTGACATCTTTTTCATCTTCATAGGGCACCATCCCCTAGTTGACATCTTATCTCGTCTTCATAGGGCACCATCCCCTAGTTGACATCCTTTTCGTCTTCACAGGGCACCATCCTCTAGTTGACATCCTTTTCGTCTTCATAGGGCACCATCCCCTAGTTGTCATCCTTTTCGTCTTCATAGGGTGCCATCCCCTAGTTGACAGCCTTTTCATCTTCATAGGGCACCATCCCCTAGTTGACATTTTTTTCGTCTTCATAGGGCACCATCCCCTAGTTGACATCTTTTTCGTCTTCATAAGGCGCCATCCCCTATTTGACATCTTATCTCGTCTTCATAGGGCGCCATCCCCTAGTTTACATCTTTTTTGTCTTAATAGGGCACCATCCCCTAGTTGATATCCTATCTCGTCTTCATAGGGCGCCATCCCCTAGTTGACATCCTTTTCGTCTTCATAGGGTACCATTCCCTAGTTGACATCTTATCTCGTCTTCATAGGGCACCATCCCTTAGTTGACATCCTTTTCGTCTTCATAGGGCATCATCCCCTAGTTGACATTTTTTTTTCGTCTTTATAGAGCACCATCCCCTAGTTGATATTTTTTTTCGTCTTCATAGGGTGCCATCCCCTAGTTGACATCTACTTCGTCTTCATAGGGTGTCATCCCCTAGTTGACATCTTATTTCGTCTTCATAGGGCGTCATCCCCTAGTTGACAGCCTTTTCATCTTCATAGGGCACCACCCCCTAGTTGACATCTTTTTCGTCTTCATAGGGCACCATCCCCTAGTTGACATCTTATCTCGTCTTCATAGGGTACCATTCTCTAGTTGACATCCTTCTCGTCTTCATAGGGCACCATACCCTAGTTGACATCCTTTTCGTCTTCATAGGGCGCCATCCCCTAGTTGACATCTTACTTCGTCTTCATAGGGCTCCATCCCCTAGTTGACATCCTTTTCATAGGGCTCCATCCCCTAGTTGACATCCTTTTCATCTTCATAGGGCACCATCCCCTAGTTGACATCTTATCTCATTTTCATAGGGTACCATCCCCTAGTTGACATCTTTTCGTCTTCATAGGGCACCATCCCCTATTTGACATCTTATCTCGTCTTCATAGGGCACGATCTCCTAGTTGACATCTTATCTCGTCTTCATAGGGCGCCATCCCCTATTTGATATCTTTTTCATCTTCATAGGGCACCATTCCCTAGTTGACATATTTTTCGTCTTCATAGGGCACCATCCCCTAGTTGACATCCTTTTCATCTTCATAGGGCACCATCCCCTAGTTGACATCTTATCTCGTCTTCATAGGGCACCATCCCCTAGTTGACATCTTTTCGTCTTCATAGGGCACCATCCCCTAGTTGACATCTTATCTCGTCTTCATAGGGCGCCATCCCCTAGTTGACATCCCTTTTATCTTCATAGGGCACCATCCCCTAGTTGACATCCTTTTCGTCTTCATAGGGCACCATATCCTAGGTGACATCTTTTTCATCTTCATAGGGCACCATCCCTTAGTTGACATCCTTCTCGTTTTCATAGGGCACCATCCCCTAGGTGACATCTTTTTCATCTTCATAGGGCACCATCCCCTAGTTGACATCTTATCTCGTCTTCATAGGGCACCATCCCCTAGTTGACATCCTTTTCGTCTTCACAGGGCACCATCCTCTAGTTGACATCCTTTTCGTCTTCATAGGGCACCATCCCCTAGTTGTCATCCTTTTCGTCTTCATAGGGTGCCATCCCCTAGTTGACAGCCTTTTCATCTTCATAGGGCACCATCCCCTAGTTGACATTTTTTTCGTCTTCATAGGGCACCATCCCCTAGTTGACATCTTTTTCGTCTTCATAAGGCGCCATCCCCTATTTGACATCTTATCTCGTCTTCATAGGGCGCCATCCCCTAGTTTACATCTTTTTTGTCTTAATAGGGCACCATCCCCTAGTTGATATCCTATCTCGTCTTCATAGGGCGCCATCCCCTAGTTGACATCCTTTTCGTCTTCATAGGGTACCATTCCCTAGTTGACATCTTATCTCGTCTTCATAGGGCACCATCCCTTAGTTGACATCCTTTTCGTCTTCATAGGGCATCATCCCCTAGTTGACATTTTTTTTTCGTCTTTATAGAGCACCATCCCCTAGTTGATATTTTTTTTCGTCTTCATAGGGCGCCATCCCCTAGTTGACATCTACTTCGTCTTCATAGGGTGTCATCCCCTAGTTGACATCTTATTTCGTCTTCATAGGGCGTCATCCCCTAGTTGACAGCCTTTTCATCTTCATAGGGCACCACCCCCTAGTTGACATCTTTTTCGTCTTCATAGGGCACCATCCCCTAGTTGACATCTTATCTCGTCTTCATAGGGTACCATTCTCTAGTTGACATCCTTCTCGTCTTCATAGGGCACCATACCCTAGTTGACATCCTTTTCGTCTTCATAGGGCGCCATCCCCTAGTTGACATCTTACTTCGTCTTCATAGGGCTCCATACCCTAGTTGACATCCTTTTCATAAGGCTCCATCCCCTAGTTGACATCCTTTTCATCTTCATAGGGCACCATCCCCTAGTTGACATCTTATCTCATTTTCATAGGGTACCATCCCCTAGTTGACATCTTTTCGTCTTCATAGGGCACCATCCCCTATTTGACATCTTATCTCGTCTTCATAGGGCACGATCTCCTAGTTGACATCTTATCTCGTCTTCATAGGGCGCCATCCCCTATTTGATATCTTTTTCATCTTCATAGGGCACCATTCCCTAGTTGACATATTTTTCGTCTTCATAGGGCACCATCCCCTAGTTGACATCCTTTTCATCTTCATAGGGCACCATCCCCTAGTTGACATCTTATCTCGTCTTCATAGGGCACCATCCCCTAGTTGACATCTTTTCGTCTTCATAGGGCACCATCCCCTAGTTGACATCTTATCTCGTCTTCATAGGGCGCCATCCCCTAGTTGACATCCCTTTTATCTTCATAGGGCACCATCCCCTAGTTGACATCCTTTTCGTCTTCATAGGGCACCATATCCTAGGTGACATCTTTTTCATCTTCATAGGGCACCATCCCTTAGTTGACATCCTTCTCGTTTTCATAGGGCACCATCCCCTAGGTGACATCTTTTTCATCTTCATAGGGCACCATCCCCTAGTTGACATCTTATCTCGTCTTCATAGGGCACCATCCCCTAGTTGACATCTTTTGGTCTTCATAGGGCACCATTCCCTAGTTGACATCCTTCTCGTCTTCATAGGGTACCATCCCCTAGTTGACATCTTTTTTGTCTTCATAGGGCACCATCCCCTAGTTGACATTTTTTTCGTCTTCATAGGGCGCCATCCCCTAGTTGACATCCTTTTCGGCTTCATAGGGCACCATCCCCTAGTTGACATCTTTTTCGTCTTCATAGGGCGCCATCCCCTAGTTGACATCTTTTTCATCCTCATAGGGCATCATCCCTTAGTTGACATCCTTCTCATCTTCATAGGGCACCATCCCCTAGTTGACATGTTTTTCGTCTTCATAGGGCACCATCCCCTAGTTGACATCTTATCTCGTATTCATTGGGCGCCATCCCCTAGTTGACATCCTTTTTGTCTTCATAGGGCACCATCCCCTAGTTGACATCTTTTTCGTCTTCATAGGGCACCATCCCCTAGTTGACATCTTATCTCGTCTTCATAGGGCACCATCCCCTAAGTGACATCTTTTTCGTCTTCATAGGGCACCATCCCCTAGTTGACATTTTATTCATCTTCATAGGGTGCCATCCCCTAGTTGACATCTTATCTCGTCTTCATAGGGCACCATCCCCTAGGTGACATCTTTTCCGTCTTCATAGGGCACCATCCCCTAGTTGACATCTTATCTCGTCTTCATAGGGCACCATCCCCTAGGTGACATCTTTTCCGTCTTCATAGGGCACCATCCCCTAGTTGACAGTTTATTCATCTTCATAGGGCACCATCCCCTAATTGGCATTCTAGGAAATAAATATTCCTATTTTTTTTCTTCATGTTTTCACAGGGCATGACAATCCCGCATCACATTTTTATAAGCGAAAATCCTAATTCTTTGCCCATGCATTCATTAGGATAACTTCCTTTGGTTGCATCATTAAGAATAGGGTCCTTATCTTATCGCTCTTCTAACCTAAATTTCTATCCATTCATTCATTTATTTATTTTTAAACTAGATTATAGTTTTTCTAATAACTCACAAAATTTTCCTAGTGTAAACTGGGGCAGAAAATTTTGTTTGTTTTGTTTCGTCTTCTTTGATGGCTTGCAGGTTTTCTGCGAAGCACAGGTTTATCCAAGAATGGAATTTCATCTCCGGTCAGAATATAGAAGAATGATCAGGTTGAAGATAGTTAGACTCAGCTCTGTATCTGTAGCAGCCCAACATCTCAAGAGACGTCTTTTTAGCTTCTGATAAGGAGAATATGCATCCAAAGTATTCTATGGACTGTTCTTTGGCAGAGTGTCAATGACTCAATCCAAGTTGCAGGTTCAAATCTCAAATCCTAACTTCAAGATCAAATCTTGGGATCGAGGTACCCACTAGAAGAAGGTGAGGCGATAACTGAACATCCAAGAAGAAGATCTGAAGCAAGAGAATCAAGACACTTAGAATAGATAGGATTTTGTATCTTTCATTTTTAGTTTTATTTTTCTTTTTTCTGATGTAATAAAAAGAGCCACGAACCGAAAACTCGACGGGACCTCAAATCGACTCTCCAATTCATCCACTCATTCCTACACCTATTTGAACTACACGTGACTTGATTCTCTTAGAACCCGAGATATGTAGGATGTCCAAAGCCAGGGCTCGGTCACACCTCTTTCCCACTTATTTACGTATTAATATTTAATAAAGGGTTGAGCCAAAAATTAGTCATGTTTACTTCTTTGCTTGAAAATTCTTCATATTTCCAAGCAAAGAGGGGCATTCTGTAAACACCTAATTTTTGACCCAAGCCTAATATTTTTATATCATTTTAATGTTCAATTAATTTTTATTTTATTTTATTTTATTTTATTTTTAGTCATTTTAAATTTATCTTACTTTGAGGTTCGTTAAAAATTTTGAAAAAAAAAAATACAAAAAATAGAATCACATTTTAGATAAGTTTTTTATTTATTTAAAATAAATAAATAAATAAAAAACTAATTAAATTATGTTATTTTCCTCTTTTAACTTTTAATAAATAATCTAGTGATATTAATGTTCCGTAATCATTCTCTAAGTCTAATTATTTAACTCACTTTAAATAATTTATTAGTTTTAAATAATTTTATTTTTTTATTATTTTTTTTATTTTTTTACTTATTTTCGTTATTTTATTTAAAATATTTTTTTAAAAAAAATATATAAATAAACCTAACTTTCCCATTACCTCCAACATTCCCCTAACTTTTCCATTACCTCCAATATTCCCCAAACTTTCCCATTACCTCCAACATTTCCCTAACTTTCCCATTACCTCCAACATTCCCCTAACTTTCTCATTACCTCCAATATTCCCCAAACTTTTCCATTACCTCCAACATTCCCCTAACTTTCCCATTATCTCCAATATTCCCCTAACTTTCCCATTACCTCCAACATTCCCCTAACTTTTCCATTACCTCCAACATTCCCCTAACTTTCCCATTACCTCCAACATACTACATACTTACACACTCCCTATATAAACACACACATAAAACACTAAAAAAGGAGGACACATATGGACTAATTTGAGAAAAAGATCACACACATGCACATATAAAGGAACACATAGGGGAAATAAAAACCAAAAATTCCTCACATCAAAAGACTTTGAGTTTTGGTCACGATTTAAGTTCGAGGCTCCTTCTTGTTGTTGTTAGGAATTATTTTCGAAAGAGGTAACCCTTAATCTTCCTTTATTATGTAGTTTAAACGATTGTATGAAACTTGATTCAATATTATGAAGTTTCTTAAACTCACAAAAAAAAAGAAAAAAAAATAAACAACTACTCCCTCCTTAGAACTTTCAGAAAATCAACAACAATTACGACAACACCAAAGAAAAAAAAATCCCTCACGTCCCTAACTTTGAGGTTTGTTCGTGGTTTATGTTTTGTGGCTTTTGAACGTTAGCTATTAAAAAGTAAAGTGTCGCAATAGGCAACCCTCGATATTTCCATGTAATTTAGTTTCACAATATAATTGTATGAGACTTGATTCAATTATTACGAAGTAATTCAAATTATGTATGGGTCTAACTTGTTATTATCCGTTTCTTCTGTTCAGATTTTTATATCATTAATTAATAATTAATACTTCTAGTTTAAGTACCAATAATTGCTTATAATAGCTTCTGATGAGTGGATACTAACTTATAATTATTGGGCTGGAGTTTACTGCCTATGTATCTTCAAATTGTATATCTGTGTATCTTGCATGGGATTCGGTTTATTTTTATTGTAGTTTTTTATTGTAAATGCATGACCACTTTACCCCAAGGTAAGGTATATCCTAATAGTTTAGTACTTTGAAATAAAGGGTGTGAATTAGATGAAAAACTGCATATTTTGATAACTTTCTCCTGTGAGTATTTATTTATATATATATATATATATATATATATATATATATATATATATATATATATATATATATATATATATATATATTTATTTCGATGTTCAGTTTTGTTTGACAATTTGACATTTCCTACTGTGGTGAGCTCCTAGTAAAAGAAAAGATGCGAGTTAGATTGCAAATAAACTTTTAAAATCTATTATCCAAAAAGAAAAAAAAAATATTTTTTTCACAAATTTATCGAAGTTGAATTTAATTGGAAAGGATAGAATTAAAGCTTGCTAAATGCTCATTTAGGTTTGGAGAAAATGGATGCGATCCATAAATGCCCCAAAGGCGCGCGAAATATATCAAAATTCGTGGTATGATCAGAAAGTACTGCTACCGGCAAGCCACACATTAATATAATTAAAAATATATGTAAAAGAATTTAAGAGCGGGAGGTAAACAACTTTTAGGTTAACAAATATTATAAATCCAAAACAATAAAATTAATTTAAGCCAGACGTAAGTCATTAAAGCGACCGTGCTAGAACCACGGGACTCGAGGGGTGCCTAACACCTTCCCCTCGGTCTACAGAATTCCTTATCTGGATTTCTAGTTCGCAGACCAAAAAATAAAAATTATAGAGTCATTTCCTTTTGAATAGGGATTCAATAAGGTGACTTGGAACACCCAAACTCAATTCCAAGTGGCGACTCTGTAAATAAAATAATCCCTTTTTCAAAACGTCACTTCAATTGGGAAAACCCATTTTCTCTAAAACCGACTGCCTAGCGGGGGTCGGATGCGGTGAAAAAAAATGGGGTGTGACAAACATCACACTATTAATATTCCTAAATGTTTTGTCACTTCAATTTTGGAGAAATGCTAAAAAAATTTCACTTATAAAATATGTGTTGTTGTTCACTCTATTTTATCTCATTCATCATGAGCAACATTTATTATTTACGGAACTACTTTTTTGTTCACAAATAGTTATTTGTTTAAATTTATTAATAGAAAAAAAAATAATGAGTGACACCGTTAGAGTTAGTTTATTTTTGGGTAAAGAAGTTTTGTACGAAGATGATTCGATTAGATGTAGTCTTCCTGTGAAAACAATTCAAGTGTCAATGACACTCAAATATGATCGTCTTGTACGTCTTTTTTGGAATGAAATGAAGGTACATGATTCTAAACTTTCTATTCTTATCACTGGTCGATATCCCATATCAATTATGGGTAACGGTCATATGATTTTTTAGTAGACTCAAATTTGGAATGATGACTCTTTATCAGCCTTTCTTTGTAGTCCTGAGATTTTATGCAACCAAATGCATTTATAAACACTTGATATATATGCCAAAACTCAAAGCGCTATTCAGGATGAAGAATCATCTGATAATAAATTTGATATTCGAAATAGTATATGTTTTATTAGTTTCAGTTTTCGTTGGCCAAGCAATTGTATTATTCAACAAACAGTAGCAAGGTTTGATAGCCAAAATGGTGATTTGCCTTCACTAAATCAACACAATGTACATTGGAGTTCTCAAGTTTGTGAGTTTGAAAAATTGAGCAATCAAGAACTGACTAATTTATACTGTCACACTCCAATTGAGTTAATGGATAGGTAAAGACATTATATATTTTTTTCTATTCTTTAAGGATTTTTATAACGTGTTTAAATTATAAAAATTATAATTCTATTGTCTTTCCCTTTCCAGACAATCCTACATTGACTCAATTCATAAAAATTGTGAACAACAATGAGCTAGCTAATGACATAGTTGATCATGTGTCGAATAGAATGACAGTGTCACTCATTATTTTTTTTCCTTATAAGACATTTAAACAAATAATTATCTATTGAAAAAAAAAGTGTTTTGTGAATAAGGAATGTTGTTCATAATGAATGAGATAAAATGGAGTGAACAATAATACATATTTTATAAGTGAAAAAGTTATACCATTTCTCAAAAATTGAAGCGACAAGATGTTCAAGAATATTAATAGTGTGATGTTTAATGAGTTATCAGTCGAAACTCTCAATGGAAGAATCATAGTTTGTCCAAATAAAAATAATTTGCCAACAAATGAGAAAACTATTAAAAAAAGATTTATGAAAATGTAGCTTGCCTATTTTTGGGCAAACCCTATTAAATTTTTTTCCTTCTCAAACGTTCACAAACGGTGTTAGTTGTACTTTGCCCATTTTTGAAAAAACTGACAGTTTTGGTACATAAACAAAAGGATTGTTCGTTTCGACTCCTAGGCTTGAAAAAATATCCCTTTAGCTCCGAACTCTCTATAATTCAATCATATACCTTTAAAAATTACTAAGAGAGAGCATATAAACCTAAATTAAAACTCAAATAGAATAAAATATACGAAAAATGGTCAAAAATACCTTTCAAGTATTGAAATTGGGTCAAAAATATCCTTCGTTAACCTATTGGGCCAAAAATACCCTTCAAATGGTTCAAAAATATCCCTCCATCGACCTTTATGGCTCAAAAATACCTTTGCAACTAACGATTTTTAAAAATCATAATTAAAAATTCAAAAAAGGGTCAGAAATACCCTTTAAATATTGAAATTGATTCAAAAATACCATTATCCACCTTTACGACTCAAAAATACCCTTGCAACGAAGGATTTTCTTAAATCATAAATAATTTTTAAAAAATAAATACGTGACACATTTCACTTGGTTGAAACCAAATTAATTAAAATGTTATATCCAATCCAACCCCAACTCAAGCTACCCGATTCAAACCATGTAAAGGTTTCCCCAACGTCAATAATGCTAGGCTTTAATATAGCGGCAAAACAAGACAATATAAACTTTGTGAAAGCATTTTTTAATTCGTGCTTGTGGAGAATATCTATAGTAAATAAAATACCAGTACTTTCAGTAATTTTACTCTTTCATGCAAACGTCAAATCTTGTAACTATTCCATTTCTATGTTTCTTTGTTTATCAAAGTATAATGATCAAGTTAAAAATTCAAAAAAGGGTTAGAAATACCCTTTAAGTATTGAAATTGGTTCAAAAATACCATCTATCCACCTTTATGGCTCAAAAATACCCTTGCAACGAATAATTTTCTTAAATCTTAAATAATTTTTTAAAAAAAAATACGTGACACATTTCACTTGGTTCAAACTAAATTAATTAAAATGTTATATCCAATCCAACCCCAACTAAAGCTACCCGATTCAAACCGTGTAAAGGTTGCCCCAACGTCAATAATGCTAGGCTTTAATATAGCAGCAAAATGAGACAATATAAACTTTGTGAAAGAATTTTTTAATCTGTGCTTGTGGAGAATATCTATAGTAAATAAAATACCAGTACTTTCAGTAATTTTACTCTTTCATGCAAACGTCAAATCTTGTAACTATTATCCATTCCTCTGTTTCTTTGTTTATCGAAGTATAATGATCAAGCTAATTAATATTTGATGTGAATTTGGATATAAAATTTTTAATTTTTTATAATAAAATTTATATATTAAAAATTATGTTCATAGAATAATTGCACTATTAAAAGATTTAATATAATTAATAATTTAAAATATTTTATGTAAATAATAATTAAAATAAATAAATTAAAATGGAGGATATACAATATCATTATTTGACATTACTATTCTATAATTTGATCAAAATCTAACCTTAAAGATGCATGTTACTTTTTCTGGGGCAGGGAATATAACTATGGAGTACATTCTCTTCCCTTTATAAAGAATCATCGCAATCTACTAGTATAATATTTCAGGTGAGAGTTAAAATAATAGAAAATTGAATAACGAAGAATATAATATATACCAATTCCACACGAGTTAAATGATAATTAATTATTTAAGGCCATTTGTAGAAAAAATAATAGGTAAGAGATTTTGATGTAAAACTTTGATTAATCATGAACCTTGGAATGTTCTCTTATGCCGACGCTAGAACTACCAGAAAAAGTATCACCTCACCATTACAAGCTTTTAAGGGTGGGTTCGGTGCGAACGACAATGTTCATTTGACTAAAAGTTTTGAAAAATATTTTTCCTAAAAAATATATTTATTCTAAATTTCAAACTAAGAAAAATAACCTCCCTAATCAGAGTAATCTTATACCACTCAAAATCACCCATCCCACCCCAAACCTTGAATTGAGGCCGGATTGAATATAACATTTAAATTAATTTAGTTTCAACCAAGTGAAAGCTGCCACGTATATTAAAAAAATTATTTATGATTTAAGAAAATCATCAGTTGCAAGGGTATTTTTGAGTCATAAAGGTGGATGGATGGTATTTTTGAACCAATTTCAATACTTAAAGGGTATTTCTGACCCTTTTTTGAATTTTTAATTATGATTTTTAAAAATCGTTAGTTGCAAGGGTATTTTTTAACCATTTTCAATACTTGAAGGGTATTTCTGACCCAATAGATTAAAGAAGGATATTTTTGACCCAATTTCAATACATAAAGGGTATTTCTGACCCTTTTTCGTAAAATATATAGTCATTACTGCTATAATTCACTGAACTCGTAAGCAAATGATAATAACAAACAAAATACAATTTCAATTCAATTATCATTTTTTGTCTATAATATTTGTTTGAAATTAGCCATAAATTTAACATATATCGACTATAATATTTATTTGAAATCATCCATAAATTTAACCTATATCGACTAAAATCAACAACATAAATTTATAATCAATCATATACAACGGAAAATTGTTAAGATTAAGCATATAAACCTACATCAAAACTCAAATACAATGAGATATATAGCCATTACAACTATAATTTACTGTGATCAAAAGCAAATTATAATAATAAATCAATAACAAATCATGAAATTTTACCTGAATCCATTGAAATCAAATATTATCTTACAAGAAAACTGAAAATTTTGATTGAAATCACCAATAACTAATCAATCTATATTCTAGATGTTGTTGATTTGTAATGGGATCAACAATGAATATATTAAATCAAAGAAAAAAGTTTCAGTGATATTTATAAGATTCTTTTGATAAAGAAGAATGAATTGTACAGAAAATTTCTTGAATTAAACTATTTTGAAAGGAAAGTATCAGTTTTAGTTGTTTCGATTATTTTTGGTCTAAAAAAAATGGACTATCAATTGAAAAATAAAAAAAAACTTACATAAATCCCTGAATCTTTAAGTGATATTACATAAAATCTTGACTATTTTGCTAATTATATTTTATCCCGATTTTTTGAAAGAGTGATACATATGTTAAGCGGTGATACATGTGAAACAAATCAGTTCTTTATTTAAGGAAGTAACGGATTTTCTCTGATTTCAACAATGTAAATTATGCCAAAACTGTTACAAGCATTAAAAATGCAATTTCAATCAACAAACGTTCAAAATTGAAGCAATCCAAAATTTTTGAAGCAAACCAAATTACAAACTCAATTGTTTTGAATTGGGAAAAAAATCGATCTTCCTTCTTAATTTTCTGACTACCTTCAATGGAACTCGTGACTGTTTTGTTGCGTCATTCAGGAGAATGGGTTTTAGAAATTAGGTATGATAACTATCGGGTCGATGGTATTGTAATTCATGAAAAACTTCTTACCGTGATTTAATGGTCGCTATATCAATTCAATTGAAAATTGGTGTATCTCTGAAAAAAATTATGTCAAATATATCGTTCAAGGCAATTCATCAGCGTTGAAGATTAATAATGATATGTCTGTGAAACTTTATCTTCAGATTTTAAAACAGGAAACTATATTCGAAAAGTATCCACTGTGTATCACAACAAGTGATATTGTAATTAACAATGTTGATTTCGACGCTGATGATATGGAATTGAGTGTTATGATATTGTTGAGCCGGCTGAACTTGTTGTTGTTGTAGTTGGTAACATTGAATCTCTGCCAGTTATTAATATAGGTGGTGAACAAGTAATAAGTGATTGTTATAACGCTGTTGTAAAGGTGAAGCAAAAGTATAAAAATAAAGCTACTCTTGTATCGGTAATGCGTAACTATGCAATCAAGCACAGATTCAATTTCAGAGCTGAGAGATCTGACAAACAGAGGTTTGATTTTAGTTTTTCAACATCAATTTCTGATTTAATTCACAATTGATACATCTAGAATTTTTAGTGATACATTTGCATAATTTGCACAGAATTGTGTTGAAATGTGGATTTGGATATTATTTGTTGTAATGTGTGATTCATATAAAAACTTACTAACTGTGAATTGTGGTGTTTTTGGATAATGCATAACCAGTTTGTAAGGTGATTCATAAGAATGATACATTTGTTATAATTATATTTTTAAAATGGTGATTCATATGGTAGATGGTGTTATTGTGTCAGAAAAAATGGTGATACATTTAATCCGAGTTTAATAATGCATAACAACTATAGTTTGATTCATTTGAATGATAAATATGTGATCATTATAATTGATAAATGGTAATTCATATGGTAACGCATAACAATATTTGTGATTTTATAGAGTAAAGGTGATTCATATGCATGATACATACGTTATTATTTTTTTTGTTAAATGGTGATTAATATGGTAAATGGTGATTCATATAATAACATATTAACGAAACTTCATATTTGTGATACATTTTATTGATGTTTATTTCAGTTATGTCTTGCTTTGCAAATTTTCTGAATGTAGTTGGTTATTCAAGGCGTCATGTAAGCTTGGTACTGATACATTCATAGTACGTACTTTCAATGATGAACACACATGTCCATTAATGGACAGAGATTTTGAGCAGCAGCATGCAATAATTGCTTTTGTAGCTGGAATAACAGCTTTAAAGTTGTTGAACCATAAAAGAATAATCACCCCAAGTGACATTATTGAAGATATATAAAGGAAACTTGGTTTGGACATAGATTACATGAAGGCGTGGCGTCCTAAAGAACGTACTTTAAAGATATTGAGAGGACGACCAGCAGACGGATATAAGAAAATGTCTTCCTACGTATATATGTTGAATTTTTTTTATCCCAATTCACATATAAGGATGCATAAGTCTCCGAATAATCAGTTCATGTATCTATTCATAGAACTACATCCTTTTATTAGGAGATTTGAGCATTGTAGGCCTGTTATGGTAGTAGATGGATGTCACATGAGTGGACCATATAAGGGAACATTCGTTTCAGCTAGCCCACTTGATGGAGCAGGTATTGCACGTAGTGATTATTTTATTTTTTTCAGCAAATGATGGTAATTGTTATATAAATTAGAGCTAAGGATTGGTTGATGTTATGTATCAGGTCATATATTGCCGCTTGTGTATGTGGTTGTAGATTCTGAGAATTATTCCTCCTAGACATGGTTTTTTCAGCAATTTAAGTGTGCTTTCTAGGAGTGCGATAATATGTGTGTTGTCTCTGATAGACATGAAAACATAATCAAGGCGGTTAGTATGGGGTATCCATGTATACCATATTTTGCCCGTGTTTGGTATCTTTGGATAATGTCTGCAAGAATTATAGAAAGAGTAAGGACAAGTTTTCCAATGAGTTTTTTGCCATGGCTAAAGCGTACAAGTTGGATGATTTTGATGAGCTTATGTCTAAAGTGAAAAAGATTAACAATAGAGTAAAGGTATATCTGAAAAATGCTGGATTTGAAAAGTGATCACGAGTTCATGCTTCAATAAATAGGGGGAGGATGATGACTTCCATTATTACAGAATGTATCAACTTTCGTCTAGTTTAGGCACGTGAACTGTAAATTTTAGATTTTCTTGAATAGGTTAGAATCTTATTTGGTGCATGGAACCGAAAAAATAGAGATCGATCTAGCTTTCTTGCTAAAAACTCATTGGGAGGTAAGTTTCAACAAATTATTCAATTTAACGAGGTAAAGTCATCGCGTATGATGGTAAGTTATTTAATATTTATTGTACTTTAAGTAATTTGATTTGAAGACTATTTTAACTTTCTGATAACATATGTATCAAAGTGATACATCTGGAACTCATATAGATCATTTTGATACATCTGTACAAATATGCCTCCACTTGAAATCTCATTATTTATATTTAATTAATCTGTAATATTTATGATTCATATATTACATAGACTAACATAACTTTTTATGAAAAAAATATTTTCAAATTAGGAAATCAACTAACTACATATACGGTGTGTATGAAGAAGCAAGAAAATACATTTTTCGGTTGGATAATAGAACATGCAACTGTGGTAGATTTAAGTTTGATGAGATACCATGCGCGTATGTTATTGCTATTTTGAAAAGCAAACATGTAAAGGAAATGAAGTCATACTGTTCTGATTACTACAAGAAGGAGACATTAGTCAAGACTTATGAAATGTCATTGTGTTCAATGCCCGATAAACGAGATTGACATATACCACAGGAGGTGTTAGAAGATGTGATTTTGCCCCCAAAATATAAATGCCCACTAGAAAGACCTAAGAAAGAAAGACAAAATAAAAGTAGCAAAAAAATTTTATCAACCTCAAAGCGTTGTGGCAAGTATGGGTATGAAGGTCATAACAGACGCACTTGCAACTACTTTCCATTAGATATGTGATATTTTTCTCTGAAGTTGAGTCAGACTTGTTTACCTAGTCAATGTTTTGAATTCAATAATTTGAGTTATATACTTAAAAATTTTATTGTTTGAGATATTTTGTTTACAATTGAAAGAGAAATGTTGTTTTCAAATTAATCTATTTAATTTGTTAGTAGTATTCTCTGATGTAGATATGTTAGAGTTCATGATAGTTATGTGATTAATACAACCCATTTCTTTTACATTGTTTATATATTTCATTAGGTGAGGAATGTTTGTGATATATTTCCAACATAAAATTACAAAGTGATACGTATTAAAAATTTTAATACTGTTATATGATTCATATCAATCATTCATGAAATTTCTATAAATCATATTAGTTATTAAACTCAATAGATCAATTGGTTATACATTTTCATCATAATGTTGACAGTTGATACTTATTAAAAATTTTAATACTATTATATGATTCATATTAACCGTTCGTTAAATTTGTGTAATTCATATTAGTAATTAAACTCAACGGGTTAATTGCTTATATATTTTCAACATATTATTTTCAGTTGATACATATTAAAAAATTTAATACTGTTATGTGATTCATATTAACCGTTCGTGAAAGTTATGTGATTTATATTAGTAATTAAAGTCAACAGGTTAATTGGTGATATATTTTCAACATATTATTTTCATTTGATACATATTAAAAATTTTAACACTGTTATATGACTCATATTAACCGTTCATGAAAGTTGTGTTATTCATATTAGTGATGTGATTATTGTTAAGTCTATTAAACACAACTGGAATGTTGGTAATACATCTACAACAAACTATTTACTAGTGATTCATATTAGACCATCTGTGATTGTTAATAGAATTATTATGCTACATATTAATTATAAGACACCTGAAATTCAACTTCAATTATTGCCAATTTGATATTTCATATATCAGAAATAGATAACTTTCACTGTCTTGGTTAGTTTATGAAACATTAAATGTCATGACATTAAAAACATAAAACACGTTGTCTTGAAATATCCAGAAATTCCCAAACGTAAGAAACAAAATATCCATAAATCAACAAACATAAGAAACCAATATCCTTATGTCACATAACAAATTCTTGACAGCTACTGCTCAACATGAATCATCTCTCTATCCTCAGGTGGAATGAAGGTGCATTTAGGCCTAGACGGATCCTGATTGTCACTAATATATTCAGTGCATGCCTTGTTCACACCATAGTCCCATAACAAGAAAGCGTATCTTGTACGATGCTTTTCTAGATTAAACTCTGAATAAGATATTTGATGCCCATCACTTAAAATATTCAGCATATGTTGCTACAAATAAGCCACAATCCCTGAAAAATATAACAGTAGGTATTTTATGGATTGTTGTGAGCTCTTATGTAAAAAGAATATATTTAAAAGAATAAATGATACTTACAACATGTCGCTTGATTATTGCACAATTCTTTCAACAATCTGAACATCAAATGGATGTTGGTCTGTCTTTTCCTTGTATGCTTCTAGTAGTGTTTTGTCTGTGCGCTATTTTTTAAAAAAAATTAGATATTGTCAAATAAGTTGACTACATTTCAGCAAGCTCTTTTATCTCATCACCATGACCTCTATGACCTTTCAGTGAGTCATACACATGAATACATCTTTCCTTGAGTACTATGACTACTAACATCCAGTGAAATGACCCCTTATAATTTATTGACACATACACCTCATCAGTTAAATGCCATGAAATACCGGCTGTAATGCATAGTCCTTGAATAAACTCACATATTGATCTCTCCACAGAAGTCACTTTCATTGAACGAATATTTTCGGCTTGCGAACTAAGATCAATCTCAGATTGACTTTGGTGATAATGAGTGGATGTGTCATGATGTAGTTCTTGAACATGTAATTCACAGTGGTATATCTATATTCACTGGTTGTGTGCAATTTTACTTTCTTTCTAAGATAGTAGAATACCACATCGACGTGTTGTAATAGAAAATTAAAATGTCTAAGAACATGCAATTCATTTAAGCCATGAATATGACAAAATGAAATTCAGTTGATACTTATGAATTTATAACAGCTTAGTATATGAATAATACATATTACAGATTAGTTCTTGTGGTGGCATTTTTTTACATATGTATCACAGTGATACATATGAGTACCAGATGTATCAGTTTGATACATCTGGTACCAAAAAAGATAAATTAGACTGCAAACATCAATTTGGTTAGGTCATGTTATGAAAATTAGCTTGTGCTTAAATTATAAAAATCAATAAAATTGTTACTTGCTACATATATATATATATATATATATATATATATATAATATATATATATATATATATATATATATTTCTCTAAAGTATACCTCACCATTCCAACATTTACTTGATTGGGCAATATCATAAAATCAACTTTTTTCACTAGGTGTGCAACTACAAAATCAAGCTTTGATTTTAGATCAGCATATTTGGCCATGTAGTGCTCACCTTTTCATTTCCTAAAAGCAAAATATGATTTCAACCAATATTAAAAGTAATACATATATATATGATATTATGAAAGGTGATTCATCAATCTTACCTACTAGCTTGTGTTCTGTACAGTCCAACTGACATCCAAAGAGAGAACTTAAAGAAGAGCTCTTTAACATATAGTCCATAAATGTTGTGACCTTCAAACGGGTAGTTCAACTTTTTGCACAGCTGGATGACTTCTTTATATTTTGACCCAGAATTAAAAATATTGACAAATGGTGACTGATATAGTTTTTAAGGATGCCTATTTCTTTTTGTAGGTTTCTTCCTGACATATGAAAGATTAGTCTTGCAAACAAAAACTTGAGAATACCTAAAATACCGCTGTCACTAATATAAGATTGACTATTAATGTTGTCTTGTTGATTGCATGTGTCAATATCTGCAATAGCACTATTAGTGATCCCTGTTTGATGGCCAACAATCAATGATGGTTTATACAAGGTAATTGCTTTACATAAATCTTCATTTATATTATGAAGGTCTTCTTCAGATTCCTGTGAGGAGTATGTAAAAAGTAAACTTAGTGTTATAATGAAGTTTAGATTGAAAGTGCTTAAACTATCTGTTTGTACCATAATGATACATATGGACCAATATATATCATTATGATTCATCTGAAAAACGTACATAACAGAAAATCAACTTTCGATAATTGAAACTTTAATCATCAGTAGATAGGATTAAAACATTATAACTGAAAAGTTGTTATGCAACAGATAAAATAAGTTTGTGACCATTATAATGAACAACTTAAACTTACCAAATAATAACAAATAATATTTGTGAGTAATTACAAAACAATCTTCATTACAAGTAAATAGATATTACCTTTGGGCTATCATTCCTTATCCCTTCATATATTTTAACAGTTGTATTATGCCTATCTTCTTCTTGCATCTTGTCTGTGTACAGATTCTTACTCTCCTATTTGACATATGTCAAAATGTACTTTTATGGAAATTATAAGGAACACATAACAAATATTTTTTACTGTAATCTTGATAAGTTGTCTATATATATCACTGTATGTGTCAAAGTGATACATATGATGACAGATATATCAAAGTGATACATACGAGTTACTTAATCATTACATATACACCATTATGTTAACAGTTTCAACACTTTAAATAATAACACAAACTATTTGAGGCTAATATTTTGAGTAATTTGTAACAAACTGATCATATAATTAAGTAAATTTAATTACCTTTAATCTTTCCTCAGTTCCTCCGTCATTTTCACCTACTTTAGATGATTATCCGACATTATCTATAACATTGTCACTTTTAGCATCAGTTTTTTGCTTATTAAGAGATAGAGGAGGATCCCCTTCTCTATCCGGGATATCTTTTTCACTTTGATGAACTGGATAATGAGTGACCTACAAGATAACCAATTAGAATAATACTGTAACATACTGATATTTATGATAAATTATGAATACCTTGCCATATGAAGCAAAATCTTCTTTCACAACTCCCAGAAATCCTGTATAATGGTCCATCATCAACTTGTGCAGATCATTGAATTTTATGTCAACCTACATTGTGAATAACATTTTCAATTTCATGTTAACCTATAATCTATTTTAACATTAACACAACAAACCAATAAAATGTTATACTTACATAAATCTTAACATAAGACTTTATGTCGTTCATATCTGACTTGGATAGTGATAGCTTTTCTTCTCCAGCAGCAAGTTCTTTATCGGCATCCCTCATCTCAACATTATACATAACATTTTCTTTATCCAAGGAAACACGAGGCTCTGAACGATCTCTTGATGAACCTGCCAAATGTTTATCTTTGGACAATTTCTCTAACTATTTTTTTATCTTTGGTACTCGTGAACTAACTCTGTGGACTCCTCAACTATTTTTTTTCTTTGTAGGAAGGTGTGAATATGGACCAGCATCAACCCTTAAATTTTTGAGAATGTCTGCATTTGGAGGAGTACTAAAATCATCAAATTCATGAAGAAATTCAGTCGGAGCAGTCCTTTCATATTATTGTTGTACAGATACTGCCTATGCTAGATTTGCACCATGATCTATTGAACCAAATGTTAGAGGATTGGGAAAATCAAGTTGGTTCAATTTCTGTGGTGACAGAAATAAATTCCAGTACACAAGCTGTAACCAAAATAACACAAAAGACCAAAAAATTAAAAGTACCTTAAAAATTCACAATAGACATACAAAAGTATCACTGTAAAAAAAATACCTTACTAAACATGTCATCCATTAGATTCTCGTATCTACGCTTTGGTTTAACCACTTTCCAATTCACCATCCTTAGGATTAAATTGTGAACACGAACGGTAAGTGATTCATCAACTTTGGAACAACATTCGTACCACCAAATCTGAAGAGCTTATGGCATGTCACTCAGACGGTAATACTGTTGCACCTCATTCATTAACAGACTAATAGAAGCCATCAGTTTTGCAAACGCCAATATTTCTCATGAAAAATGACTATAACTCTTGTCATCCACCATGTGGAAGTCTCGGGCAGGGATATTGATTTTATCTAATGGGAGAATACAAATATATGTATAAAGTATAATATCTCAATTTTTACCGCATCTTCTATATTTTTTCCTCACTTTTTAGTCAAAAAAAGGTTGACCAACTCACTTCTTTTCATATTTGCTGTCGAATACGGAAAATATTTTTTCCTGTAGTCGACATAGTGGAAGGTCTGAATAATTGAAATCATCTATATTGCCGATGCATTTCAACCCGATAACTATAGTAAACTCGTACAGTGAAAACCAAAGAATTGTATTACTGATCAATACCCTTAGTTGATCCTGATATAGGTGTTGGACCTCTAAGGTCATCAAGCATCTTGCTATCGAACCTTGAAAGTTACAACTAGGGAGGTCCAAAAATAACCTAAAACAAGTGCTTCTAAAAATTCTGATTCCTTCATCTTTCAGAACTTCTTTAATCATATCTACTACATTGATGTTGTGTGCATTACCAATTCTTACGTTGTGGGCAGGTCGTTTTTCCACAATCAAATTAACATTCTGCCAACAAAACAGATCAAAAAATAATTCTTATGTCAAATGAGTCACATATTTATAAATTACAACAACAATAAAATGAGTACAGAAAGTGTTATCACATATGTATCACTAAAAAAATTGATCAACATAGAATCACTCTTACACTGCATAAAAATATGTAACTATAACAACCATATGAATCACCAGAACACTATATGTATCACCAATTAAATATCAGAATATGTATCAAACATTCATTGTGAAAAAAATATATCACTCAATAATAGCATATGAATCACCATTTAGTGAAATAATAACTGTAACAACTGTATGAATCAACATAACACCATATGTATCACTCATTAGCCTATGAATTACCCATTAAAAAAAATAAAAAAGGTATAAATAGCATAAATCACCATAAAATCCATATATTGATAACATATATATCATCCACATGAATCCCCATTAAATTATAAACATATATGTATCAATCGAATCTTTTATGTTTACCATCTATATGTATCACTTGCGATAATAATACCTGCTCCAATGGAGATTTGGGAATATTTTTTTTTCTCTAGAGCGTCCATTTGCATGTCAAAATCTTGATTTTTAGCAGCAAAAGCATGTCTTAAAATCTTTAGTTTTTCAGGGTCATTGCGCTGCTTTGACCGATTTTCACTAAAATCTAACTCGGTGTAATCAAAATTGTACGAAGTAAAATTCAAAACTTGATTACTAGCAGGATAACCTTTTTGTATTTTAATTTGTGAAATTTCCAAGCTGAATGGGGGTAATCATCAATAACCATTGGAGATTAAACAAATTAACACAAAATAATTTAAAGCATATATGGATATTGACTTGTCTTGTTAAAACAAGCTTCAAACCACATAAACAAACAACTAACCTCTTTGAAGTAGTTGACAAATTTTAAAATTTAATGTTGAAAGATTACGGTTCAAATCAGTTGAAGTAGTGGAGAAGGAAGTTAACACAAAATCTGCAAATATGGGAGAGATTTTAGGGGAAGAATTTGTGGAACAAAAATGGATGTGTATCTTAGATGAGAGAGGCGTGAATAGAGGAGAGAAAATAGGTTGTAAAATTTACAACAAATGTATCACCAGTAAAGATGCAAAAAGGAATTTTATGTAATTTTTAAAATAGCAAGGGATATTTGGTAATATAATGCCTTAAGTTTGTGATTTGTGTAATTTTTTCATAAAAATATAATATAACTAGTGATAATGGCCGCGCTTCGCACGGTTAGAAATAATATTAGTAAATTTATATTAATAATATATATTGTCGCAGATTATTATAAAGAAAATTATTTATTTTTATCTTATACCTATGACAATTAATTATATATAGTTAATTAAATTACAAATTCTTCCTTGTATTTATGTATTTTGTTGGATAATAGAATTTTTGTTTCTCTATAATTTTCTTTTATATATTTAAATGAAATAAAGATAAGATAAGAATTTTAAAAAATTATGATCAATAAATACAAATTAAAAGAAAAAAATTTAGTTATTGTTTTGTACTTCGTAATTAGTTATGTGAACTATTATTTCATAATTATGTTTTAGTGTTAGTTCTAGTTATCCAGAGTTTAAAGAATTTGATATAATAAAAATTAGCATTGCTTTGAGTTTGAAAGTTCTATCTCAGCAAGAAAGATTGCAAGTTCTATTTCACTAAGAAAGGAGTTATAAACAACAAATATTGTTATCCTTCAACCTTTCATTGTTGATTATTGCTCACGTAAAAAGGACCTCCCTCCCCCCGCTCATTTGAGAAGTTTAGAAAAGTTAGATAACATTAAAAAAAATACTTTAAAAATTGTGCAATATATTTAGAAGAAAACATAACAATGCCATTAGTATCTATCTACTTCTCTTTCATCCTCTTCCGTAATTACAAAGTTGGGTCTATGTGTTTTATACACCACGTTCATGGAACTAATGAAATAAACTACATAAAACTTTAAAAAAGATAAAGCGTTCTATGTGACATGAAAGGATATCAAAACTAATGAAGTCTCCCCTTTTAATGAAAGGATATCTAACTTCATGTACATCAATCCTTTTATAAGATGATGAGAATACACTTAGAAATTAAAGATATAAAATAAAATAAAAATAAAAAAAGTAAACAAAAGAGAAAAAAGAAATAACACACCACGAGATCCCAAAATTATATGAAGATATACTAAAATATAAATAGGCAGGACAAATGAATTGTGCACTTAATTATGAGTGATTAATTATACTTAAAAAAAAACTATTTAGGTATACTATATAAATGAGTATTGATACTATGTGGGTGAAACAATGATATAATTAGACTTTATTGCATATAGTAGATAACTCTTTTAAATTATATTTAATTAGTCTTTAGACACATACATTGTACGTGTGTTTCACGTAGTAAATTTTTATAGATTCATAAAAATGATTGAAATTCTATAAAAATATGTGTGCAATGAGAAATGCAATGCAACAACTATAAATAAATCTATATAAGTATGATAAAAAAACACCAAATAAGGGGTGCATTTGAATGTTTAAAATTAATTCATAATTTTAACCAACAAATGTAAATTATGAACTTTATTTAGTTATTAGCAAACCTTCAATAAAGTAAAAAATGACTAATTTGAGCCTAAATGAAAACATAGATTTATTGCAATTAAAATTTATAAAAACTAAAATTAAAGAAGTTTAATGAGAAAAAACAAAAGAAAATAACGTAAAAGGAGCCAAAAAAAAAAGATAAAGGGGTCGAGCAGTTAAGAGACTTAGAACACATTGAACTTGTATTAAAAATTGAAAGAGTAAACAAAACTTTTCATGATAAATAACAATTGTTTCATTATAATTGATATTTATATTCATTATATTTTAAAACTTTATGGCTTTAAATATAAAAGAAATAAATGTACCAGAAAATATAACCACTTTTGTAGAAGCCTAAAGGCACATATGACCATTTGAATAGATTAATATTTATAATTTTTCATCCAAATTTATATTAGTTTCAGTAAATACTTTCTTTAGTATTTAGTCTAATATGATGTGATTACTATCTATATTTAATTAGTATTTTATAATATTTTAATTTAATGTAGGAGTAAAATAAAAATTCAAGTTTACACTTTTAACTTACATCATCAATCGACAATAAAAGCAAAGAAACACCATTCTAAATTCAACAATTGAGAAAGAGAAGTAACAAATATAATAGAAAAAATGTAAATAAATGAAAAAAATAAAGAAATCCTAGCTTTGAAGAGTCATCCCACCTTCCACTTTCTCTTTAATTGAGCAATGAATGTGGACAAAAATTTATTGATCATTAAAGAACTATTCTTTTTTGTTATAAAATAAGAAAGGATAAAGAAGAAGAGTAGAGAGAAAAGAGAGAGTAATTATTATTTCTTCTCTTGAGGGATGATTTACAATGAGGAAACCCTTCTATTTATAAGGGGAATTTGCCCCTAGTTTCATACTAAAAGTTAAATACATCAAATCTTGATAGACATCAAATAGATCTTGATAGACATTCACTATAATTGATATATATCATAACACTCCCCCTTGAATGTTTAACAATACGCATATAGACTATCTCATTAAAAACCTTACAAGAAAAATCCAGTGGGATAAAATCTCATAAGGGAAAAAGAGTACAACGCGTGTTAACTCCCCCTAATAAGAACATCCTTGAATATTTGCATTCTGATCTTGTGCACCATCTTCTTGAAAGTTGCAGTTGGAAGAGACTTGGTGAATAAATCAGCCACATTTTCACTTGAACGAATCTGTTGTACATCAATATCACCATTCTTTTAGAGCTCATGTGTATAGAAGAGTTTTGGCGAAATGTGCTTCGTTCTATCTTCTTTTATGAATCCACCTTTCAGTTGTGCTATGCATGCTGCATTATCTTCATATAAAATTATGGGTACTTTGTCATATTTCAAGCCACATTTTTCTCGAATGAGATGTATTATGGACCTCAACCACACACACTCTCGGCTTGCTTCATGAATAGCTATAATCTCAGCGTGATTCGATGAAGTGGCTACGATAGACTGCTTTGTTGATCTCCAAGATATGGCAGTACCCCCACATATGAATACATAGCTTGTTTGAGACCGAGCTTTATGCGGGTCGAATAAGTACCCAGAATCAGCATAACCAATAAGATTAGAACTGCAATCTTTAGAATAAAATAAGTCCATATCGGTAGTTCCCTTTAGATACCGTACGTAATATGTGTTTGATCGCATTCCAATGTCTCCTAGTAGGAGCAGAACTATACCTTGCTAGCAAATTTACTGAAAAGGAAATATCAAGCCTTATAGTATTTGCAAGATACATTAGTGCACCAATTGCACTAAGATATGGTATTTCAGGACCAAGGAGTACCTCATTCTTTTCTTGAGGTCGGAATGGATCCTTATTCACATCAAGTGATCGAACAACCATCGGAGTACTTAATGGATGTGCTTCATCCATATAGAATCATTTCAACACTTTTTTGTGTAGGCAGATTGATGAACAAAGATGTCGTTTGTCAAATGCTCAATTTGCAAACCAAGGCATAACTTTGTCTTTCCGAGATCTTTCATCTCAAGTTCTTTCTTTAGGTAATCAATTGCCTTTTGAAGCTCTATTAGTGTTCCAATAAGATTTATGTCATCGATATAGACAGCAAGTATAACAAACGCCGACGTTGTTTTCTTTATAAAAACACATGGCCAAATTTCATCATTCGTATAACCTTCTTTAGATAAATATTCACTAAGACGGTTATACCACATGCGTCCAGATTGCTTCAAACCATACAATGATCTTTGCAATATAATGGAATACATTTCCCAAGGTTTTGAACTATATGTTTTCGGCATTTTAAATCCTTCGGAAATTTTCATGTATATCTCATTATCAAGTGATCCATATAGATAGGCTATTACCACATCCATGAAATGCATTTCAAGTCTCTCATGGACAGTGAAACTAATAAGATAACGCAATGTTATTGCATCACTAACTGGTGAATATGTCTCATCATAATCGACACTAGGCCGTTATGAAAATCCTTGTGCAACAAAGCGTGCTTTATACCTTTTAATTCATTTTTCTCATTTCGTTTTTGTACAAAGACCCATTTATAGCCAATGGGATTAACACCATCAGTTGTTTGAGTTATAGGTCCAAAAACTTCACATTTGGCAAGTGAATTCAATTCAGATTGAATTGCTTCTTGCCATTTGGGCCAGTCATTTCTGTGTCGACATTCTGTGACAGATCGAGGTTCAAGATCCTCACTGTCTTGTATGATTTTCGTTGCAACATTATATGTAAAGACATAATCCACTATTATTTCAGATCGATTCAAATTATTTTCAACATCACTTGAATTTATGGATAGTTCCTCATTTTCTTGAGTCTCATGCTTATTGATTCCTTCAGAGATATCAACATTGCTCAAATCTTGAACTTCCATATGTGGATCTTTCGTAGTATCATCTTAACCATTTTTTTTCTTTTTATAGGATTTCGATCATTAGAACCTAATGGTCTGCCACGCTTCAAGCGTGCTTTAGATTCATTAGCTATGACACTAGTGGATAATCCTTTAGGGACATCAATTCGAATTGGGACATTCTCTGCAGGAATATATGATTTAGTGATTCTTTTCAAATCTGTAAATGCGTCTGGGATTTGATTTGTAATTCTCTGCAGATGAACAATCTTTTGTACTTCTTGCTCACAAATAGAAGCACGTGGATCAAGATAAGATATTGATGGATTTTTTCACAAAATTTCTCTTTTGATATTACTATCTTCTCCCTCTAATTTTGAAAAAAGTATCTCATTAAACTGATAATTTGCAAATCGAGCAGTGAACATATCTCCAGTTAATGGTTTGAGATAGCGAATAATAGAGGGTGATTCAAACCCAACACAAATTCCAAACCTTCTTTGAGGGCCCATCTTGGTGCGGTTAAGTGGTGCTATAGGCACATATACACTGCACCCAAAAGTTCTCAAGTGAGATATATTAGGCTCTTGACTGAAAACCAATTGCAACAGAGAAAATTTATGATAATTTGTCGGTCTAAAACGAACAAGTATTGCAGCATGCAAAATTGCATGACCCCAAACAGAAGTGGGCAACTTAGTTTTCATCAATCATGGTCTTGCTATCAACTACAAACGTTTAATTAATGACTCAGCAAGGCCATTTTGAGTGTGAACATGGGGTACAGGATGTTTCACTCTTATCCCAATCGATAAGAAATAGTCATTAAATGCTTGGGATGAAAATTTTGTAGCATTATCAAGGTGAATAGACTTAATTTGATTATCAAGAAATTGAGCCCGTAATCATATTATTTGTGCCAATAATTTTGCAAATGCCAAGTTGCGAGATGACAAAAGGCACACATGAGACCATCTAGAAGAAACATCTATTAGGACCATGAAGTATCTAAACGACCCACTTGGTGGGTGAATTGGTCCACAAATGTCCCCATGTATGCATTCCAAGAACGCGGGGGATTCAATCCCAACTTTTGTTGGCGATGGTCTCACAATCAGCTTGCCTTGATAACAAGCATTACATGAAAATTCACCATTCGAAAGAACCTTCAAGTTCTTTAATGGATGCCCATTTGAATTTTCTATTATTCATCTCATCATTATTGATCCTGGATGTCCCAGACGATTATGCCAAAGTACAAAAGTATTGGAATCAGTAAACTTCCGATTTACTATAGAATGTGCCTCAATTGCACAAATTTTTGTCCAATACAGGCCAGAAGATAAAGCAGAGAACTTTTCAACAACACATGTCTTCCGAGAGACATTCTTGGTGATACCAAGATATTCAAGATTCATCTCATCAAATGTCTTGATATCTTAACCATTTTCACGGATATCTTTAAAACTCATCAAGTTTCTCTGAGACTTAGGAGAAAATATGGCATTGTTTATGATGAGTTTAGTTCCCTTGGACAAGATTATAATGGCTTTTCCGAAGCCTTCAATCAAATTAGCACTACCAAAAATTGTAGTAATATTAATCTTGCCCATGTTTAGATGAGAGAAATATTTCTTATCTTTGAATATCGTATGTGTAGTGTCAGAATCAATCAAACAAATATCTTTTTGAAAATTATCCATATCTTCAACCAAATAAAATATATATTAAGTTTTTGTACAAAGTGAAGCTCATAAGAAATTGTTAATCACAAAAAATAATATGTCCAAATTAAAAATTATTGAATATAATATTTGATAAAGAATGTAATAAATTATTATTATAATTAATAATATGGAACATTAACATACAATAATATAGTACTATTATATTATATTTGTTCAGGACGTGGATATGCAATAATAATATAATATTACTATATTATACTTGATAAAGAATATGATAATATTATTGTATTATATAATATGGATAATTAATGACAATATGTATGTGGACATTATAAAAAAAATCAGGCAAACAATATGTTAATCAATAGTACTATCATAGCCGTCGTTTTAACATGCAAACAATATTAACATGCAAACAATTTGTCCTTTTTTTTCCAGAAACGTGTAGTACTGGAAAAGAAATAGTATTGTTATTTTTTTTTACTTTCAACAAAAAAAAAAGGAAAAATTAAAACTCAATTTAATTTAATAATAAATTACAATAATGTAATTAATCTAATCAATAATAATCAAAAACTAATAATCATGCAAACAACTACTTACATGATTCTTTATTCACTAACTCTTATCAATAAAAATAAAATTAAATTAAAAATCATTCATTCTTCCATGTTTACGAAACCATCACCAATCAAGTGATCAATCTTTCCTTCAAGGTGCTCGTAAAATTCTGCTACATCCAAGCATGTGATGTCAACATTATTTTCAGAGAGAAAGTTAGCCTCGGGATTTCTCTCTTTCTTCTTTAATGATGTTTGATAAAGATCAACCAAGTGCTTGAGAGCACGATAATCACGTGAATAATGTCCTTTTTTGCCACATCGAAAACAAGTAACTGCTTCACGTTTCTCATCTTTTCTCTTTTTATTTGATGAATGATTAACACCCAAAATAGGATTTCTTTCTTGGTCATTGTGACCACGACCACGACCATGTCCACGACCAGGGTCGTGACCTTTTCCACGCCTAGCATGGTGAGCGTGCACATCATTCACTTCAGGGAATGGTGCAGATCCAGTTGGTCGGTTCTCGTGATTTTTCATCAACAAATTATTATTTTGTTCAGCCACGAGAAGATGAGAACTCAGTTCAGTATACTTCTTGAAACCTTTTTCTCGATATTGTTACTGTAAGAGCGCATTTGAGGCATGAAAAGTGGAGAGCATCTTTTCCATCATATCATTATCATTGACTGTCTCTCCATAAAGTTTCAATTAAGAAGAAATTCTGAACATGACAGAATTGTATTCATGAACAGACTTGTAGTCTTGAAATCTTAGATGCATTCACTTATATCGTGCTTTCGGGATGATGACCATCTTTAAGTGGTCAAACCTTTTTTTAGGCTATTCTACAATACGAGTGGATCCTTAGTAGTAAGGTACTCAATTTTCAGAACTTCATCAAGATGATTATGCAAGAAAATCATAGCCTTAGTACGATTTTGACTAGATGTTGTATTTTCATTCTTTATGGCGTCTCCAAGACCCATAGCATCTAGGTGGATTTCAGCATCTAACACCCACGAAATATAGTTCTTGCCCGAACTTTGAAGGGTAATGAACTCACACTTCGTAAGATTGTTAGCCATATGAAAAAAATGAAGAAAAATAATAATACCTTAGCCTTAGCCTTCAAATTTGAGACGGTAGAGTCTCGTGCTGATAACGGGTTATAAAATAAGAAAGAATAAAGAAGAAGAGTAGAGAAAAAAGAGAGAGTAATTATTATTTCTTCTCTTGAGGAATGATTTACAATGAAGGAAGCCCTTCTATTTATAGGGAAAATTTGCCCCTAGTTTCACACTAAAAGACAAATACATCAAATCCTGATAGACATCAAATAGATCTTGATAGACATTCACTATAATTGATATATATCATAACATTTTTGACTTTTTTCACTATTTTTCTTCTTTTCATTATTCACTCTAATTCTGTTGATTTTTTTTATTTTTTTTTTAATTAAAAACTCAATTTGTACATTTAAAATTTCTAATCGAACATTTTTTCTCTTAAAGATTAAAAAATAAATCTATCATGCTATGAGACTTTTGTCAGATTATTTTGGCAATAGATTCTTTATACAAATGAATTCTTTTGGTCAAAATAAAATTATATATATATATATATATATATATATATATATATATATATATATATATATACTTTTTGTATTAATTGACATATTTTCAAGTTAGGTTGTGAGATATTAGATTTTTTTTTAATTGTTGATACTTGAAGAAAAAAAATACTAAATTGGGATGCTTAATTATGAAAGTCGAGTGGTATATAGTTCGAATTAAAGTGAATCGAACAAAAAGAAGATCCAAAAATTGAAGAAAAGAGCCAAAAATAATGAATCATTGGCCAAAAAAACTACGAGCCAATAAGTTCTATGTTATCAACAAAGCAATAAGTTGAAAATATTTTTCGTTGCCCACATAGTGTTAAACTTTGTAATAAATTCTTGTTCTTGAAGGATGCATTACTTGCATTTGACGAAATAGCTAATTGAAACTACTAAAATAAGCAATAAAAATGTATGTATCTATATATCTATCTATCTATGTACACACACACACATATATAGAGAGAGAGGGAGAGATCATTCAAAGTTCTATACTTCGCCATACTAATTAAGTTGATAATCTCTCTTGGTGAATCTTCCAAGACATAATCTCTCTTAATGAGTCTTCCAAGACCATTGAACTTTCTTCTCTGTCATGATAAACTTGCATCAAATTAAATTAATTCTCTCTTTGATGAATTTATACCAACATCAAACTTGCTTCTTAATCGTGATAAACTTGTGTGTGTTTGACTATTATTATACAAGAAGAAATTCTAAAAAAATATTTAATGATTTTCATCAAAATGATGATTACAATATTATCACATGAAAAAAATGTAAAAAATAAAATAAAAAATACTATTAAAGAAAAGAAGGAGAAAATGAGTATCCAACAATTCCATAGATGAATGGTATTTATAGATTGATTAATTCATAAGAACTAAGCAAAATGAAGTTGAGAAGACATGTTATTTAAGTGGAGAATACAAATAGATGAAAGTTTTTTTATAACTTATGAATATAATTACCTATAGTAAATATGATAGAGTTTTTCTTTAATTAATAAACAAATTAATTAGTGAAAGAATGATGAAAAATATTTTTTTTTAAAAGGAAAAAAAAGATAAATGAGAATGGAGGCCTCTAAGACATGCCACATAGGATTGTCTTAGAGTCTCTCTCTCTCTCTCTCTATATATATATATATATATATATATATATTGATTGATAAACAACTCTATTCAGCGCCCATTTGAATAGGATTAAAAGTTGTGACCAATCAGCTTCTATTATTGTTTTTAATTTTTTTTTGAATGTTTGATAAAATTAAAAAAAAAACTTAAAAAATTTTAAAACTGATTTAAAAAATAAAAAGTGATAAGTTGGGTATTCCCAACTTTTTACTTTTTAGCTTAAATTCTTTTAAGTTTGACCTAAATATTTATCCTTTTTGTCCCTTATATTTTTCCTACTTCTAACGATACTCCCAATTTGTTGCCAATCTTTTCTCTTTTTTTTTCTTTCATTTTCTTTTTTGACGCTTCTTCACTTTCCTTTTCCTCTATTTGTCTTTGATCCGTATTTCTCAGCGATTTCATCCTTGCCTCTTTCGTCGGCGATTATTTTTTCATGGTCATTGCTTTCAGGTTAATAAGGGGAGAAGTCGATGATCAATGAAACTTTTGCTATTAAAAAAGTCTAGTAGATGGTTATTTAGGAAAACTGCATATGAATACAAATCTTGTTTGACGAACAGAATGTAATTCAAGTGTAACTTAAGTTGATTTTCTATGGAAAATGTTTGGTATGATGGAAAATGTTTTCCTAGAAAATATTTTCATGGAAAATAAGTTAATTTTCTTCTTATTTTCTCATGTTTGGTTGGTGAGTGGAAAATATTTTTCGAAAAATATTTTATGGTGTTTGGTTGGTTAGCAAAAAATATTTTTCAGAACAATATTTTTTAGTATTTAGTTGGCGAGGGAAAAAATATTTTTTGAAACTATGTACTAATAGTTAACTTGTATATCACTGCCGCTAGCAACTCAACAATCTGTAGGAACTAATTTAAGAACAACAAATAAAACCAATATCGAGTAGCAAAACATTACAAGTCACTAAAATTTAAGCAACTACTAATTATATAATTCAAGCTTCCTAATCAATATTTCCTTAAATACACAAAAAGAGAGATCAATATTTTCTTAAATACACAAAAGAGAGAAGTTTGATAGCAAATACACGATACATTATCAAAAATAAAAGTTCGTGAATAATAATTGCTTCCAAACCCTATGAAGCTAAGTTCTTCCAATCGATAGATGTCACTATTGTTGTTGCTTGAATCGTTCCAACCACACCTTACGAAGATTTTGATTTTTTGCCATGAATGCCTTAGCTAAAGTGTCGCTTTGAACAAAATAATCAAAATCATCACCGAGGAACTCTTCCTCATAATCTTCCAATGCCATAACTTCTTCGTACAACTTTGTCACATGTAGACGACTATCAACCATCCTACCAATTGTCGTTGCCACTTCTCCAAATTTAATTGATATATCACCAACGACATCTTGCACCTCAAAAGAACGTCTTCTTTTGCGACTTGCCTTGACTTGAGAAGCTTCAGTCACTTGCACATCCTTTTTCGTGGATGGTCCTTCAATATCATTATCATTATTTTTCTCATAAAAATACTCAAAATTTATATCTTCAAATGACTTAGCACAATCTCCCCTAGCTCGATCATTCCCACACACAAGAGACATTTCGTCGAACATATTAATTTTTTTGTTGATGAACTTATCATGATTGGGATGTTCCTAGAATACAAAGATTAAAGAAATTTTGGTATCAAGTTCATTTGATTCGAATGAGTTAATGTAACATAAACAAACCATAACAAGCCCCAAAATTTAAAAAGGTGGACACAGTAAAGGGGACTTTCCTAGTACATTATACAATAGCAAAGAAGCCATGACGAAAATAACGAGGAAGAAATAGTAGCAACGACAAAATAATACGATAAGTCAATAGCTAAAAATTTGCAAGACTTTTCAATCACTCCAAACATTGGCTAACAAGAGAAGGATATCAATTTTACTTCCTTTCCAACTGTATCAAGCAATTGGAAATGATTCACTACCCAAATTAAACATATACTTTCATTTAATGAATTTAATCTATAATATTTAGCACAAATAAATAAAATATTCCTTGCTCATAATTCATCCGCCAATTACTTATTCACATTATTCCGTCTTTGTTGCATCAAACATAGGAGGCCAAATCCCAACAAAACAGAAAAATAATTTCTCTGTCCAATTTTATTGAGAATATTAAGAATAGTTGTTTAACTTTATTCCTTCAATTTAAACAATAAGAGATATGAAGAGTGTAAGATTGATCACTAAAACTTAATAAGAGTGTAACATGTCAAATATGAATAGATAAAGCTAGATGGAGTTAGTATTTAAAATAGAAATTACATTAGATAAATAAAGATATGAAGAGATAAAGATACATGTAGTATTTAAAATAGAGATTACTTTAGATGCATTCATTTGCAATCAAGTTATAGTGCAAAAATGGATAACCAACTGCCTTTCACTGGGATGTTGAGTAATGATTCCAAGTTTAATCCAGGTACTCTTCTAATTCAATTTTTAATTCATGGAACATTTACTTACGACTTTTGTATTTTATCTACAGATACAACTAAGTTTGACTAAATGCTATTTTATCTACAGGTACTCTTCCTGCAGGTTGTGTATTTTGTTCATAAGAATTCTCTTTTTATTGAGTTTCTATGGTTCTCCATTTCAGTCTACCTCTTCTATCGTGTTGAGGAGGAGGATCTCGAGACCTCGTGACAACATCCACGGATTAACTTCAACACCCAAAATAACATAACATGAAGCAGCAATCTTAATAGAACAACTATTCTAATACTAATTGGAATAAAAATCTAAAGCCACAAATAAAAGCTGACAGAGGAGAGTAAGGTCCAACATAAAAATAAATATTTCATCTGTTCCATTCTATATAACACTCCATTTATTTTATTCTCGAGGAAAAAAAGAAAAATTATGTTGAGGTGCGCGCAAGATGGATTGAACACAACAGTTATAAAAACTAAAATAAAAAAAGAATTTTTATAACCGTTGTGTCCGAGCAATCTTTCATACTGCCACAGTTGTTAAACGATCAATTAAAACTCCTAACATTTTTTCATTTGCACCAGCTAACCTAGGGATCAATATTGGTATCTCACTTATTAAACTATCAACTTGACGAGTATGACTCACTAAATGACAGCTTAACATTTTCAGTTTGGATATATGAAGAATTTGAATAGAGCATGGCAGTTCCCAATTCTCATTAGTAAAAATCTCCTTGTCACTTCAATCATGGAAGATGTTTAGCTCTCTGAGACATGGGAATCTCTGTAAATGCCACTCATTTCGTCCCTTCACTAGTTTCCTGCAATAGTAGATCCCAAGGACTTGTAAATTGAAGGGCGATTCTCCTTCACGAAAGGACTCTATTTCGGGACAATAAGTCAGGTACAGTTCATTAAGAGATGGAAGGAGTTCCTGCATCTTTTCTAGGGTCGAATTCAGTTTCTCACAGTTTCCAATACTCAAACTACGTAATGCCATCATCGGAGTCACCCATGCCACTAAAAGTATTTTCAGATTTCCGTATCCAAAAATTCTGACAAAAATAGTACCAGCAAGAATCAAAAGACTAGTGAGGCTTTGACAATCATCGACTCTTAAATCACGTGCTCTCAGGACTAACTCAAACTCAGGTGATATAGAATCACATTAATCTAGTACCAATCTCTCAAAAAATAAGTCACTTTTGCCAGAAATTTAAAATTTAAAAGTTGGATAGGTGTCTCCAAAATGAGATCAGGGCATCCTAAAATTGTCAAGCTTGTCAGAGGACAAAGATTTTCAAGAAACTTTCTAATCAACTTAGGGAAATCGTCAATCGTAAGGTCATGAAGTGCAGGAAATTCTCCATTCCCTAGTACATGCCACTGCTTTCACTCCGGCATCTCTGAAAATTCAACCTTCTCAAGAGAGTTAAAGTGCAACGAATTACCACAGAGTTCTTTTATGTTTATATTTGGTTGTAGCTCAACATGTATTTCTCTTTCATTTTGTGAGTTGTCAGCAGTACTTACACTCGATTCCATTATATCATCTCAGCGTATTTTTTCTCCCTCACATTTGCCTTCAAAGCTTCCTTTCTATCAACCACATTATGCAACTCTAGAATAGATAGAGATCCATACAAGTTATGTAGTTCATCCAATTATCTGATTCTCAAAGCACTGGTACTACTTAGAAAAAATTTAGCTCCCAATAACACATGAAGGCTTTTTAGCTTGCTTAGATATAACGATATGTTTAAAAGAGAAGTGCCGGGGCTGAAGAACTAGTTCCTGGGGCTCTATAGTTCGTGGGGATCTATTGTGCAATCCATATAACTCTTCAGTTTGAAAGACCAGTAAGAAACTAAGTTCACTTAGCAATTATAATAGAACTACCAGTAAGAATTTCAGAAAAGAAACCAGAACCAGGTAAAACTAATTAGAAAATAAGAAATCTCCTTTGTTAATCAAGTTGATAGCTCTCTTTCACATCACAAAAGGATAATCTCCTTCACCATCATTATCAGCTGCTAATGTTGTTACTCTAACTAACTGCAGTATGTTCATCTTATTTGAAAATTAAACCCAATTTTCATTTTTGAAATAAAAATAAACTCAAATAATTAACCCAAACAAGCAAAAGAAGAGATTTTTGAAGAAATATTTGACCAAAATCGTAGAAGAAAATAATTATGAAACATACATTGAGATTCTTGCAAAAATCGCAGTGGAAAGAAGATAATTTTTTTACCAAAATAGTAGAAGAAATTAATTATGATGAAACATAACTTGAGATTCTTGCAAAAATCACAGTAGGGAGAAGAGAGATTAGAACCCTAAAATTGAGTGAGTAGTGACTGTGAAGACACTTCTAAATTTGGGACAAAAGAAGCTGAGTGTTATTGGGGGTGGGGCGAGAGGGGTAGGGGTGGAGGTGGAGGGAACTTGCGCCACAATTTCTTTTTTCCAGAAAACGATTTCCCTTGACAACTCAAGGAAGTCATTTTCCATCGTATGAAGGAAAATAAGTGACTTTAGAAAATATTTTCCCAACACTTTATTCCAGCCAAACATGAAAAAAACGAAAAATATTTTCCATTTTACAAAACACACCCTAAGTGTTCCTTCTTGAAAGCAATTTCTTTTGGTAAATAAAACATTTTTATTTCACCAAAATATGGGTTTACAAACCAAAACAGGGCCTGACTCCCTATTTTCTCATTTTTGACTAAAAGTCTGTACTAGCTTTGCCCCTCCTAACATGCAGGGACGCTACTCAGTAGTACTGAGAATCATAAAGCCTCATATTACATTTTCAAATCAAAAGTATTAATAAATCATCAATCTAACTTCATGGTGTTGCAGCAGCTTGTTGGAGTATCATTCCCAATCTTTAGTGTCTTTGACTTTGTATATGAATGTGGATTGCTATCTCTCTGCAGACCTTTCCTCTTCAAATTTGCCCTTCTGGAATCTGATGCTATTTCTGCTTCTCCATATAATGTTGACCATCATTGCAAATACACTACATAAGATAGAACCTTGTGTAGACTTCTCTTTAGCTTGTCTGGATACCCACTCCGTCTCTTGATTTCAACTACCTATATTTTTCTTCATACCTAGCCAATTTAGGAACCTCCTCCATAAGTGTTTGGTGATACTGCAATCAAGAAATAGGTGGTCATGTGTTTCATAAGTAGTTCCACACAACACACATGTTTTTGGCACTTGAATTTCAAACTTTTCTAGTCTCTCAACTGTAGAAAGTCTGTTCAGCAGAGCTAACCAAAGAATGAATCTATGTCTGGGGTGTACTGAGTACTGTAATATAATACTTTTTTAGGGAACTTTGGGGAGCTGGGGAGTTAAAGCATTGTACATCTTCTTTATTGTGAATGACTCTCCTGTGACACATGCTCTCAATCTAACCTCTAAGTCCCCTTGTAGTCCTGGGGCCTCCATAACATACTTCTGTGCACTGATAGTTTTCCTAATTGCCCATGAGGAATTTTTTGGACCGTTACAGGATTCAACATTTTTAGCCTTGAAATAATAGGTATGAACCCATTTTATCCATAAACCATCCTTCTTTTCAGATAATGCCTAAAAGTTATTTTAGGATAGCAGCTTTATTCCAGAGATATATATTCAGAATATTTAAACCACCTGCTGATTTTGGAAGACAAATTTTTCCCAAGCAACAAGTTCCTTCTTTGAAGTTAGAATATCTCCTATCCATAAAAACACTCTACAGAGGCCTGTGATTACCTTCATGATTCTTTTAGGAAGTAGGAAGATGTGAGCCCAATAAGTTTGTATGCCAAAGATAACCGATTTAATCAGCTATAATCTACCAGCATATGATAGTAATTTAGCACTCCAGCATTTCATTGTTTCCACTATTCTATCCACAAGTGGTTAGCACTGGTCGATTGTAAGTTTTTTTTAGGACAATGGCACCCCTAGATATTTAAAGGGCAATTCACCTTCAGCATAGCCCAAAAATTTCAGGATGTTCTGCTTGACCTAAGGTTTGGTTCCAGAAAAATAGATTGAGCTTTTGTCAATATTGGCTTGTAACCCTGCGGATTTTGAGAATTTCAGGAAAGCTTGATGGAGCATTGTTATAGAGTTAATATCAGCTTTACAGAACAGAAGAAAGTCATCTGCAAAACATATGTGCTTTATATCAAGTTGCTTGTACCTGGGGTGGTATTGAAACCCCTTCTTCTGGTCTAGGCATTTCAATTCCCTATTCAGATATTCCATAGCTATAACAAACAAATAAGGTAACATAGGATCACCTCGTCTTATCCCTTTTTTTCCTTGGAAAGATTTTGTAAGCCCCCCATTCAAGATCAGTGAATAAGAAACAGAACAAACACATTCCATAATCTAGTTGATAAACTTCAATGGGAACCCCAACTCAGCTAAAATACTCTTAAGGAAACACCATTCTATGAAGTCATATGCTTTCCTGAGATCAACTTTCAGTACACATCTTGGGGATAATCCTTTCCTTGAGTACCATTTGAATAACTCATGGCTAAATAAGATATTATCTATGATACTTCTACCCTCTATGAATGTTGATTATGATGGCCCTATGAGTGTATCAATAGCCTTTTTTATCTTATTAGTCAGGATTTTTGTGAGCAAATTATAGAAAGTGGTACAACGGGTTATTGGTCTGAAATCTTTTACCATAGAAGGGTTGGAACATTTGGGGATCAAAGTAACTGCAGTGCAACTAAATGCTCTCAGAAGCTTAGCAGATCTGAAAAACTCTTTCACAGCAAGTAAGACATCATCTTTGATAATAGTCCATTGACTTCTGTAGAATTCCACAGGGAAACTATCAACCCTAGGAGATTTCTCTGATGGCATACTTTTTATTGCACTTAAGATTTCTTGGTCTGTTACTTCTTGTATGAGTTCAACCTTCTGAGAGTGTAAGAGACAGGGCCCTTGCTTGATAACCTCAGAATTTGGGCAAGGCAACTCAGGGGTAGAATCACCCATTAACCCAGTAAAGAACTCAATAAATTCCTTCTCAATAAGATCAGGTAACTTTGTTGCCTAAGTTATCATAGATGGAGGTTCTTGAAAGCAATTTGGCATTTCAGAAATTATTGGATCACTTTATTCTCTGTTACAATTTTAATTTATATAAAATATTCTTAAAATTTTATTTTTTAGCATTTAAAAAATAAGAAGTAACTTATATTTATAAATTTACCCCATATAATCATTTTATCTTGAAAGTGCATTTAAAATATAAATTATTTTTTAATTATTAGAATTAAAAATTATGTAATTCAACTTATTTATGGTGTTAACAACTTTAAGAATATTTCCAATGATTTTAACAACAAAACAATGCTTAACAGCATTTATTTATCAAATAAATAAAGTTCTCAAATTATCACTCAACTATTTCAAATATCCCGTTAAAGTCACTTATAATTTTTCTGGCCAATATCGTCATTGAGATCTACAAATTATTTCAAATAAATTAGAAGTTACAAAACAGTTAAAAACTTTAACGAAAAAGTCCTTTTTTAAAAAAAAAAAATTCTCATGTCTCATATTTCACCCAATACTCACTAACTTTAATAATAGCTCTATAAATTTTAAAAATATTCCCCATTAGCTACCCTACTCTAATCTAAACCTATCTAAGGCTATAACTAGCCTTACAACAAATCAATAAATAGATAATACTTATTTAAATATACATAGCTATTTTTTAATTCTAACTAATTAATATATTTTTATTTTTTTAATTCGCGTAATTATAATTAGGTGAAAAGATTTGGTATAAATACAATAACATTTACATATGTAAAACCATAGGAATATATATCTCACATACAGGTGTATTGTGGGATTGAATTGAAATGTGTCAAGTTATATTTGTAAAGAATTGTTTTATCAACTCGCACTTAATTGATCAAGTAGATTAATATAGTGTCAAAAATTTGAATAAGATCTTAATAAAAAAATGCAAATTTAGACTTATACTGATTCATCTAGGTCTGCATCCAGTTTCTCTTATGAAATGCATGGGGCATCACTACTCACAAAAACTATATAAATTAATGATGAAAAAAATTATACAACTAAATAACAAATTCATCGTTAGTCTTACTCAATAATGAATTATCATAACAGTTTGTTTGCTATGAGCTAGTAATTTAGCGTCGAACTAGCAATGTAGTTTGTAGCGATCTTTTTCTCTCAAAGATCAAAATGAAGAACAATTTTCTTGAATGCTTATA
This sequence comes from Capsicum baccatum var. pendulum, assembly GCA_030864225.1. Lineage (NCBI taxonomy): Eukaryota > Viridiplantae > Streptophyta > Magnoliopsida > Solanales > Solanaceae > Capsicum > Capsicum baccatum. The sequence goes on along the minus strand of CM061559.1, from coordinate 190,187,269 downwards.
TATATATGTTGTTTGTGTTGTAACTTCTTCCGTCATCAAATTCTTTTTCATATACTTGATCAATTTGGAAGCAGTAAAGTCTTTAAAACTCATGGAGAAAAAGGGTTTGAACAAAATTATTTCAGACTTTAACTCACATATAAAATTAATTTGAACTAATAAATCAACACCATTTATGTAAAATGCTATTTACCCCACTAAATTTTACAATAAAAATAAATTAAATCCAAAAATATTTATAAATATGAACAAATATATAGAGGCTCCAAGAGTTCAAAGTCAAAAGAAGAAAATTAAAACGAACTAATTAGCTCCTACATGCATTGTGCATATTCCTAATCACCAATGATTACATATCTTTTTGGGTGAAATATGGATCATAAAAATAAAAAAAATAAAAAGGAAAAAGACTTTTCCATTAAAAACTTAATGTTTGTGACTTTTAGTAGGGTTGTTTAAGATCGATTGCAATTGATAAGCCAATCATAAAATTGATTTATTGGCTTATTATTGGTATTGAATTATCGGATAAATAGTTAGAAAATAGATTAAAATTTTATAGCTAACGATTTATCACTGCAGGGATGGATTACTCAATTTTCTTATTGGGTAAATCGTTAACACATTAAGAACTATTATAATTAATTTTTACCATTAGCTCAAAATGAAAGAATGGTGTTGTGGGATTCATTAGCAGATATGGTTGACTCTATTCAACAACCATGGTTGATAGGAGGAGATTTTAATGTGATAAGGAATGAAAAAGAAAAGCTGGGAGGATTACTTGTTACAGTCAATGAAACACAGGATTTTAATCAATGTATAAGCTTATGAAATATGGAAGAATGTGGATTCGAGAGAAGCAGGTATACATGGTAAAATAAAAGAACTGATAAGGAATGTATTCTTAAAAGATTAGACAAAATATTGTGTAATGACAAGATGCAGGAGATGTTTCAAACTATGGAAGTAAAGCATTTGGTTAGGAGTAGTTCTGATCATTCCCCTATGTTACTTCAGCTTAGAATGGAAAAGGAGCAGATAGTTAGATTCTTCAGATTTCTCAATTTCTAGCTGAATGAAGAATCTTGTCTGGAAATGATAAAGCAGAATTGGCAAGGAGATATAAAAGGCAATCCCTTCATTGTGTTTCAACAGAAGTTGAAAAGGACCAAATCAGCTCTCACAAGATGGAGTAAAGAGAAATTTGAGAATATCTTTCAGGAAATTGCAACCCTAGAAGATATTATCAATGTGAGGAAATGCAATTTGAAGAAAATCCTTCAGGAACAAATAAAGAAAATTTATTCAGGTCACATGCTGAATTAAATTTACAACTTAAAAGGGAAGAGAATTTTTGAAAGCAAAAAGCAGGATTTGAATGGTTTAAAGATGGTGAGAGGAATACCAAGCTCTTTCATACAATTGTTAAAGGAAGAAAGAGCAGACTCAGAATAAGAAGAATCCAGAATGAGGAAGGAGATTGGATGGAGGATAAGGAAGACATTGGACATTTAGCTATAGAATTCTTTCAGCAACAATTTACAAAGCAGAAGGATGTAGAAGATTTTTCTTTTTTATAAGAATTACCTACTATGATGAGTGCAGAGCAGAATAAAGAAATCATAAAAATTCCAACTAAAAGGGAGGTTAAAGAAGTTGTGGGATTGAATAGGAACAGTGCAAGAGGACTAGATGGAATGACAGGAGCTTTTTATTAAGATGCATGGGAAATTATAGAGAAGGACATTCACAAAATGGTAGTAGCTTTCTTTTATGGATTTGAACTCCCTTGATTAATTACTCATACTAATTTGGTATTATTATTAAAAAAAGTTAGTAGTGAACAACTAGTCTGATATGAGACCTATTTCACTTAGTAATTTTGTGAATAAAATCTTTTCAAGAATTATTCATGAGAGAATTAAGAATTTTCTATCACAGATGATCTCACCAAAACAAGTTGGATTTGTACAAGGAAAGGGTATTGCTGAAAATATATTGGTTGTACAGGAAATAATTTCAGAGATAATAAAAAGAGGTAGACCTCCAAACATGGTTATTAAGCTAGCTATGATGAAGGCTTATGACCGGGTGAAATGGTTATTTCTTACCAAAGTAATGAAAAAGTTAGGATGTTTGAATTATAATGGATATGGTATACATGTTATTGGGGAATAATTGGTATTCAATCTTATTGAATGGTCAGCCTACAAGATTTTTTAAATCCTTAAGGGGATTGAAACAGAGTGATCTACTATCACCTGCTTTGTTCATAATTACAGCAGAAGTATTATCAAGGAGTTTAAAGACATTGATGCAGAAGAAAGAATTTAAATTATTTGGCATATCAAGGGGAGTCCTAAAATAAATCATCTAGCTTTTGCTGATGATATGATCATACTGTATAAAGCTGGGGTGGGAACTTTGCAATTGGTGACAAGAGCTTTTGATAGATATGAAGAAGTTTCATAGCAGAAGATCAATAAAGAAAAAAGTGCAATATATCTGCACAAAATTGACTCCAATGGAATGGGGGTTATGGCAAAAGTAACTACTGGAATATTAAGGAAAAAGTTTCCTTTCACTTATCTTGGTTGACCAATATTTTATATGAGAAAGAAGAAAGTCTACTACCAGCATATTATGAATAAGATAAGTAGTAAATTGCAGAGTTGGAAAGGAAAGCTTCTATCATTTAGAGGAAGAACAATTTTGATTAAGCATGTCCTACAAAGCATTTCTATTCATGCTTACCTCAGGAGGAAGGAGGATTGAGTTTTAAAAGGATATCAGACGTTTCTATGGCTCTATTCAGTAAGCTGTGGTGGAACTTCAGAACCATAAAATCTATTTGGAGTGTCTACATGTATAACAAATACTGTAAAGAGAACATCCTAAGTTGTTTATGTGGAAAAAAGGTGCAGGTGGCTCTCAAGTATGGAAGAAAATGCTAGTAGCTAGGGATCTGGAAGAATACATGATTGTATGACAAATCAGAAAAGAGAATTCAAATATATGGTTGGATAATTGAACTTGTTAGGGTGACTTATACTCAATTATGGAGGACAATTACGAGGAAGATGGGGAATACTAGATGGTTAGTGAATTAGCAGAAAATGGTAGTTGAAAATAGCAAGTTATCAAAGATATTTTTTCAGAAGATATAGTTGATCATATGTTGCATAAGATCCAGCCACCTTCAAAAGAAGAGTTTGACATCCCTATATGGAGCATTGAACCAAAAGGATAATCTTTAGTAAAGTCAGCTTGTCAATATATTATAAATAAGAAGCCTATAGATAAAACATATAAAAGTATATGGGTAAAGGGTTTGCCCTTTAAAATATGCTTTTTTTATGTGGAGGTTGTCGAAAGGAAGAATCCAATGGATGATAATATAGGGAGATGGGGGGTGCAGGGACCTTTAAAATGCTAGTATTGTGAAGGGCCAACAGTGGAGACTGTGACACATGTCTTCAGAAGATCTTTTTGTGCTAACAGGATATGGTCCTATTTTTCTTTTTTTACAGGAATAAATATCCAAGATCTGAGCCTAAGAGGAACAATTATCAAATGGTGGAATACAAAGATGAAACAAAGAGAAAAAGCATACTATTATGCTTTACCCAATGTTATACTGTAAAAATTGTGGAGAAGAAGAAACAAGTTAAAGCATGACAGCAAGGATACAACAAGGCTAAGAATTATTTACAATATAACAAGAAGTTTAAGAATATTGTTGAAGGAGAGGAAGCCAACTTTAGAATTTCAAAATTAATGGCCATATATACTAAGGGAGTTTCAAAAATTGAAAGTTCAGATTAAGGTGACTAGAGTAATATGGGAGACACCTAAGGAGGAGTGGGTAGAATACAACACATATGAAGTAGTAAGGGGGGTTCAAGAGGAAGTTCATATATATTTTGTCTAAGAGATGTGCGGGGTGATCTACTATATGCTAAAGGAGCACCAATTGAAGATGTAGACAGTGTACAGGCAAAAGCAATAATGATTCTACAAGCAGCAAAACATTATAGGAAGACACAAAACGACAAGGTGGTCATTCAGATGGATTCATTAATCATGAAGAGGATTTTAACAGAAGAATAGACATGCTCATGGAATATATCTACCATATTTAGACAGATAAATCATCTTATGCAAGGAAAGCAAGTGTAATATCAACATATATACAGAGAAGGTAATTAATTGGCTGACTATTTTGCTAACTTAGCAATAGACAAAGGAGCATTCACATATACATGCTTCTAGTAGTTAGAAAGCATAATAAACAGTGATAAATGGCAGTACCAAGATTTAAGACTTTCAACATCAAAAGGGTAAAGGGTCTGGAAAGGCTAAAACTGAAAGTAGCACATACATCATATGTACAAGCCACAGGGGCAACAAAAAAAGTGAATCAAGTAGCTAGCCTAGTCTACTTCAGCCAACAAAAATAACTCTCAACATCATGGGAGGGTCTATGGATTAATTTGATCTTGATAAATTTAGAAATGTTACTAATAACCGAATACTTATGGGTTCAAGCATCCCACTATCTTCATCTCAGCCATATCTATAAAGTAGAAGCAAATAAATACATTAGATTTAACAAATTCAAAAGCAGAGAAAGAGGAGAGATGACAGAAAGCTCACTCAAATATGATAGCAGATCCCAGCTGACTAGATCCCTCAAAGCAGTACAAAAAAGGTCATAATACCATCCACCGAAGAACACAACTAAATTAAGATAAAAATCAACAAATCAAGCTGATGAAGGAGATCAAAGCTAAGAAAGAGAAAGGAACCAATACTAATTTATGCAAGCTGATAACAAAAGAATTTCATGAATTGGGAGGCACAGCATTAATCACCCATAGCAAAAGAAGAGGAAAGTTGAAATTAGTGATGATGACTATTTTTTGCAAAGAGAGGCGTGAGGGAGAAACTGTAATGGAAACTATTTGGATTTGAAAATCCTACTCAGATTTTATTTGTTGCTTAGTGGACCTGGGTTGGGTCGGATCAGTAGGGTATAGTAGTCCTAATTGTGTTTTTAATGGGTTGGACCATTTGTGTTTAAATTTTTTTGCTTTTGATTAATAAAATATCAAATTAAATAAAAAAAATATACTTTAAAGTACCTATTATTAACCCTAAAGGCCCATTTAATATTCTACCACACCTTAAAATTGATCAAATCAATACGTTGCTATTTAAAGATCAAATCAAAACAAGTTATTTTATTCTCTATTTTGAACTTCTGATTACGGCAAGAGAGCTACATGTTTTATTAGCTAGTTCACAGGCATCATAATTATATGACTTGATATGATTTGCAAGTTGAATTTCTTACTGATCTACTAGCTCGTTAGTCTAGATTTTAGACCATATCAGACTAGTCTTCACTTCTAATATATCAATATATTTACTTGTAGTATATTTTGGTTAATATTTGTTAAATGATTGAGTCAATACACCACCCGTTAACCGTTCGATAATTACTAATTCGAACCGAACCAACTGATATCTTATTGGTTCGCTAGTGGATTAGTATATTTAAAAGTGAATATCCGATAAGCCATGCCGTTAAGCATATTTATCTATTCAATTCGCCCGATAAGCAACCCTGACTTTTAGTTTGTTTGGAATAATTTGTAGAGTTTAATAATAATATTATAAAAAAAATAGAATATTTATAATAGTTAAGTGACAATTTGAATAATTTACTCTTTATCAAACACATCGATAATTTTTTTAAGCTTCAATACTTTTATTTGAACATTTATCTGTTTAATTTATAAGTACTTATTTTCTTTAAGTATTTAAGTTGAAAAACTATTTTTAAAAATTCTAGCCAACCGTAATAGGCCTATTTACATAAACTAGATTAGTGTACGTGTTGCACGTGTATCATGCATTTTGTATACATACATATATATATATATATATATATATATATATGTGTGTGTGTGTGCGTGTGTGTGCGCACACGCACACGCGTGTGTATGTAACATATCTCTCCTACCATAAGAAAAAATATTAGAGTCTTAAAATATTAGAAAATGTTTTGTTATTAATAAGAAACATTAATAAAAAAATATATAAAATCATTCCCTAAACAGTTTTTAAAAATTTATTTCTTATTTCAGTTCATTCTATTTTATTTTTCATATAAATTAACATGAATCAAGCTAATCTCAAAATAGTATTTAGCTATTATACTTATTTTCAAAATTGTATAAATATTTATTTTTAATAGAGAATCATTTCTTTTTTCAGGCTTCAACATATTCTTTTTAAAATCAAAATGAAGGTTATTTGAGATGATGATACATTGTGAACATGTTAGTGTCATTGAGATTATGCTTTATTAGTGTTAAGGTTAGTTTAATACATTTATGTATTTTTAATTTATGACATACGTTTATTTATAAAAATGCATTAATAAAATTATTATTAACCATTAAATGAGCATGACTAAATAAATTAATGCATACAATTATTTTCGAAACTTTTTTTCCAAATGACAAAAGGGCCAAAAATATATTCCGCATTTCAATTTATGCTATTTAGTTTTTTTTTTCTCTATAAGTTGCTACAATTCAAATTAGTCTCTAAATAATATTAACTCATTATAATTATTTTCTAAATACTATAAATATTTTACTTTTAATAGAAAGCTATTTCTTTTCCCAGATTTCAACATTTTTATCAATTTTTTTAATCAAAATAAAGGGTATTTTAGATGACTATACATCTTCGATATGCTAGTGTCATTGAGGTTATGCTTGATTAATGGTAAGGATATTTTAATAAATTTTTACATATTTTCAATAAATTAAGACTACACAATTTGAAAGTTTTCATTATTTTTTTTTGGGATTTTATTTTATTGTACCACATAAATTGAGATGAGATGAGATGATAATCATAAATATCCAAAATATTTTTTTTTATTAAAGTATAAAAATAAAAATAAATCTGAATACAAAGTCAAACAAAAGACAAAGAAATCAAAGATGATCCAAAGCAAATAAAGTAAAGGGTCGGATTAGGCTCATAAATTGGTCCAACCTGATTCAGGTCAAAAAAGATATTTGTTTGATGACTTTACTTTTGAAAAGTTGTGAAAAGCTCTCTCTTCTTGAACTGGTATTTCTTTATTTATACATAGAAGCTTTCATGTTCAGTTTTTTTGTGTGCATCTGCATTTTTATAAGTCTTAAAATTTATTTACCTAAAAAATACATGATTTTTGGTATAGTATTTACTCTTTATTTTCTTCTTTGGTAGATCTTACTTGAGATACTGACTATGAAAGCTTTAAAAAATCTAAGGTAACTTTGAGAATTCTGCTAACTCTCTCCAATGGTTATTATCTAAGTAATATCTTAAAAGTGATAACTTAGTTGTAACGATAATTTCTGTTATATGTGATCCTGTAGTATTTTGCTTTATGTTATCTTTTAAATAATAATTTAATCATAGTCACAAAATTAATTTTTCTTTGAAAAGATGTTAGTAAAGTGGTCTTTGAGCTTATTTTGGTAAATAAGTTCTTACAGGAGTTTTTGAACGTATAAATTCTTTGTTAGTCTTCACTCTTCACCATAGATTAGTGTTGCCTAATTAGCTTAATTTGTGTTGTTGCTTAGAAATCTTGGCAAAAGAGTTCATCGCTCATTGTTCGAGTTATAAATGTGAATGGGGATTTCTTTAAACAGGTTAGTTCTTTCAATTCATCAGTGCTTTTTTTTCTCCTTTGCATGATCCAAGTAAGATTTTAAAATTTTTATTTGATGGTATCACCGATTGTAAAATTATGTTTTATAGATTAACAGAAGACGAAAAAAAAAAACTTTATTGATGTTGGAAATACAAAATAAAAGATGAAGTAGTGTTGATGATGATTGTGAGAGGAAGTATTATATGTGTTATTTAAAAATATTCTTTTTCTTATACCTCATCTCCTAGGAGGGTCAATAGAGTTTTCATTTATCCCTCAACATGACTCAAACCTTCAATCTAACGGTTGATAGTGGAGGTGCTCAATCATTCAAATTAGTCCATGAGCATGGCCACGAGTAAGGTTAGTATAATTTTCTCTTTAATTGGAATTAGTATATAGAGATCTGGACGACAAATATCTCCAACTACGGGCATGATATGATTTATGTTTTTCGGTTACAAGTTGTTCCAACTAAGATCGTAATTGATGAATTCGAACTTGATAATTTCACTTTCTGTAGTGGAAGAAAGATTATTGTTATTGTTAATGTATTTGTGTTGTATTATTATGCTCATATATAAGGTAAAAAGTTCTCAAATAATATATAATAAGAGAAAAATAGAAAAATTATCTCCCACGCCTTTGTTTATTTCGTCTTGTGAGGGCTTTTGAAAGGTCGAAACATCAGTTGACGGAGGCAGATGCTACTTTTGAGGCACGTAGAAAGTCTGCGAAAGATATTGGTCCAAAGATTATCGAGAAAGGGCTCATCATCGATGAATGGATCATTTATTATTCTAAATCACAATTAGAATCTTGTAGTTCCTCTTTAGTGGTTTTATATGTTGAAAAATTATGTGATATTCAACTTTTTTTTTTCCATTATTATGAAATTTATATATAGCTTAATTGGAGGTGACTACATGCTTATTGTCCAAAGAAACACCAATTGAACTATTTATTCGAGCTATTTAGAAGAAATCAGATTAAGTAATCCTGAAAGACAAGAAAATCTAAAAATTTTGAGGTAAATGACAAGCTCATTAGGAAATAATATGAATTTCTTTCTGCTAAGAACTTGCACGCATTATGAGGATTCGGCATATTTGTGTCAAGTGGGGATATACTAAATTTTTTTTCTGAAAATACTTTCAAGAACCTTTGAATTTTTGTGTGTTTATTTCTTCAAAGTTACAAACTAAATCTATGATACATCTTTTTTTGTCAACTTATTTCTTCATTATCAAATTTCACCAGTTACATAGTGATATAGAACATTTGATCCCTACATGATAGTATTTTGTTGATTTTTATTTTTTAATTTTTTTCGTAATTGGAGAACGTATTTGGACCTCCGTGAATATACTAAACTCCTAATATTTAGGAATCATAACGAACTCCTAATGTTAAAATCATGCATATGATTTAGTTTATTTAGAATTGAAACTTATGTCTAATAATGTTCGATATCTAGTTCTCTAAGTCTCTTTACCATTTCTTCAACTAAGAGAGTTGACACTTTATCCTTTTTAAGTCTTCAACATCTCTCATCAAAACTGAAAAAGCTAGGTACCAATGTAGAATTTTGCTCTAATATACATGCCAATAGGCAAACCATACCATAAGTTATTTATAATGGAAGAATAGTAATCGATTTCTTGCTTTAAGTTGAGAGGCAAGTTGAAAGGGTGTCACTTTTGTCTATTTACCAACAGTTATATTTTTGTGCTGATATTGTAGTTCAGAAGCTCAGATACACAATATGTAAATTGACCAAGTAATGATATGCTTTAGCGGGTAAATATGCCCAACTAATGAGAACAGTGTGTATGACATTCTTTTTATTCATATACACAATTTTTCAGGACGCATCATTTTCTTTTACCCTAAGTTTGCACCACTTGCTCAAGCTATACGACTAAAAGAATTGGATTAAAAATCTCCTTATCTTTGATATGAAAACTCAATCTGCAACCTGTTTTTATTTAATCATTTTTTCTTTTTTCTGTTTTCACATACATATCTTTAGTTTAAGATACAAGATTCGAAAAAATTTCTCACTTTCTTAAATTATGTATAAAGTCAAAAACAGACAAAGAAATTAAAATGTGGGAAGGGGGTTTGAGAAATTGATTTCTTGCTTAAGCTGGGAGGCAAGTTAGAAGGGTGTTCTATTCCCTTTTTACTAATAAGTAATATTTTCATGGAAGAGAATTTCTTGTGACTATGCCAAGTACATATGGTCTAAGATCCTGCAATGGCAGGGATACAGACAAGCACTACATTTTCAAGAGAGTTGAGTTGGGTATGCACATATACAAAGGGGAAAGGGTTAAGAGATACAATCTACAGAATGTGCTTGACAATAACTGTATATCAAATATGGTTTGAAAGAAATCAGAGAATTTTTCATAAAAAAGTGCTCTTCCTCTGGTAGCCACAAAGAGGATAGTACAGGAGGTGTTCTTCAAAGGATCCTTGATTCGTCAACTGGTCAAAAGCTCAATTTTGATAATGAAAAACGTTTTAATTGCCCCAAAAAAAAGTTATATCTTATAAATTACAAATCTCATGTCACATTTTGTTGCTATCTAACTATCTATAAATAGTAAAAATTATTTGGTCCATCAGTTAACCGTCAATCAATTAACTAACCTATAATCTCAAATTAGAAGGAGCAAGCTACAATGAATACTTTGTATCGCTAAAGGTCGATTCGGGTCAATTTCATTTCATTACTAAATAATTTAAGACAAGACTATTATAATTCAAATTAAAACTATGAATTAAAAGAAATAAAGAAAGACATAATGGATGATGACATTGAACACAAGAAGACGGTTTGAAATAAAATTAAAATTAAAAAAAAAAATGTAAAAGTAGAAGAAGTTGAATATTTCTTGTAAAATTTGATGAAAATATTACTTAAATAGAATTATAGAATCTGTTTTATATAAGGTAAAATTCTAATTAATTTAAAAGTGTTAAATTTATGATTTCTCACCTAAATCAAATAAAATAAAGACTTTAATTAATTTATGACTTAAAAAAAAAATCCTAAAAGCTTTGGTTAAAGAAGTCCTAAAAAACAATTTTGGAAGAAAAAAAAGGTAAAAAGAAAATCCTAAATCTATATAAATTAAAGTATACGTACTTTCTACTGATATTCACCAACTTACTTTTTCAATTTTCCCACCCTCCACATATATTAGAACTCCTATGTTATTAATTTTTTTAATATTCTTTCCATATATTTTATTGCTTGTTGTAGTCATATATTTTATGACTCTTTGATTTTTAAAATTTACCATATAATTTATTGGTAGTTATTTTTAGGGTCTTCACATTTTTAATATACTACTTTAGTATATGTGCGTTGCACGTGGTGATTAATGTTCGAAAACAAAATTACATGTATATCAAGTAACTCCTTGTTACTATGAAAGTTTTAATTTGTAGATCCATTAAATCAGATGTCACTCCACGATTTTCGTTAACTCATTCAAGTGTCGTCTTCATTGAGTCACTCCTTCATTTCACAAATCTTTTTTAATTTTACCATTAACTCGATCATTAAATAATTGACATATTCAAGTGTTTTAGTTTATCCATATTAAATTTCAATTGCAAGAAAAAAAAGGACTTCTATCTAAACTTTGTAATGTACCTATTCTATCCTTTTATAGAACCATTTTTAAATAGAAATACTACTTCAAGTAGAATTTTATTAATCGAATGTGCCATCATCATAATAAATGATAAAAAGTTAAAAGAATATAAGAGAATGTTTTATTGTACGCAATATCTTTACTCTAGATTTTTGTGGTTTATCCATCCTCAAACCCCGTACATTGTGGAAGATTTAGTGTACCGATCTGCTATTGTAAAATATTTAAGCTCGTATTTCAACTCTTCAATATATTATTATTGAAATTTAGACATATTAAGCCAAGCTGAAAACAATAAGGTAATTAATATTCGATTAATTAATAAATTTGTCATATTTTTTTCAATATCTAAAAAACTTTCATTCATTTTGCAATAATCTTACTAAAGTCAATTCACAAACAAATGTGAAAAAGCACCAAGCTTTACATTGACCCTAATCCAAAAGGCTACCAAATTCAAACTACTAAGAGCTAGTGAACTTAGCAACAATCTAATCCCTTGAGAAAACTGTATGCTTAGCCAGTTCACTAGTATATGAATTTGACCTTTAACTTAAAACATGATCGAACTATAAATCTAGTTAAAGGTAAAATTAATTTTATGTATAAATATAAGATTTGGTATATAAATCTAATATTAAGCAATGTGAACTAACCTTCCCTGCTCAAAGTTTCTTAGTTCGTAGGTTTGCATTGATAGGTTGTGCAATAGCAAGAACTATAACAAGTATTTCAAACTTAACGTGAAGGAAGCTGAAACTAATCATACCGTCGAATTCAGCTACAACAAAGAGAAAGCTCTTAGTGAATAATTTATATATATTCACACATAAATTTAAAATAAATCAACCAATCAAACAACTTTTTTTGAAAAAAAAAAAAAGAAAAAAGAACGGGAGATTGACAACATAGATTTGAATTTATGCACACAAATCAAAACAAATTAAATAATTACTAGTAGTGACATAGATTAAAAAAATCAATGTTATTTTGCATGGAAAGTATATTATTTTCATTAGATTTCTTGCCATGTTATTTTATACTAAAATATTTTAAGTTATTAATGATTGATTTATAGCGCTTTACAACATTTTCAGATATTATATGTTACTCTTTTCGGCTCAATTTATATGACATTAATGAAATGTATGCGAAAGTCAATCAAATTTGTTATATAATTTTAGATGTTAAGTAGTACTATGTCAAATTTCTTATCATATCAAATTCTATCAATGTCATAAAAATAGGGATAGATGAAGTAACATATATCACTTAAAAATTACGTAAAAAGTCATATAAATAGTAATAATTAACATCTAAAATTATATAACAAATTTGATTGACTTTCTCAAATATTTCATTATTGTCATATAAATTGAGACGAAAAGAGTAACATATAATATCTGAAAATTATGTAAAGCACTATAAATCAATCATTAATAACTTAAAATATTTAACAATATTTGCAAACCTACGAACTAAGAAACCTTGAGCATGGAAGGTTTGTTCACATTGCTTAATATTAGATTTATATACCAAATCTTATATTTATATGTAAAATTAAATTTACCTTTTATACAAAAAAATTAGGACTTCATTTATATTACCATATATTAATATGACATACAAAAATATTATTAACAACATTGGCAGTATAATATAACAACACTTAATATTTTAACTTATCCTTGAATTTTTGTACGGATTAATTATACTACAAATTACGTTTCAGTATTTGTCATAATATATTAAAACATTTGATTGACTTATGTCTTGCAATGTCGTCTCAATTAATACTTGTCATATTAACATATATTAATATTAATATGTTGTTGGTGTAGGTAGTATATAACATATTTAACACTAATGATTGATTTAAATATGTTACTCTATTCGTTATGGAATTGAATGTTTGTACGGATTAATATAAATATATAGGTGAAATTGGATAACTAAACCTACAAATTACAAAATAACAGTTAACTCTTAACATATATTTTCGGACTTCTAATTTTTAAAAAAAAAATTTATCATATATTTTAGTACTTCTAATTTAAAAAGAATTATTACCATATATTTTAAAGAAATCAACAATATAAAAATAATTAAATAATAATTCATGAAAAATAATAAAAGAATGATTTTATCTATTGTAGTTTATAAATAGCAAAAAATTCAAATTACTTTATTGAAGATTTACATTTTTAATATTTTAATTATAGATATAAACTATAGACTATAGAGAATGAATTACGTACAATTCTTGGCATTAATTTAAAGAGAATTTTCCCCTCTTCTTTTTCAACTGCCTCTCCGTGTCCAACTCGCGTTTTATAATCAAAGGAGATTCTCCATATAAAACTATACTTGCATCACGCACTCTACACTAGTAGTTGTTGTAGCCCACAGTGAGAAAAAAGAAATTATAACAATCACATTCAACTTTAATTAGCTTACTCAAATTCAAGTTTATGTCAAGAAATTACAAGGTATAAATTTTGCGTTTTGCAACTTTTAAGGATGAATTAGTGAGTCATAATCGAACAACGATGTCGTTTTACATTCGTCGTGCGGCTTCAAAGGTTCGTTTTCCTTTTTTTTTTTATCCATTTCTTCAAATTTGCTACTCCCTTTTCGTTTTTACTTTATTGCTACTCTCTCTGTTGCTAAATAAATTTGTAATTTTTTAATACTTTGTGTCACGTTAAAAACATTACTTATTTTGGAAGGGAGGAAATGAGTAGGGGTGTGCTTCGATCGGTTCGGTTCGATTTTGCGTATTGATTCGATTATTGATTTTTAGTTTTTAAATATGTAAAATTAATAACCAACCAATAAGATATTTTCTTATTGGTTTCGGTTTATCGGTTTTTGTTCTTTTAACGGTTCGATTTTTGGTTTAACAAATAAGAAAATACTTTAAAAAATGAAATCTTAATTACCGTCAAAACCTACGTAATGTATTTTAATTTACAAGAATCTTCAAACTTGAACTGAATGTTAGTTAGAAAAACAATTGAATCCTAATTGTTGGAAGCTATAAATGCTTTAAGTTTTTTATTACGATAATAGCCAAACTTTATATTGTGTCTTTGTTGCCCTAAATAGGTTGATATTTTGTGAATCACTGAATTATGAATTAGTAATGCATATAATCTGTATACATACACATATCTTATCTATATATATAAAGAGATAGAGAGATAAAAGAGAGAGATTTAAATATATGACATAGGGATAAAATAATAACTTAGTGTCCTTATTGGGTTATCGGTTTAACCAATAACCCAATAAGCTAAAACCGATACCGAACCGTTTACCCAATAAAATTTTTTATAAAACCAATAAAAAATCGTTAGTCCGATAACTCAATACCAATAACTCAATAACATTTTTATCGGTTAGATTTATTGGTCGGTTGATTTTTGCACAGCCCTAGAAATGAGTATATTGCTTCAGGGAATTCTTAATTTGTGTGATTCTTTTTTGTGTTTTTGTGTTATGGTAAGCAGTTATGGAGGAGAATTTGTATGGAGACTTCAATAGAAATCAATCTTCTTGCGGAGAAGTGGAAGTATATTCTTGGAGGTTTGATATTTCAGGTTCATTTTGATCAACCTCTATTTTTTATATATGTTGCTTGGTTAGTACTCTCTATCTCAATTTATATGTGACACAATTTGAATTTTCATAGTCAAACAATTTAATTTTGACCGTAAATATGAGAATGGAATCTTTTTAAGTTTTCTGAAATAAAATGTACATAACTGCTTACAAAAAGTAAAGTCACAATAATTGATAAATTCAAGACAACAACAAACCCAGTGTATTCCCACATAGTGAGGTCTGGGGAGGATAAGATGTACGCTGTCCATACCTCTACCTCTAAAGAAGTAGAAAGGCGATTCAAGATATTATATATGAAAAACTTATGGTCAAAAAAAGACTTGTTTGAATCCAAAAAGGGGTAGGACATTGTTTCCCAATTTTACTTGCACCATCTGGGTTCGGGGCTTGGAATGCATATAGATTTATTCATGTAACTGACCTAGACTAGTTTGAGATAGAAGTGCTTTCGCATTGTAGTTTTTTTGTTGTATGTTAGGTCTGTTGCGTGGAAAATAATTACTACCTCCCTTTTGGTCCGTTTAACGTAGTTTGACTTGATACGGAGTTCTAACTAAAAAAAGCGACTTTTGAAATGTGTATTATTAAACATGTCATAAAATTTATGTGAGTATAGAAGCAGGACAAAATGAGAAAGTTATAGATAGATGAGTCTACATATTGAAATGTGTCATTCTTTTGGGATGAACTAATAAAGAAATAATGTCACGTAAACTGGAATGGAGGGACTATTTTGTTTAGTTGGGTAGGTTGGTTTTATTTAAAGATGCTAGGAGTCCTTGATTAAAGTTTATGACTTGATTTGCTTTTGAAAAAGATGTGCAAATTCATCATGCTCTTTTACTTATTTGCAAAATTTTGGCTTATCTTCCTTAAAGAACTATAAATTTAGTATTAATCTTAATTATTTTAAAAAGTTTGAATTTTGGTTCTTCAGTCTCTTCACTGAATATTTGCCTAAAGTTCATAGTTTCTTCAGTACTTTCCATCTGTGTCTAGGGCAGGGAGGGGAGGGGAGAATCTTTGAGCAATCAAATTTTGCATTTCCTTTCATCTCTTAGTAAAATGTCTCACCTTTCTTCAGTACGTACATGGAGTTGCTGCTCGAGGTGTTCACTACATACATCGGCCTGGACCTACTCTTCAGGATGTCGGCTTCTTTCTTCTTCCGGTTGGTTTAATTGGTTGTTGGTTCTCTTTATCTCCACTCTCAGGGGAGATGCTCGCTCATATTCTTCCTTTTTCTTTTTTAAAATGAAAACTCCAGGAGCTTGGGCAAGACAAAGGTTACATAAGTGAAACTGTATTCACCACACTCTTTCTGTCTTTTGTCTTGGTGAGTTGTATTTGGTTATTTTCAGTCACCAACTAATGCTGAATCTGGCTGTGGAATATTTCCTTAACTTCCATCTGATTTTGGAGCTATTAGTTGGTTGGAATTTTCAGTTTATTTGCCATTTAGGTTTTGATATTTTATCTTCTTGTTCTAACTCTAGTCTCCTACTCATGTTTTTTTGCAGTGGACATTCCATCCTTTCATTTTCAAGATCAAGAAGACCTATACAGTTCTGATATGGTGCAGGGTGTTGGCTTTCTTTACTGTAAGTGACCAGTTCTCTTGAGTGTCATTCTTGTGTTGTTTCATATCTGAAAGTCTCAATGAGTTTCAACTTCTCGAAGAAAAGAAGAAGAAATGCTTCTATATTTTCTGTTTGAATGTTGGCAAAGATAACTTTATTTATCTCCCTGAATGCTTCATTATTTGTTCTTAGGGTTACCATCAAATAAGGAACATTTTAAAAGAAGTCATAGTATCCATTATGATCTGCTAAGTCGTTGAATGATTGTTCACTATAGGCTTGTCAGTTCCTTCGAATCATCACATTCTACTCTACACAGCTTCCTGGTCCAAACTATCATTGTCGTGAGGTAAAGACTTGTTTCATTTGGTTGATAATTGATGTGCCAATTTAATTTGCACTTTTCTGTTGTCTATGAGCTGAGTGTTATGTTAACTGTCTCTTCTGATATTGCAGGGTTCAAAGCTTGCTACATTGCCTCCTCCAAGTAGTGTTTTAGAAGTTCTATTAATTAATTGTGAGATACATTTTGCTTCGCTCACTATATTTATTCAGTTGTTCTCGTTAAAATGAGCTTATGGCGATGTTTATGCATAGGCAGTTCCTCGGGGCGTGCTTTGCGGTTGTGGTGATCTGATATTTTCATCTCATATGATATTCGCTCTAGTTTTTGTGCGGACATATCATAAATACGGGACAGGAAGGTAGTATATTTGTTGTATACTTTATAATTTTCTGTTTTGCTAGAACAGTCTCATATTCAGATTAGTGTTCTGTTTCAGTGAATGCAATCATTCTATGGGTGGGTTCTGGGGAAGGTAGTTAATTCTGAATTATATCAGCATCAGAGACCGCTTTCCTGTTTGCTTCTTTTCTTCAACCCGACCAACAACAATAGCAACATACCTAGTGTAATCCCACAAGTGGGGTTTGAGGAGGGTTGAGTGGACGAAGACCTTACCCTACCTTGGGAGGTAGAGAGACTGTTTCTGATAGATCCTCCGCTCAAAGAAAAAAGAATTAATAGGAGTAAAGAAGTCATGGCGAAATACTATAGAGAGCATGTCAAAGCATGTTGAAATAAGAAATGTAACTACAACAAAATAGTATTATAATCGAAGTGCAAGAAACAAAATATACTAGCATACATAGAATGATTTATCTGTTATAGCTTGAAGTGCTGCTTCTTTCTTCTTTTCCTTCTCTTTCCTTTTTATTTTATTGATTTTCTGTAATTTCCATGACTTGTTTTGGGACTGAGGTGTAGTTGTTGTTTGGTTTTCTGCAATTTAAAATGGATTCTCTAAAAATAAAGAAGGCTTGAATTAAGTGTTTTTACCACAGCCAGAAGTATTTAGTGATCGCTTAATTTGATTCGCAGGTTTATAAAACTGTGTGCTTGGTTAGCTGTTATTGCTCAGAGCATCTTGATTGTTGCGTCCCGTAAACATTACACTGTGGACGTTGTTGTGGCATGGTGAGTGGAACTCTCAGTTTGACGATCTGTGTTGGAACGTTTGTTTGCACATAACTGCCTTACTTGATTGAGCTCTATTACTTTGTTACAGGTACACTGTTAATCTAGTAGTTTTCTTCGTTGATAAACAGTTGCCAGGTTAGCATCCTAATCCACACAATAAATTAAAATTTGGCAGCGTCCTCCACCTGCCCCTTTCTTGCTTTTCTGCTTAGAAGGGAAGGATAAAAAAAATACTGAAAAACTGAGTTCTTTCTTCCAGAACTGTCGGACCGCACTAGTGCAGCATTGTCAATACCGCTGAGCAAAGATAGCAACACTAAGGAAGAGAATCACAAACTTCTGAATGGAAATTCTGGAGATCCTGCAGAATGGGTATAGAGAAGCATCCTGGATTGTGTATAAATGTGCAGAATCCAAAGATGGGAGCACTGTGCATGTTGAAGCAGTAATGAACAGTGTATATACGATGCATGGAGTGCAACTAACCGAAGCTGGTAAAAGGCACTTCTGTCCAATATAATTACAAGGTTGGTTTGACAAATGATTCCTGATGTTCCTCCAAGTTCAGTAGTTCTGGTTTATAGCGTTGGATACAAAATCAAAGGTCAATGTTGTTGATGTCTCCATGTTCCCTTTGGTTAAAAATTAACAAATTTATAAACGGATTCCATTTTTGGTCAATAAATTATCTTTTTAGTTTTGTACTCCCAAAGTTCTTGTGTTGCATCCCTCCTTTTGCCGAGGGTCTATCGGAACCCCCCCCCCCTCCCCCACATCTCCACAAGGTAGGGGTAAGGCGTCATACACACTATCCTCCATAGATCCCACAAGTGAGATTACACTAGGTCATTCTTCCCATCTACCTTAGCCTTGGTAGACAGAATTACTTGATATCGGTGCTGGTGGGAGGTGGCAGGTATCCGTGGATTTAGTCGAGGTGCGCGAAAACTGGACCGGATACCACGGTTGTCAAAAACAAAAAGGTTGTACACACTACCCTCCCCAGATCCGACAAGTGGGATTACACTAGATATGTTGTTGTTGTTATTTTGTTGGCTCAAACTTCTGGCTTTTAATTTTTCATGATTATAATCTAGCATTCGATTAGTTGGAGTGACAACACTAAGAAATGTTTGAATTCTTGTGGAGCCAACACTAGTGAATCCTTCCCATATGTAAAGCCTAAGTGAAATATTTCCATCTAAGGGTCGTGGATAAAGTTACTGCTACTTGTGTTGGTAGAAGGTAGTTGGTGTTAGGTAAGTTAGTCACTCTCACATGCTAACGTGAATTCTACTGTCATGTTAGAAAAAGGGATGAAAATGAAGTGCTCTTTCTGTCTAGAAATTTAACACAGATGGCTAAATACCAGCATAAGTGACTGGGATAGCTGCTTAAACTTACAGTTGGTGTAACATGGGATGTAAAGAGCATGTAATGTTCCTTCATACAACAGTGGCATGGGATGAATAGATCCAATTGAATGCCTCAATGTCCCACGGACCACACTTTCCATTTTCCATATTAAATCCTGTATGGATGGGCAATTACCCTTCTGCTAGAAAGGTTTTACTTAAATTGATGAACTGCACCTAACAGAAAATGAACCTTCTTAAGCCTCTAGCTGCAATGCTCTACTTCTATAGACTGTAGACACATGAATAGCCCATCTGCCTTGTATAGTTCGTTAGTGAAACTACATTCTGGGATCATTTGTTCTACATATTAGTTATGTTGGGATTATAATGTAGATATAGTTTACACGATGAATAATAATGTGGACTGGTATGCTGCAGTTGATAATGTAAGGATGTTATGTGTGACCCTCAAAACTAGCCAACACAGCTTATTTCTAGCGTCACATTTCTGCCATTTCTTAGTCATCACTTACGAGTGACAGTCTGTTACATTGGATGTCTAGTAGATCAGAGTAAAAATGCCCAAAATTCATTGATCAACTTCATTATATAAGAAAAGATGCTCCAATATATTATCCTTTGGATGCACTTGCACACAACAAATGCATTTTGATAACTACAGTTCCAGAATCTAAATATCATATCATGTAATGGAATTTAGAACTAGTCAACCTCCACATTAAAATAAACATTTTGAAAGCAAAACATTTACACAAAACATTGAAAATGGTACTTATCTTTGAAGTGTCGTACCCATCTCTAGGTTTTCTTAGTGGAGAAGATGTCTCAACCTCTATGGATAATCCCATTTACTAGACATAGAGGTTTTCCTTGCTTTGGGGTAAGTAGGTGTACTGCAAAGTTAGTCTGAAAAGAATGTGTAAATTTTTCTTTTTGACATCTCAGGGCTTCAATTGCCTCCACAGGGGCTTTACACATTGCACAGACTCTTCACTCAACTATGAGGGTATGTTAAAGTGGAACAGCCAAGAGATGACAAAAGCAAATACCATACAAGCTAAAAGGAAATTCAAGAATCGATGACCATTCAAACAATTTTGTCTCCCTGAAGAGGAAGATACTTGTGCAGGGACTGCATTTGTAGCCAAATCATTTGTTTCGTGTGTTTGCTGTCCTGATTCAATGTCAGTTGGCCCAACTACATTGAGTGCAATTGAATTGCATATTTCGCAAGTCCTGTAAAAATAACTTCAAATGGTTATATCGCTGCAGTCAAAAACGAACTTGCCAGAAAAGCTGATCCTTAAAGAGCATCCGAGTGCATTCATTAGATAGTTACTATATTTACAGTAAAAAAGATGATCTATCAAATTTACATCTCAATTATCAACTCCAATCAGTACAGTAACCACTGGCCAGAAAGTGTAATCAAGAACGTAACGAACTTGCAATTAGAGTGACAACGAAGAAGTTACTTGAGCTAGAGAAAAGGAACACCTCCATTTGTGGAAGGAGGAAGATCCAAAGTAAAGCATATCAGTCAGCAGATGAATGAACAAAAAGATTTATGCATCATGTATGTTTAACTTTATACACTGTATCAGCGTTTGGAACCATACAGTACTTCTGCCCTATAACAAAGACACAAATGATATCCGACCCCTCTCCCTTCACCCTCCGCGTACAGAACACATGCAAGCACACGCACTAGAGATGCTAAGTTATTACAGCAGTCTTATAACTCTCTTGAGAGCTAAGTGATTTGTCATTTGCATATGAATCTATATTGTCCGTGAAAGGCGTAGAAGCAAAACTAAAACTGTTATGATTTATCTAATTTACCAACACTAGAGATTTCCGAAGTAGTGTATGCAGTTCCTTGTCAAAATTCACATGACACATTTATAGTTATTCACTCTGAGATACTCTGGTTTTTGGATTTTAAATTTTGATTCCATATTTCATTTTAATCCATCTACTTAAACTCAAGTATCTGTCAAGCGAATATGAATTTAAGGAAAAGAAACCAGCATCAAATAAGCCCAAGAGATGCATCTTAACATTTGCTAGTAAGCCTTTGGGTCCATTTATGGTCATTAATCTTTTGAAACTTGTGGAATAAGTAGCATGTGAGGACAGAAAAGTATAATCCTTCAACGCGAAAAAATGAAAATAAACACTTTTTTCTCAAGGATAATCTGTCAATCTCTATTTTGATAAAGAAATATACATGTCAAATTTCAGTTAGAAAAAAACTGAAGAGCAAAAGCTTACAAAAGCCTATAGTAGGAAGAATAAACAGTCCTTACAACTCTGGATTAGTACCTGTCAAAGTCTTTTGCTTTTCATTTTATTCCATGGCCAGCTTCTTTAATTAACCCTCGTCTCTTTTTCCATTAAATGTCATGAGATCTCTTCCAACAAGAACAGACAACATTATTCTTACAGAACATTCACCGATTGTCGAAAGCACACGATTTCCAACATTACAGATCATTTACTGACACCAAAAGCACACACTTCCAACACAAGAATCACCAATGCATATCATTGAAAATATTAAAGTGAGAGAATCTTGGACACAACATAAGCCAACAAAGAACATCATGTTGAGATGCCAATCATCACATCTAATAAGCATCACGTTTATGTTAAATGTCCTAAATATCTATTGGGTCGGATCCACCCAAAAGGGGTGCTACTTAGCACGTTAGCTCGTTAGCTTGTTCTCCTCCTTAATCCTACCTCTTAATGTACAACAGATTTTCCACATTAGTTGACAGTTAGGATTTACATAAGAGAAAAAAGCTCTGCATCCCGTAAAGGATACCTAGTCAGTTGACAAAGGGTTTCCATTAGTTTCGTGAGAATTCCTGGCGACCGCCGGCCGATGACACGAGTTGTGGTTGTTGCAGATCCACTTTTCCTATGGAGAAATCGGCAAGTCTCCTAAACGAGTAATCAAACGATGCTTTGTCTATGGTAAAATTGATGTTTCACATTGATCATATAGGCATCATAAGTTCAATATTCACCAACTATAAAACTAAAAGAAAGGAAGAAAAATCAAGCTTTGGTCTACTTACTTATTTCCTTTGATTTTGAACCATGTTTCAGCACAATGCTTATGTGCAGCAGCCAAATCGTCTTTACATGAACATCCCAATTCAATAGCAACTCCAGACTCATTTCCTGAACTCATCAAACTCAAATGGCAAATTCTGCAATCTCTTTCAATTTCCCCCAAATGCACCTTACTTTCATCCGCTCCATTTTCTATATCAACTGAACCAGCACACTCACTGGCACGTGCGTAGGTGTAATCATCTTCATGAGACCCGTCAGCAGTGACATAAAACTGAGAACAAGAAGAAGCCTTGTCACTGATGGAGCCTCCGTGACTGTGTCCGGGGCACTCTAACTCCACCTCAGGCAGCTCTACTCTTGCCATTTCAATGACACTGAAACAGAAAATTCAAGATTTGATTCTTATGATACACTTGCATGAGTAAAGACTTGTGTCTCTATAAATATGAAGAATTTAGCAAAGTGTGTTGATGTGTTTGGTGGTATATTAACTCAAACATCTTAAAGTTAGCAGCAAAAGAAAAAAGAGAAGAAGAAAATGCTGAAAAGAGGGGGGAAAAGAACAATAACGTAAAAGCGAAAGGCTCATGGTTCTGTTCTAATAGCTATGAGACAGGGGACCTACACCGCTGGGGTCACACAGGGGATAGTGAGATGTGATGTGATTATACAGCAGTAGCAGTAGTTGATGGAATTAAAAAATAAGTAAAATTTAAGTTATATTAAAGGTGGAGTCAGAATTTTAAAATTATGATTATAAGTACATTAATAGATTTCTTAAAAATATGTACAGAACTTTCACTAAAGCTACTGAGTTTGATTGAATCCTAAGATATATTCTAGCTCCGGTCCAAAAGTCGAAGATCTCAGACCCATAAAATACACTCTAGCTATGCTCTTGAAGTCGAAGATCTCGGAGGTGCTGTGTTTTTATTTCTTTAAAATGTCGCGTAACAGTAAGTTTTTTTAAAGATGCAGAATCTGAAACTGGTCGCAAGAGTCAATATCTGAAACTGACAACACTTACCAAAATGTGACTTTTAAGTACATTCACATTCTCACTAAAATGTGAGTTTTAAGCCTGAACTTGAGATCCAATCCGATGGACATAACCACAGTATTTTTTAACTTCAGTTATGTCGTAGGTAGGACTGGCAACGGACCGGAATCGGTACCGCCGGACCGTTTTGACCGGATCCGGAATCGATATCGGAGCTTCCTTACGGTTTTACGTCGTTGGAACCGGTGTTACCGGAATCAAAATATTGGAATTTTCCCCTTGTTCAGACCAATCCGCTGGCTACCGGTGTGGAACCGGATCGGCCCGGAGCGACACCAGAACATAACCGGAACATAGTGTACTGCTACAGTATCTATGCAGCCACCTTCTAGGAAGGGTTCTGTTTGAATTAGATCTCTATTGTAACATCTTATTAATATCTAAATTGTTTATAATATTTTTGGCCTAACTTTTCTATTTATTTGACGGATAAATCTTCCGGAATTGGTCTTTTTCCTTGTTCTTCCATTGTTTCCATTCTGTCATCACTATTTTCCTCAAAAATTTCATTTATTTCATCTTCAATATGGGGCGGTAATTTGGGGAGCTCAAAATTTCTTCGTTCGCATTGATTCAATCTCTAAATAATATCAAAATCTCCAAACTATCCCTTGCTAACGAATATCGATGATTTCCTATTATAAATTTTCCTGCGCTGAAAGCTTGCTCCGAAGCAACTAAAGAAGCTTGAGTTGATAGCAAATCTCGAACCATCCTTGAAAGTTTTGAAAATTGCCTAATACGGGTCTTCCACCATGATAAAAGTTGTTGTTTTCCATTTTCATCTCTAATACTTTCCCGATCCTGCGACAGATACGAATCAAAATCATTACTCCTACAACATTGAAGACCAAGTTCTTCGTCCATCTCGTCATCTAAATCATCATATCTACGTCTAGAAGTAGTAGGTTGATCATCCCAATACTTTATTCCATAACTTGATACAAGTTATATAAACTCTTAGAGGTAGGTACTATGCTAGCACAACAAGTTTCAACTGAGGGCTTTTCACGAGGTCCATTTTCTAAATTGTTGTATAATTTTCTAACCAACATCACTGTACCATGTTCTTTATAAAATGAGTTGAATAAATTAGTTGTCAAAAAAAATTGTGGAATATAAAAATAATATTTTTAAAATTTTTCAAACATAGATTCAATTGCCTTTTGTAGGAGCATAATTTTTTATATTCAGCAAGTGTACTTTAGAAATAGCAGTAATAGTTACAAAAACAGAAGAAATAGTTGGAGTATATTGAGCAGATACTGTTTCCGTAGCTTATAAAAAGTTTTCAAAAATTTACAAAGTTCTTGTATTTCAGTCCAATCATCTTCATCTAACATTAAATTAACATCCTCATTATAAGCATTATAAACTAATTATATAGGTTTACAATATATAAAAGCAACTTCAAGTATTTGAAACAAAGAATTTCATCGAGTAGGAATTTTTTTTGAAACTTTTCTATATGGAAGTTCACATTGATTACATTTATATTTAAAATCATCCATTACAACCTTTCTTTTATTTTTAAAAATATAACTACAAGCAATTCGAATTTTAAGACAACTATTTCCAAACAAATAAACACTTTCATGTACTATCAAATTTAAAATATGCGCAACACATCTAACATGAAAATGATCTTCATCCATAGGACATAATTTAGTTTTTAACTCTTCAATAACTTTCAAATTATTAGAAGCATTATCTAATGTGCGTGTCATAGGTTTACCAGTAAATCTAAAATATTTCATGTTCTCCGCTATTTTACTAGCTATATACATGCCGGTTTTAGACTCATCAACATATTTATAAGCAATAATTCATTTTTTGCATATTTCAAGCATGATCAATTCAATGGGCTGTGAGATTAAAATAATCATTATCGATAACACTACGACCCATATCAGAATTAACAGATATTCTACCATCAAATTTATCAAATAAGCAACGAAGAAAATGACAATGTTCAACTTGAAATTTAAAAATATCATTTTTAATAGTATTTCATGAAAAAACTTTAAAAGAGGGATTATATACTCGTTGAATATGAATATAATGAATAAAATCGGGATGCGAATGAAAACTAAAAGACAAACCCATAACAATAACCATTTTCGCTAGTTCTTCTCTATCTACATCTTCACTATATGGCGATGATAAAATTGCTTCAGTCGGGTTAAACATGTCTAAATGCGTTTGAATCATATTACCTCCTACAGATTCATGCACAAATTGCGTACCATCTTTTTTTGCCTTAGCCTCATTTTTTAGACGAACAAATTCTTTATTACATCTCGTCAAATGCAAAGTTAGCAATCCTGTCCCGCCATTTTTTTCCCGGTCAAATGTTTAAAAACTTGCTTGCATTTATTGCAAGTAGCAGTATTTTTTACCCTATCATGCTCCATAAGTTTCCAAACTAAAGACCTTTTAGTAATTCTTCACCGTGTTCTAGTAATTCTGTAACCGGACTAGTAGGGGTAGGGGTATCACTTAACTCTTGTTCTTCTATATCATCTTCCTCCGATAAGTCTTCCTCAAAATTATTATAACGCCTACTTAGGGTCTCATTATCTAATTCCATACCGATACCAACATCAAAACCATTTGATTGTGATAAAGAAGTTTCATTAAATTTAGGCGGTAATGAACTAGTAGTAGTACTAGCTTTACTTTTTTTTATTTCTACGAAAAATCTTACCAAAGATTGATTTTTTACCACTACTATTTTTTCCGAAATCCATAATTTAAATTAAAATATTAAAACAAGCAATACAAATATTGTAAATTAAAAAATTAATGTAAGTAAACAAATGTAGATACTAAAAAATAAAAATATAGATATTCGTAAATAAAAAGGTAAAGTTGGAACGAATAGACCGAACATCTACGTAAAAGCAGACGTATACCAAATGTCGGAATTAAAAGATGATAATTGAAGCTTGTAATATCTTCAACAAATCTTCAACTCTAACTAATATAATAATTGAATCTTCAACTCCAACTAATATAATAATTATAAATATTTAGAGAGAATGTGAGAATATTAAGAGAGTGTATGAGAATTGAAAATATTAGTGTGAAAAAAGAATTGAAATAAAGGATATTTATAGTGAAAATTTTAAGGGGTGGTGTGGGGTAATTGGGAGGGAGTTGTTTAAACGGCTACAAAGCAACGGCCAAAAGAGCCGTTGCCAGTGCCGCGCCAGATACCTCCCCATTTTTTTATAAAAAAAAGGCAGATATTTAAGCGTCTGACGGACCGAAACCGGTTAACCGGTATTGGAACCGGTCATCCGGAATCGGAACTACCGGATTTTTTGAAGGTTCGCACCGGTAACGTTGTCTGGACCATTGAGTATCGATATACCGGCACTAATCGATATCGTGGCGTTACCGGTAACAGAATCATGCCGGAATCGAAATTGACGGAACGTAATGAAATTTTCCGGTACCGTTGCCAGGATTAATCGTAGGTAATCTCGCACATAATTGCCCAGAATTCGCCTTCCAATTTGAGTAAAGAAGTGTGTGAAGAAAAATCCCACCCCATATATTATCCCACCTGCACCCCACTCCCCACCCCTATCTCACCTCATTGGATAATATTTTTTTAAGTTACCAAATATTAAAAGATAAGTAAGAATCATTTCGTACGTAACACACCCCATATGCTTCTGCAGGTTGCTAGATATCACTTTCTGTTCAACACTCTTCAATTAGTGTGTACTGAAGGCTTTCAATTTACACCAATTAGTGTAGCATATATAGATCTGTACATATTTTGATACTTCAAAAAAGATGGCATGGCTAGATGGATGTTTATACCATGTCTGTTTTATAATGTAGATATTCCTATTTATATATTTGTTATCTGAATCCTTAAATCCATTAAAAAAAAATATTTTAAACCCCTCCGACGGTGTGTGTAACACAACCGTCCCACGTCAGCTCAATAATTTTTTTTATAAATTGTAGAAAAATTTAAATAATCATGTTTTTATTTTTGCTCACATATTAAACATCAAATTCATTCCAAATAAATAAAATTCTTCTCCAACTAATTTAAATTTTTAACTATAAATTCATATATACAAACATAATGAATTTTCGATTTTAAATTTGAGTATCTTTAACAAATTCACAAAAACTTTGAGTTTTTTCAAGCTTATTGATGAAATTCACTAATTTTTCAATATCCACTATCACTAACTTTCAATTCAAATTTAAATTTTAATTCAAAAAAATATGAAAAGATTTCAAATTTAAATTTTATTCCAAAAAAAATATGAAAAGATTTGAATTGACAGAAAAAATTTAAAAAATAAAATAAAAAGTGAATTGAATTTTTTTTTTTGGTTTGGTGGGGAGGGGGTTGGGGAGGGCTGTAGGTGGGGTGAGGGTTGGAGCGTTGGGGGTGGCTGGACGGGCTGGGAGTGGGGTGGGGGTGCTGGATGGGGCTAGAGGTGGGGTGGGGTTGCTGGATGGGGGTGAGGGGTGGGGTGGGGGTGATTGGACGGGCGGAGGGGGCTTTTTTAATTTTTTTTAAAAATTTATTATTTTTTTATTTTTAAAAATATTTTTAAATTAAAAAAGATGGAGGAAAAAAAAGGTCTTTTTATTTTTTAAAAAAAATTTTAAGATTATTTTAATATAAATATCTTGCTTTTACCCACTCATACACGCGTGTATAAATCCCACTCAACAATTTTAATGCCACATAGATTCGGTCACGGTCAAAGGGTTTAAAATATTAAGTTTTATTGAGTTGAAGGGTTCGGATAACAAACATATAAGCAAAAGTATTCACATTACAAAACGGATATAGTACAATGATCCATCAAGCCATTTTGCCAAAAAGATTTTAAAAAAATACTCATCAGTCTCAAGGAGTACCCTTAGTCCAAGTGTGACTTCATCGATTCAGGCCATAGGAAAAACCAGTGACGAAAAATTTTACCATAGGTGAGACACAACCAACACTAGTTGCACGAGGCACCTTTTATTTATTGATAAGTGTTTTTATGGGCCTATTATGTCAGAAAATGTCCTCATCTCCTCTTATTTTGTTCCATTAATTTCCTTCACTATTTTGGCTATTTCTTTTTCTTCTAATCACTTTACTTCTCTATGCATCTTTCTCCGTCCCTTTTTTTTGTTTGGTTAAATAGTTTTTCCAGCTAGTTTTTTTTCTACATTTTTTGTTTTTATCTATTTAAAACAATATAGTTACTCTCTCAATTTTATTTTATTTGGCCCACTAAAATAATTTTTCTAATAATTTATGTATTTTAACAAATAAAAAGTTAATGTTATTTCTTAGTATTTATCAGTAAATAAATATATAAAATATTAGTAATTAAATTTAAATTTTCAAAATATAATTAATAAGATTAGTTTGTTAAAATAAACTTCTAATATAAACACAATTTAATTTATGTATAAAAATAAACTTATAAAAAAATTGTGAAACGCCGTCATGCATTATTAAATGGGAAAAGGATACTCTATAACACTTTTTAAAGCAAATAGTCAAAGTTTGAAAACTTTCCAAAAAGTGGCCAGTCGAGTATACTATTTTCGCTTTATAGCCTTTCCAAATTTGGATCATTTTGGCCTACGGAGTCCATATACAGTCCATAAGCAATAGTGATACAATCCATATACAATACAGATACAGTATTAAACTTCGGCAATTCGGCCCTTTTAAAAATATTTCAATTTCAGTTTTTTGCTAAAAAATTTTTAACTAATCAAATGTTCTGCTTTTTTTTTTTTAATTATTATTTAGAAATAATAATTAAATTACATAAAAATGATATAATTGTTAAATAAAATATGTATCTATATAAGATATATGTATAGAAATTGTATAGTTCTATCAAATATGTATGTATAAAATATATATAAAAAATATATAGAAAATGTATGAAAATTATATAATTGTTGTATAAAACGTGTAAAAAAAATTGTACAGTTATTATATAAATTATGTATTAAAACTGTATAATTTTCGTATAGAATATTTATATGTATAAGATATGTATAGAAACTATATAGAAGGTGTGTAGAAACGGTATAGAACAAGCCAGTAAATTGAAACGGTTCGAAAGTGAAATTTAAATTCTATGACCATTTTCATGAAAATAGTTTAATTTGAAGTGTCGTTCCTGGTCTTTCCCCTTATTAAATTACACAAATATTTAAAGTTTATAGACAAAACATGAGTTTTTGTTTAATTATCATTAAGTTGAATCTATTGACAAAAGTCACAAATTTTTTAAATTTTATTTTTGTTTATTTAAATTTAATATTTTTTTCTGAGAATGTTATATCGAAAGTTTTCTATCAATTTTTTTTTCAATTTTTTGATATTGAAAAGTTTAGCTATTAAAAGCTTATGTAGTTATTTGATTACGATAGTAGTATTAAAAATATTATTTATATATTTACTTATTAAAATAAAAAAATAAATAAAAGTTTATTTTCAACTAACCAAATAAAACAAAACTAAGGAAGTAATAAAATTGATAAATCCAGAAAATGTGGGGAAAAAAAGAAGAAGAGGGAAGAGTAAGAAAGAAAGACAAATAAAAAGCAAAGGAAAAAATGTGGTGGGTCCACAGGACGTTATATTACCAATTAAAAAATCTCTCACACAACTAGTCATAGTTGCGCCTCGCCATGTTAAAATTTTCCGACCGGTGACTTCATTCTTGGTGTTTGAAAATAATAAAATATAAATATAAAAGTTAAAATAAAATTAACGATGGATTCTGTGGTTTTCCATTTTTGTGACCTTTGGTGAATATAAATTACACACGGAATGGTTGGTGTAATCAGATTAAATTCAACCAGGTAAATTAATGCCTCTTTTTCCTTGTTATTTTTTTTTTTTAAACTATATTATTGGAGTTGGTGGTGAGTGATGGCAATCATAATTATTTGGCAACCATCGAGCACTTCATGTTTTATTCTTTCACAGCTTTTTGAAAAAAATAAAAAATTGAAACCAAGCAAGACATTTTCGTCTCTTAATAATATTATTGTATTTTCATTCTAAAATTGTTTAACAAGAAATTAAGAAAAAATGTTCCGAAGTTGTTACCTTTTACTTTTGCTTATTAGTGTGAAATAATTCTCTTTTGTATGGACTTTTTTACACTATTCCCATAATACTTTCCAAATAAAGCTTCAGAACTAATATTCCATTGCTATCATTTTTTTTTATATAGATGGGTATAATTATCTCAGCTATCTTAAAACTAGTTAAAATTATTTTGGTAATATATTACTTATATTTCTTCCTTTTCAAAAAATTTAATGTCTGAGTGGATCAATATGTAATGAGAGAAGAAAAAATACGAAGGGAGATTAAAGAAACCAAAAATCTACTTAATATTTAATCTTGTCTGTAGGTGCTTGTTGAATATATGCCCTTTTTTATCAACTTAATTATTAATAATAAGGGGTCGTTTGAAATTTGTAATACTGAAATAATTAATTAATTTCAGCATAAACGTCGTGTATTAGGAACAACAATGAAATATCTCGGTGACTTTTGGCTTGCCTTCAACAACAACAATAATAATAGGGAAAATAGCATAAGTATATACTTTAAGAATAAATATTACAAAAACTACCACTATTATTTTTTATTTATAAAATGTAGCTTTTATTTATAAAATTTACCAACTATTAGCTGTCACTTTAAATTAAAAATTCTAACCATTTTCTCACCTCTTTTCTGCTTTGTTCATCGTTTTTTCTTTTTAAAACATCAAATTGATTCAGCTAAAAATTTTTAATTCTTTATTTCAACTTGGTTATTCTCAAATATAGACCAAAATTAGGGTGACTTTCAAATTTTAGCCCCAAATAAAAAGGTTTTGTTAAAATAGCCTTAACTTGTTGAGGCATATTTTCTTGGACGAAAATACCCTCCTGCAAGCCGTTAAATCTCTTTCTTCCAACTTCAGTTTATATTTGAGAATAACCCATTTTTTCCAAATTCCAGAATCGAGCTCCAAAATATTCTCTATTAAATCTCTTTCTTTCAAATTCCAGAATCGACTTTCAAACATTCGCAGTCGACTTTAGCCGTAAGGGTTCTTCAGGTATGAATTTCATCATCAAAATTCATTGTGGTAATTTCAGTTTATTGATGCATTGTGGTAATTTTAGCTCGTTATATAATTAACATATTGATTTAATTTTTGGGGAGGTGAACGTAAGCTGAAGTTGGGATATGCTGTTGTTGTAGTAACATATTTACCATTGAGGAATTGCGTCGAACAGGTTATGGGGAGTTTGTTATTGCGATTAAAATTGTGTTTGAGTAGTTGAGGAGGGTCGGTCTTGGAGGGAAAGACCGTTAATATGGGAGTTAACGTTGATCACAACATATTTTGGGAAGGCCAAACGTATAAGGTCAAGATGGTACAAGAAATTAGTTCCAAGTATTTCAAACTAGTGGTATAATTAGCATTAAAAGATGATGAGGAATTGTGTCGAACAATTTGTGGGGAGTTTGTTATTGCGATTATAATTGTGTTTGAGTAGTTGTGAGGGTTTGATCTTGGAGGGAAAGACTGTTAATATGGGAGTTAACGTTAATCTCAATATTTTTTGGGAAGACCAAACATATAAGGTCAAGGTGGTACAAAAATAAGTTTGATTGTTTCTATAGCTCGAATACAAACTACAAAGCTACCTTTCTTGCAAGCTTCTCTAGTTGTCTCAGTTTGTTGGGCAACCTTGCATTTCTCTCATGCCAAACTGCATGTATAAATTCAGTATATACCAGCTTTCATACTTGGGCTATGTGTCTCTTGCCTTTAATTCTCTGCTTAATCCAATCACACATTACAACTCATGTAGCAGATAGTGGTTGAGTACTATTTAGCCAGCAAAACAACATCTTCCATACTGTATTTGATGTTGTAAAGTGTGAACAATAATTTACTTTAGAGTAATAACTAATAAGAACCACAAGTAGAAAGGTAATTCTATCATCAGATGTATACTTGTAAAATATCACCGTAGTAAGACCAATAATTACTTGATGAAAATCAAAATAATTACTTGATGGTTACTGTGTACCTACAGTAGTTTCAAGTTTCACTTCTCTTCATCTACCTACATTTTATTGCATGCAATTTTTTGTCACTTCATAAAGCACATGGCAATGTTGTAGTCAATCTAGATGTTGCTGGTGTGATTGCCAGCTTTCTTAAATAAATTAATTTGTTTGTCTCTAAGTTGGGGAATGCAGGTCAATCCCTCCCTTCCAATACAGTGTACCTAGTTAGGATCAACCTGTATAGCTTTTATTTTTGTGTAGTTTAATTTGGTGGATTTGATTGTCATTATAAGCTCTTTATTGTTATGAATCTGTACATGCAATGATACCCTTAATGAATAGATAGCTATACTAGTCATAAAATTGGGACAATTTCTCTATCTGAGCTTTGATCTACATTGATGAAAGTGAACCTTTATCCTTCTATTATGGTTGCAGCTACCACAACTAGTTGTGGAGAACGTTCTCGCTTTTAACGAGAGCTTTTGGATAAGACTTATAGCTAGAGTAACACCTGTAAATCCAACGATGACAAAGCATGGTTCCATTTCTTAATATCTTCAGCTGGTTTATGCTTCGTAACTTCTTTCAACTTCCAGAATAAGCTTTGTTGATTTTCTTTTACAGAAAGACTGACAGTAATGAACATCATAGATCGTCTGATTCACAAGATAAATGTATATATTCCATCTCACTTCTGAACTACACATAACAATTATATGTATTTTTGTTGCCTAGCTGATCATAAGCAACTTCTCTTTAGCATAAGACTTTTTGAACTACACATAAACAAGTATATGTATTTTTGGTGCCTAGCTGATTACAAGCACCTTCTGAACTACACATAACAAGTATATATATATATAACAAGTATATGTATTTTTGATGCCTAGCTGATCACAAACACCTCTTAACCAATAATTAGTCATTACTCAGTCGTTAACTTGTTTGCACAAAATACTCCAAGGTTAATCTGAATATTCCACTTCACTAATCTATTAGTGGTCACACAATGCTTCACTCATCCAATAAACTTGTAAGAAAAACCCAGGTCAATCAGGATCTGCTTTAAATAGGGTCAATCTATAGTATCTAAGCTTTCTGTATATCCACTTTTAACATACATCTAATTGTTTCGACATTCAGATTCTGCCATACATTTCAAGTTATGCCCCATGGGCAAGATTTAACACTGCCTTAGTTTGTAATGATTTGGAAGATAACCTATAACTCTTACCCCAGAGGCAAGACTTAGACAGTTATGCCCAATGGGCAAAAGTTGACACTATCATAGTCTATAATTATTTGGCAGATGACCTATAACTCTTGCCCTAGAGGCAAGACTTTGACAGTTATGCCCCATGGACAATAATTGACTATGCCTTACTCTTTAATGATTTTACTTGTTGAAGATATATATTCTAAATTAAATTGCTACTAATCTTTTGTTCTTTCATTTTTCACAAGGGTTGTGCTTGGAATGGATGAAAACGAAATGAGTATTGATAAAAATAATGAGTTACAGGTTATTAAACAAATATTGGAGGCTGAAATAGCTGGGTCATCCAATATTAAGAGGGTACGCCAAAAAAAGATGAGGATACTTGATATCGAGACTACTCTCTGGAGACACAATGCCTCTTTGAATGAGGTAAATGTCAAGTCGATCTTCATCAACAAACAAAATATGATGACGTGCATGTCAAACATTGTAATTATGCACAACATCCAATTTAAGGTTATCAAATCAAGCACAATAAGATATTCACTGTGATGTTTGGACGACAATTGCGTGTGGCAATTTCATGCCTCAAAGATTGCCGATTCTTTGCTCTTTCAGGTTACTACATATGAAAAGGCTCACATTTGCTCGATTTATTTCATAACGTTCGACCACAGGAATACAACATCAAAGGTCATATGTGACTACATACTAGAGCTCGTGCGTGACTATAGTAATGTAATCACCCAAACTTTATGGTAGATGAAATGAGAAGGAAATACGGAATCATCATATCCTACAACAAAGGCTGACGAGCCATACAAATGCCTATACAATGATAAGAGGAACCGCGGAAGAGAACTACAATAGGTTGCCATCGTATCTTCACATGATGAAAGAAAACAACCCAGACACGTACACAAACATAAAGAGGTATGATGAGAATAGGTACAAACGTTATACTGTTGAAATTGAAAAATTTTGCCCAAGAGGCAACGATTTATTCTTTAATTGAACTGATTAGATTATTAATATATATGCAACTCTTGCCTCATGGGCAAGACTTAGTTTAGAAAATTATTGAAATTGAAAACTTTTGCCCAAGAGGCAACAGTTTATTCTTTAATTGCACTGATTAGATAATTAATATATATGCAACTCCTGCCTCATGGGTAAGACTTAGTTTAGAAAATTATTGAAATTAAAAACTTTTGCCCAAGAGGCAATAGTTTATTCTTTAATTGCACTGATTATATTACTAACATATATGCAACTCTTGTCTCATGGGCAAGACTTAGTTTAGAAAATTATTGAAATTGAAAACTTTTACCCAAGAGGCAACAGTTTATTCTTTAATTGCACTGATTAGATTAATAACATATATGCAACTCTTGCCTCATGGGCAAGGCTTAGTTTAGAAAATTGTTGAAATTGAAAACTTTTGCCCAAGAGGCAATCGTTTATTCTTTAACTGTACTAATTATATCATTAACATTTATGCAACTCTTGCCTCATGGGCAAGACTTAGTTTAGAAAATTATTGAAATTGAAAACTTTTGCCCAAGAGGCAACAATTTATTCTTTAATTGCACTGATTAGATTAATAATATATATGCAACTCTTGCCTCATGGGAAAAACTTAGTTTAGAAAATTGTTGAAATTGAAAACTTTTGCCCAAGAGGCAACATTTTATTCTTTAATTGCACTGATTAGATTAATAACATATATGTAGGGGTGGACATAAATACCAAAAAATTAAAAAATTGAAAAACCGAACCGAAATTTAATTTTGATTTTGTTTTTTCAATTTTTCGGATTGATTTCGATTTTCAATTTTTAAATTTTGGTTAAACGGTTCGGTTTTTGGTTTTAAAAAAAATTCGGTTAAACTGAAAAACTGAAAATCAAAATTATATAAATAATATTATAATATATATATTATTAATTTATTATATAAAAATAATATATATTATCAGTATATTATATTGATTATATATGCATTTTAGTAACCTTAATTCCAACTCCAAGGAGCCTAAATCCCAAAACAGTAAACATATTACCATTCACACTCAGGTTTCAACACTCACGAGCAATAAACAGTAAATCCAAGGTTCCGTTTTCAATTTACACCACCGGAGATTCGGCGAAATAGATAAAAGTCCAACGATCTACTCCCTTTATTTACAATGACACTGCAACCGACGACCCACAACTGCAACCCGCGACCCACGAATTTGGTGTTTCGTGTTTGTGTCTAAAGAGGAGCATTCAGGTGAGTTTATGGCATTTTCTTCTTATCATGGTAGTTTATTGCATTTTCTTTATTTTACATTTGGAATGGAAACGAGTATTGCATCATCCAAGAAAATTCGTATGTTAGTCCCAACGATGACATTGCTTGTTACCATACAGAACTTGATGACATTATTTCATTTCATTGAGTTACTTATAGTTATTTATATTTGGGAATAAAAAATAGATTTGAAAAAAATCATTTTTCTTACAAAAATTATCAATTTTAAATACTCAGTTATGAAAAAGAGAGGCTCTCTACTTTAATATTTCAAACCGAAATAAAAATTTGAAATAATCGAACCGAATTTGTAGAAACCAAACCAAACCGATTTTATTTCGGTTTGATTATGGTTGTCATTTTTGTCAATTTAAAAACCGATAAACCTAATTGATATTAAACAATCAGACCGAACCGACCGAACGCCCACCCCTACATATATGCAACTCTTACCTTATGGGCAAGACTTAGTTTAGAAAATTATTGTACAAATACTATACTGTTGAAATTGAAAACTTTTGCCCAAGAGGCAAAACTTTATTCTTTAATTGCACTGATTAGATTATTAACATATATGCAACTCTAGCCTCATAGGCAATAATTAGTTTAGAAAATTGTTGAAATTGAAAACTTTTGCCCAAGAGGCAAAAGTTTATCCTTATTTGCACTGATTAGATTATTAACATAAATGGAACTCTTGCCTCATGGGCAAGACTTAGTTTAGAAAATTATTGTACAAATTCTATACTGTTGAAGTTGAAAACTTTTGCCCAAGAGGCAAAAGTTTATTCTTTAATTGCACTGATTAGATTATTAAAATATATGCAACTCTTGCCTCATGGGCAAGACTTAGTTTAGAAAATTATTGTACTCTGATTGTAAACATCAAATGCAAATTGTTACTAATATTCTTTTGCTCAACACAAGTTTCAATAATTATTTTTTACTTATGGCGCTTCAATCATTGGATGGACCAACTGCAGACCGATAATAATGGTAGATACAATATTTTTGACGTCAAAATATCGTAGTGTACTCATGATAGAAGTGTTAAAGGACGTAAATAACAACATATTTCCTTTGGCTTTTGAAATTGCAGACTCAGAAAATAATGAGTCTTATAACTGGTTCTTCAATCAGTTAAGAAATGCAATTGGGATACGCGAACAATTATCTATTCTATCAGATCATTACCCAGCCATTGCAAATGTCTATCTAGAGTGTCAGCACGGAATATGCATCTATCATATGAAGAAGAATTTAAGAAAAAAATGCTTCTCAGATGTGGTTCTATCACTATTCTACAACGCAACAATAACATGCAAATGAACTGAATTTTATGCTTTCATGGATGAGATAAAAAAGTCAACAAAGTTACTGCAGATTACTGGAAAGAAGAAGAACCAGAAAGATGGGCTCTTTTGTTTCATACCAACAGAAGGTACAATATGCTTATGACTAACAGCGTGGAGTCCATGAATGCGGTACTGAGAAAAGCAAGGCAACTGTCAATACTGGGACTAATCGATTACATTCAGAACAAGTTATAAAGTTGGTTTTATGAAAGAAAAATAGAAGCGCAAGGCAACTTTCATGACATCATACGTTTGACGAAAATGGAGGTGACTGCCAAGATTCAAGTCGCCTTGAAATTAAAAGTAAGTAATTAAAATTGTATTTTGATAATAGGGAAATATACTGTTACTATTTTTTGATTGCAGATTATATATAACTGGCTTATTGTTATTTGTGATTTATTGCTAGTTTTTTATTTTCTTGAGATTTTTGCGCGAAATATGTGTTTTGTTGCTTCTGTTCCGTTGCTTCTGCTCATACTTGTGTGATCGTTTGTGATTTGATGTTGTATGCTTGATTATAGCCATTTTTTGGTTATCTTTATGATTTGATGTTGTATGCTTGATCATAGCCATTTTATTGGTTATCTCAAGATTCGTTCCCTATGTATGTTTGATTGATCTGTATGGCTGATTCTGTTCATATACTATATGTTTCACTATCATAGTTGATTCTACTCCTAGGTTAGATGCAATATCTGTTTTATGTTAGTTTATTTTAGTTGATTCTCCTACTCATATGTTGGAAGCATCACTATTGAATCAACTGTTGTTCCTGAGCAAGGTTCTGTCTTTTCCATATAATACAGGGAATTTGACTTTGAAAGCTTATTCCTTAGATGCCAGATCCTTCTCTTGCACTTTTCCTGACCAAGCCAAGCATCAAAACTCTAACTATCCCCTATATTGGCCCTTCTCTTCTATTTTGAAATAGAACCTTAATTGTGACTCCTTATTATTGATCACTTATTATTAGATTTTTTATTAGTTCAATATTAGATTGTGATTTGATGTTATATGCTTGATTGTAGCTGTTTTTTGGTTGCCTCAAGATTTGTCCCCTATGTATGATTGATTGTTCTGTATACCCGATTCTGCTCATATACTAGATATTTCACTAGAAGTTGTCATTTATTTATTATTTTATTTACAGGTAGACCCCATTGATGCAACAAGATTGGCTATAAGAGAAAAAGAAGTTGAATATATTATAGACCCGAAGAATAGGACTTGTCAATAGTTGGTATTTCAAACAGATGAGATACCATGCACCCATGCAATTGCAATGATAGAGATTATACATATAAATAAGTCTAGTTATTATTCTCATTGGTTCTCAAGACAGTCTTAGCTACAAACATATCAGGGAGAAATCCTACCAGTTGGAAGTACAACATCATGGATTGTCCTAGATAACATAAAAGATCTGATCACAAACCCCCAGATAAGGAGGTTCTGCTTGGGAGAAGACAAACATCCAGATATCCTTACATAACAGAATCTTCAAGAAATAATTACAGATGTTTGAGATCCAAAAGAATCGGGCATAACAGATCAAATTGTCACTATACTCCTATCCTTTATCCATATACAAAAAGATACAAAAAGAAAAATAAAAAAATATAATTAGTTTTACGTTTTATCCGAGAAGTTGGATCAAAATAGTAGTTATAATAGGATTTTTTGATCCCTATTTTAGTTAGTAACAAGTACTTTTGACTTTAAATCATGAATGTCTTCTTATTTATATGAATCTTTAACTTGTGGTGAAGTATTTTACTCAATACCTTCTTATTGATTGTTTATTAAAATTATTTAGCATGTTCAATTTTCTTATATATTGATGTGTAAAAATATATCACATTAACAGGATTCGGGGAAGGAATACACCCCCAAGAGATGTGATGTGAATAATTCCATGGAATACACTTTAAAATTTGCCTTGAAGGCAAGATGCAGAACATGTTGTGACCCATGGGTAAAAGTTGACACTAGCTTATTCTGCAATGATTCGACAGATGATCTACAACACTTTCCCTAGAGGCAAGACTTAAGCCCCAAAGAAATAAGTTATGCCCTATGGGCAAGAGTTGACACTAACTTAGCGTGTAATAACTTGGCAGATGATCTGCAACTCGTTCCCTAGAGGCAAAACTTAATACAACAAATGAACAAGTTATGTCCCATGGACAAACGTTGATACTAGATTAGTGTGTGATGATTTGGTAGATAATTTATAAGTTTTGTCCAAGAGGCAAGATTTTTAGACCCCAAAGGAACAAGTTATGCCTCATGGGCAAGAGTTGACACTAGCTTATTCTGTAATGATTCAATAAATGATCTGCAACACTTTCCCTAGAGGCTGGACTTAGACATCAAAGGTGGTTCAACTATCATTATTTGTACAATATGTGCCATAAAATACTTGTATAATTTGATCTCTATAACTTAGCTTCGTAGCTTGTAATACAACACACATTTGAATGCAATGGTTCAATAGAATACAACAGATTCATAGGAAATGAAGCATTTGATATTTGTTCTCTTCTCCCTAAGTTCAGCTTATGTGACATCAATAGTACCGAAACATCTTCCATGGAAAAGTTCAAATATATAGCACTAGACGAATAAACTATACCTTTTTGTGGCACAAAACTGAACTGTTGTAGCAGCCTAGTATTGGCAGTATAAGTTTTTGGGAAGATGTATTACTTTTACACCCTAGCGCGTGCGCACAACATACACTCACACGATGTTCTTCAATCCAAGGAGAAGAGAATTAACATCATGATGAAAATTTTCAAAACTATGGAGATTACAGCTGTTATCGCTGCCATCAAAACTAATTTACCTAAAGGATAAATTTATCAACATGATGCTAATGACGAAGAGAGTTGACAAATTAGAGGATTTTGTGTCTATAACAAGTACCCAAAGTATATAATGTCTGTAACAAATCTAACTTTGTTGTCATTTAGAGGACTAAACCAAGAAACTAAGACATAAGCATTGTCTATAATGACTTTATTTTATTTACAGAACTCTTCAACAAGTCATTGGCAGCCCTGCACGGCCAAAACCCCCCGACAAAACCCTCAATACCTATTCTAGAAGAAACTGTTACACTTGGTCATGTAACTTCGACGAATTCAAATAGCAATAACTATAAAGACATCATGATTGACCACGTTTTGAGACAATCGCCATCATAACCATGACTGCCAAGCCCATGAAAGATGCTCCCAATGTCGCCTCACATCGCCTAATTTAGCACTTCCATCAGCATTAAAGAAAACCTTGTTGCCTCCAAAGAGCTTGTTGAAGAAATCTGACAAGTTTTTTATTATATCAACTACAATTTGTGTTACTGTTCGTGTAACATTCTGCAAAAAGTTTGTAAAAGTGTTCCCAAATTTAGATTCTTCTGCCTCAGATTTGGAAGACGCACTCCTTTGGGATGACTGAGAAAAGAAATCAGCATCAACAACGGATTCATCTATCTTGTAATCCGAGTCTGGGAATGATGCACCTGCGAAAATGATATTATAGTAAGAAGCTTGACCATTATGAAATATTTGAGTAGAATCAAGGACATAGATTTCTCACTGGTTTTCTTTGAGTCGAGGAATTCTTGAAGGGCTGGATTTTGCATTACTGCATTCCACACATTTGGGTCACAAACAATTGAAGCAATAACACTCTGGGAGGGGGAAAATTGGAATCAACATTAGCAAACCTGGCACACTCGTAACCCCTAAACACTACTAAGACCACACTCCTAAGATCTCATCAAGTTATTAGGAGTGTCCACTGGTATACAACATCATTAAATCCAAGAAAATGGATAAAAAATTGCTTCAAAGGACTTTTAGATCTACAATGCCTAATCCATCTAAGCTACTTCATGCTCATGCCTCAAGCTAAAATGTGAATGAAGAAAGCTAATGGCACCATCCATTCGACAAGCAATAGAATTAGATATAACAGTGGACTATACACTTGACACTTGAAATGCTGCTGCTTCTTAAGAAATCTAACTATGTTACAAATCAGTATTGGACTCAACTCAGATATATCTCCTCTATAAATGTCAACATCTAGAAAGCGGTACCTAAAGAAAAATTAAATGAGGCAAACCACGCTGCAAACTCACAAGGAAGAAGAGTTCTAAATTCCCACAGTCACTTTCAATTTCAAAAAAATAGTCTTTGTTTGAGGAGATGCCACAAGTGGATTAGGGGATAGCTTATTATATAGTAGTTCCACTTTTTATGTTGCAACTATAATATTTAGTTCAGTTTTTGTTAACTGGATCTTCTCACTTGTGCAAATTGAACATATTCATATCTGTTCCTCACCCCTAGTAAGGGTTTATACTAAAGTATTAAAAGAAAAAATTGCTATATCCAGTTTAAAATACATGAACATACAACACTAGATTAGAATATGAAAACTAAGAGAACATGTAAACATAAATGACAAAGAAGAAAA
The DNA here is from genome assembly GCA_030864225.1 of Capsicum baccatum var. pendulum. Lineage (NCBI taxonomy): Eukaryota > Viridiplantae > Streptophyta > Magnoliopsida > Solanales > Solanaceae > Capsicum > Capsicum baccatum. The sequence continues at coordinate 190,145,203 of CM061559.1, read as the reverse complement.
CTTGAGCGGCAGGAGTTTCATTTAGAAACCTAAATGCCTGTATAGCATGTTTTGGCATAGACTTTGTGACTACAGTCTCGGTGACAACACAAGCTTTGGAGTAGGGTGATGAGCTCGATCCAGATACACAAGATCCACCATCTTCATTAGTAGATCCAGACAAATATACCCTATAAATTTAAGAAGAGTTTAGAATTGACACTATGTGAGCAGTCGTTCACATCATCTATTAGAACAGATAAACATCTATATGCAGAGTAACATTGAGAAGTATATACCGGAACCAACGTCCAATAGCCGTTCGAATCCCAGACGTAAGCCTTCTGGGGGCTAAAGGTTAAATGTTGATGAAAGTATCATGAAAAGACTAAACATTCCAATATTAAGAACAGAACAACAACCAAACAGACAAGAACATTTTCATTATCTCATTCATCTATTGCTAGTCCAAAACTTAAGTTTCTATCTTCACTGACACTATCACATAAAAAACGCATTTGGACTCTGACAATGTCACCCAACTATAATACTAATGAGAATGATATTTTATGACACAGTAAGTTGAAAATACCCATTTTTTTAAATTAATCCAATAGCCCTTAACAACAAAAATGCATCAACTCCTTGTGATTAATATAAATGAACTCCCACGGTGCTTATTTGCTATGAGTTTTAAGAGGTAGCTCCTTTTCAAAAGTTCAGTTCATATTGGGCTAATCCAAGTTTGCAAGTACAACACATCCCTTATTATCCTAATTAGCAAAATTTTTCTTGGGGGGACAATTGAGAAAACATGTTCATTAAAATTGTAACTTTATTCGTCAATCAAATCAATCAACTGAGTGATCACTCTTCACTTTTACTTAGTAAGTTCCGTTTCACTAGAGTAAATTAACTGATCTTTGAAACTAAATTAAACATTGTAAAGTTTGCTGCAACATGTCCCATTTTACTCAACTGAAAAAAAATTGATTGAGAAAACAATTGAGAGGCGTGTTCATTACAAATTGTAACTTTTTTAGTCGATCGAATCAATCAACTAAGTAATCACTCAAACACCATTAAGTTTTACAAAAGACTTCAATTTATATGATTATAAAACACAGACACACCAAAATCTATACTTCAAAATCAACAATAACAACAGATACTACTCCATCCACTCTATTTTACTTGTCACGTTTCATTTCACGAGAATCAATTTAACCAATCTTTGAAACTAAAATGAATTATATTAATTCACTATTTCAAATATAAAATTATCATATTTGATGTATAAGTTGCACTAACAAACTAAATTGCAGAAGTTAGATATAATGCTACTCCATCGGTTCACTTATCATATTTTGTTTAAGAAGAAACAATATGACTAATCTTTTAAACTAAATCGAATTTAATTAATTTACTATTGTATACATAAAATTTCGATATTATCTACAAAAACTATACATAAAGTACTATAAATTACAATAGCATAGTAAATCACATACTTTTCGAGAGCGTGTTTGAGATCAAAAGTAGCTTTAGTAACTTTCGCCTCTACCGTTAACCGTCGTGACAATGCCGGACTTCATATCTTTCGATGAAAACGATATAGAAGAAACGAACACATGATGGATTATGTTACGTGTGGTAGTGTAAACTGGATGCTCCACTGTAATGGAACAGAATCTGCTGTTTGCGGTGGTGACTCCGGCGACTTTCGTCGTTGCTCTAAATGCTCATCTACCAACCATGATTTTTTGTGATTATTTTTTTTTGTTTTGGAATTTGGATGGATTATGAAATTCTTAAGGAATGAAGAGACTCATTAGAGGGGTAAAATGGTACTTTTAGTATATTACAAATGTAAGGAAGGCTATTCTTCAAAGACATTCTTATTTAGGGTCAAATATCTAAAGCCAACTATATTTGGGTCTATGACATGCAATTTCCTATTCACAACCCATCACATCAAAACTAGAGCTGTCAATATGGGTTTGGCCCATGAGGCTGACCCAACCCAACCCTTTAATTAAGTGGGATTGGACTAAGTTTTTTCATCTCATTTAGAAATGAGGCTTATAAGCCCAGCCTCAGCCTTAGAGGTTAGCCCATAGGCTGGGACATTAAAATTAATTATTAAGTATTTTTAAGTTGGTAATTTATTTATTAGGAATTAGAATTTTGTCAATTTTTTCTAACTAGATACTTATTTTTTCATCTATTCTTTGGTTGATACTAGTTTTTGAAAGTTCTTAGCGTGTGCTTAAAATGGCGTAAGCTGCTTTTAGTTGTAAACTTCAAAAAGTTGCTTTTACTCGTGATGGTTTAGTATTGTTGCCTTTGCTTAATACAATATTTTGTTCTTTAAATTTAGTCTCTCTTCTGTTATTCTTTGATGCATATACTTTGTGTATACCTATATTTATTATCTTAACCATATTAGAATTTTTCTATGAAATTTGTAGCTAATCATCATTTCTTTGCTTATTACAGTAAATGTCATGAGCTAATTACAACTAAGGGATCGTTTAGTCTGAAGTATAAGGGAAAATAATGTGAGATAAAATAAAGGACTATTTTATTCCATGTTTGACGTTAGGTATTAGTTAGCACTGACATTATTTATCACATCATTTACACTATATTGATGAGATAAATTATCCGTATACATAATGGAATAACTAATTTCATTATTAATTTTCCTAGGATAAACTTTTTCCCAACCTAACGACCCTTAAAAGTATTAGTAAGATGCCTATTACATGCTAAAAGGTAGTAGGAGACATATTAAAGTGAAATCATAAAAGTTGATGATAGTCTAGTACTTACAATATTTTCGTTTATCATGTTTCGGGTAGCTTTTATTTTTTCTGAAGGGTCAGCCCACCCCAACCCGCGGTCCGCTTAAGGTTGGGTTGGGCCACTATTTTAAAGACCCTTTAATTAAAAGGGTTAGCCCATCCTAGCCCATTTAATTCTCTAGCCCACTAGGGTTGGGTTGGGCCATCCTATTTTGACAGCTCTAATCAAAACAACATAACTAAATAACAATATTTAAAGTCAAATCGACTGATATTTCCCCCAACTCCCACCCCCATACAAACCCTAAAATAACCTATCAAGAAAGATGGCTTTATACGGGGCTAAGAAGCTTAAAAAGAAACGACTTGGGTTTAGAATTCATGCCAATGATGATAACAAGAGGGATGAAATCATAGTGTGTAATCATGTTGCTTTCTTTGTTGTCCATGTCCCCCACTCCTTCACAAATTTTCCCATCACCGACACTGCTCCGTCTTTCTCATCTGCCGCCATAACCTTTTTGATATTCTTCCCCTTAGGTTTCAGTATAATCTTAGAAGAGATGTTCGTAGTTTCCTAGATTTTTTTTGGGCAAAGTTTTGATAGAACATCATTTGTTTATCGGTCAGTATATTTTGTGTTTTAGATATGGTGAAAAATTTAATGTGGTGGTGACGTCGACGGTGGATATGATTTTCGATGGAGGTTTTGAATATTTTCTCAATGTTTAATTTGTTACTACTAATTGTTCTTTTGTTCTTCCACTTCTATCTTGTTGGAAAGGAAGAGGCCAACTAGATTGAATCTTTCGATAATTTTGAGGAGTTTCGAGAATTTTTTGATGACACCGGCAAGTGAAGGATATCAATGATTTTATAGTGTATAAATTGTATAGAAAATTGGTGTATCTTGGTGTACGAATTTTATAGAAATTGGTGTATCACCAGCTTTATGGTGTTTGAATTATATAGGAATTGGTGTATCAACAGCTTTATGGTGTCTGAATTGTATAAAAATTGGTGTATAAAAAATTTCTGATTTTTGAAATAGTTAGAAATTAATGTATTAATAATTTTATGGTGTCTAAATTATATAGAGATTGGTATATCAATAATTTTATTTTATGGTGTCTTACAAATTGGTGTATCAATAATTTTAGAGAAAAGACATCAAAACCTCCTGAACTTGTCGTCAAAACTTACTTTAGACCCTAAACTAATCGGGCAATTATTTACCCCCCTTGACAACTTTCAAGTGAATTAATTTCAACCTCAAAATCAAAATCTCACAACGGAGAGTGCATACACTAAACACACGCCATGTCATTGCCACATCAGTGTCATGTCATTTTCACGTAAGAAATTATAATTTTTTTAAAAAGTAATCCCACACACATATTATTTTTATATATTTTAAAATATATATATATATATATATATATATATATATATATATATATATATATATAAATATAATAAAAATAAAAAAGAAAATCCCCTTCTTCTTCACACCTCCACCCCACCCCACCCTTCCTTCTTCAGTTCAGATCCGTCCCACCCCACCCTTCCTTCTTCAGTTCAGATCCGCCCCCCCCCCCCCCCCCCCCCCCCCCCCCCCCCCCGCACCCATTTTCTTCTTCTTCTTCTCAGACCATCCCTCCCCCCTCTCTTTCTCCTCTTCCAACTCCCACCCATGCCACAAAAAACGCCTTTCCATCTAATTTTTTTCATTTTTCCCATTAACACCATTAGAGAATAATCATGAGCACACTAATTTAAAGTTTTTTCACATTATTTCAACCTTCACTTCAAAATACTTGCAAATTCAGTTTATTGTTCTTTGCAAACTGAAAAAAAAACTAAAATGAAGATTTTTTGCAAGAATTAGATGAAGTATAAATTGTTTAACCTTACTAAAATTTTGCTTTATTTTCAGCTTTGTGTTTGTTGGTAAAGTTTTTTCTCAAAATATATATTGAAGGAAGACTTTGAAGGTTGAAAAAAAGGTGTAAGATGATGATGATGGTGGTGGTGGTGGTGGGTTGGGGTGGGGGTGATGGGAACGGGGGCGGGTAACGAAGAAGATAGGTTTCTATATATAAATATATATTTATATATTTATATATGTATATATAATCTAAAAGGTGGGCCCCACCCCTTTTCACATTTTTTTGCCCAGTTATGCGCTAACTTTTTAAACATTTGTCACGTCAGTAGTTAGGGTGTTAAAAAATTCACTTGAAAGTTGTTAAAGGGGGTAAATAATTGTCCGATTAATTTAGGGTCTAAAGTAAGTTTTGGCGATAAGTTCGGGGGGATTTTGTTGTCTTTTCTCATAATTTTATAGTGTTTGAACTCTTTAGAAATAGGTGTTCCAATAATAATAATAATAATAATAATGATAATAATAATAATAATAATAATAATAATAATAATAATAATAATAATAATTTTATAGTGCCTGAAATATATAGAAATTGGTGTATCAATAATTTTATGATGTCTAAAATGTATAGAAATTGATCTATTTTTATGGTGTCTGATCGATATAGAATTATATGTATTAATAATTTTATGGTGTATTAATAAATTTATGGTGTATGAAATTTGTATAAGATGCGGTTTGAATCAATGGGAGAATTTACTATCATTAATGATATTTTTTTTCTTCTTAAAAGTATTAACATTAACATTCATTGAATTAAATAAATTAAATTTAAAAATATAAAAAAATATCAAATAAATGTGTTGTTTTTTTCGATTATCTTATTTGTAATTTTGTTTTTAAAAAATTTAGTTGAAAAATAAAGTGGGAGAATTTATAAGATAAAATACCAATCATTAAATTGTCTCCTTAAATCATGCTATTTTAATTATTATTATTATTATTATTATTATTATTATTATTATTATTATTTTTACCTTTGGTAGATTTTGTTATATTTTGTAAATTAAAAACTAATGGCAGTTTTTGTAATATTGACTCTTACATTGTATAGTTATGTGATTAGTTCATAATAATACCTAATTTTTGTAGCTAGCCAATGAAAATTTGAGACGTGATTATTTTATTAACCTTAGTACATGTTTATTACAACAACAACATATCCCGTGCATCCCACAAACAGAATTTCGAGAAAATGGTGTGTACAAAGTCTTACTTCTTCCTTGTAAGGATAGAGAGATTGTTTCTGAATCTATTACTAATTTAGAAAATTAGAGTAAGTAAATTAGTAGGAATAAGGAGCAGGGGCATAAGCAACATCTTCAGAAGCAGCTCCATTGCTTGATAGCTCAATCATTGCACGGTGTGGATTGTTCCTATTTTGGTTGCATAGATCTGGCAAATACACTCCTGCATATTTCCAAAATACATAAATTAGAAACATTACTATAATAGAATTATGTAGCATTAGCTATAAAATCATAAAAATAGCACGATTTTAAGTTCTACATGTGTACTAATTGGTAATCTAATAAAAATGATAACTAATTTGCTTTCACATATACACGTTAGATTTACCTAATAGTAAAAATATCTTTGTATTATCAGCACTATGGAACCATCTTTGTCTAAACGGCACGGTGTCAACTGATACTACTTAGTCAAAAAACTACACAATCTAGTTAGTTATTATATATATATATATATATATATAGAATCTCTTTCACTTCTTCGCGTATTATTTATTGATTTATACCATTGATTATCAATGTGTACAACTTAAATCCAAATAGGAAATGTAAGTGCCATATATTGCTTGTCTGAATTAGGAAGAAAGTGGTCTTTATCACTTTTTGATCTTTTTACTTTCGTCAAAAGTCATTATTACTTTTAGAGTAATGTCCTTGACACAATGAAAAGTATAATTAACTGAAAGGAACAAGTTTTGTTAAGCACGTTATCTCCAAACTAACTACAAGCAAACATCTTGGTTATTAATCACTCGAACATAAAAGTGATATCAAAGATAGATTATGTTTGATTAAAAAAATATTATCACCAACTTGTCTAGCCAAAATCCATTTTTAGCATTTATAACTAATGAAACTATGAAAGTCTATTTGAATTTGTTATATCTGAACAAACACTTCTCTGAAATTCATATATAAGATGATTATTTCTATAAAGCTGCCCTTCCTTTCCACTCTATCCGGACACGTGCTAACTACAATGTTTTCGTGTTTTTTTCCAAGGCCGGTGTCCAGTACTTGCTTTGGCTCACTTTTGATGTCAAAGTCCATTATCATAGGCATGAACATAAGGAGACCCGATTAATTTATATTCGTATCGAGAAGTATTATTTGATATTAAAGATGACTTCATTCTCAAAATATAATAATGAGAGGGTCTGATTAACCCAAATTCATGCCGAGAAGTGATTCCCTTTGCATATCAAAGACAACTCAATTCTTAAGGTACAAACACGAGACCTCCGATCAAGGTTGAAAAAGGACTTACCATCCCACCATAACCTTTACCTTAAAGTGCAATTGCCTGGTCGACTATTAGCAGTGTTGCGAATTAGCTATTACTCCTATTTATGAAGTAAAACATTAATATCATAATATCTTTAACCACGATCTTTTATATATTAAACGTTTCTAATTATAAAAAACTTGCAATTTATTATACTAATTTTGATCTTCTAATTATGCCAATTTTGTTTTTTAAGGAAATGTAAAAAGAAATTAATGTTATGAATGGGACAATGTAGTTACCTTCTTCAGCAGCCAAATTGAAGTAAAGGTCAACAATGTTAGCACAGTGTTGGTAACACGCAGGGGAACAAAGCTTGGCAGCTAACCGAGGCTCGAACAATGAATCAGAAGAAATTCCAATAGAGTTTCTGTCAACACCACAAGCATTAACACATTCCTTTGTTTCAATGTGTTCCTTCATTTCTCCCACAACAACTTCAGAGGTCTTGCATTGGTACTCAACATTCCCATATTCCCCTGCGGATTTTTCCAACAAACATCTCTTCCCTGATGATGAGATCGCGAATGCGCAAACATTTGTTGGCAATTCCTCACACACCAAATCTCCTGCGATGATTAATCAACATAATGGTCACACAATTAAACATGTACGTGAAAAAGTCAAGAAAATTTAACATACGTTATACAATATAGTTTTCAAGCAGATGGATGTCAGTAGGTACCCCTTGAAGAAGAGTGGCTTCGCCAATCAACATGTCAAGAGATTTTGGATTCAAATATCACCACCCAAGTAACAAAAAATATTTACACGTGTTTGGTTTGTGGAAATTAAATAACGGGCGTGAGGGATGTATTAGTACATTATATAATTAAATAATTAAATGTTCTATCTTTAATAGTTTAATTTTTTAAATAATTTGATCAAATATATAATTCATAACATATGTGTATTATTGATGCAAATGCTGTGATATTAACCCCACATATAGTGGAACCACATTTCGCTAAAGGGCTGAAGGAAATAATGCATTAAGTTATTCGCGAGGGCCAAATTGTTCGTCTTCCTCAGAGATCTCATGTGAGAAATGTATTTAATTAACTACTACTATGGGTTTTAATTTGGAAAACATGCATGCATTTAAAATCCACATATCGTGATGTGATTTTGTTTTCTTTTTGTGGCATTTGTAATATAATCGTGATGATTTTTTTTTTTTTTTTTTTTTGTGTGTGAATAAGAAGAATATTGTACGTACCCAAAGCGCCTTGAAGCAAAAGGGTGCTAGCAAAGAAAAGCATGGTGTATTTAATTGAGACAACCATTTTCTATCCTTTTTTTATTCTGTAGTTTTTCTTTTTTTTTTTTGTTTTTTTTTTTACTTTTTTTTTTGTTTGTGTTGAGGAAGAACGTAGGGTTTATTGAATTTATATAGGGAGGTGAGAAGGAGGAAATTACGGTGTGATCTGTAAATTGTTTGGTTAATGACTTAGTTCATTTTGTTTAGATTTCGTGGCCCGCTATGTTAAGAGTTGAGGAAATTATTGACACACCAATGAATTGTCCATTTTGATTATCTTTAAAATCAAGTGGATTATTTAGAATTTTTTCTTCAAAATCGCGCTTTAGGATTCAAATTCTCATGTTTACGATGACATGAATGTTGTAATTTGGTGGGCTCATTTTGTATTTGTATTTGTTGAGCCCAAATTGTTAAATAGAAGCCCAATCATAAATTAGCCCAAACCCAATTAAAAGGGGGTAGGTGGGGGGTTGGTGAAAAGGGTTGGTGAGGGTAGCTTAGGACCGTCGGATTAGAATCGATCCACACCGTCCATTGGAAAACTTGAGGCCTATAAATACCCTCACCTCTCATTTGTAATTACACACCAAAAACACAATTCTTCTCTTCTTCCTTAGCTTCTCTCCATTTGTAATATTTCCTTAGTGAAATATAAATATAATAGTGTCCGAGGACGTAGGCACAATTTGCCGAACCTCATTAAATTCTGGTGTTCTTCTTATTGTCTTGTCTAACTGTTTTCAGTTAATATTTGTCGGGTATAGTTGTTGTGATCTATTTGTGCTACTAAATTACTAGTGATAATTCTGTCAAGGCTAGACTGGTATTTAAGTGGTCCGCTTGTGACCCTCCACTCTTACCTGGGAATTTATCTGGTGTGATTTTCTAGTACAAATAATTTACACGCTATTTGAAATATCCCGAGCTTCCGCAACAATTGGTATCAGAGCCCAAGGTTTTATCTGAGTATGCTCTGTGGTTGCAGCACAGTCTGATCTTCCACATCAGAAAAGAATTACTTTGGTAATCTGGTTGTTAACTGAAAATAATATTTGTATTAAAAATGGAAGACAAGACTATTGAAACAGCCGCGTCGAGTGTCAACAATACGTCATCATTGGCATCTTCGCTTATGACAAGAATTGTGTCAAATGCGAAATTTGCAGTTGAAATTTTTGACGGATCAGGACATTTCGGGATGTGGCAAGGTGAAGTTCTTGATGTTCTTTTTCAGCAAGGGCTAGATATTGCAATAGAAGAAAAGAAACCAGACGGAATTGGAGAAGACGATTGGAAGGTTATCAATCGTGTTGCTTGTGGTACCATTAGATCCTACCTTGCAAGAGAGCAGAAGTATCCATACACAAAGGAAACTTCTGCAAACAAATTGTGGAATGCGTTGGAGGATAAATTCTTGAAGAAAAACAGTCAAAATAAACTATACATGAAGAAGAGACTGTTACGCTTCACATATGTTCCTGGTACCACAATGAATGATCATATCACCAGCTTTAACAAGTTGGCGACAGATTTGCAGAACATGGACGTGACCTTCAGCGATGGAGACATGGCCTTGATGTTGTTGAGTTCACTTCCCGATGAATACGAGCACCTTGAAACTACTCTACTTCATGGGAATGATGAAATTTCTCTAAAAGAAGTTTGCTCCGCATTGTATAGTTACGAGCAAAGAAAGAGAGAAAAACAAAAGGTCAACGATGGAGAAGCATTGTTCGTGAGAGGTCGTTCTCAAAACAATATGAGAACGAAGAAAGGAAGATCCAAGTCAAAATCCAGACCCAGCAAAGATGAATGTGCATTTTGCCGAGAAAAAGGACACTGGAAGAAAGATTGTCCAAAGTTAAAGGGAAAGGCCAAACCTAACAATGGTAAGGCTGTCATGGATTCAAATGTAGCTGACTGTGATGACTCTGATTTCTCACTAGTTATATCGGAGTCATCCACATCATCTGATGTATGGTTGATGGACTCAGCTTGTAGTTATCACATGACTTCTAATCGAGAATGGTTCATCAATCTGCAAGAAGAAAAATGTGGAACTGTTCACACTGCGGATAATAGCTCTCTTACCGCCCATGGTATTGGTTCAATTCGACTAAGAAACCATGACGGATTGAGCAGAACATTGACAGATGTTCGATATGTGCCAGATTTGAAGAAAAATCTCATTTCTGTGGGAGCCCTAGAATCAAAAGGGTTCAAAGTTCGTGCAGATAATGGGGTGATGAAAATATGCTCTGGCGCATTGGTGGTGATGAAGGCAATTCAGAAAAACAATAACATGTACCACTATCAAGGTAGTACAGTTATTGGGACAGCGGCAGTGACATCCACTAATAAGGAAGCAGAAATGACCAAGTTGTGGCACATGCGCTTGGGACATGCTGGAGGAAAATCCTTGAAAGCTTTATCAGATCAAGGATTGCTAAAAGGTGTAAAAATATGCGACTTGGAGTTTTGTGAGCATTTTGTCAAGGGAAAGCAGACAAGGGTTAAGTTTGGAACAGCTATCCATAATACTAAAAATATTTTGGATTATGTTCACTCTGATGTTTGGGGTCCTTCCAAAACACCTTCATTGGGTGGGAAGCACTATTTTGTAACCTTTGTTGATGACTTTTCCCGGAGAGTATGGGTGTATATGATGAAATCAAAAGATGAAGTGCTAGGAATATTTCTCAAATGGAAGTCAATGATTGAAACACAAACTGGCCGAAAGATCAAATGTCTTCGCACGGACAATGGCGGAGAGTACAAAAATGATTTTTTTCAGAAAGTTTGTGAGGAAAATGGTATTGTTAGACACTTCACTGTCAGACATACACCACAACAGAATGGAGTGGCAGAACGCATGAATCGAACTTTGCTGGAGAAGGTTCGATGTATGTTGTCCAATGCTGGCTTGGGCAAAGAATTTTGGGCTGAGGCTATAACATATGCGTGCCATCTCATTAATCGTCTACCATCTGCCGCTATTGATGGCAAAACACCATTGAAAAAATGGTATGGAAAGCCTGCTGAAGACTACAGTTCTTTGCATGTATTTGGCTCAATTGCATATTATCATGTAAGAGAGTCAAAGTTGGATCCGAGGGCAAAGAAAGATGTATTTATGGGGATTACTTCTGGAGTCAAAGGATACCGCTTATGGTGTCCAGAGACTAGAAAAATTATATTCAGCAGAGATGTTACCTTCGATGAATCCTCCTTGACAAACAAGGTAGCAGTTGAGATTGCCAAACAAATTGAAGGTACTTCGAAGCAGGTGGAGTTTGAGGGAAAAATAATTTTTCCCTCACAAAGATCAAATGAGGAAACAACAGAAAATGTTCCTCTGGAAGAAGAGCCAGTTGAAGAGGAGATTCCGTCCCACGAATCTCAACAACAACTTGAATCAATTGCAACGAGCAAGCCAAAAAGAACCATAAGGAAACCTGCTCGACTTATGGATACGGTGGCTTGTGCAGACTCAATTGTAGCTGATGGTATTCCTACCACTTATAAAGATGCAATCAAAAGTTCGAAAGAAGATAAGTGGAGGATTGCCATGAATGAAGAAATGCAATCTCTTCATCAGAATAACACATGGAGATTGGCCAATCTCCCAGAAGGCAAGAAGGCAATTGGGTGCAAATGGGTATTTGCAAGGAAAGAAGGATTTCCTAACCAAGAAGAAGTACGCTACAAAGCAAGATTGGTGGCTAAAGGATATGCTCAAAAGGAGGGAATTGATTATAATGAAGTGTTTTCTCCAGTCGTAAAACACTCCTCCATTAGAGTTTTGTTGGCTTTGGTAGCAAAGTTGAATTTGGAACTAGTTCAGTTGGATGTAAAAACAGCGTTTTTACATGGAGACTTGGAAGAGGAAATCTACATGACTCAGCCAGAAGGATTCAAAGTTGCTGGAAAAGAAAATATGGTGTGCAAACTTGAAAAATCGTTGTATGGATTGAAGCAATCTTCTAGACAATGGTACAAACGATTTGACGAGTTTATGTTGGGACAAAATTACAGAAGAAGCAAATACGATAATTGTGTGTATTTGCGTGAGCTTGAAGATGGATCCTTTATATATCTTCTCCTGTATGTTGATGATATGTTGATAGCTTCGAAAAGTAAAGAAGAAATAGGGAAGTTAAAATCTCAACTCAAAGGGGAGTTCGAAATGAAGGATCTGGGTGAGGCAAAGAAAATTCTTGGCATGGAGATAAAAAGAGATAGACATTCAAAGAAGCTCTACTTATCTCAGGCAGAATACATGAAGAAGGTGCTAGATCGTTTTGGAATGAACGAAAAAACAAAGTCGGTTAGCACCCCACTCGCCCCTCACTTTAAGCTAAGTGATTCTTTGTCACCAAAAAATGATGTTGATCGAGAGTATATGTCAAGAGTACCATATGCGAATGCTGTTGGTAGCTTGATGTATGCAATGGTTTGCACAAGACCCGATATCTCACATGCTGTGGGAGTTGTGAGCAGATATATGCACAATCCTGGAAAGGAGCATTGGCAGACTGTGAAATGGATTCTACGGTATATTTGCAATACTGTAGATATTGGTTTAGTCTTTGAAGATAGTCAATATCTGGTCGGATATTGTGACTCAGATTATGCTGGAGATTTGGACAAACGAAGATCAACTACTGGTTATGTTTTCACTCTTGCAAATGCACCAGTTAGTTGGAAGTCGACTTTACAGTCAACAATTGCCTTATCTACCACTGAAGCAGAGTATATGGCTGTTACAGAGGCTATGAAGGAGGCAATTTGGCTTCAAGGATTGCTAAGAGAGCTTGGTATAAAACAAGAAGGCGTCACAATATTTTGTGATAGTCAAAGTGCTATTCATTTAGCGAAGAACCAAGTTTATCATGCAAGGACGAAGCACATTGATGTCCGATATCATTTTGTCCGAGAGATTATAGAAGAAGGTGGAGTCAAAGTACAGAAAATTCGAACGACAGATAATCCTGCTGATATGTTGACAAAGGTGGTAACGTCGATCAAGTTTCAACACTGTTTGAACTTGATTAATGTTATCAAAGATTGAAGATAGCATTTGGGGACACTACTATGTTCATGAGAGAATTGAAGAAAAAAAAAAAAAAAAAAATATCGCCCAAGGTGGAGATTTGTTGTAATTTGGTGGGCTCATTTTGTATTTGTATTTGTTGAGCCCAAATTGTTAAATAGAAGCCCAATCATAAATTAGCCCAAACCCAATTAAAAGGGGGTAGGTGGGGGGTTGGTGAAAAGGGTTGGTGAGGGTAGCTTAGGACCGTCGGATTAGAATCGATCCACACCGTCCATTGGAAAACTTGAGGCCTATAAATACCCTCACCTCTCATTTGTAATTACACACCAAAAACACAATTCTTCTCTTCTTCCTTAGCTTCTCTCCATTTGTAATATTTCCTTAGTGAAATATAAATATAATAGTGTCCGAGGACGTAGGCACAATTTGCCGAACCTCATTAAATTCTGGTGTTCTTCTTATTGTCTTGTCTAACTGTTTTCAGTTAATATTTGTCGGGTATAGTTGTTGTGATCTATTTGTGCTACTAAATTACTAGTGATAATTCTGTCAAGGCTAGACTGGTATTTAAGTGGTCCGCTTGTGACCCTCCACTCTTACCTGGGAATTTATCTGGTGTGATTTTCTAGTACAAATAATTTACACGCTATTTGAAATATTCCGAGCTTCCGCAACAATGAACGTGCTTGGATGGTTGAAAATGATGAAACTTACGAATAATAATTGTTAAAGTTTAGGATGGTTTGAGTTGCACAATAACTCTAATGATTTCAATAGCTTAATAAATGTTAATTATTAGTTTTTCGAGATAAAATATGAAATTTACGAAGGCAAGGAGAATTGAATGACTTTTAGCCAATTTTAATTAAGCGTGAATAGTTATGTTGATTAAACTGGATGACAATGATGATTTCAAATGAATCAAGTTGATGTAGATCATCTATTGCGGAACATTTATATATGGGAGCTTATGTTCTGATTGAAAGGCATAAGATAAATTAAAACTTTATTAAGTATATTTTTTTTTATGCTTTCTAACTGTGAGATAAAATGCAAAAGTGAATGTTTCGTGGTCAAGTGCTCGTGGAGACGAATGGGTGCTTGACGCACTATATTTTACAAATGAATTGAATGTTAACCAAGCAGCTTATGTCGTAAAGTTGAAATGATGTGCTTGGACACTTTCGGAGCTTTGAATTGTTTAGTGTTAAGTGACTCTCAATCCTTGAAATGTTTCATCACTTGTATGGCCCCTTTAGGCTTTATGTTTTAACGATGATTATGTTGTTGATATTTGGCACTTCTTGATGTCTCTTCGTTGAGTTGATATGCTAATTAAGCGTTTGACGATGATTTTCTTTTAACTATTTTAGAAAAATTATTTAATTTTAGTGAAAAAAAGTGAAAAGTAGTGGTGTTTGACTATAAAAATTGTTTCATTTTAGTTAAAATTATTTTTGAAAAATTTCTCACTCTTATTTCTCTCACAAAATTTCAAAAACAACTTCAATTTATATTCATGGCCAAACACACTACCAACTTTAACTTCAACTCTAACTCCAACTCTAAAAAATTATTATTTTCATGATCAAAACGGGACCTAATTCTTGGTGACCCAAAAGGAAGGGTCGGGCCAACATGGGAATGTATTGTTACTCAATATCTTGTGTTGGCCAAAGGTTGGGCCAATGCAAAATGTTAGTACTTTAAATCTCCAAAAGCCTTGAGATGACCTATATAAAGGTAGAGTCATATTTTGACACTACATATTTAAATGCTCACAAGCCTTGAGGTGATTTAGAAAAGATGATGAGGTCATGGGTGATATTTAAATATATATTATTTGCTTTAATGGTTTATGAGATGGATGTAAAGTACGGAATCTATTTGATTACTTGTGAGTGCATGGTCACTGATGATATGTTTAAGGAAAGATCATGGATATTATCTTGTGTTAATTAAGAATGCTTCATGATGATTTATATATTTGTTTCAGTACTTAATGGGATCGTCAATGATATTTATTTTATATTTTGATAGTGTAATGAAATCTTCTTTGACGACATTTTGTTTTTTATTGTTTCAAGGCGAACTAGGTACTAGGAGAATAGTATAACCAATTAAACTTGGCTCTTCTTTCCAACTTTGGCGTTGAGCGTTGCTTGAACTCCGATGATGGAGTTCCGTTAGAAATAAATAGTACTCGCATGTATGATACATTTCTGTTAAGAGATAGTTATTTTTAGGCTTAAATCATCGACAGACCCTCAACGTTGTCTCGAAAATTCACTTATACCCCTCAATTAAGGCCTGTACCTATCAGACCCCTAACCCTTCCGAATTTTGATCCAATCAAGCATTCTTTGCCTACATGGCACATCACATGCTGTGTAATCGCGGGAGGCGCGGCAGGAGTGAAAAAGCAGTCCATGTGGCAAAAGTTAACGTTAAATAACGTTACTTTTGCCACCCCCTTCACTTTCCCTCTTTATTTAACCTAATTTTCTCTTTTTTTTCTTTCATTCTCTCCTCCGTAGCTCAATTCTCTCTCAATTTCTCTCATCTCACTATCGAATTTATCTCATAATTTCTCTTAGATCATTTTTTCTCTTATTTTTCATGAGAATGTTGAAAAATTTCGTTAATGTTGAGGTTCCCGATTTGAATTATTGTTCTAAATTTTGTCCTTTAAGAACTTCAAGGACTCCATCAAATTCGGGTTGTGGATTTTTTAGATGTAAAGTTCCAAAAATTCGTATCATTTTCACAAATTTTAATTTTATTTTTTAGTGATTTTTTGATTATTCTATTATTTTTGCATTTTAGGAAAATGGTAGATGTGGGTACTTTAGATAGATTGATCCAAAATCTTCAATTTCTGTGCATCAATATCCTTAGGTAGAATCGATCTTAATAATTAGGTGCAAAGATGGTGAAAATTCGTGTGATCGATTGAAGCAAAAGCTCAAAGACGTTGAACAAGAGAGGGATACTTTGTGTGAGAAATTGAAAGATAGTGAAAAGAAGTTGATTGCACTGAGGCAAAAACTAAAAAAAGTTAAACTTGAAAGGGAATGTGCTAAGCTCAAATTGAATACACTTGTTCTGCTTCTTCTCATTGTTCTTATTGTAAAGTGGTTACTTAATATGGTGTAAGGTAGTAGTTAAGTTTGCTTATTGAATAGGCAATTGGATATTGTAATGGTTAGTTTGTAATGGATTTGTAATGGTTAGTTTGTTGTAGTTGGTTGGTTGATTTAGTTTGTAATGGATTTGTAATGGTTAGTTTGTACTAGTTGTTTGGTTAGTTTGTATCATTTTGACATGTTGAATGTGAATGAATTGACATGTTTTGTATGACAATTACTTTGTGTCTAGTTGTGCAGCTACTGAAGGTATAACCATATAGCCTATTTGTAACTACTGAAGGTATTGATAAAAATGAACTAAAATATTAGAAGCAGCACATCATATTAAAACTTCTCAAGATTAAGCTAAAAAGTGCAAACAACAACATATCATATTAAAACAGCTCAAATTTGAGCTAAAAACTGCATACATCAGTAAACAAGGTGTTAAAAAAAACTCAACATTGAGCATAATAGTTCTATTGCAGCATACACCAAAGTCATTAACTGTTGCCTAAGAAAAAGTTATTCAAAAACTAGTAACACAATTTTTTCAAAGTCATTAACCCTCATTACAGTACAAATCATTTCGAAATGAACTACTTCTTAGAAGATCCAACCGATGAAGAAAACTTGGCTGCATCCACTTTGTTTCTCTTATTTGCTTTCATTTGTTGCAATTGTGTACTGCTGACTGCATTTTTTTCATTCCACTTAGGCCACGAGGTTTAAAATCAATATGTATATTAGTTGGTGAAGCACTCTTTAAATTTGTACCTCCATAGAGAACCCTTTCACTTGATGTACCTAGCTGCAAAATTAGATAAAATTGTAAGACAATGAACATTGAAAACTTGAATGAAAACATTATTATAGATAAATAATGAGACAGAGAGAAATACATTGTACACTTGGGTTCCAGTTGCTGGATCAGAGAAAACACCAAAATCAGTTGCAGGCCTTTTGTATCCAATAGCAACAATAAATGAGGTAGCATTGTATGGTCTCTTGTTGGTTGGAAAAGGTGGTACTTGACTGAAAGAAGCATTTCTTCCACTTTCAAATAGGGTCCCTCTTGCATTGACAATTTTTCTTGCCAATCCTCTACCAGTCCCTCCTTGACCTCTACCAGTTCCTCCTTCACCTCCCCTATCAACACCACATTGATCCCTACCAGAACCACCACCTCTACCAGAACTACCTTTACCTCTACCAACAACACCTTGACCTCTACTAGCAACACCTTAACTTTTACCAGCCATACTTGACACCTTTCTTTAAGGTGCTCTTGACACAACGACTGTGTCAGCATAAATAGATCCTGATTGACTGAATTGTGTAGTTACATATGTATGAAAAATAGAGCTTGAATGTAAATAAATGCAACACAATATTTTCAATAGTTCTCAATAATAATAATAAGCAGGAGAAGAATATTAAGGTAGCAGAACATATATAACTTACTCTTGCTGTTTGACTTTGAGTGCAGGTATCTCTTGACATTGTACTGACACCACAAATAGAACTTGATTGTAGTGGTGGTAGATTCTATGAGGCTGCAGGCTGAGTGCTAGGTTGAGTACTATTACTGCTCCCCATCCCATTCTAACGGACAAATAGAAATATGAAAAATTAAGAAATATATTAAATTTACAAACTATTATGAAATTCATTTAAGGCTTACCATTTTGGAACACATAGTCTTGTTATGGCCAACTTAGTTTCACCTTGAACAGTTCAACTTGATACCTTTTTTTGAGAGTTTGCCCCACTTTTTGGCTCATCCTTGTTCTTCCTTCTATTCTTGGTAGGTCTACCTGGCATCTTTCTTGGTTTTGGAGGCTCAATTGATGGGTTTGTAGTTTCCGATCATATTCTCATATTGGTAATTGATTGAATGAAATGGCTTTAAGACTTAAGAAAGGTTTCTTTCCTACACCAGTGCTCTACATGTTGATCAGGATCTTTATTCAAGTAATAATAAGCACAAATAGCATGAGGACAAGGAATACCTCTTAACATCCATAACCTACAATCACAATACTTCTTGTCTAAGTGAACAACAAATATGTAACCCCCATCCCCAATTTCAAAATCATTAACTCCATTCCATATTATTCTACACCTATTGAAATATTCCTTGTTATCTTCTAAAATAGTTCTTGCCATAGGTGCAATGTCTGAAATCTATATTTCTGCAAATCTGATCATATCTACATATCTATTCATCATTTTATGCCTGATATCCTTTAACATTATGATTATGGGATTATGTCTAGCAGCTAAAATTCAAGAATTGAAAGTATCACACATGTTATTTTCTATAATATCACATTTGGAATGTGATTTGAAATATGCCCTACACCAAGAAGAAGGAGGATTAACCAACATGTCCTCAGTTATTTTTTTCTTACCTAGCCTAGATATTGCTTGCATCTCTCTCTAAACTTTACTTCAAAGCTTGCTTTTGCACATCTCCAAAAATGCTTTCTTCTCTCTTCTCCTCTCTAGTGCATATTTGGTAACAGATCCATCAAAACAGGAACAAGACCCTGTAATAACTATAAGTATTATTAAAACAGGAATTTTATTGGAAAATAAAGTCAAGTAATAAGAAAAATAATTAAGTAGTGGTACCTTTTGTTGGTTTGACATTACAGTCAAGCCTTCACCAATTTCTAGATTTAGATCAAGAATCAGATACATTATGAACCAGTCCTAGCTATGTTTTATTTTAGTATCCACAACTGTCCATGCAATAGGATACAATTGGTTGTTGCCATTTTTCCCCACAACAACCAACAACTCACCCTTACAAGCTCCTTTGAGAATGCATCCATCAAAACCAATAATTTTCCTACACCTATCTAACCATCCTCGCTTAAAGGCATGAAAGCACACATAGAAATAAACAAAGAGTTTTTTCCCTGGTTCAGTTTCTTTGTCAATTTTTATCCAATAAGAACGTTCAGGATTTGTTTTCTTGATTATATCTGTATATTCAAATAATCTGGCAAATTCCAGCTTCTAATCACCCATATTCTCCCCCATATCAATATGTTTAGACCTATAACAAATAGTTTTACCTACATAAATACGCAACACTTTTCTTACCAAATCCTGAATTTCCCAAATCCTAATGTATGGCTGAGAAACAATTCTGTCCTTGAATTTTCTAGCAACCAGATTTGAATCACACATCTTGTTCTTGTTTAGAGGTGTACACTTGTGAATAGGGTTATAGTTCTTAACAATAAAATCACCTGAATCTCTATCAGTAGAAGCAAATAACAACCAGTTGCAATTAGTTGCAATGCACTTTACCCTTATTCTATGTTTTTCATTAGGTTTTAACTTCAGCTGCTTTCTATACTCTACAACATAATCTGCAATAATTTTTCTAAACTGTTTTTCAACCCCTAAAATCATTCCAAGCTCAAACACAACAAACTCACAATTTCATCATACCTAATTTTCTTGTTTCTCCTTCTTATAGGTTGATCTACTCCTCTAACAACATCTACATCTATCTCTTCACTATTTTCACTCCAACAATCAGAACTATCAAGATATTCCTCATCTCCATCCAACTTTTCAGCATATTTGGTAACCTTATTTTTTTCAATATCCCCAAAGCCTCTATCTACACAACCAATAACTCCCACAGGTATTTCTTCAGTTTTAACAACCTTTTTTCTTGCTTTTTGGTTTCTTTCTTTGTTGTTGGCTTTGTTTTTCCTTCTTTATTGTCTAAAAGCCCTCAACTCCTCATCAACATCTTATCCATTTTCTGAAGGAATATCTCCATGATCTGAATCACTACTTGAGTAATCTAATAACTCACTTTCTAGCCTATTAACATCTTCTACATGGATATCTTCTACATCAGCCTTATCACCTCCTTATACTCCAAAATCTTCTAGGTTAACATCTTCTACATGAGCCTCCCTCTCTTTACCTAAGTTAACAGTCTCTATCTCAACATCTTTTAGGTTAAAATCTTCTAGATCAGCCTCCCTCTGTTCCTCTACTCCAATAGATTCTCTCTCTGTGTTAGCACTATTGTCAACACCATGTGGATTTATTTAATACACGTGGAGAGGTTTAAGTGGAATAGCTATCCACATCAGCAACGTTTGGAGACACGCGCATGGAACCTGATGAGAATAGGGAAAAATGTTTGATTGGATTAAAATTCGGGGGGTTAGGGGCCTGATAGTTTAACAATTCTTATGGAGGAAATGGATGGCCATTTTTCATAGTTCATAAACAAAATTTGACCTTTTCCTTTTAACTAGTATAGCTTATTTCATGCGTTCACATTGATTTTAAATTAAATAAATTTACACAGCCAAAGTTTCGAGTCATTTTTATCATAGTTTTCGAACAACAAAAAAGGATTAAAATTACGAGTACCTTTCCGATAGCCATTGGATTAAAATAATTTCGTACATTCTGACACCTTTTCGATAAATATTGTCAAAAAAATTTCGAGCAAATTATTCTTCTACCAACGTCGTTCTCAACAGATACAATCAGTGAAGTCATCGAAGAAAAATAAAAAAGAGTTTGATTCATGGGTTTGACCACTGCAGTTAGGGGTCTGCAAAAACCAATTTAACCAATAAACCGAATGAAAAAAATGTTATTGGTTTATTAGTATCAGGTTATTGGATTAACGGTTTTTAAAAGATTTTATAAATTTTTTTATTGGGCTATCGATTTGATTTTCGATTTTAAAATTTTCATTAATGGTTAAATTGATAACCCAATAAGAATATAATGTTTTTATCCTTAGTTATATAATAGTGGTTTTAGATATCAACATATCCTATTATTCTTTTGCATTTTTATAGTTATATTAATGTCATGATTTTTCTTTCTAAAGTTGTTGGTTTGGTAGGGTTCTGCCCATCAATGTAAATGATAAATCGATATTAGTTTTATTTTTGAGAGATCGTTATATGTCATTGTTACTGCATTTAAGTTTGCTGCTCAATCAGAAAAACAATTTATTTATTTTAGTAATAATATATTTAAATTGCTTCTATTTGTAATTTGTGTAGGCTTTTATGCGTGAAGGTAGTGTATATATGCGTATATGAATGTATGAAAACAAAAAAAGAAAGAAAAAAATAATTAGAGAAATATTTTTCTTATCAGCTAAACCAAAAACCAAATTGTTAAGGACCAAAAATCCATAAATCAAAAATTAATATAAAATATCTTATTGTTTGGTTATCAATTTAGCGTTGACAAATCGAAAAGCGATAACTGAATCGATAATATGAAAAACCAAATCAAACCGATCGATGCGCACTGCCAACTGTGATTAAAAATATATTTATAGTATAAAAATTCTTGTAGCGCCATTAAATAAAATGACTTCATAACAAGATTT
Organism: Capsicum baccatum var. pendulum; assembly: GCA_030864225.1. Taxonomy (NCBI): domain Eukaryota; kingdom Viridiplantae; phylum Streptophyta; class Magnoliopsida; order Solanales; family Solanaceae; genus Capsicum; species Capsicum baccatum. The sequence goes on along the minus strand of CM061559.1, from coordinate 190,123,088 downwards.
TGTGAAATGTGTAGCTATATCTAAATTAATTGATGAGTGCACGTCAAGGGTTTATTTGGTTATATTTCAAGCAGTTGCTAGTTGAAGCTTTTTAAGAGTTGATAGAATATACTATTAACCATGTGATTTAGGCTATAGTATTATCTTTTTTTTTCAATATACAAATTTGGTTTAATTTATTTAATAAATTTTTTTGAATAAGATCATTATGTTAACATGCGTGTCCTTTACTTATATGGAGTAGATAATTTTATGTATGTAGTTATTTAGCTCACACATGAAAAATTAAAATTATTGATTCTTATGAATTTTAAATTCTTGTTCACCAATCAAAGATGAAGTAGGACAAACATCTTGATGATTGAAGCACCAGATTAAATATAATTTGATCTTAATTATGAGAGTGGTAATATTTCAACTTCTTGTGCTAGTATATTTCGTATGTAGTGAACGAACCAAGTAGAGATGCTCATTTACGTTCTGAATATTAATAAACAACTTCTCTAGTCCATTACATGTACTTATACTCTTAATCTTGATATAATTATTATGATCTATGTAGTTTGGTTTATTATTTTAATCTATTAAAAAGTAAGACTCTATTATGATTCGATATATTCCTAATAGATTGGATGATAACAAATCACACTAGTGAAATAATAATTAATTGATAGAACCATTTCTCGAACTTGAGATAGAAGACACCCCTTTATGATTGTTTATAAGTTTTCATGTTAAAATCCTACAGGTAAATTTAATATCCATCATATGAAATATTGAGCATAATTATGAAGGATTAAGTTAGTCAATAAATTAAATTTTATAAAAAAATTAATTTAATTGATTGGTATCGATAATTCTAACATGCGGGATTAAATAATATATGATGGTCGATTTTGAAATTAAATCGAGGAATGTAGTTACAGATTTTTAGTGGAATAATTTATCAATTATTTTGATATAAAATTTATTCTATTGCAAATTAATATCATAATTGAAAGCTTCACTTAATAAATATATGGTCCCTATTATGTGTGATTAATAACCAATTCATTTTAAAAATGTGAGTAAGAAGGTGTTACACAGTTTTCTTTTAATAGGAATAAAATCCCATTGATGATAGAAATTAAGACACCTATTAAACATTGGTCATAATGGACAAAAGAAAAACATTTATTGACTTAATGTTGGAATTAATGGACAGGTCTTAATGGAAAAAAACGTGTGAAATAAATGTAGGAAGAAATTCTTACAAATTCAATTTCAGTTGGATATGTAGTGACTGATTTTTCATAATTTTGATATACCTTGAAATACTTTTTTTCTAAAAAAACGTATTAACTTGTCCACACAAGTAGTTGAAGAAAATTAGTTAGGAAGTAGTTGAAGACTGCAAACTTGGAGACCAAGGTGTTGAACAAATTCTGTGAAAGCTTCAATAGGTAAGTAGCTTTCTGATTTTCGTTTAAGGTTATGATTATTTAGTTAATATGTAAATCTGTGATACATATGAATTGCTTCCGCTATGCCTATTCTAACAAGAGTCACCACCAGTTAAGGAACCAGATTCTTGAATGAATCAACAGATAAACCATTGTATAATTGAGAGAATTGAAAGGGAAAGAACAATTAACACAACATATTTGCATAAACACTTCCTTACTTAAGGGAGTAAAACCACGACTTACCTCATAGAATTTCTCAATTACTTTACTATCTTCAAGAAATGTTTAATTACAGACTCTTGTAACCAAAAGATTAACCTCTTAATTCCTACCCTTTTGTAATAACTCTATTACAAGACCAAACGAATAACTCTATTGCTAACTCGCTTGACTAGATAACTCTAACTAATCCAAACTTGGCTAACTCTAGCATAACTATCAACTAACTCTAGCTGATACATTCGGAATGCAAAGGACAAAATGATTGACAGAACACCTACTCAAACTTCACTTTGAAAGAGTAAGTTTACAATTTAGAATATATTACAAAGACTCAATAACAACAAGAAATAACTAGCGACTTGAGTTGATGGTGAGACTTTGAATGTAAGGAGCAATGTGTGTTTTTGCTGAAAAGGTGATTTATTTTCTAGAATGCAAAAACTAGGTTTGATATCACATCCTCTTCTATTTATATGAAAGAGCCCAAACACAAAATCAATAAAATTGATCAATACTGGATAGGATGCTGCTTCTCTGCTATTGTGCCACCACTTTCCTATAAAAAGTACAACTAGAAACTGTACTGTTGACCACCAGAAAATTTAATGACCAATTGACATGGTTTCTTATAAGAATACCTATGAGCAAAGACATTAATTCTGAAATATGTCCCCAACTAGTTTGTCAAACATCAAAACCTAGCTTACAATATTTTCCTCCTTATTGATGATGACAAACTGTTCTGTACTTTATTTTTTCGTTTTACCAGCACTCTCCAAGTCCTATTTCTAGACATGTTTCCTCTATCTAGAGGCATAAGGTTCCCTCTATCTATTGAACCTTTTTGAATAGGTCCCTAAATTATTCATGTTTCTTCCCCCTTTTAGCTTCATTAAAAAGTAAACTAGAATCCAACAGCGTAAAAATTACACCAGATTATCTCATGGTCAATGGAACAACACTAACATGATTAAGAAAGTCCAAACAAGAAAGAAAGACAGTGAGAAAATGCAAACATGATTCATTATTTCTTCAAATAATATCATCATACAAGATACCTAATTAAAAGGTAGCAAAAATGTGAACATCAACCATATAGATAATAGGGGACTAATAAGAACAACTGAAAGCACCAGGTCAGGACAAAATGTGGCAGAACTAAAGAGTCTAGGAAGATTAATAAGAGGTTCCAAGAAACTTATGGAGCATAAGGTTCATGCATTCATTTTCTGCCTCATGAGCCTTAAAAAGCTTTTCGATTAGGTGCTCCACCATAGTATCCAGACTGGTCACTTTTGCCTTCAAGGAGGCATTTTTTTACGAAGTGCTTCTCAAGTATCAAGTCCCTCATCAGAAGCCTTCTGCACAACAACGTTCAATTATGTTATATCAGCATCCTTTTGATTGAACATGATGGTCAAATATTCTACTTTAGCATTAAGTTTGTCCTGTGTCGATTTGAGATATGAGATAGCAGATTTTGAATTGATCCCACCTTTGTGTTTCACGCACTGGCACTCTTCCAGTATGGTTATAGTAAATATCTACTTTGAAGACCCTGTGACTCATTTTCCATACAAAACTTCAAAAAATTCAAAGACTTTGTTTAGCAGGAATCCATAAGCCAATTGTCTCCCATCCTTCATTGTTATCACTTTGTGCATGTGCTCAATCATGAGGGAAAGCAAGCATATTTTTTTATTTACTTAGAGACTTCATAAGAAATAAGTTCACTAGAATTATGACAATGTGCTTTTCAGTGCGAGAAAGAAAGACCTTGTTTACCAGTTTATAAAGCAACTAAAATCCCTCCTTTAAAGTCTTTTTCATTACCCTAGCAACATTCAAATCATCCAATTTCTCAATGTTCTGCATAAACTTTTTAGATGCACTTTGCTGCTCAATAAACCTGATCCCTTCTGTGGGAAGTCAAGAATCTGCTCTAGTACTTTTTCATTCAAACGTATTTCAACACCGTCGACTCTGGTTGTCAAGATTGGAAAATCAACAATGAACTCCAACCCAAAAGAGAATTCTCACTTCTCCTTTTCGTGAAGAGCGGGAATAAAAAGTGCAAAAGATGGATCCATTCTTTAAACTTTTCCGTTTCAAAAATTCTAGTTATGATCCTAATCAAGGTGATTAAGATTGATATTAAAAATATAAAATTAAATAATATAAATTGAAAATAGAGGGATAGATTAGAAAGAGGGATGGGAATAAAAGAAAGAAAAGCATAAATGAATACACAATTAGATCAAGTAAGAGGACAATTTAATCAAATGCACGATAAATCAAATTGAAACCATAACATAATATCTCGGTGCCCAATTGTGAAGAAGATAACACAAGCAATTTGAAAATCCACCCTAATTACTCAATATAAGCTAAGAATTGGAATACAACCCAATCACCACCTAACCTAGATTAACCAAATAATAAGTCTGTTCAAAATAATTCAATCATCTAAAATCTTTAGAGTTTGAAACTCACTTCAAATGATGAAGAACACCATGAAGGTGATGAACTTCCAAAATTGACTTCAATGAATTTAAACTTTGTTTACTCCCAATTTTAGATTCGAACTCCTTTTGATAGATATAATAAATTCTATTACAAAGTAAAACTCAATTCCACCTAGATCTTCAAACCCACTTCACTTTCTCAAGCTTTTTCAAGTTCATCAATGGTAAAATTTGAAAGCCTTTTTGAATTCACAATTTTCAGATCTAGACTTCTAAACACACGAGAAAATGAATATAGTGTTGGAAACTCAAACAAAGAATGAATTGAATAATTTTTTTTTGAATCTTTTTGGACTTTTCAATTCTATGAACTCAGGGTTGAGATCCGTAGAAATAAATTCCCAACCTGGCTCTTATACCAAAATGATAATGATCCTAATGGAATAACTAAAATCGATATCAGAAATACCAAAACCAATAATACAAAATAAAGATAGATAAGAAATTGAGATGAAGAATAGAAGCAATAGAGATGAGAAATAGATGAAAGAATGGTCGAATGAAAACACAATTAACCTACGAAGAAAGAGAACTTCATTTCAATTAAAATAAAGAAATCCGATTTAAATCCATAAATGAGTAGCTCTTGTAAAAATAAAGGTTTAGAAGTTCTAAATCAACAAGGGAATCAACTCATTACTAAGATAGATTCAACTACACAACTAAAGAGATTTCACCTTACACTTTCAAAGAAGTTCAAATTTTCAATTTATCAAATTCTTCATATCCATTGTGAGATATTTGAAAACCTTCATATTCATTAAAAGAGTTGCAACACAGTTCTTTTACCCCTTCAAAATCATTAATAGAGCCATAAGCTTATGCATCTCACATTCATATCTGATGTAGTGATTCTCATCACCAGTCAATCATAATCTCTTGGACCATCATATCCTTCATATGATTCAACATCTCTTACTCATGAGATTTATTAATTTGGTCATAAGCACTCAAAGAATTCTTATACACCTTATTATCACTATACTCATAGCTCATGTCGCTACAGGCATAGGCACTAATATCATCTCCACAATAATTCAAAGCTATGAATGACATTCTTCCTTATATCACCTTTTTTACCAACCAAACCAATAAATAAGTTAGTAATAAAAGCCTCACATCACTCGTATGAACTCTTAAATCACCTTTTACTGCTTCTTTTCTAAATTGATAGTGTTAAAAGCTTCGCTCAATCAATTCAAAGTTATCTATACTTATGAAGGAATGTATTCTTCCGACACTTGAAAGAAGGATGACTCAAATAAAACTAACAGACTTGAATTAAAAAAATAATAAAAAAATAAAATGAGAAAAACACATAAATAAAAACACAAGAAAAAAATTAGACCCAAGAGAATTGATAATATTAGTAGGGTAATCTACTAATTTAAATCATATTATGAAGCAATAAAAAGATAAAATTAGTAAAAAGAAACTAATTTACCATGATTTGAACTTAAAAGATATTTAGAAAGAAATTTGGTTGAAATCCATGGAGAAAATGCTTAAATTTTGAGGAAAAAAAATGAAAATTCAACATTTATTTCGTGGATCAACCATCAGCTACTACATCAACCTACATACATCAACGTCTTCATCAGCATATGTTAGTGTTTGCATCAACATCTGCATCAATGCCTGCATTAGCGCTTGTTCAGCTCTTGTCAACTCTATTTTTCAAGGTTTTTCTTCAGTTTTCAAGCATTTTCTCCATGAATTTCAACCTAATATATTTTCAAATATTTTTTAAATCCAAATATTGGTAAATTAGTTTCTTTTTACTAATTGTATTCTTTCTTTGGCTTCATAACTTAATTTTAATTAGTAGATTACCCTACTAAATATTATCAAGGTCTTTGAGTCTGATTTTTTTTCTTGTGCTTTTCTTTGTGTTTTTTCTCATTTTATTTGATTATTAATTTTCTTGATTCAAGTCTGCTGGTTTTGTTTGAGTCATGTTTCTTCAAGATTCACAAGGATCCATTCCACCACAAGTATAGATAACCTTGAATTGATTGACCAAAGCCAGTAACACTGTTAATTTAGGAAAGAAGTAGTAGAAGGTGAGTCGAGAGTTCATGTACGAGTGATGTGAGGCTTTTATTACTAACTTATTTACTAGTTTTATAGATACAAAAGGTGATATAAGAAAGAATGTCATCCACAACTTCGGATTATTATAGAGATGACATTAGTGACTGTGCTTGTAGTGACATGAGCTATGAGTATAGTGATAATGATGCATATGAGGGTTCTTTGAGTGATTGTAAGCAAATTAATAAAACTCATGTCATGATCTGAGACTACTTTCTAGTTGTAACACGATGCATAGAACCTCAAGTGATTCCAAGCTAACCTATGATACTATCATAATGCATGAGAAATTGAGCACGAACATGAATAAGAACTAAAATGGCTGAGCCAAAGTATAATCATGAGATGAGTTATTTCAATACATTACTGTTAAAAAGTTTACAACACTGAAATCTAGAAGAAAAAGGAACTAAACTATATACAATAACTCTGACTGACTATCTATGAAGCCTCTACTGATACTAAACATAAAACCGATATGAATGGTAATATGTAATGATTCTCTAATTGATAAGCATGAATGTTGGACATCATGATATTCTTAAATTATAAAGTGATTTAGGGCCCGTTTGGATAGGCTAAAAAAAGTGGCTTTTAAAAAGTTTTTTAAAAGTGCTTTTGCAAGTGCTAAACTTATTTTAAAAATAAGCAGTTACGTGTTTGGATAAAAGTTCTGAAACTGAAAAAAAGTTATTGATGTGCTTGGTAAATAATGCTTTTAAGCACTTTTTTAGTCAAAATATCTGAAATACCTTTATAGCTGTTAATAATATATAGAGTTGATTATTATTAATTTTTATTGCTAAAATGATTCAAATTTAAATTAATATATATTTTAATATATATATTTATATATTAAAAATATTTTCACGAATGACTATCAATTTGTGCGCTAAAAAACTTTTTTGCAAGAGTTTAAGTGTTGAATGTTTGTGTTTGAAAAAGATAGTTATATATTAAAAAATTATTTGTTTCTTCATGGTTACGTTAGGATTTCGTATTATTAAGTTGCAATTTGTGACGACACTTCATTTTCTTATTAAACTGAACTTATTGCTTTTAATCTTCAAGGATAGTATTAATATTTATGCCGAGCTTATCATTAAAGCAAAATATATATGTTACTAAACATTATAATTACATTAATAGATAAATAGTTTCATACAAAAGAGGTACTAATATGGCTAGAGTTAAGTTTGCCACAAATACAAAAAATGAAAATGTTCAATTAAAATGTCAAAAAAAAAAAACTTAAAATCTGATTAATAATAGTATTCTCCCCGTCCCATATTAATTGATTATCTTATAAAAATAATAGTCACATTTTATTTTATCACTTAACTAAATCAAGAAAATATTCATTAATTTTTTTTATATTACCCTTGTAATTAATTCGTTTTGTGAGTGTTTATGTTGTTTGTTAAGTTTCTAAAAGGATTTTTTAAGAGGTGAATTAATAAAATTATTTTATTTATTTATGATATTTTAACGTAGGTGTAAAATAATTGTTTTGAGCTAGGCTAGATTATATGGGTTTTCAATTTATGTGAATTTAATAATTTTTATTCATTATAAAAATATTTAACTGCAAATTGTATTAGTATTGAATTATAGTTATATGAAATTATTATTAAAATAATAATAATAATAATAATAATAATAATAATAATAATAATAATAATAATAATAATAATAATAATAATAATAAGAAGAAGAAGAAGAAGAAGAAGAAGAAGAAGAAGTTAAATTAAGAGAAGTTAAATTAACATCATGACTAGTGCAAGAAAAAGCAATGAATATATAAAAGTAGTGAAGGAGAATTAGGGCTACAAGGGTAAACTTGGAATAAGGAATAATTATAAGGGACACAAATATAATTTAATTGGTCAACTTTAATAGCTTATAAGCTCCCAAAAAAAAGCTAGGAATGGTTGTTTCTTCTTTTTGGCTTAAAAAAGAGCCAAAGTTGACTTTTTAAAGCAATTATAAAAATTGCTAAGCACCTTTTTAAGCAAAAAATAACTTATAAGCTATTTTAACCAAATTAAAAGCGTACCCAAACACCCACTTAAAACTAAGCATGCTGTTTATAAAGTATTTAAATAGGTGATGCATACTAAGGTACAAAGACCCATCTAGATAGCCATAAATACTGGACGCATGAATATTTTGAGATAACTGAAATACTATGGACTAGACTTAACTATGGGTCAAGCAAATACTAAAGTTTAAAACTATGGGAGTGTAACACCTCGAGTTGTCCCTGGATGCTACACGGTGCTCAGGACTACAAGTAGCCCCATAGCTAACCCATGTACTCACTTAGCACTAAATAAGGACATTTTGTGAAAACATAGCCTGAAACTTTAACTCATAAACTGAACTACACTTGAATATCAATCTCGGTAAAATAGGATAAACTAAATCACAAATGAAATTCTGAATACCCACAAGAAGTTATTTGGTAGTTTCTGGCAAGCCTCTAATTAAATTAAAGAGGCATTGGCATAGACCCTAGCTAACCCGAGAGAAAACATAAATTCTGAAATTCTACTAATTCAATAATCCTCTAAAGTAACCATAATCTTGGACCTCGGAACATGAAGACTCGCCAACAGACTGAATGTAAGAAGTAGTGATCGCGACTAATCGTACTGCTGAGGACAAACATCAAAACCTACATTAAAAAATAATGTATCCGCACAAACATATATGTTGTCAGTACTTATGGAATTTACTGAGTATATGAAGGTGAATGCAATAAGTAAAACTATCATGAGTCATAAACTGGAACCTACATGCTAAGTGTAAATAGGATCACCTTGATCATGCATTCCAAAAATTCTGGATACTTCATAATGGTCCCATTAACATTTCTTTATCATTATTCAACCTAGAAATCTCAATAAAATATAAAGGAGCTACCAAAATAAAATCGTTGAAATCTTGGGGTCTAATATTATCTTCCCCTTGGGATCATTCATCCTCGAATGAGTTGGAATGGGGAAAAACCTATCTCATGAGTTCGTTAGGATTATATAAGAAGTTTTTATTTAAAATTGAAATCATTCACCTCAAATATAAACTTACAACTGAAATAACTCACTAGACATAAACTTCATAGGGTATGAGTAAGGATATCAGTGAGTAGAGTAGAGTAGAAGGAATTTTTTCAACCTCAAAATGACTCTATGGTAGAAGTAAATAGGTGAGTCTATCGGATCATTATGTATGCCTCTGCTTCCCATATTTTTCCCTCAACTGATTGATTATTTCATAGTAGTTTTACTGAAGCCACCTCCTTATTTCTTAACCTTCAAACTTGTCGATCAAGGATTTCAATTGGCATCTCCTCGTAGGACAAACTATCTTTCACTCTGATATTATCTACGGGCACTACCAAAGATTGGTCTCCAATGAAATTCTCCAACACAAACACATGGAAGATTGGATGGACAACGACTAATTCTAACGAAAGATCTAACTCATGGGCAACATCTCCAACATGCTTTACTATTGCATAAGGACCAATATATCAGGGACTGAGCTTTAATTTTGTTACAAATCTCATCACCCCCTTCATGGGTGACACTTTTAAAAATACACAATCACTCACCTCAAACTTTAGTTCTCCCCTTCTCACACCCGTAAATGATTTTTGATGACTTTGAGCTATTTATAACCTCTCAGGAAACAACTGAACCTTCTCTATATCTTTGATAATAAAATCTAGCCCAACCATAGATGCTTCACCAATCTCAAAGCAACCTATAGGTTATCTATAACTACGCCCATACAAGGCCTCTAATAGAGCCATCTGAATACTAGCATTGTTGTTATAGACAAACTCAATGAATTATAGATGATCATTCCATTTCCTTTGAAATTAATCACACATACTCTCAATATGTCTTCTAAAATTTGAATAGTATGCTCAGCCTGACCATTTTTCTGCTGATCGAAAATAGTACTAAGCTTCACCTTTGTACGAAGTCTTTCTGAAATAACTGCCAAAACTGCTAAGTGAATTGAGTACCTCGGTTTATAGTAATGGTCAAGGGAATCCCATGGATCCTTACTAACTCGTGAACATATAACTTAGCATAATAACCTACTGTATTTGAGGTATTAACTGGTAATAAATAGGCCGACTTGGCCATTTGATCCACAATGACACAAATCGAATCATGCTTATGTCTGGTGTGAGGAAGTCCCCTAATCAAACCTATATAAATGACCTCCCACTTCGAAGTTGGTATTCTAATATCCTAAGTGTACCTCTTGGTTTTTGATTCTCAACTTTTACTTGCTGACAATTGGGATACTTTTCCGTAAATTCTACTATGCCCCTCTCCATTCCATTCCACTAATAAACTTTCCACAGGTCGCGGTACATATTAGTAGTCCCAGGGAGAATCGAGTACTTAGAACTATGAGCTTCCGTTAATATCCTCCCTCTCAACATATCAACACTAGGAACACATAAATGATATTTTGATAACAGAGGACTTTATATCCCCCTTAGGAGAAGACCTCAACCTTTTGTTGATAAACTGCATCCGTTAACTTGAAAAGTATAGGATAATTATGTTGTTTCTCTTTTACTTCTACCACTAAGGACAACTCCAAACCATTCTAAAACACTACACCACCATTATCCATGTCAAGAAAACATACTCCCAATCAGGATAATCGATGTACCTTTGACTGGACAACTCCTTCTTCTACTTTTTCATATGGGCCACACTACCCATAGACAACCTATTCAATACATCAACTACCACATTCTCCTTACTCAGATGGTAAAGCATATTTATGTCATAATCTTTTAGCAAATTCAACCACCTTCTCTGACAAAGATTTCACTCCTTTTGTATAAATACATACTGAAGACTCTTATGATCGGTGAAAATGTCAACATGCACATCGTATTAATAGTGGCTCCAAATTTTCATGGCAAATACAACAGCTACTAACTTTAAATCGTGAGTAGGATAATTCTTCTAATGGTCTTTAAACTTTTTAGAGGCGTAAGATATCACTTTTTTATTTAGAATCAAAACATAACCTAACCCAACTCTAGAGGCATCACAATATACCATAAATTTATCTAACCCATTTGGCAATGCTATCACTAGGATGAAGTCAATCTATCCTTCAACTCTTGAAAGTTCTTCTTGCATTTATCTGACCATCAACACTTTACTTTCTTTTATGTAATCTTGGTCAATGGTCCAACTATTAAGGAAACCCCCCAACTAATAATCTAGTAACCGATTAAACCCAAAAATCTCGTAACACTATATCTATTTTCTAAGGGTCTATATGAATATCTGCACCTGAAATCACATGCCCCAAAAAGGTAATTGACTTCAACCAAATTTTATACTTATTGAACTTTTCATACAACTTGGGATCTCTGAGTGTCTTCATCACTATTCTGAAATGGTCTGCATGGTCCTACTCACTCAGAGAATAAATGAGTATGCCATCTGTGAATACAATGAAAAACATGTCCAAATACTGCTTGAAGACCCTGTTCATGAAATCCATAAAGGTTGCACGAGCATTTGTTAATTCAAATGTCATAACCATAAACTCAAAGTAACCATACCATATTTGGAATGCAGTCTTCGGAATGTCACATTCCCTAACCTTCAACTGATGATATCCTGACCTAAGATCTATTTTCAAAAACCAATGAGGTTGATCAAATAAGTCATCAATTCTGGGGATGGGGTACTTTTTATTTATGGTAACCTAGTTTAACTATTTTTAATTCATACACATTCTAAGAGTACCATCATTTTTGCACACGAATAGAACTGGAGCACTCCACAGAGAAACACTAGGTATGATGAACCCCTTATCTAAGAGATCCTTAAATTGCTCCTTTAATTATTTAAGCTCTACCATAGCCATCTAATAGGGAGCAATAGAGATGGGATGAGTATCTATAAAAAGACCAATCCCGAATTTGATTTCTCTATTAGGAGGTACCCCGAGCAGATCATCTGGAAAAACCTTGAGAAATTTATTGACTATGTAAATTGATTGGATGGTTGCGGTCTCAGACTTAGTATCTTTGACCCAAACTAGGTGATAGATACACCCCTTTGAAATTAACTTTTTAGCTTTGAGATAAGAAATGCAATGACCCTTAGGAGATACTAAACTACTCTTCCACTCGAGGTCTGACTCATTGGGAAACTAAAACTTCATCACTCGGGTGCAACAATTAACTAATGTGTAGCATAAATGGAGCCAATATATTCCAAGAATGACAATAAAATCTATCATCTCTAGATCTATTAAGTCTGCTAAAGTAACCCAATGGAGGACTGTAATAGGGTAATTTAATACACTCATCTAGCAATAACTGACTTACCAATGGGAGTGAAAATTAAGAAAGGTTCAAAAAGACTCTCTGGACTTACGCTAAAGTTCATAGTAATAAGTGGGGTTACAAAAGAAAGTTTTGACCCTAGATCTAACAACACATAACCATTAAAGTGAAAGACAAAAAACATACTAATGACTATATCTTAGAAGCTCTCCTTCTCCTAATAAGAGGGTATAGCATAAAATTGATTTTGTTGTTGATCGCCACCAGTACAAGATGTTTCACTTTACTATGAGGCTGAGAGGCCTGATTGATCTGCTAAGGAAGTGGGTTGGGTCTGATGGTGAGCATCTCTACTTTCTTGCTTAGCAAAAAAGTATTTATTGATCTTGTGGCCTGTCTTACCATAATAATAACTACCATCTCTACCCATTAGGCACTCACCCGAATGACTCCTACCGTATTTTTTGTAGGGAGGAAAAGAAAGTCCCCCAAAAATACTACCTTGAGATCTCAAAGTCGATGCCTTACTCTACTGCTCCTTCTTAGTTCTAGGTGCGGGAGCACTGGCTGAGTATGGTGTAGGTACTTAGTATAGAATACGTCCCCCCAAAATGCTACCTTTTTATCGGTATAGAACCTTAACTTAGAGTGATCACTAAACTTAGCCCTTTGAGGCAAGGAGATACTCTCTGGCGAGGCCTTTTGAACCTATGGTGGCATGTAGTTTTTGACAAAAAGAATGTTCTAAACCCATGTTCCCCTCTCAGAAATAAATAATACTCCAAAAATATATACTCGTATGCTCATACTTATGAAACTCACCTTAAAATAGCATGAGAGTTTATAAAATTGCAAACCAACTATGTTTCTCTTGCTTAAATCATGCTCATAAGGAAACTTGAGAATCTCATGCTTTATCCGGGATCATAAGATTAAAACTAAAACTGTATACATTTTTTAATAGTTTATAACTTGAACTAGTAAACTTGGACTTCTTGTAAACCAAATACATTATGCTCAAATTGTAATCATTTACCATCTCAAAGAAATTTCATGTCAAAATACCACACTCAATACATAGATCACTTTCATGGATAAAAACATAAGCAAACATGGAATCTTATGACAAATAAATTCCAATTCATGAGGAAACATCCTAATCTTAAAGCGTAAGAAAAGTGGGTATGAACCCTAGTAAATCAATCTTTAGATTCAAATAAAAATCAAAATTTTGAGAACAAGGACAAAAGAATACCCTTGTTCAAATCCCACATACTTGTACTTGATGAATTTTTTTAGAGGAACTTGAATTAAAAACTTGAAAGCTTGAATATTGGTGGAAAATTCCCTTTTTAGTATTCTTGAGAGTTTTGGAGGAGGTGAATTGTGTGTAATGACTTATGAGGGTATGGAAAAAAGTTTAATACTATTATAGGATTAATTTAGAGGTAAAAGACCAAAAATCCCTCAAAAAATAGAAGAAGAGACTAAAAAATGGCATTTCTATGCCCTTGGGCATGGTACACCCTTATCGCACCACACCAATGGTGTGGAACACCTTTATCATGGAAGCCAGTTGGTGTGACATGCCATTATCATTCTAGGCCACTGGTTTATGCAATAGGGTGTGCCACGCCCTTGTGGCACACCCTTAACACAGACCGTTACTATTTTAGGGTTCTAAAATACCTTCCAAAACACTTTCTAATGGTCCCATTAACATTCCTTGTTATTGTTCTATCCATAAATTGCAATAAAACATAAAGGAGCTACCAAAATAAAATTGTTGAAATCTAGGGATCTAATAGTATCTTCCCCTTGGGACAATTCATCCTCGTATGAAGGTTGGGATTGGGAAAGCCCTATCTCATGGGTTTGTTAGGCTGAGATATGATTCATTACTTTAAAACTAAAGTCATTCACCACTTACATGAACTTACAACTGAAATGATTCACTAGACATGAACTTCATAGGGTATGCGTAACGATATCGGTGAGTAGAGTAGATTAGAAGGGATTTCTAACCTCAAACTGAATCTATGCTAGAATTAAATAGGTGAAGATATCGTCTTATTATGTCAGCCTCTATTTCCCATGTTGCTTCCTCAATCGATTAATTCCTTCATAGAACTTTTACTGAAGCCATTTCCTTATTCCTTAACCTTCGAACTTGTTAATCAAGGATTTCAACTGGCATCTCCTGGTAGGACAAACTATTTTTCACTATAATATTCTCTATGGGAACTACCAACGATGGGTATCTAATGTACTTCTTCAACATCGACACGTGAAGACTGGATGGACGATAATTAATTCTAACGAAATATTTAACTCATAGGCAACATCTCTAACACACTTTACTATTTCACAAAAACTAATATATCGGGGACTAATCTTTTCTTTTCTTCAAAATCTCATTTTCTCCTTCATGAGTTACACCTTCAAAAACACCCAATCACCTACCTCAAACTTTAGTTCTCTTCTATTCACATATACATATGATTTGTAACTACTTTGAGAAATTTTAAGCTCTCACGAATCAACTGAAATTTCTCCATATCTCTGAGAACAAAATTTGGTCCAACTAGGGTTGCTTCACCAACCACTAACCAACCTATAGGCGATCCATACCTATGCCCACACAAAGCCTCGAATGGAGCTATCTGAATTGTAACATACTATTGTTATAGGAAAACTCAATTAAGGAAAGATGATTATCCCAAATTCTTTTAAAGTCAATCACACATGTTCTCAACTGTAATACCCCACAAGATCTTATACAAGTTTCCAGCTATTCGTTATATGTTTAGAAGTTCCAAATTCATTATTTCACACTAAGTATAAGTAACATGGCCATTTTTATACCCCATATTTTTGGCCTTTCTATGTTTGAAATGTTGATTTATGAATTGAAAATGTTTACGGATGTTAAAAGGGTCATCCAAGAGAGTTTTGGAATTTTTGGAAGAGGTTAGGGGTGTTTTTGGACCACTGAGATAGTGTGCCTCCATAATTTCAATGTGCCATGGAGACTGCCCTTCCGCAATATGTAGTGTTTCACGGAGGCTTGTCTCCACAATACACAGCGTGCCACGGAGGCTAGCCTCCACGATAGCACAGAGGCTGTGTAAATTTTTCAACTTTATTAAAGGGGTGAGGGGCATTTTGGTTTTTTACCTCTTTTGTTAACACTCAATTCACGACTTAGAGCCCCAAATATACGTAATTTATCCCTTCCTTAGTCAGTTAACATCATTTATCCCTCTCCCACTCTCAAGAATAAAATAATAGTTCCTTTCCGAAAATTCAACCATCCAAGGTCTCAATTCCAAGTTTTCTTCAAGAATTCAAGAAACTCAGGTATGTGGGATGTTGACACCTAATTTTTGCCCTCCCTAACCAAGTTTAATTTTGAGATTTTTTGGTTTCAATAAAATCAAAATATTTATTTCGTCTGAATAGAACTTTGTCAAAAGAATATTCACCTGGGAAAGTTTGTCATTTTGAGTGACGATTATACATTATTGTATTCCATTAAACGAAATTATGCAGTTTTGTCACTTAAGTAACTATTTTACAGAATGTCAAATTTTCATCAAGGATTATTTTAAAAATAAGTTCAAACAGTTGAAGTCTTGATTTAAATATGATTTGTTCTAAAAAAATTATATATTTGGAGAAATATTTATTCAATTTTATCGAATCAAGAAGCTTGAGATTGAAAGAAGTATTGATTCATGTCAAATTTCGATCTAATTTGACCATCCTGTGAAATTTGATCATAAGTGAAGTTAAGGTGGCCACAATTTCGATGTACTTTGCTAATTAACTTTTAATTTGGTCGAAATTCAAATAGGGTAGGCTCAATTAAAATCGAAATTATCTTTTTGAATAATCCAAAATTTAATTATGGGTTATTTTTTAAATGATACCCAAAAAATTACCCAATTAGAAACCAAATAATCCAATTCAAGCTTAATCATCAGCCCACTCCATACCCAAGCCCAGTCCAAAAACCATCCAACCTTAGCTCCATTTAACACCCAACTTAATCAGCACTACCCCCAGGCCCAATTCCCTAATGTTAGCAGCCTAAATTAATAACTGACCATCCCAAGACCAATCCATACCGGATGAACCGACCCACCTAAGATTCCTCTTCTCCTCTAAAATAGCAACACTATCGATAATCACCAGGAACCTACGAACAACTTTAGCTCCAACCCGATTCCAATCAGCTTCAACCCCAAAAAATACCCTATTTCTCCTCTCCCTTATTACGATCGTACTCCCCACATGAGTAGCATGTGGTTTCGTACCACAGGGGTTCCGATAATCCTCTAGAAGATGTGTAGGTATCCCTTCAATGGATAAATTCAGCAAATTTCAGAGTACTCGTACGTTTTTGTACATTATTTGGTTGATTTCCATTGGTTTTGGGAAAGAATCTGTTTTCCCCAAACCCTAGTGGTACATCGATTCCAGAAGAGGTATGAATTGAGGGCAAAATAGAGTTGGATGGAGGGTTTCGAATTTGAAAGGGGCTATTTTCAAAAATCCCTGGAATACCCTCAACCCCTTCTATAAAAAGACTCATAGAGAGCCGAGGAAAAGGGGTTTTTAGAATGTCTAGGGGGGTTTAGGGTTCTTTCATAGAAGTTTTGGGGGGCTCTTCTCTTTTCTCTCCAAGCTAGTTTTGAAATCTCTAAGAGAAAAAGCAAAGGGATGCTCTGTTAGTAGTCGACATTGCGGGATTCCAGTAGCTACGATTTTGTTGATAGCTCATCATCCCGTTTGCTGCCCTGAAAGAGGCAGACATATCTCTCCCTTCTAGTTTTATTGTCACTTTCTCGTTCATCTCATTTCTCCATATTATTCGTTCTTTGGTTATTAATACTTTAACAGTAATGCGTTGGGAATTTATTGCTGTAGAAATGTTTAAAGATCATAGGTTGCTCTTTTTGAGAAAAATAATGTTGTTTGTATTGCTACATTAGCATTAATTTCTTCCTTGATTGTCTGATATGTGCCATTATCTTCTTTGTCTCGATTTTGTGATTGGTCATCTATTCTTGTCGTTACTGATTAATTATCATCCTAATGAATCATTTTGTGGATTGTCCGTTGTTTTAAGTAGTTGAAGATCATATTGTGATTATCGCTTAATAATTCTCATCCCCTTGTTGCCCTGTTCGTAGTTGTAGTTTTATAATCTTGAGTACTGGGTGTAGCTCATTGGAAGGCTATGAAAGCCCCAGGTTTCATATAAAATGTGAGCTTTCGAACTTCGTTGTCGTTTCCACATTTAGGACATTAATTTTTAGAACTTCTAATTTTGTTATGATTCATCTGGGTGCATTTGCTTTTTTATTCATAAAATGTTTCTTTTTATTTCTTTTGATGAAAATTTCCTTGAATTCGACTTCGTGTATGCTGTATTGCTAGAATGATGAGCTTTTAGCCTAAAGATTGTTGCTAATATCCTGTTCTAAAAAGGGGTTAAAGTTCACGCCTTTTCGTCGATTTCGCATTAGAATTGAATTTTGTGGTTTCAAGTTTGTGTTGCATTTTTCTTTTCTGTTTCTCTGCTGTCATAAGGCCTAAACGGGGGTAAATGGCTTGAGGAAAGTGTCTGCCTATTAAGTTGATGAAGGACACACTAATACCTATTTTTAAAAAAATGGGCCATTAGGTCCTCGAAATAGTCAGGTTCCTTTATGATAAAATGAATCATGGTGCGACTTAGTGAGTACTGTGTCATGATAATATTATTTATTAACTACTAAACTTGTTTAGCATTTCGTGAAGATTCTATTTTCTTTTAGTTGCCTAACACCTTCCTAAAACGTTAATAGGAACCACTTACTCGGAATCTTCAAAACTTAAAATAATTTTTCTGTTTTGAATCGTTTGAAGTAACTCTCTAAAGGTTTCTTAATTCCTTTTCAAAATTAAGTGGCGACTCTTCTCAAAAAGTCAAAATTTCTCCGCAAAACATGGGATATCCATCAATGGGTTCCTTCCACCCATTGAGTCTTAAAATCCCGTATTTTTCAAATATAAACCATTTTCCCTCTTCTTATGAAATTTCAATGTTAAGTATGAAATTACTTAATTTTCTCTATATAGTTTTGAATACAAGTCATGATAAATGTGTTTCCCATGTGAATTGTGTTCTTACATTCTTTATAATCCCAGTCACCCATATCATGTTCAGTTGACACCATGTTAATTTACCAATCTATGAATTAAACAATGTGAGTATGTTGTCCTTATAAGTTTAACATATTCTCATACATATAATCATAGTGTTCATCAGTTAGTGATATATTCTATTTTTTGGGTCGCTAAATCATGAATTTCCTTACAATAGTTTAAATGATATTACTCTATTTAAAGTATTATTCAGTGTTGGAAGGTTATGAAAACCCGATACCTATTTGTTTATGTATGTTTCCATTTCAAGCAACAATGTCAGTCAAATCATGGTTTTACAATCAAATTCAGATTATCTTGTTCATGTTGTGCAATTATCAGTTGTGAGTCCTATTAACTTTAATTAGAACCAGTGTTATTTTAATTGGAAGTAGGATATAGCATCGAGACCTAGGGATGAGAGCTCACCTGCCAGTCGAGGGTGTGACCATTAGTAGCAGCCCCTGAGTTTTAGAACTACGTAGCCATCGTAGGTTTTGAAAGGTCTTCCCGGTAGCTAAGGGTTGACACTCTCTTAGGGGAACTGTCAGTAGAAGGTGACTCCATAGTCCTTCGGGACATCATCCTTGTGGACCCACACCATCCGCCATATGTTGGTACCCATGGCAAGGTACCAGCACCCTTCCAACCAGGGTTACAGCTTGGACCCCAATCAGCTCAGATTAGGGCATATCAGTTACATTATAGCTCCAACAGTCTCATTTCATTACTCAAATCATATCAGCTCAGGTTTGCAAGACCAAGTGTTCAGTTTATCAATTATTCAATTTTACATATTATTTTAGTACATGCTTTACTTGGTCTTGCATTTGTTTTACATTTTCCTGCATTCATGATCAATATCTCTATGCCCTTTAGTTAGTCCTTATCTCACGTACTAGTACATTCAAAGTACTTATCGCATACTCTCTTTTGTGCTATGTTGTTTTATAACATAGGTTCGGACGCTCAATTCCTCCATCGCTCTTAGTCAGTTCAGTACTACTCAGTAATAGTTGTGGTGAGTCCTTATCCATCGAGGACAAGTTATTTGCAGTTATTTTTAGAACTTCTTTTATTTTAGTCAGTCAGAGTTAGTTGGGATCTTGTCCTATCAACTCTTCCTATTTTATAGGCTTTCAAATAGTTTGATTTATTTTTAATTTTTATCAATAATTTAGACACGTTGGGTATTATTTCAGTAATACATCTAAATAGGGTTTTTATCAGTTTAGCCTCTGCATATGATGTCTTATTATTATTTTATTTGGTACTCATAGAAGATACCAGATTATTGGTTAGCTTGGGATCACTTGTGGCCTTAATCACCATGTTACGACTAGGGGGTAGTCTCGGGTTGTGACAAAACTTGGTATCAAAGCCTAAGGTTTTAAAGTTTCCTAGGGTGTCTGAAAGCCACGTTGAGTAGAGTTTATGCATTGGTATGAAGCACACCACACTTTTAGGCAAGAGGCTATGAGACGTTTTAGGGAAGTTTTCCTTCTTTCACTATTCATGTCATGCAAAAGCATGTGACCTGTATTGAATTACCTTTTCTAACTCATCCTTCATCCATTTACAGAATATGCCCCCTAGAAGAAACAACGCGGATCAGCCTGCACCACCACTTATACAGGAAGACCCTCTAAACGAACATGTTTCCCATGCCGAATGCAGGTCTGCTTTCAATATTTTGGCCTAGACTATGACTTTTCAGAATAACCAGTAGGTTGTTGCCCCAACTAATCCAATAGTGAGAATGGCTGCAGCCAGGATCTAAGACTTCACTTGGATGAATCCTCCATTATTTTCTGGTTCCAAGTATGAGGAGTATCTACAAGAGTTTTTGGATAGTGTTCAGAAAGTGACAGATATCATGGGTGTTACTGCTAGTGAGAGTGATGATTTAGCTGCTTACCAATTACAATGAGTGGCTCATACTTGGTTCAAGCTGTGAAAAAAGGATAAAGGTGTTGAGGTAGGACCTATAGAGTGGGACGAGTTTTCTATGGCCTTTTTGGATGGATTATTTCCACTCGAGTTGAGGGAGGCCAAAGTGCAGGGGTTTATAAATTTGAAGTTGGATAACATAAGTGTGAAGGAGTACTCACTTAAGTTTACCCAGTTGGTGAGGTATGCTCCGACTATGGCGGTGAATTCTAGGGCCAAGATGGTAAGTTTTTGGTACTACACTTGTACTTGGTACCTGGTCCCTACTACATGAACTCAGTATTCCTAGTTTTTGGTATATTTGAAAAGTGAGTACAGTAAACTAAGAGTAAATTAAGCACAAATTGGTTATCTCATAGCCACTGGGGCAAATTCGTCATCCTTGGCATCCAAGTTGAACTTCAGTTCCTCTATTTCTTTGCTGAGCTCTCTTTGAGAAATGGTACCTGATTTAACACATTCAGTTTTGACTAGTGTCTTCATGCTAAGCATTTGTAGCACAGTTCTATTTTCACAGATAATACCAAAAATGGTCGGATACTTTGTTCAACCAATATCTATAAGGTATGCCTTATTTTTCTTTTTTACCAAGAATAACTTTTTGAATGTGTTCTATCATCAAAGCAGGTAGATTAATGAATCAAAAGCTATTAAGGCATTTCATCACATACAAATCAGTGGTTGAGGCAATGTTTCTTTTTTTGTGATCTAGGCAGAATCACCTTGTTTATTAAGCTAAAGGCCAATTGATACTCATTCTTAAGTGATTTCATATTCACTACAACCATAAATTTCCCTTTGACTTTTGATGAATTTGCTAAGAATTCTATTAAAGGAAACTACTTTGAGATAGTTCTCACACCATATATAGGAACTTTCAAAATTCTTCTTAGTGTTTCTTTATTAAGCTTTATTTTCTTTCCTTGGACTTGTGCAGTCAGATTCAACCCATCTTCTGAGAATTCCAAAGTGAAATAGCATTCCCTAACTATCTTACCAAAAACAGTGGGAATAGGTCTTTCCATGAGATGCATCCAACCTTGATCTTTAACCAGCTTAACTAATTCCACCATACTAGGTTCTGTTACCACATTTAAATAAAAATCCTTCCATTTAACGCCTTTTGATTTTTCAAGAACCCATTTCTAACTTCCTTGGATATAACCTTACTTTTCTCCCCATTCTTTCTTTTAGTATAAGTGATAAAAGATTTTTTCCAGCTATTTTTCTTTTCTTGGGACCAGGTCCCTCAAGTGTCAATTACTTCTCAGTAAAAATTTTAGACCATTTTCTAGAGATTCTTAGTGTTTTACTGATATTGTTTTTCTTATGATCAACTATGCTCTTTTCTAAGGCTATTTGACAATAAGATGAGGTTTTGAACAACCTAGGTTTCATTCATCACAACACTATCAGAACAGTTTTGAGGATTCAGGGATGATTCTTCATCTACAGGTTTAGTGATGAAGGAATTAAACTTTTGAAAAGTAGAAGAAGAAGGATGTTTTTCAGGAAGGTTTGGGAAGAGATTTTTAACACTACTAAGCACAAAATCCTTTGAACGGCATGAAAATAGGAGAGCTTCAGCCATCAAGAAGGTCTTTTTCCTAGAGGGCTATTTGGGATTAGGATTTTCCCTTTTGATGAGAGAAGGAGTGGATGCAATAATAATAAAAGGAGTAATGAGCACCAGGAAGGGTTTTCTGTAGGAATAAGATATGATCAATTTCAGATTTTAGGTGACTCACCTTTCCTTTTAGAATAGGAAAAATTTTTCTAACACAAGGACTGGGAGGACATGGACTTTTCTTGATGGAATAGATAAAAATATGCACATAAAAGATACTAACTTGCGAGATGGGACCTGGCCCCTCTCTAATTTGAGTGAATCTTCAACTTTGTACTTGTCACATCTATCCACCTCTAAAGTTGTTCCCATGGGTGTATACCTGCAAAGGTATGGTACTGAGTTAGACCAACATGTACCTAATTTACCAAGGATACCTGCCTCTTGAACATAGCCAGTTTTTGAAGAGACACAGATTCACATAATAGGTTAAGTCAATGAAATCACTTTTTCTTTAACTTTTTATCCTCAACACACTCTCTTTTTGAAATTATTAAGAGATCAACCATTAGTTTAGAGATCTAGGTGCAGGTGTTTGCTTCACTCACACTGCCTCAAGCTCATTTTTAGATGAATTCCTTAGGGACCAGGTCCCTAAGAATTTTGACATGACCATTTCTTGTTGTTCTTCTACTTGAGCTGGGATCAGTGACTGGCATTTTAAATATAAAATGCATCAAAAGTCAAAGGGAAATTTATGGATGCATCATCAATATCATGAATGGTTTCTTTAATTTTGAGACTTTACTGCCACTAGGGATCAATAGCTTTTCTGCCTGATAAGGTCTTAACTTAAGAATTTCATCTTTATTTTGCCAGGGACCAGGTCCCTTGAAATCAACCATTTTAAAATGAGACAATTCCACTTGAAGTATCCTAAGAGAGAGAGAATAGTTAAATTTTCTATAATTAAACTTTGAGAACTTATCAATGAACTATTTCTGACTACAATCCCCTTTCTTATTCCTAGAACTATGATCACACGTTGAATTTGGGAACCCACTTGAGTTTGATTTTGTAGCAGGAGGACAATGGTGTGATCAAATCCATTTTGGCCCATCTAGGTAGAGAGTTCCCTTTTATAATTTTTTGCATCTTTAAACCCATAGAGTGTGCATTTCCTTGCTGAATATACCCGAAACCATTCACTCTAGCTCTAATCCATCTCTAACAATTTTTTTTTATCTGCCTATCTCTTCTATAATGAGTACATAGAGGCTTATTAACTTTTTTCTTATCATCATGAGCAAACTTCTATTGAGACCCCCAAACTTGGGTTCCTTATTGATAACCAAAACCCCTCCCATTAGTAGAACCTTAGCTAGTTAAGTTAAAAAGGATCTAAGAGGAAGTAGTCCATTATAAGTATTTTAAAGTTCTTTTCTCAAACGGACCAGGTCCCTCTCCAACTCCTTATTCTTCTAGAGTACAAACATAAGATGCTTTTGGAATCCTCCAATTTTCCATTAAAATCAACCTGAAACTTTGATGTTTCTTTCTTCCCTTTACTCTTAGAAGCAACTATGTAATGCCACGCAAAGTCCTCTTCTAGTCTGAGCCTTAGAGCGTATTCAGTAATGCATAAATTCGGTCCCAAAAGATTGAGAAGTGTCTTTCCAAATGTGAAATATTTTGAACCATGTAGAATTTTTGTAATATAAACTTATTTTCATGTAGATCATTGAATAAGATTTCCATCGATACCAAATTCGCTCAAATCGGACACTCAGGTGAAGAGTTAGAGCCATTTTAGTGAGACAGTGTGCCACCTGGTACCTTAGCGCATCGCAGAGCCAGCCAAAATTACAATTGTCAAAATCTAGTGAACCTCTATGATCCTACCGCATAGCGGTATTGTTCCAGTTCCCAACCAAGATGGCAATGCGATTTCCACCGCGTCGCGCCGTCGTGCAGTTTCCCAATTGTCCATTTTCCAGTGAACTGGCGTGATTATGGTGTGTCGCACCAACATGAAAAGTCAGGATTTTTTAGTTTAATTCCAAGGATAAAAAGGGGCTTTTCCCAATCCCTATATATATACCCCCTTTACACGGGATTTGGCTTCATTTTCTCTCTTTCCACTCCAAAAATTAGGGTTTTCCAAAACCAAATCCTCCATGCTTCTTCAAGCAAAAATCAAGAGAGATCAAGGGAGAAATCAAGAGAAACCAAGAAATCCTTCTACGAACCTTCAAGAAAAGAGTTTCCCCAGGGATGTAGATGTTGATTCTTGGGTCCCGTTCATCCAAGAAGTTCAAGTACCCTTTTCTAAAGCTTAAAGATTTTATGTTTATGAGTTGTTAATGATTCATGTGAGTTGAAATTGATGTTCTAGCTGATGTTGAGTTTTGATTCATGTTTATTTAAAAAATTTATGAGCTTTGACACTAGTATGTGGGATTCATGTGATGTTTGTGATAAACCCTCTTGAAGTTATTTTCTATGTGATGTGTTCATGTCATTTGGGTGTAGAAATGGTGGAATAAGTAAAGCATGTCCCCCATAAGTTTGATAAAGAGCTTAGTTGAGGCATAAGGGCCATTATAGTATCTTGAACAGGAAACCCCCAAATTGGGAGCTAGTCCATGCATGCCTAGTGTTTGATAAAATGCCTTAGTGAATGAATTATTTCATGATGGTAGGAAATCCCCAAATAAGGGTGAACCCGTGCATGTCCCATGTTTGTTGAAGGACTTTAATAAACAAGTGGAGATGTGATAGTAGTAAATTCCCCAATTATGTGCTCCTTGATATATGCTAAGCTTTTAATACATGCCAAGTAGTTAGCAAGTAAGTTGAGACATGATAGTATAAAGTTTTACCCAAATCTCGTGATGTCCAAATACATGTCAAGACTGATTTAGGTGTGAAGTACTTGAGGTAAGACCTTTTTGAAGAAAGTATAATCTAGTAGCATGTTTCCCAATGTTAGCATATGTTGATGTTTCCAAAATGCTTGACGTGATACCTTAATGATTGTAAAGGTGAAGGTATGTTATGTTTCCTAAATACTTGAAGAGATGCTTTAATTATAATAATGAATGAATGACTGTGATGATGAATGAATGATTGTGATGATGATGATGAATGAATGGTTGTGATGATGGAGGAATGATTATGCTTTATTTTATGTCATCGAGTCCTAGGGGTATTTATACCCGATAACTTAGCTGCTATCTAGAGCCCATGTCAGTTTCACGATAATTCCAGGCGATCCATGATTCTCAAAACTTAGTGAACTATTGAACTCTGTATCCTCAAACAATTGCAGAACTTAAGAAAGCTCAGTAATCTCAGTTATCTTTGTAATCTCTGTATCGCTAGTGATCTAGCTTCAGTCCTATAATCAGCTCAGATCTAATAGTATGCAAGTGTTCAATTCTTATCTTGAAAGTGACCGAATAATCTATTCAAGCTCTGTATCGTCAGTCAGATACCGTGATTCAATACCATTTCTGTCAGATACAGAACTAAGTGATCTCAGCGTAGCTCAGTCAGATCTTTTGATAAATATGATCAATATCAGATTCAGTTCAGGTGTGTTCAGTTAAGATATTAGTCAAAGTCTTTTAGTTGGGAGTAGAAACTAGCACCGAGTGAGGAAAGGGATGGTGGCTCTTCCCGTCAGAAAGAGAGAGGCCAGAGTCATTAGTAGCAATCCCTAACCTCTAGAACTGCGTAGCTAGTGCAGGATACAGGAGTCACCATTAGGAAAAGGTTGTCACCTCTAGAGAGAGAGTGTTTGACTATTATATTGCCTTAGGTCAACTGTCTGGTAAGGGTCATCTATTAGAGAGGATTGACCAGAGAGAGGTATTTACCCGTGGAACAGTATTGGCACCCTTCGAACTGAGGTTATAGGTTAGACCCCGGGATAGGTTGGGGCATGTCAGTTAAGTAACTAGTTCCCACAGTTATAGTTTCAGTTTCCATTTCAGTATCAATCTTCATAAATCAGGACTATCAGATACAGTTATCTATCTTTATGAGCAACTCAGATAGTTCCATTGATTCATGGACCATCCCGTCAGATAGGCTTGGTCTCATATACAGTTATTTGATATCATATTCAGAGATATGCCACCAGATAGGCTTGATTCACAGTCTCAGATTCTATTAAGTATCCTTGTTGTCAGATTCAGATATATTCATATTTCTTATCATTGATAATAGTTTTTGAAATCATCCGTTAGAGAGGTTGATCTCTAATCTTATCAGTCGAAAGCAGTAAGCTCAGAATTCAATCCTTCATGTAAGTACATCCAGATCCTCAGTTATTAGTATCAGATGAGTCAGTGATTCAGTATCTCAGTGTCAGTAGTGAGTTCAGTCTGCAGTAAAGTGGTATTCGAGTTTCAGTATCTAGAGTCGCGATGATTGTGATTATGGTCTGTGTATTCATGTATGTGTTCTCGTGCGATATTTTCATGATTATTCAGTTTAGATATTATGTATGCATGAGCCTTTGCATTTAGCCATACCTCATTTACATACTCAGTACATTCCTGTACTGACGCATTTGTGCTATGGTATTTTATTTGGCACCATAGGTTCAGAGGCACAGGACCCAGAGTTTCCTCAGCAGTTTAGTCCCAATCAGCATCAATAGTCGTAGCAGTGAGTCCTTTTCTTTCAAGGATGGGTTTTAGTATACTATTATTGCATTAGATTTTGTTTATTTTGGTTGACGGAGTTAGTTGGGGACATGTCCCATCAACTCCACAGTTTAGATAATTAGAGGCTTTTCAGACGGATGTATTAGTATTTAGTTTTCAGTTTGAGTATGTATAGATATGTTGAACCTTATGGCCAGTTTTCACATTTATTTTAGATATTATGCAGTATATAGATATCAGTAAAGAGTTAGCTTATGGTCCTTTGGGGTCATATGCACCGTGAGATGTCTCGAGATCGGATCTGGGGGTGTTACAAGCTAATTTCTCCAGTTGACTCACTAAGCTCAGATTTTCAAATTTGAGCTTAGCAAACTGTTGCTCAGTTTCAGATATCTGGAGAGTCAAAGCTATCAATTTAAGCTCCTGATTTTCTTTTTTTCCTTCTAGAGCATTATTTGTTTCTTTATCACAGGCACTATTAGCTTTCTCCAGTTGATTAACTAAGCTTAAATTTTCAGATTTTAGCTTTATAGCCTGTTCTTCAGTTTCAAAAATTTGGTGGTTAAAGCTATCAACTCAAGCTCTTGACTTTTTGCCTTTTCTCCAGATCAATTTTTTAATTAGTCATTTCACAGATGGAATTAATCAACACATTGGCAAGATTTATTATTTTTCAAGCAGAGTAATTCTCTAAGTTTTCTTTAATATCTGAAAGTGTTACCTCATTTTCTTCTTCTTCTTCTTCTTCTTCTTCAGTGTTTGTCATAAAAGAAAATAATGAATCAAAGATCACTTTCTCATCCTCCACTGCCAGCATGGAAACATCTTCCTACTTTCCATCTTCCTTAAATTTACTAAAGGACTCTTCTAATTTTTTCTAGAGCCTACCTTACTAGATAATCAGCTGCAACTTTTTTGCTTAATTTTACTAGGACCTGGTCCCTATTTTTTCCTTTGTCACCACTTGTCTTAAGATATTTTTCATGGTCTAATTTTTGCATTGGAAAATCCTTAATGAAATGCTCAGGACTTCCACATTTATGGAAAACCTTCATAGTGCCTCCCTTTTTGCTGCTACTTTCACTTCTTTGAAACTGACCAGTTTTTTTCATAGCTCTCACAATTTTTTTGCCAAATAGGCAACATTAGTGTATTCTTCATTAGAGTATGATTTTAGTGCCCTCAGTGCTAGAGATTCTTTCCTTTTTTCTTCCTTCTTCTCTTGTTCTTGTTGTTTCTTGAGTTCACAAGTCTTTAAATTTACAATAAGCTCATCCATATTGAGAGTTTCAAGTTCCTTGCCTCAGTAATAAAGTCTACTTTGCTTTCCCAGGATTTTGGCAAAACCCGAAGAATCTTCCTCATTTGCTTATATAGTGGAATCATTTCTCCTAAGCAGTGTATCTCATTTGTAATGAAAGTGAATCTTGTATGCATTTCTTGTATTGTTTCTCCTTCTTTCATATTGAAGGTTTCATTCTGTGTTGTCAGCATGTCAACTTTAGTATCCTTCATATCTGTAGTTCCCTCATGAGCAGTTTTTAAGCAATTCTAGTTTTCTTTAGCAATTTCACATATATAAATCCTGTAGTATTCATTTGGACCTATACCACATACTAACAGTATCTTTGCCATGTGGTTCTTCTTAATTCTTTTCTTGTCTTCATCATTGAACTCCCTCCTGCTTTTAATAACCATTATTGTAGCATCTCCTTCTTTGACTTCTTTTACAAGTACATAAGGACCATAAATATTTTTCATCTATCAGCTCATTATCCTCAGCCATAATAAAGTTAAACATCCTTCTTTTTCACCCCTAATTATACTGTCTATTGAATCTAGGTGGTCTAGTAGTAGATTGCCCTTCTTCCAGGTTTGGTGGAGTAGTCATTATAACCAAAACACTCTAGGTGTGAACCTTTTAGAGTGAACCCACTCTGATACCAATTATTAGAACCCTAAGGGGTTGTACCACACAGTGAAGGACTGGTCCTTCAAAGTCAATCACAAGCAATCGAATAATAAAGTGTAGGAAAACTAAAGGTTGTGCAGAAAAAGAACAACACATAATATTTAATGTGGAATCCTCTTGCTAAAGGGAGCAAAAACCACAGTTTCCCTTAAAAGTACCTCAAAAGTTCACTAGAATCAACCTCTTGATTATAAACTCAAACTTAAACCTAACTCTAGGTTCTTCTCACTTACAATAACTCTACTACAAACTCATCTTGACAACTTTGCCAAGGCACTCTCTAAACTAATTAACTTTAATCAGTATCAAACTCAGGCAACTCTACCTAAGCACTCTCTAAGCAAAGAGAAAAGATCATTACTCTCACATTATGATTAATACGGTTAAAAATAAAGAATCACTTAAGACACTCTCTAATTCATCACACATATATGGCAAAAGTGCTTGAGCAATATCAGATATGGAGTTTTTGTGTTTTTCTCTTTTCAGCACTCCTTTTGTATTTACAAAAATTATTTGATGAAGAAGCATTTTTTTCCTTTTATAGATAAGTGATGGTTAGGATTGATATGCCATTGGACCAAGTGTCCTAATTAGTACAAGCAGCACCTGCCAGTTTGTTAGATAAATAGATAAAGCTGTGTAGACTTGTGTCAACTATACTATTACCTCAAGCATCCAAGAACCTAGTCCCTTTTAGTCATCTGCTCATCATCAAAACTACATATAGCAACCTTTATAGGTTGATGGTTCATGCTCAGTAGATTGAGGAGGAAAAGCTCAAAGAGAAGGAAAAGGAGAACAAAAGGACCAGAACTGGTAGCTTCAACTTCTCATAGTAAAGGTTTGATGGTGGGGATCGTTCTCAGCGCTGCTAGAAATTTTTTGCTCTTCCCCCATCTTCAGTTAGTATGCCCATGCCTAAGTTCAGGCAGGACAATCAGGATAGAGTGCCAAGCTTTAAGTCCCAGGGTAGTGTGAATAGTGGTCGCACCAATCCACATTACATAAGATGTGGTAAGAATAATTAGAGGAAGTGCAAGGCAGGCAACAATGTATGTTTTAGATGTGGTAAGTTAGGCCACAAGATCATGGATTGCCTAGGGTTAGCCTAAAATGGAAAGGATTTTCATCAACAGAGTCAGTCTAACTTTTTTTCAGCTCCAGTAGGTCCCCTGACTCAGCAGGAGCCACCTCCAGTTCCACCAGTGGACAAAGTCAAAATTGACTTTATGCTCTCTAGACTCGACATGATCAGGAGAGTTCCACTGATATAGTTACGGGTATGTTACAAGTCTTTAACTTTTATGTTTATGTAATGTTAGACCTCGGAGCTTCACTTTCTTTTGTGACTCCTTTTATAGTTGTAGACTTTAATGTCAATCCTGATATATTAGCACAATGTTTCTCAATGTCTACCTCAATGGGTAGTTCTATTGCAGCCAGATAAGCATACAGAAATCGCCCGAACATAGTGTACCAAAAAGTTACTTCAGTTAATCTTGTGAAGTTGAAAAAGACTAATTTTGTTATTATTCTTGGCATGGATTGGGTCCACTCATGCTATGCCTCAATTGACTGTAGAAATAGAATAGTCCAGTTCCAGTTTCCTAATGAACCTATTGTAGAATGGAGGGGTAGTACTTCAGTGCCTATAGGTCGATTTGTATCCTATCTTAAAGAAGGATAGGAGTTCCCTAAAGATCTTGTCAGAGTTCCTCCTAGAAGGAAAATTGACTTCGGAATAGATCTCCTCCCAATTACTCAATTTATCTCAATTCCACCTTATAAAATGGCTCTAACTGATATTAAGAAATTAAAAGAATAGTTGAAAGACCTCTTAGATTAGGGTTTCATTAGGCCTAGTCTTTCTTCATGGGGTGCTTTAGTTCTCTTCATGTGCAAGAAAGATGGTTCTCTCGAAATATACATCGACTGCCGTCAGTTGAATAAAGTCACCATCAAGAATAAGTATCTTCTCCCCACAATTAATGACTTATTCAATAAAATTTAGGGTGTAAGATATTTATGTAAGATAGACCTCAGATCCTGTTATCATCAGCTTAGATTCAGTGAGTGTGACATCCCGAAGATAGCCTTCAGGACTCTGTGTGGTCACTTTAAATTTCTAGTTATGTATTTTGGGCTAATGAATGCTCCTGTAGCTTTTATGGACTTGATGAACAGGGTGTTTAAGCAGTACTTGGACATGTTCGTCATAGTCTTCATAGATTACATCTTTGTCTATTCCCCTAATGAGTGATCATGCAAACCATTTGAGGATTGTATTGCAAACCCTTAAGGATCACCAGTTATTTGCTAAGTTTAGTAAATGCAAATTCTATTTGAGATTAGTAACTTTCCTTGTTCACATCATTTCAAGTGATGGCATTCGATTTGATCCTCAAAAATCCAAAGCATTAAGAAACTGGCCTAGACGCATCTCTCCATCAGATATAAGGAGTTTCTTAGGTTTAACTGGTTACTATAGATGGTTTGTTGAAGGATTTTATTCTATTTCTTCTCCCATATCTTGATTAACCTAAAAGAAATTCAAATTGTAGTGGTTAGATTCTTGCGGAAAGAGTTTTCAGGAGTTTAAAACTTAACTCACTTTTGCTCCAGTATTGACTCTACCATTGGGTTCAAATGGGTTTGTAGCTTATTGTGATGCTTCTAGAGTTGGTCCTGGTTGTGTTTTAATGCAGTGAGGTAAGGTCATAGCCTATGCCTCTATACAATATAAACCCCATGAGAAGAATTACCCGACCCATGATCTTGAGTTCGCAACAATTGTCTTTGCTTTAGAGCTTTGGAGGCATTACCTTTTATAGGGTTCATGTTGATGTGCTTACGGATCATAGGAGTTTACAGTATGTGTTCACTCAGACAGATCTAAATCTTCATCAGAAAAGGTGGCTTGAATTATTGAAAGACTATGATATGAGTGTGTTGTATCAGCCGAGTAAGGCTAATGTAGTAGACAACACCCTTAGTAGATTGTCTATGGGAAGTGTTGCACTTGTTAGGAGGATAAGAAAGAGTTATTTCGTGAGGTTCATTAGCTTGCTATAATGGTTGTTAGGTTGGTTGATTTAGTCAAAGGTAGTATATGATTTTAGAATGGTTCAGCGTCTTCATTGGTGGCCGAAGTGAAAGAAAAATAAGACATGGATCCTATTTTGGTCGAGTTGAAGGAGGCAGTTCAAGATATGAAGGTTGAGGTTTTCTCCCAAGGGAGAGATGGTTTGCTTTGTTATCTGGGTAGGTTATGTGCTCCGAGTGTGGATGGTTTAATACGATGAATATTAATAGAGGTGCATGGTACGCGATATTCTATTCATCCAGGGGGCACCCAGATGTATGATGATTTGCGGGAAATCTATTAGTTGGGGGCTTGTCCCATCAACTCCTCATATTTTAGAGGATTTTAGATAGTTAGATTTATTTTCAGTTTTTATCAGCAGTTCAGACACATTAGGTATTGTTTCATTTTTACATCTTAATAGATTTCTTATTAGTTTAGCTTCTACATATTGTGTCTTATTATTATTTTATTTAGTGCCCACAACAGATACTAGATTATGGGTTAGCTTGGGGGCACTTATGGCCTTAAGCACCATGTTGCGACTGGGGATAGTCTCGATTCATGACATCAACATGTATTATAAAGTTTGAATAGTATGCTCGGACTAACCATTTGTCTGTGGATGGAAAACAGTACTAATCTTCATGTTTGTACCAAGGCCTTTCTAAAATGACTGCCAAAACTGAAATAATGGACAAGGTAATCCCATGCATCCTTACTAACTGATGAACATATAACTTAGCCTAATCATCTGTTGTATCTGAGGTATTAATGGGTATGAAATGGATTGACTTGGTCATTAAATCCACGATAACCCAGATCAAATCATGCTAACGTTTAGAAAGTGAGAAAGTCCCATAATGAAATCCATATTAATGACCTCTCACTTCTAAGTAGGGATGTTGATCTCCTGAAGTATACCTCCTGGTTTTTGATGCTCAACTTTTAGTTGCTAACAATTAGGAAAATTAGCCCCAAACTCCACTATGTCCCTCTTCATTCTATTTCACCAATAAACTTCCCACAGGTTGCGGTACATCTTGGTAGGTGAATAGAGTACTTAGAACTGTAAGCTTCTGCTAATATCCTCCCTCACAACCCATAAACCCTAGGAATGCATAATTGACCTTGATAACAGAGGATTCTATCTCCTCCTTGGAGAAGACCTCAACCTTTTATTGATGAACTACATCCATTAACTGGCTAAGTATAGGATTATTACATTGTTCTCTTTTACTTCTACCACTAAAGATGATCTGAACTATTCTGAACCACTACACCACCATTATTCATGTCAAGCAAACATACTCCCAATTGGGCTAATCTATACACCTCCTTGGCTAACCCCTTCTTCTACTTTTTGAAATGGACCACACTACCCATAGACAACCTACTCAAAGGATCAACTACTATATTCTCTTTACCTGGATAGTAGAGCACATTCATATCATAATCTTTTTATAACTCCAACCACCCTCTCTGATAAATATTTAACTCCTTTTGTGTAAATACATATTAGAGACTCTTATGATCAAAGAAAATATCAGTATGCCCTTTGTATAAATAGTGTCTCCAAATTTTCAAGGTAAACATAACAGTTGCTAACTCCAAATTGTGAGTCAGATAATTTATCTCATGGTCTTTATGTTGTTTGGAGGCATAAGCCATAACTTTTCCATTTTGCATTAAAACACAACCTAACCCAACTCTGGAGACATTATAATACACCACAAATCTGTCTAACCTATATGGCAAAGCAAGCACTGGTGCTGAAGTCAATCTATCCTTCAACTCTTAAAAGCTCTTCTCTCATTTATCTAACTATAGAAACTTTACTTTCTTTTATGTCAACTTGGTCAGTGGTGCATCTATTGAGGAAAAACCCTCTACAAATCTTTTATCGTATCTGGCTAAACTAATAAAGCTCCTAATATTGAATGAAGTAATGGCCTAGGCCAATATTTTACTGCATTTTTTTAAGGTCTACATAAATACCTGCACCAGAAATCACATGTACCAAAAAGGTAACTGACTCCAACCAAAATTTATACTTCTTAAAAGTTTCATACAACTAACCATCGTTGAGGGTCTGCAACACTATTCTCAAATGGTGTACATGATCCTTCTTACTCTGAGAATAGATGAGTATGTCATCTATGAAGACAATGACAAATATGTCCAAATACTGTTGGACGACCCTGTTCATTAAATCCATAAGGGCCACAGGAGAATTTGTTAGTCCAAATGACATAATCACAAACCCAAAATGACCAAACTATGTTCTAAAAACAGTCTTTAGAATGTCACATTCCCTAACTGTAATACCCCCAAAAATCCAAACTAATATTAGAGACATTTACCAAGATCATGCATAGTACATCATGGTTCTTTTATAGTTTTATGAGTAAGTTAGATATATATTAAGTCTTCAAATAACTCCCAGCTATTAGACGAATCAAAACATTCCTT
Source organism: Capsicum baccatum var. pendulum (assembly GCA_030864225.1). NCBI lineage: Eukaryota > Viridiplantae > Streptophyta > Magnoliopsida > Solanales > Solanaceae > Capsicum > Capsicum baccatum. The sequence goes on along the minus strand of CM061559.1, from coordinate 190,088,539 downwards.
ACCGATTGAATTCTTGAGAAGGATATTAGTATAGTCAACTTCAAACGAGCATATCTATCATTAAACTTGGAATTCTTGAGATCATGATCTATAGATAGATAGATAATTGATTAGATTTCCAATGATACCAATTTTGCCAACATCTGATATCAAAGCAAAGAGTTATTCCTATTTTACTCCAGCTTATCAGGCTAGAAATAGTATGATAACATTCGTGGTAGCTTACCATATTTGTGATGCCCTATCACGAAGGTTGTCAGCCTTTGGCAGAAACCAGCTCCTAAGTGATGATATTCGTGATAGCTTACCACATTTGTGACACCCTATCACGAAGGTCGTCAGCCTTAGGCAGAAACCAGCTCCTAAGTGACGACATTCGTGATAGCTTATCACATTTGTGACACCCTATCACGAAGGTCGTCAGCTATGATTTTTCAGCAACTAGGAATTTATTTCATAAGGGAATTTTGGTCATTTCCTTCACCTTCCATGACTTATAACCCTAAAGAGGCATAATTTTTCCCATTTTTTCTTTAGTTAAGCATTTCAAAAACCCTCTCTGATGCTCTCAACCATAAGATTAGGGTTTCCATCAAACTCATCTCTCAAAAGCAAGATTCAAACCTTTTTCCAAGATAATTGAGAATTAAGTTTCCCAAATCCAAGAACTCTCCAGTAAATCATCAAGGTTTCCTTTCTAAGGTATGCGTAGTGTTCATCTATGGGTCCCTTTCATCCATGGAGCTCAAAAATCATGTTTTAAATTATAAATTATGATTTTCTTATCGTTTTATAACTATATTCATGTTAATGATTGTTTTTTGGATTCAAGGTTGTGTCTTGATGTGTTTTTCATGAATCATGTGAATAGGTTAGTTGGAAACCCATGAATTTAGGTGGTTCAAGATTTCTAAATTTGTTAAGTACACCTATGATCAATATTATGCATGCAAGGTGTTTGATAAAATGCTTAGGATGCTAGAAATTCATATTTACATGCCATGATATCTAAATGACAAGTCTATGTTAGCTATATACTTCAATATAAATTCCATGCTATTGATGTGTTGCTATTGTTGTGGTATGGAGCATGTATGATAATGGAGATATACTATATGTACATGAAATATATTTATGCACTCCCTACCATGCTTAAGATGTTGAAGAACTACATGAAGTATAATATCCCCTACTTATGACAATGTGACTTATGGACTCCAATCTTACGATCAAGTCAATCATATTGTGTTAGTTTTCTTCCATCGAATCCTAGGGGTATTCATACCCGAAAATATAGTTATGTGCCTAGAGCCATGTCATGTTATCACGATACTCTCAGTCAAGCAATGATCTATAGAATTCAGTCAGTCATGTGACTCAGGAAAAACCAGTAACCCAAGTAATCTTAGTAGTTTAGTAATCTCAGTAGTCTTAGTACTCAGTAATATCTGTAACCTCAGTATTCAAAGTCAATCTCAGTAATTTTAGTACTCTCAATCAATCCTCAGAACTCATTATATTCCATCCGTCATTGGAATCCTGTAAACTCAGTTTTAGCTACGCTAAATAATACCACTAGTATCAGTTCATGTAATCAGTATCAGTTCAGCAAATTAGTTCAGTTATGTTATTTAATTCAGCCCAGTTATTTAGTTTAGTGTCTTTCAGATGGGAGTAGGATTCAGCACCGAGCGAACCTAGGGATGGGGGCTCACCCACTAGATTAGGACTGAGATCCCTAGAAGCAATCCCTAAGTTCCAGAACTATGTTGCCAGTGTAGGTACAAGATGTCACCCATTAGATAGGACTGACACACTCAGGGGTCACCCGTTAGCATATTTATATATATAGGACTGATCCCAGGAGTCACCCGCTAGATTAGGACTAACTCCACAGCAGATGTGTTTACTGGTGGTGCGGTACTGACAACCTTCTAGTCAGGGTAGAGATTGGACCCCAGTCAGCTTAGCTTGGGGTATGTCGGTTATATGAACACATTCCACGATTTCAGATACAAAAATAGGGCTTTCAGACATAGTCAACTCATCTTAGCAGTACAGATTCAGTACTATTAGATACAGTCAGTGCTTATCATTGTAAATAAACTTCAAGATCACCCATTAGGTAGGACTGATCTCAACTATGATTAATCAGTATCAGAATTATTAGATTTAAAGATCACCCACTAGATAGGAATGATCTCAGACTAAGTCAAATCATCCTTATTATCAGTATACTCATGATTACCCGCTAGATAGGACTGATCTCAAATTTAGTTACTCCAAGTAGAACAAAACTCAGATAGTTCCATCAGAACTTAGACTGTCAGATATAGTTGCTCAGTATCAGTTACATCGGTTAGGACGATCATCACAGTTATATCAGTTATATCAGTTTTTTAAACTCATGTATCAGTCATATCAGTTATCAGAATTTATGATATCAGTATTCAGCTTCAGGACTGTCAGACACAGTCAACCAGACCAGTTCTTCATAATTTAAACTGTCAGAAATAGTCATTCATCTATTCAGTATCTCAGTATTAGTACACTCATGTTGTCAGTATTTAGACTCAGTAGTCAGTATCTCTACGAGTTTAGTTACAGTTGTGTATGCATGTATGTATTCTCACGTTCATATAAGTCAGCATTATTTATGTATATAACCCTTTGCATTTAGCCTACCTCACTCGTATACTCAGTACATTCAAACGTACTGACGCATTTGTGCTATGGTGCTCTCTCTTATGTTACACCATAGGTTCAGAGGCACGATATCCAAATCAGCAGTAGCATTTCAATGTTCACAGTTTGCAGTGAGTCCTTCTCATTCAAGGATGATATGATTATTGCTATATTTACTATTTAGTTGCTAGATGGAGTTAGTTGGAGATATGTTCCTTCAACTCCTTATTCAGTTCAGTTAGAGGCTTTCATACTAGATGTCAGATTAGATATTCAGATCTCATTATTTTTAGTATTTATGACTTGTTTTGGTATTGTTATACCTTTTTCAGACATTTTGTTATCAGATATTTATTCAGTTCGAACCTTATGGCCTTTTATGTTCACGTTTCTGTATTTTATGATATATTATGCAGTATACAGGTACAGATATCAGTCATCGTTTAGCTTGTGGTCCTTCGGGGTCATGAGCATCATGTAGCATTCCGGTTCAGAAAATTGAGGTGTTACAAACTTGGTATCAGAGCCTAAGGTTCAATAGAGTCCTAGGAAGTCTGAAAGCTGCATCTAGTAGAGTCTTGTACATGTGTGTGTTATGCACCACACTTATGTGAAGAAGGCTATGAGATATTTTAGGAATAGTTTCCCATCTTTCAGTATTCATGTCGTGCTAGTGAGCATAATCTTAGTCTAATCCATTTATCCCTTTCTTCTACAGACATGCCTCCTAAAAGAAGAAACGGGAATCAGTCAGCCCCTCAGCCCGAAGACCCTTTAGGCGATCATGTTTCCCATACTGAGTTCAGGGCCACATTCACCACTCTTGCTCAGTTAGTCGCTATCCAGAATGAATGACCAACTATTATTATGGCCAACCCAGTGTCCAATTCAGCTGCAGCTAGAATTCGGGACTTTACCTGAATGAATCCTTCTTCCTTCACAGGGTCTAAGTCAGATGAGGACCCGCAAGAATTCCTAGATCAGGTTCAGAAGGTGACAGATGTTATGGGGGTTACTACTATTCAGAGTGATGATTTAACTGCATACCAATTATAGGATGTCGCTCATACTATGTACAAGCAGTGAAAGTCAGAAAGGTTAGAAGATGTAGGCCCTATAGAGTGGGAGGAGTTTGCCTCTGCTTTCCTTGATAGATTCTTTCTGCTAGAGCTTAGAAAAGCTAAGGTACTAGAGTTCATCAACCTCAGGCAGGGCAATATGATGGTAAAGGAGTATTCTCTTAAGTTTACTCAATTAGCCAGATATGCCCCTCATGTGGTTGCAGACTGTAGAGCTAAGATGAGTAAGTTTTTGTCAGGGGTGAATGATAGTGTGGTAAACGAGTCTACATATGCTATGTTAAATAGTGATATAACTTTAGCCAGACTTATGACACATGCTCAGCAGATAGAGGAGCAGAAGATTAGGACGAGAGAGCGACAGAGTAAGAGAGCAAGGACAGGTAGTTTCAGCTTTGCTCAGCCTGAGTCACAGGGTGGTAACCGTTCTCAGCATAGTTAGAAATTTTTAGTCCCAGCTCTATCCTTAGCTAGTGTACCAATACCTAAGTCCATAAATGACCGTTATGATGGAGCACCAGGCTCTGAGGCCCAGGGTAGTGAAAATAGAGGTCTTACTTATCCGCTTTGCGAAGAGTGTGGTAAGAATCATCTAGGTGCATGTATGGCAGGCGGTGATGTATCCTTTGGGTGTGGCAAGCTAGGCCACAGAATGCGAGAGTGTAGAGTTCTAGCACAAATGGGTAAGGAGTTGCATCAGCAAGGTACCAATAGTGGTCAGCGTCAGAATAGACTTTATGCACTCCACATCCGTCCTAATCCAGAAAGTTTCCCTGACTTAGATTCGGGTATGTTACCAGTCTTTCATGTTCATAGTATGCCTCGTTAGATATCTTTCTCTCATTTGAGCATATGTTTCAGTATGAGTTAGCTAGTAAAGCCAGCAAGTCAGTTTAGCAATCAAGCAGTCAGATTTTTTATAGTTTGTTTTCTCATCTTTGCATCTATTCATGCTATCCAAAATCTCAGAGAATATAACTATTTCAAGGTAGAACCTCCTAGTAGTTGCAAGTTCAGTTCATCTCATGCATAATGCATTAGTTTCAGACTCCCAAAGTTTAATTATAATCTAGTTCGTAGATGCCCTATGCATCACCCGGTATCTCCATAAGGTAAGCATTCTTAGAGGGACATAGTGTCCCAAGGGGGAGATACCCCACTTTCTCTTAACGCTCTCATGCCTTAGATCCTTCAATTTCTCCTTGCATAAAGAATTTAGTCTAGAATAGAGGGTACTCATAAGTTGACCTTCAAGTTAGACCTCAGCTTTAAGTCCAGTATTCAGAGGTTCAGTTCAGTTTATAATGTTCAGTCCTTATGTCACGTAGAAGAATCAGTCATGTTCTCATATTTTAGTTCAATATTAGTGCCTTTACCATTGTATGTTAAGTCGTATGTTCGTGAGTTAGTTCAGTCATGTATTCACGCATCAGATATGCGTGGTCATCTTATCAGTACTTTCAGTCATGCATTCACGTATTATGTCAGTCATATAATCATGCATCGGATATGCATGGATTCAACTTATCAGTTCAGAATCAGATATGCATTCTCAGTTTGAGAAACTTAGTTTATCGGAACACTCAGTCCTATATTCATAAATCAGCTACCCATGCATCAGATATGCATGTACGGTATGATATGCTCAGTTTTCAGTCATATCAGTCATGAAATCATGATCATTCATTCATGCTATATATGCATCATTTTATCTTTTCTCCCCTCTCGAGCAGTCATCATTCGAGGATGAATGTTTCAAAGGGGGGATATTGTAATACCCTGAAAAATCCAAACCAATATTAGAGCCATGTACCAAGCTCATGCATAGTAAATCATGATTATCTTATAGTTTTATGAGTAAGTTATATGTATATTAAGGCTTCAAATAACTCCCAGCTATCAGACGAATCAAAGAATTCCTTACCGATTGAATTCTTGAGAAGGATATTAGTATAGTCAACTTCGAACGAGCATATCTCTCATTATACTTAGAAGTTTTTATCTCATAACCTATCAACAGATATATAATTGAATTATCTTTCCAACGATACCGATTTCACCTAAATCTGATAATGGAACAAAGAGTTATTCCTATTTTACTCCAGCATCTCAGGCAGAAAACAGTGTGACGACATTCGTGGTAGCTTACCACATTTGTGATGCCCTATCACGAAGGTCGTCATCCTTAGGCAGAAACCAGCTCCTAAGTGACAACATTCGTGGTAGCTTAACACATTTGTAATGCCCTATCACAAAGGCCATCGGCCTTAGGCAGAAACCAGCTCCTAAGTTACGACATTCGTGGTAGCTTACCACATTTGTGACGCCCTATCACGAAGGTCGTCAGCCTTAGGCAGAAACCAGCTCCTAAGTGACGACATTCATGATATCTTACCACATTTGTGATGCCCTATCATGAAGGTAATCAGACATAGGCAGAAACCAGCTCCTAAGTGACGACATTCGTGGTAGATTACCACATTTGTGACGCCCTATCACGAAGGTCGTCAGCCTTAGGCAGAAACCAGCTCCTAAGTGACAACATTCATGACAGCTTACGACATTTGTGATGCCCTATCACGAAGGTCGTCAGCCTTAGGCAGATACCAGCTCCTAAGTGACGACATTCGTGATAGCTTATCACATTTGTGATGCCCTATCACGAAGGTCGTCAGCTATGATTTTTCAGCAACTAGGAATTTATTTCATAAGGGTATTTTGGTCATTTCCCTCACCTTCTACGACTTATAACCCTAAAGATGCATAATTTTTCCCTTTTTTTCTTCAGGTAAGCATCTCAAAAACCCTCTCTTACGCTCTCAACCACAAGATTAGGGTTTTCATTAAACTCATCTCTCAAAAGTAAGATTCAAGCCTTTCTCCAAGATAATTGAGAAGTAAGTTTCCCAAATCCAAGAACTCTCCATCAAATCATCAAGGTTTCCTTTCTAAGGTATGCGTAGTGTTCATCCATGGGTCCCTTTCATCCATGGAGCTTAAGAATCATGTTTTAATTATAAATTGTAATTTCCTTGTTGTTTTATGACTATATTCATGTTAATGATTGTTGTTTGGATTCAAGGTTATGTCTTGATGTGTTTTTCATGAATCATGTGAATAGGTTAGTTTGAAACCCATGAATTTGGGTGGTTCAAGATTTCTAAATTTGTTAAGTACACCTATGCTCAATATTATGCATGCAAGGTGTTTGATAAAATTCTTAGGATGCTAGAAATTCATATTTACATGGTTCCATGATATCTAAATGACAAGTCCATGTTAGCTATATACTTCAATATAAATTCCATACTATTGATGTGTTGCTATTGTTGTGGTATGAAGCATGTATGATAATGGAGATATACTATATGTTCATGAAATATATCTATACACTCCCTACCATGCTTAAGATGTTGAAGAACTGCATGAAGTATAATATCCCTTACTTATGACAATGTGAATTATGGACTCTAATCTTATGATCAAGTCAGTCATATCGTGTCAGTTTCCTTCCATCGAGTCCTAGGGATATTCATACCCGAAAATATAGATGTGTGCCTAGAGCAATGTCATGTTATCATGATACTTTCAGTCAAGCCATGATCTATAGAATTCAGTTAGTCATGTGACTCAGGAAATTCCAGTAACCCCAGTAATCTCAGTAGTTCAGTAATCTCAGTGATCTCAGTACTCACCTCAGTAGTAGTTTAGTAATCTCAGTGATCTAGTAGTTCAGTAATCTCAGTGATCTCAGTACTCACCTCAGTATTCAAAGTCAATCTCAGTAATTTTAGTACTCTCAATCAGTCCTCGGAACTCATTATATTTCGTCTGTCATCGGAATCCAGTAAACTCAGTTTTAGCTCCGCTAAATAATACCACTAGTATCAGTTCAGTTAATCAGTATTAGTTCAGCAAATCAGTTCAGTTAAGTTATTTAGTTCAGCCCAGTTATTCAGTTCAGTATCTTTCAGATGGGAGTAGGATTCAGCACCGAGCGAACCTAGGGATGGAGGCTCACCCGCTAGAATAGAATTGAGATCCCTAGAAGCAATCCCTAAGTTCCAGAACTACGTTGCCAGCGTAGGTATGAGATGTCACCCGTTATATAGGACTGACATACTCAGGGGTCACCCGTTAGCATATTTATATATATAGGACTGATCCCAGGAGTCACCCGCTAGATTAGGACTGACTCCATAGCTGATGTCTTTATTGGTGGCACGGTACTGACACCCTTCCAGTCAGGGCAGAGATTGGACCTCAGTCATCTTAGCTTAGGGAATGTCGGTTAGATAAAAATATCCCACAGTTTTAGATACAGAATCAGGGCTTTCAGATACAGTCAACTTAGCTTAGTAGTATAGATTCAGTACTATTAGATACAGTCAATGCTTATCATTGTAAATAGACTTCAAGATCACCCATTAGCTAGGACTGATATCAACTATGATTAATCAGTATCCAAATCATTAGATTTAAAGATCACCCGCTAGATAGGAATGATCTCCGACTAAGTTAAATCATCCTTATTATCAGTATACTCATGTTCCGCTGCTAGATAGGACTGATCTCAAATTTAGTTACTCCAAGTAGAATGGAACTTAGATAGTTCCATCAGAACTTAGACTGTCAGATACAGTCGCTTAGTATCAGTTAGGATGATCATCATAGTTATATCAGTTATATTAACTTTCTGAACTCATGTATCAGTCATATCAATTATCAGAATTCATGGTATCAGTATTCAGCTTTAGGACTGTCAGACACAGTCAACCAGACCAGTTCTTCATAATTCAAACTTTCAGAAATAGTTGTTCATCTATTCAGTATCTCAGTATTAGTACACTCATGTTGTCAGTATTCAGACTAAGTAGTCAGTATCTCCACGAGTTCAGTTACAGTTATGTATGCATGTATGTATTATCACATTTATATTAGTCATCATTGTTCATGCATATAACCCTTTGCATTTAGCCTACCTCACTCGTATACTCAATATATTTAGACATACTGACGCATTTGCGCTATGGTGCTTTTTCTTATGTTACACCATAGGTTCAGAGGCACGAGCTCCAGATCAGCAGTAGCATTCAAGTGTTTAGAGTTTGTAATGAGTCTTTCTCATTCGAGGATGATATGATTATTTCTACATTTACTATTTAGTTGCTAGATGGAGTTAGTTGGAGACATATTCCTTCAACTCCTTATTCAGTTCAGTTAGAGGCTTTCAGACTAGATGTCAGATTAGATATTCAGATCTCATTATTTTTAGTATTTATGACTTGTTTTGGTATTGTTATACCTTTTCTGACATTTTGTTATCAGAAGTTTATTTAGTTCGAACCTTATGGCCTTTCATGTTCATGTTTCCGCATTTTATGATATATTATGCAGTATATAGGTACAAATATCAGTCATGGGTTAGCTTGTGGTCCTTCGGGGTCATGACCACTGTGTAGCATTCTGATTCAGAAAATTGGGGTGTTACACTAACCTTCAACTGATGACATCCCGACCTGAGATCAATTTTTGAAAACAATGGGCACCATAAAGATGGTCAAATAAGTCATCAATTTTGGGATAGAGTACTTGTTCTTAATGGTAACCTTGTTTAACTATCTGAAATCTATACCCATTTTAAGAGTACTATTCTTATTGTGTAAGAATAGAATTGGAGCACCGCACGAAGAAATACTAGGTCGGATGAACCCCTTATCTAAGAGGTCCTTAAGTTGCTCCTTTAATTCCATAAGCTCTATTAGAGCCATCAAGTAGGGAGGAATATATATGGGTTGAATATCCAGATGGATATTAATCTTTAATTTGATTTTTCTATCTGAAGGCACCTTGGGCAGATTATCTAGAAAGGCCTCAAGAAACTCATTGACTACATGAACTGATTGGATGGTTAAGGTCTCAGACTTAGTATCTTTAACCCAAACTAGGTGATAGATACACCCCTTTTAAATTAACTTTCTAGCTTTGATATAGGAGATGCAATGACCCTTGGGAGATACTAAACTACTCTCCCACTCGAGGTCTTACTCATTAGGAAGCTGAAACTTTACCATTTGGGTTTAACAATCAAATGATGTGTAGCATGAATAGATCCAACCCATGCCACAAATAACATTAATATCTATCATCTCTAGCTTTATTACGTATGCTAAAGTAACCCTTTGGAGGACTGTAATAGGGAAATTTCTGTACACTTGTCTAGCAATAAATAACACACTAATGAGTGTGGAGACTGATAAAGATTCAGAAAGACTCTCAGGACTTACGCTAAAGTTCACAATAATAAGTGGGGTTACAAAAGAGAGGTTTGACCCCAGATCTAATACAACATAAACATCAAGGTAAATGACATGTAGTATACCAATTACTATATCTAGGGAGCTTGAAACTGTGATACTTCTAATGTGAGGGTATAGCATAAAACTAATACTATTACTGATCACCATCCGTATTAGATATTGCATGTTGTTTGGGAGTTGGGCAGCATGACTGAATTGCTAAGGCAGTAGAATAGGTCCGAGGGTGAGTATCTCTACTTTGTTGCTTAGCAAAAGGGCATTTCTTGATCCTGTATCCTATTTTACCACAACTATATCAACCATCTCTACCCATCAGGCACCCACATGGATGCCTCCTACCACACTTCTTGTAAGCAGGAAAAACACGTCCCTAAAAATGCTACTTTGAGATATCAAAATCAGTGTCTTAGTCCATTGCTCTTTTTTGTTCTGGGTGCGGGAGCACTAGTTGAGGATGGTGCAGGTGTTGATGAATGGCTCTGAAACTTAGAACAATTTCCTTCTCCTGACTTTTTTTAACTGTACTCAAACTGTCTGGTCCTAGCCCTTATATTTTCCAACTTGCCAAAAAAGCCGCCCGAAACACATCTCAACTTATAGTAGCTGTATTCTCACAACTATTTTACTTTCACACAATAACCTAGTCATAAGCAACATATTTTAATTGATAAGAATCCAATTCCACACTTCTTCTATAACATGCATAATATGAGTAATTTTCTTTACCTTATCAATGAAAAATTGTGGATCCTCATTCACCGTTGACCCAAAAAACTCAGGTGGATTCATCCTTATGAAATCTCAAACTTTGGCTGCAGCTAAGTTAACATTCTACTAAATTAGGATTGTTCCTAGTTGATTGACCTAAGCATTTGCACTCAAATCCTAAGCTAACACTTGGAAATTAGACTAAAACTCAGTATGGAAGATATTTTTATTCAAAGGGTCTGCAAGTTGTGGTGAGGCTAGCTGGTCCCCATTTTCGTAGGCATAAACTTTGTGAGGAGGCTTTCTCTATCATATGAATTCATGAATAAGAGCATACAAATAAAACTTCAAGGTATGATAAAGATCATGAAAGAATCTATGTAACATAGCTTGTCAGACTTTCTATGTAACATAGCTTGTCAGACTTTCTAGGACTCTTTTAAATTCTCAGGCCCTGATACCAAGTTTGTAACACCCCAAAGTTAGCCCCTGGATGCTACATAGTGCTGAGGGATACAAGTTGCCCCATAGCAAACCCATGGTACTCACGTAGCATTGAATAAGGACATTTTGTGAAAACATAAATTAAAACTTTAACTCATAAACTTTAATGCACTTGAATAACAAACTCTATAAAATAGGATAAGCCAAATAACAACTGAAAATCTGAACACCCACAAGAAAATAATTTGACATGTTCTGAAAAGCCTCTAACAAAACTAAAGAGCCACTGAGACATACCTCAGCTGACCTAAGAAAACATAAAGTCTGAACTTCTACAAATATAATAAGCCTCTAAAGTAACTATAACCGTCCCTCAGAGCATAAGGTATCACCAATGGATAGAATGTAGGAAGTGGTGATCGCGGCTAATCATACTGCCGAGGGCGAACATCATAACCTACATTATAAAATAATGTAGCAACACAAACATATATGTGGCCAGTACGTTTCACCTAATTTTTTTCCTGCATAACTAGGTTTAATTTTGAGTTTCTTTAATTTTTTAAGAAATTACAACATTTATTTTATCCAGATAAAAAGCTTTTCAAAGTATTTATTTGGGTAATTTTTCCATTTTAAGTAGCGATTATATGTTATCATATTCAATTATATGAAATTGTATAATTTTATTACTTAAATATTTAATTTACGAATCATAGAATTTTAATCAAGGTTTATCTTGAAAATAGATCCAAATGGTTAAAATCTTGATCCAAATATAGTTTGTTCTCAAAATTAATTTATTTAAAAAAAATTATTTTATTTTATCAAATAAAGAATTTAATTTAGCTAATCTATTAGATTTGGCAATAAATGAAATCAAATTGGCCACAATTGCGATGCAATTGACCAATGGATTTTTAATTTGGCCAAAACTTATATAAATTGGCCAAATCCCAAAAAAATAATATTTTCCATACCAATTCATTAGCAGCCCATCAGCAACCCATATAATAATTTCAGCCAACCTACCTCCCTTAATTGACCCAGCCCATTTCCTTTCCTCATCTACGTACAACAACAATTCCAAAAACGCACAAGAATCGATCAACAATATCAAAACACTAACAACTTCAATCAACCCAGCAACAAACACCGATAGTTCAATGCAAAAACCAACACCTCTGAATCCGGCAATTGCTCTGACCCAACCTTAAACTCGATTCCCAAACATCATCCATACAACAATGTTCAACGAACAACAACCCAACAGCTGTGATCCTGCTCAAATCCGTGACAAAATTGATATGTGTCTGGATCGAACTCAACCTCGATGACTCGATAATCAATGAAGCAACAACAATCACAAAATAAAAATCCAAAAACCATTATAAATTTTGAATACTTGTACAATTTTCATACAAACTATCTCTATCAAACCTTATACTCAAGTTAAAGATTCCAAAATACTCAAATTACCTCCATTCCCTTTTGTTCCACATCGGTGGAAACACAAAGGGTGACCCTCCATCCTTTCTATAAAAGGGTCATTGTGGAGAAAATTTGAAAATGGTCTCAGGAGAGTAAAAAACTATTTGAGCAAAAACTAGTGAATTTTTTTAGTAAAATTTTTAGAAGCCGTTAACTGATCAGAATTCTTAGAATTTTTGAAGGACCGCTTCCAGTGGTGGCATTCTGACGATAACTTGAGTCTCATTTTGTTGCTCCGAAATAGGTGGCTTTATCCCCTTTTGCTTTTTTTTGCATATTTGTTACTTTCTTCTCGCCGTTCTAGTAGTGTTCCGCTATTTCGATAGCATTGTATGTTGGGGTTGACCGTTGTAGAGGCCTTAAAGGCCATAGGTTTTTACTATAAAGTTGAAAGTTGTTATATCATTCTCTTAACATAGTGCCTATTTTCTAATTCACTGTTTAGCTTATTTTTACTACTTTTCTTTGAGAATTCATGGGTGCATATAGATTTTACTTAATTTTTAGCCGAGTGTCTCTTTGCTCTAGTTTTTCTTTTATCTCATTGATTTAACTTAGTGTTATGTCATTCTCAACTCATAATTTTCTTTGTGTAAAATTACTTATTGTGATTTGGTTTAATGTTTCAAAATAATATTCTCATCTTAGCTCTTAGTCTGTTGTTTAGTTTATGTGTAGTTGTGGTTTGATCCAGTAAATTTTTCAGCTATATATTTCTTGCTTTAATTTTTTCTTTAGTGCATTACTTTATCTTGAATAATCTTTCTTTTAATTTTTAGGTGACTTTTCTTGGTGTAATACTGCTTGCTATGATCTCAAACTCCTGTTCTGGTTTAGTGTCACTTGTTATAGTATTCTTCCACTATTTTCCTTGTAGTTTTATTAGTAAGAATGCCTCATGGGTTTCTTTGGTTTCTCAAATACCAAAAGAATAGTGAGGACATATCTAACATTAAACCAGAAAATTCCATGATTCCTCAAGGACCATTTCAACTATTAAAAACTTATTTTTAATTTGTTAGAAAAAGGATGAGGATGAAATAGTATGCCTTGCCACCTCCTTTTTTTTGCTTTATTGGATTTTCCTCTTTTTGGTATGAATTTGGATTCTTCTTTCTATTTGTCCTTTGAGTTTTTTCCCAGTATGTGTTCGTGTTAGAAGGGTAAATGAAATAGTGTCTTGTTGAACTATTATACATTTGAGTATGCGTAATACCCCATACTTTTTCTAGCTAAATTTATCTCTTAGAATATCAAGGATTAGCTTCAAAATAAATAACTCTTGGTACATATTCGGCTTTCCAATGATACCAAGTTCACCTCAATCCGATACTCGATTGAGAAGTTATGATATTTTTAGTGGAGATAATGTCTCAAAATAGGTAGCACCGCATCGTGGTGATATACAAAATGACATTTGTCAAATTCTAGTGGACCATCGTGATTGGCCAGCATCGCGGTGAAGTCCCATTTCCCAAGTGTGAGAACACTATTGTTGTTCTATGTAGACATGAATGGTATACTTCTTTATCCTTAGGAGTGTATTGACCTATATAATGCCTAGATAGGATATGACCTTGGTGTTGGGTTGACTTAGGAAGGATTCTTAAAGAGACTTTCTCTATGGACCTAGAAAGGATTGGTAAGCCCTTATGGTAAGGTATGGATGACCTAGCTTAATTTCGGGTAGAAGCTAGACTTGTGTTAGTAAGCTTGGCATTCCCAGGATTTAAAAGTGGGACTTGATCCACCTTAATCTTGGACTAAGTAAATGCTAGCGACCTAGATATGTGGTGATTGTCTAAACTATTTGTACATAGGAGTTTGTGATGGTTGAACTCGATTATCGGATTATCTTGTGATCGTGACTTGAATAATCTTGTTAAGTGACTATTGTGCATGCCTTGTAAATACTCATGCTCTTGTTGATGCTCATATTACGTGTGAAGCTTATTAGTAAGGTAAAATGGCAAGTGTTATCCCACATCCCTACTTCTTTATATATTGTGAGCTTTTGTGTATGCTTATTGGTTTAGCTATGCATGTGGATGTATTTTGCGTATCCGGAGAAATATATGATATTATGATGATACCCGGTTCAAGTTCGGAGGAATATGTGATATTATGATGATGCTCGGTGAATCCGTAAGAATATGTGATATTATGATGATGCCCAATGAATACGGAGGAATATGTGATATTATGATGATGCCCGATTCGAGTCCGGAGGAATGTGTGATATTATGATGATGCTCGATGAATCGAGAGGAATACATGATATTATGATGATGCCCAGTTCTAGTCCGAAGGAATGCGTGATATTATGATGAAGCTCGATGAATCCGAAAGAATATGTTAATATTGTGATGATGCCCGGTGAATTCGGAGAGGTAAGAATATTATGATGCCATGTGGGGCAAAATTACTTATATGTATTGGTATTTGTAAGGTTAGGTTGTGTGGGGCTAACCGCCGATGTGCTTGAATTATGAGGTCTCTCTTGGTAAATTATTATTCATTTCTTGTTCCAAATCACTATATAAGAGGTGTGATTAGGTAAATTAGCTATTAGAGGAAATTTATGCCTAATATTGAGTTAAGACTTAGCGTTATTTGTAAACTTGCATAAAAATTAAAGGGCTAACCTAATATATATACTTGACTTAAATAAGAGGTTATATTATGAAATCTTTCCTATTAAGATGGCTTATGTGATAACAAGCTACTTCTAAAATATATGATTATTATTTGGAACCTAGAAACCTAGTAAACTAGTTGGTGGACTTTACTTGATTAAAATATGAAAACTAGTCCTTAAGATTATGACATGTTTAGTGATGATAGATCTAGTATTGCGTGATGGTTAGTTAAATTATCTCCTAACATGTGAAGTTTATATCTGTTAGTTGATAAATCATGTCATGATGATGCTAGTTAAAAAGTGGCCTTATGATAGTTGAATAACCTATACTATGGGTGGCCTATAGTTTTTCCCCAACTTGATGATTAGTGATTTTAAGACTTGCAATCTTTTGACTTTTCAAAAAATAAGGTTAATTAGTAAGGACTTTGCGGTATTTATCAATGAATTATAGAATTAATGATTAAATGCCTATACTATGACAATGTTTCCTTCTTTATGTTGAATTATGGTATGGGTATTTGAAGTGGATTTTGGTAATGAGCCATAACGAGGTTGTGCTACCCGTAGATTTCGATAAATTGATGGAGTTGTTGTACTTTATTGTATTATTGGTTGTATTCTTTGGTGTACTCTCTGGTGGTATAGGACGTCGTGATGAGTTCTTGTTTGATATTCTTTTGTGTGCTCTTCGGTGGTATGGGATGTCGTGATGAGTTATTTGTTGTGCTTTCTTTCATGTACTTCCCAGCGGTATGGGACGTCGTGGTAAGTTCTTGTATTTATGTTCTAAAGATGGTTGATGATGATTATGGCAAGTAGATGCTTTGCGATTATGTATATGGTTTATGTTTTCAAAATGATACTCAGTTGTTATGGAGATTAAGGGGTATATTGAGATAGTATGTCATGTTATTGCTTTAGTAGTATAGATATTGTTACAGTGGTATCAAAGCAGATTCAGGTTCGATCCCATCCCTTGACTTTAAGATCATTGTCTTACTTTATATCATCTTTACATTATATTTGAGCTCAGTCGGTCGATGATGCCTACTGGGAACCTGTGTTTTGGTACTCATACTACACTTCTATACCTTTTTGGTATCTGCTTTGATACCACTGTAACAATATCTATACTACTAAGACAAATCTATGAGATTATTTAAGACATTTTAGATTCTGAGATTGTAAATTCCTCTTGCCAAGTTTAGAAGCTCTTGTATTAATACTATCAGGTCATGGGATTTGTGTTTGAATATCGGTTGTCTTTAGTTGTGAAATGTTGTTGTTTATAGTGTGTTCACATATAGGGTCCAAGTTGGAGTTCTTACCAAGGACCCATTGCAATAGCTTCGGGTTATGGTACTAGCTTACCTACCGGTGGGATATGGTATGTGCCATCATGACTCAGAAATCGGGTCGTGACAATCTTTCAATTGATAAGAAGCCAATTACATACTTTCCTCTTCTGTAACATGCTTAATCTAAGTAGTTTTCTTTATCTCATTAATGAAAACTGTGCATCCTCATTCACCTTCAACACAAAGAGCTCAGTTGAATTCATCCTCATGAAATCTCAAAATCTGGATAAAGATAAGTTACCATTTTATTGAATTTGGACTGCTGTTGGCTTATTACCTTGAGAACTTGAATTCACATCCTAAGATAACACTTGAAAAGCAGCCCAAAACTCAGCATGGGAGACATTTTTTTAAAGGGTCTACAGGTGGTGGTAGGATGGTTTGTCCCTATTTCTGCAGGCATACGCTCTGTGATGAGGCATTCTCTATCATATAAAATAATGAATTAGAGCAGATAAATATAAATTCAAAGCATGATAGAGATCATGAAAGAGAGGATGGTTCCTAATACATCTCGTAGCCTCTCGCTTATAAGTATGGAACGTTTCACACCCATGATCAAGACTCTATATAATACAGTTTGTCAGACTCTGTAGGACACTTTAATAACCTTAGGCTTTGATACATGTTTGTAATGCCGTAAAGTTATCCATAGATGCTACACGGTGCTCAGGGCTACAAGTATCCCCACAGCTAACCCATGGTACTCACTTAGCACTGAACATGGACATTTTGTGAAAACATAAGCTGAAACTTTAACTCATAAACTAAACTACACTTGAATATCAATCTCTATAAAATAGGATAAACCAATCCACAACTAAAAGTCTGAATACCCATAAGAAAATAATCTGACAGGTCAGACAAGCCTCTAACTAAACTAAAGAGCTACTGGGATAGACCCCAGTTGATCCAAAATAAAACAGAAAGTTTGAACTTCTACTAATTTAATAAGCTTCTAAAGTAACCATAATCTTAGCCTCGGAGCATGAGTAATCACAACAGATAAAATGTAAAAAGTGGTGATCGTGGATAATCATACTGTAGAGAACGAATACCAGAACCTACTTAATAAGATAATGTAGTCGCACAGACATATATTTGGTCAGTACTTATGGAATCTACTGTGTGTATGGGGGTGAATGCAATAAGTAAAACTGTCATGAATCATAAATTGTAACATGAATGCCAAGTGTAAATAGGCTCACCTTGATCATGAATAAAACTAAAAGCCAACTTATCTTAAAACATAATAGTAAATCAAAATTCAAAAAACATGAGTTAGCATGAACATTAATCATAAGGCAATAACTGAGTGAAGCTTGTAATCCTGATACACTTAGTTTCTTAAAGCTTCTTTACTTTTGTTGTGGGACATTCTTATAATTGGCATAAACCATGTGAGCTATTATGGATTCCAAGGTCTTACCCACGTTGATGGACTTGTTCTACCCTTGCCATTGGTATAGAAACTTAACTTATAGTGATCACTAAACTTATCCCCTTGGGGCAAGGAGACACTCTCTAGCAAGGCCCTTTATTCCTACAGTGGAACATAGTTTCTAGGTAATAGGATATGCTAAAACCACATTCCCCCTCGGTGCTAAATACTACACCCAATATATATACTCGTATGTTCATACTTATCAAACTCATCTTAAAATAGTTATGAGTTTATAAAACTGACAACCAACTATGTTTCTCCTGATAAAATCATGCTCGTAAAGAAACTTGTGAATTTCATGCTTTAAATGAGATCATAAGATCAAAACTAAGACTTTATTCATGTTGTAATACTTTGTAACTTGAACTAATAAACTTGAACTTCCTTCAAACTGAATATATTATGCTCAAATTGCAATCATTTACCATGTCATAGAAATTTCATGTCAAAATACCAAACTCAATGTATAAAATCACTTTCATGGATAAAAACATAAGTAAACATGAAATATTGTGCTAAATAAAGTCCACCTCATAAGGAAACATCATAATCTTAAAGCATAAGAAAAATGGATATGAACCCTAGTAAATCAATTCTTTAAATTCAAATAAAAATCAAACTTTTAGGCATAGAGATAGAAGAATATACTTGTTAAAACCCCACATACCTGAACTTCATGAATTTTCTTAAGGGGAACTTGAATTGAAAAATTAAAGGCTTGAATTTTGGAGGAGAATTCCCCTTTTGGTATTCATGAGCATTTTGAAAGAGGTGAATCGTGTGTAATGACTTGTGGGGTGGGTGGGAAAATAGGTTTGTTACTATTATGGGATTAATTTAGAGGTAAAAGACAAAAAAGCCCTTGAAAATAAAAGGAAAACCTAAATATTAGCATTTTTATACCCTTGGATGTGGCACACCCTTATTGTGGAAGCCAGCCAGTGTGGCACGCCCTTAACGTGGACCCTCACTATTTTAGGGTCCCAAAACATCCCAAAATGGGTTTAAAATTTTTGAATCACTTTCTAATGGTCCCGTTAAAATTACATATCGCTATTCAATGCAAAAATCATAATAGAACATGAACGATATACCAAAATAAAATCGTTGAAATCTTGAGGTCTAACAGGGAGATACTACTAACTGACATATAACAAGTGAGATGAGCATGGAATCCAATAGATGCCTCATTGAAAGGTTGCAATATACCTTGTTAGGGGTATAAATCCTTTACCGGTGTGATTACTAAACTGAGCCTATTTGGGCAAATATAATACTTAGGGTGGCGCATAGTTCTGGGATGTTGGGTGCATTGAACCCTAGCCCTACTAGGTGCTACATTCTACTCCCAACTAAACATAACTAATAGCTCAATGAGATGACATATCTTGATGTCACCTATCCATAATCATATATGCCATACCTAACTGCCATACTACTAGTGAACCGTGCTTTTATAAGAAAACTGATCCATCATGATTGATGGCATTCGAATACTATGCTAATCGAAAAGCATGCTTCTGAGAAAAATGTTCACGAGCATTGGTGGTATATCTGGATGTCATGCATGTCATGTAGATTACTACTATGAGCTGAAGCTTCTGACTATAATATTAGTTCATATATATAAATCATGGATTTCTGAATACTGAGACTTGTATATGAGAGGCCTGAGATGACTGGATCAAAATACATAAGAGAAATATGTGAGAGCTATACTTGTGAATGACTCTATTAGATAGACCTAAATCATATTTCTTGACTCAAGAAGATATTAATAGTATAATCATAAATATTAGCTAAAAATACTGTTAGAACACACTATATTGGAAATTGTCCTCAAATGTGAGAAACTTAAGGAATGAATATTTAATTATCAATGCATGAAGTCTTAAGTCATCGGGCGTTCATAACCCGCCATCTCTGAAGATTTCACCTACTCATGACAATTTTGACGATATGAATAAGGCATGCAACTTCATAAAAAGGATTCAAAAATTAAGAATTTGATATTCATAATTAGGGTTTACAATAATAACTGCATAACTTTGAGATTCAAGGGATACATGTATCCATGGACTATTTATGATGAGTAATTGAAATACAAAAAGAATCATGATAATAACAAAAACCCAAATTTGAATCACCATAAAACATGACTGTTATGCTTTAAGCAATGTACTAATAACCTTCTAGTTGGCGACATTCCTCAACCATACTCTTTATTAGGAACATATTGCACTTACTAGCTGAAGTTTTCTAACTCTCTTAAGGATGCACTATGAATAGTTGGTAAAGTCTGTCTTCTTGCATCATACTCTGTTCAAGCGTAACTCATCGATAGAAAGTACCACTATTAAAATGACTACTCTGGTCTTAACTAGGAAAATCAATATTTTATGCCCACTTGGAGCTATCACCCTTAAAAACATACTTCATCTTGTCGCCTTAAATAATCAAACTTAAGTTCTAATTGAAGAGTTACTAACCACCACATAGGTCATTATCTACAAGTATATCAACAAGTCATTCAAGACTATGATTCAACTACCATCATCATCAAAACATGAGAAGAGTCACTAAAGAACTAGAACATGAGTATTTGGAATAAGAGGAATATTGAGAAATCTTGACTTAAGAATTTTTATAACTTTGACATTCAAATGAGTCCTGAGGAGTAAAATATAATAGGAACAAACTTGTTCTAAGAGATCTGATCTGAGAGCATATGCGACGTAGTGTGATCTTACTAGTCATTAAGGAGGTATCATAAGTAACTGAAACTGAGCATACTATATAACATAAGTGTATGAGTTATGAGTTGTATGATATTAGACTAGAATTCATAGAGTCATGGAGTATGATTCATACTACTAATTGAGGTATTACTCTTTATTCTAGGAATCGAGAATAGACATATGCACAACATGAGTAGAGTATCATAATGACTGAAGTACGGGAAATATATTAAGATAGGAATGGGTCAGGTATCTACCTCTCTTATCTCCATTCTAAAACTTCACTAGCATCGTTGATAGAATCGTAAAACCTTACTTGGTTCTTTTTTGTATCATCTTCCACTTAGATTTAAGCTATTGTTCTAAGTATGTGGACCTATTCAATAAACTCTAAACTAAGTTTTAATTACTCCACTCTAGCAGTTGGGGTATAAATATACTCATAAATACTAAACTCCCCTAAAAGACTACATCTGAAAGTGTAAAACTCACTACTAGCAGTTCCTTCTAAGATACAATTTTTAACTTTCTCTGGCCTCAATTGTCATCATACTATAACTTAAACACTTACTAATATATAATCTTTTGATGTATCACCATATCCTAAGTACACATTTTTTTCTGCTAAAATTCAAAGCTCTTCTTTCTATAAGTCTAATCATCCACAGTCCATACTAGGGGTCTAACACTAAACATTAGATAACCATATAATTCCTCATACATTATACCCACTTACTAATACTGGAGAGAAGTTAGGGAATGCTAGTCTACTAAAAGTATTATGAACATCCTCAACCTTAATAAGCTTCTCTATCTTTCTAGTCACTACCTGGGTTCGATCCTTGCTAGGGCATTGTCATACTCTAAGTCTTCTTAACTGATAAAAGATCTCTCAAAATGATACCAGAAAGTCTACACAATACCTTGCTGGCTCAATAGATACATAACTCTATCTGCTAAATCCAAATAAACACTATCCCTACTCTACTGCTACTACACTTCTAGACTCATGCTTCTTACTCTAGGTCACTCATCCATAGAATTTGGAGAAGGGATCTGTCAGTATATCTAACTTTTTCTCACCATAAATTTTTTATGAACAAGAATGAACCCTTTCAAAATTAATGAACTTAATACCAATGGGCTCATCTGAAGCCATTGGGCATTCTTATAACTATCTGTGAGACTGTATTGGTAGAAATTTAATCTTGATTATTTCTATTACCTCGAAGATAAGGCAGAGTTGGTAGAAATAGAGCAATGTTTAAATCTGTGTAAACTTCTTAGAGAACATCTCTACTGCACGATCTTAGATATGAACAAAGGAAAAAATTTCCTAAATGCCCTATAACCTCACAAAGAAAAGTCCAGATGTCTTTGTACCATTCTGCAAGACTATACTAGACACAACTTCATAGACACCCTAGGACACTTAAACTCTGTGCTCTAATACCAAGTTTGTCATAACCTGACACTACCCCCTAGTTGTAAGACTATGCTTAGAATCATAAGTGATCGTAATCTAACCAATTGTACTATCATAATGCATGAACAAATAAATACAAATAAGAATAAAAACTAAATAACTGAGCAAAATTATAATCATGAGATGAGTTGTTTCAATACATTAATGTTAAAAATTTTACAATACTGAAATCGAGAAGAAAGAGGAACTAAAATAATATATCACTCTTACTAACTACCTATGAAGCATCTACTAATAATGACTATAGGTAGTCGGTACATGACCCCAACTATCCTTATGTAATAAATATGAATTAAAATAAAACACTAGAATAACAATTGACTTGAGTCCTAAAAAAAACATCTCCTGTTAGCTGAAAGTTGTTATCTGTATGACTATGATCTTGATAGTAAGTACATGAATCTACATCACATAAAAATATAGGCAGAAAAGGTAATCGATCAGTACTTTTGAATATACTAAGTCTATGAGATATGCACTATGAATAACTAAATATAAAACTGATACGGATGGTAATATGTAATGATTCTCTAAATGATAAGCATGAATATAGGACATCATGGTATTCTGAAATTATAAAGTGTTTTACAACTAGGCATGTTGATGATAAAGTATTTAATCAAAAGTAGTGGTGATAAGGTACAAGGACCCATCCAGATAGCCATAAATATTGGATGCATGAATATTTTAAGATAACTAAAATACTATGAACTAGACTTAATTGTGGGTTATGTAAATACTAAAGTTTGAAATAATGAGAGATACTATTAACCGAAATATAACTATATAAGCTAAACATAGAGTTCAATATACCTCATTGGAAGGCCGTAATATACCTTGCCAAGGGGTATAAATCCTTGACTGGTGTGATTACTAAATTGAGACTATTTAGGCATATATAATACCTATGGTCGCACATAGTTCTGGGATGTTGGGTGCGCTGAGTCCCAGTCTATCTCAGTGTTAAGTACTACTCCCAACTGAATATAATTGATAGCTTGATGAGATGAAATATCTAGATCTCAACTATTCGATAATCATAGATGCCATACCTGACTGCCATACTACTAGTGAACCTTGATTTTATAATAAAATTGTTCCACAATCATTGATGGCATTTCGGATACCATGCTAATCGGGAACTTACATTGGGGGAAAATGTCCAATAGCATTGATGGCATATCTGGATGTCACGCATGTCAACTATGATTTGAGTTGACATATATAAATCATGAATTTCTGAATACTTATACTTGTAAACTTATGAGAGGCCTGAGATGGCTGGATCAAAATGCATAAGAGAAATATGTCAGGGTTATACTTAGTAATGACTCTATAAGGTGGACCTAAATTCTATTTCTTTACTCATGAAGATACTAATAGTATAATCATAAATATTATGTGAAAATATTATTAGAATACACTATATCAAAAAGTGTCCTAAAACATGTAAAACTTAAAAACTGATATTTAATTATCAATGCATGAATTCTTAAGTAATAGGGTGATCATAACCCGCCATCTATAAAGATTGCAACTACTCATGATAATTTCTACGATATGAATAAGACATGAAACTTCATAAAAAAGGATCAAAAATTTGAGAATTTAATAAACTTAATGAGGGTTTATAATAATAACTCCATAATAACTTTGAGATTTCAAGGGAGACATGTATCCATGGACTATTCATGATGAGGAATTAAAATACAAAAGAATCATGATTGTGAAGAAACAACTAATTTGAATCTGCATAAACATGGTTAAAATACTATAGTTTTGGGCAAGAAGGAGAAATAAACATCCATAGAATACCCACATATATGAACTTATCGATTTCTTGAAGAAAAACTTGAGTTTGGAGCCTTGGAAGTTGAACTTTAAGAAGAAACCCTAATTTCATTCTTTTCTTAAGAGCGGAGAGAATAAAGAGCAATAAAAACTTGCCTAATGTTCATAATAAAGATTATTGAGTAATTTAATTTGTGGGGGGTGAAATAAGGAAAGTACCAAACTATCCCTAAGGTATCTAAAAAGAATTGCAGTAATTTTTCATCTGACGACTTGATTGATGACCTGTCAACTCATTGATGGCCCATCAACCATATCATCAATTTTAGGTCAACTTTTGATCTTACTAGTTAAGGTTGATGGCTTTAGTTGATGGCTCATCAACTCAAGTCATCAAACTCTAGCAGACAGACTCATTCAGATAAAATAAGCTTAAATTTTACTTCAATATCGGATTAAGATAAAATCAGATGAATTGGAAAGAAGACTCAAAGATAGTTCATTTGGTGTGTATTATGATGAAAAAAACTTCATATTCAAGTAGTTATAGTCACTTTAAGTTGACTATAGATAGATCCTACACAAGGACTCGATTGGTAAGAAAGCTATCAACTCGACTATGAGTTAAGAGTTACTCATGGCCTTAATTTATGTATAAATCACTTATCATGCTACTAAATCACTGAGTTTGGGTCTATATATGATTGAAGAACTTTTTGTATTCTTATCTTGGATTTTGGGGTTTTATAGTTTATGAGTACGATGTTGAACCATATGAAGAATATAATGGTCCAAGAGATTATGGTCGGTATGGTGATCAGGATTACTACACTGAATATGAATGTTAGAAGCATGAAGTTTATGTCTCTTATGATGATATTGAAGGGGTAGAGGAACCTTGTTACAACTCCTCTATTGGAGATGAAGGTTTTCAAACTTCACACCATGGATATGAAAACTTTGATAAATTTAAAATCAAACTCCTTTGAGAGTGTAGGGTGAAATCCCTTTAGTGTATTTGACTCTATATTAGTGATGGGTGGATTTCTATTGTTGATTTAGAACTTCTTAACCTTTATTTTTGTTGGATCATGGGTCTTTTTCCCTTTTTGTGTAGATAAATAAAGCCTAATTTAGACCAACCCACTTTTGCTCATAGGACTATTACTATGGAACATACATATAGATCTTTTTAGGTCTTATTTTACTATCCACAAAGAGAGTTATAGCAGACACAAAAGAGAGAAAGTGTGTAGATTTTTACACCCCAATTCAAGCCACTGCAGTCAACTTTTTATTGGAATTCCCACTTTGTTTCTTATCCGATTGGGCTAATTTTTGGAAATCTTATTCCTCTCATCTCATTATTTGATTAAAAATTGACGAAGTTGGATTTGGTAGCCTGTAGCTCCTATTTTTTATTTCCAAAAAGCAGCTGTATTTTTGGTATTTGTGTTTCTTTTTATTCTCTAGTTTTGGTGTTATCTTGTTGTAATGTTGCTCATTGTTTGGCAATTATTTTGTGGCCAATTTTGGAGAAAAATATTGTAACTCTTGGTGATTATAGTGGAGATTTGGTCCCGTGGTTTCTTACTCTTCACATCAAAGGATTTTTCACGTAAATTTGGTGTCTTGGCTTGATTGATTTTAATTTTGTCTTACCATTTTTATGTGGTTGATATATTTGTTGTCTATTCTTGTTTTACTTGGATTTGCTTATATCCTCTTATTTCAAATTGAAATAAAAAGTTTAGAGTTGGGTATTCTTTGACTGCTATCCTATCGTGCACTTTGTTAGTGCCTCTGCCTTTCCCAATAAAGTGGTATCAGAGCATTGGTAGTTATAGATTGTCAAATTAAATGGTAGATGAAAATATAATTAAAATGTTTTGTTTGAATGGTAGTAATTATCATACTTGGAAAGGTAAGATGAAAGATCTCCTATTTGTCAAGAAAATACATTTACCTGTATTTGCGTCTACCAAACCTCAGTCCATGACAGATGAGGATTGGGAATTTAAGCACTTATAAGTTTGTGGCTATATTAGAAAATAGATTAAATATAATGCTAGAAATCATATTATGAATGAGACACATGCCAGAAGTTTTAGGACAAGATCAAAACACTTTATGCTTTGAATACTGGCAATAATAAGTTTTTTCTGCTTAAGTGTTTGATAAATATTAGGTATAAAGGGGGAAGTCCAATTTCTAATCATATTAATGATTTTTAGGGTGTCCTTGGCCAGCTGTCCGGAATGGGTGTAAAGTTCGATAAAGAAATTTAGGAACTTTGGCTTCTTAATACTCAGCCTGACTCTTGGGAAATACTTTGTGTTTCTTTGGCTAATTCTACTCCCGATGGTGTTGTAATAATGGATATGTTGAGAGTGGTGTCTTGAATGAAGATGAGAAAAAGATCTCAGGCCTCATCTTCTTCATCTTCACACTCTGCTGTTTTGGTTACTGAAGAGAGGGGGAGAAATAAGTCAAGAGGTCTGAATGATAGAGATAAAAGTAGAAGAAAGTCGAAGTCTAAATTCAAGAATGTTACATGTGACTATTATAACAAAAAAGGGCATATCATGAAATATTGGTACAAGCATAAAAGAACTATAAGAAAATCAAAGAAAGAAGGCAATAATAAAAATCATATTGTTGTTGTTGCTAATGATGATCTTCTTGTTGCTTGTGGTGAGAATTTCATTAATCTTGTTTGTGATTAGTCTAGCTGGTTTATGGATTTTAGTGCTACTTCTCATGTTACGCAAAGAAGGAATTATTTTCTTCTAATACTCTAGGTAATTTTGGAATGTTAAAAATAGAAAATAATAATAAAGTTAAAGTACTTGGCATTGGTACTATTTGTTTGGAAAGTAACAATGGTTCCGAACTAGTTCTCAATAATGTCAACCATGCTCGTGATGCCCACTTGAATCTGATTTCAGTAGGGAAGGTTGATGATGAGGGTTATGTTAACACCCTTGGTGCTGGACAGTGAAAACTTACTAGAGGATCGATGATTGTGGCTCGAGGTGACAAGTTGTCTAACTTGTACATATTTGAGGGCTCTACTTCTAGAGGCTTGATAAACTTAGTGGAGAATGATACTTCATCAGAGTTATGGCATAGAAGGTTGAGTCATATAAGTGAGAAAGGAATTGATAGTTTGGTTAAGAAAAATTTGCTTTCTGGAGTGAAACAAGTAAAGTTGAAGAAGTGTGTTCATTTCTTAGTCGGAAAATAGAAAAGAGTTTCTTTTCAGAGTCATCCACCTTCAAGAAAGTTTGATTTACTGGAGTTGGTACATTTTGATTTGTGTGGAACTTTTAAAGTAAGGTCTCATGGTGGCGCACTTTACTTTGTGACTTTTATTGATGATCATTCTGGCAAATGATGGGTATTTTTTTTAAAGTTCAAGGACAAAGTATTTGATGTGTTCAAAAATTTTTAGGCTTGGGTTAAGAGGAGGACTGGGCAGAAATTGAAATTCATCCACTCAGATAATGGTGGTGAGTATATTGGCCTTTTAATAGATATTATAAAGATCAGGGTATTCGGCATCAGAAAACTCCTCCAAAGACTCCTCAGTGAAATGATTTAGCAGAGAGGATAAACAGAACTCTAGTTGAGAGGGTTAGATATATGATTTCAAATGCTAAGCTGGCAGAATTTTTTTGGGTATAAGCACTTAATACGGTTGCTCATGTTATCAATTTATCTCCAACTGTTTCTTTGAATGGTGATGTCCCTGACAGAGTTTGGTCTGGTAAGAATATTTCTTATAATCATCTTAGAGTCATTGGTTGTAAAGCTTTTGTTCATGGTCCTAAGGATGAAAGGCTAAAGTTGAATATTAAAACTAGATAGCATATCTTCATTGGTTATGGTCAAGATAAATTTGGCTATCGTTTCTATGATCTGGTTATAAAGAAACTTATTAGAAGCTGTGATGTTTTGTTTGTTGAAGATGAAATAATTAAAGATTTTGACAAAGCTGAGAAGGTTGATTCTGAGAGTAGTGAGAGTCTAGTTGATGTTGATTCAGTTCCTTTGAGTATTGCTCCTGAAGAAAATCTTCATGATGATGAACATCAAGTTGATAATGAAGATGATGATCGTGTCCAGAATGACCAGCAAAATATTATTGATGCTTCAGTGCAAGTTGATATGGTTGATCAGCAACCAGTTGTTGATGCTCTAGAGAATTCTCTTAGATGACATACTAGAGAGAGAATACCTTCATCTCATTATTCTCCCAATGAGTATGTACTCTTAACTAATGAGGAAGAACCTGAGAGTCTTGATACGACCATAAAAAGTGAAGAAAAAAAAGTGGTTTGATGCTATGGAAGATGAGATTAAATCTTTGCATGATAATCATACCTTTGATTTGGCTAAGCTACCTAAAGACAGAAAAGCTTTAAAAAAATAGGTGGGTTTTTTGGGTGAACGTGAAGATGGTAACCCAGTTCCACGGTACAAGGCTAGATTGGTTGTGAAGGGATTTAACTAAAAAAAAGAGTTGATTTTGATGAGATATTTTCTCCAGTTATGATGATGTCATCCATTCGTATGGTTCTAGGATTAGCTGCAAGTCTAGATTTAGAGGTTGAGTAAATGGATGTTAAAACTGTTTTTCTCCATGGTGACTTAGATGAAGAAATTTATATGGAGCAATCCAAGGGTTTTGAAGTCAATCAAAAAGAGAATTATGTTTGCGAATTGAAGAAGAGCTTGTATGATTTGAAATAAGCTCCCAGACAGTGGTACAGGAAGTTTGGTTCCTTTATGAGTCAGCGGGGCTCCAAGAAGACTACTTCAGACAATTGTGTTTTTGTGCAAAAATTCTTTGATGGTGACTTAATTATTGTGTTGCTTCATGTTTATGACATGATTGTTGTTGGACATAATGCTTGCAGGATTCAAAAGTTAAATCACGAGTTGAGTAAGTCTTTTTCTATGAAAGACTTAGGACCAGCAAGGCAGATTTTTGGCATGCAGATTGTCCGTGACAAAAAAGCCAAGAAGTTGTGGTTATCACAAGAGAAGTACATTTATAAAGTACTTCAAAGGTTTAACATGGAAAAGGCTAAGTTTATCCTACACCTTTAGTTATGCACTTCAAATTGAGCATGAAGCAGTGTCCTTCTAGTGATGATGAGAACAAAGATATGAAGAGAGTTCCTTATGCTTCAGCTGTTGGTAGTTTGATGTATGTAATGGTTTGTACAAGAATGGATATTTCTCATGATGTTGGTATTGTTAGTTATTTTCTTTCTAATCGGGGAAGAGAACATTAAAATGTTGTAAAATGGATTATGAGATATCTTTGTGGCACTTCTAGTCTAGGTTTCTGTTTTAGTATAGGGAAGACTATTCTTTGTGTTTATACTGATTCAGACATGACCGGTGATGTTAATACTCGCAAGTCTATTTCAAGTTATTTGGTTACTTTTGAAGGGGGGTTGTGTCTTGGCAATCTAGGTTGCAAAAATATGTTGTTCTATCTACTATAGAAGCTGAGCTATTGTTGTTGTTGAAGCTTGTAAAGAATTGCTTTGGATGAAGATATTCTTGGGGAACTTGGTGTTTCTCAAGAGAGGTATGTGCTTTATTGCGACAGTCAAAGTGCTATTATTCTTGCCAAGAATTCTACATTGCATGGTCGGGCTAAACATATTGATGTTAGATACCATTGGATTCGAGATGTGTTGGATTATAAGTTTCTTGAACTTGAGAAGATTCATATGGATAATAACGGTTCTGACATGATGACTAAAATTTTTTCAAGAGGGAAGTTTGAAGATTGTTGTATGATCGCCGGGATGGTGGTCTCCTCCACAGTCGGGATGGGGAGAATTGTTAGGTCATGAGTTATTTTCCCTTCCTATGTAATAAATAAAGCACAATTTGGACCAACCCACTTTTACCCATAGGCTCATTACTATGGGGCATATATATAGATCTTTTTAGATCTTATTTCACTATCCACAAAGAGAGTTTTAGCATCCACAAAAGAGAGAAAGTGTGCAGATTTTTGCACCCCAATTTCAACCACAACAGTCAATTTCTAATTGCGATTCTCATTTTGTTTCTTGTCTGATTGAGCTTATTTTTGGACAGTTTGTTCCTCTCATCTCAATATTTGATTAGAAACTAACGGAGTTGAATTTGGTGGCCTGTAGCTCCTGTTTTTCATTTCCGAACAGCAGCTGCATTTTTTGTATTTGTGCTCCTTTTTATTCTCTAATTTTTGTGTTATCTTGTTGTGTTGTTGCTCGTTGTTTGACACTTGTTTTGTAGCCAATTTTTCATAACAATATTGTAACTCTTGGTGATTATAGTGGAAGTTTGGTCCCGTGGTTTTTTACTCTTCACACCAAAGAATTTTCCATGTAAATTTGGTGTGGTGGCTTGATTGATTTTATTCTTGTCTTATCATTTTTGTGTGGTTGATATATTTGTTGCCTATTCTATTTTTGATTGGATTTGCTTATCTCCTCTCGGTTCAAATTGAAAGGGAAAGTTTAGATTTGGGTATTCTTCTGTTGCTACCTATTGTGCACTTTGTTAGTGCCCCTGCCTTTTCCAATAATTTTCAAAAGAGTTACTCTTTTGTGAATTCAAATCGGATTTCTCTATTCTAATTGAAATCAAGTTCTCTTTCCCCCAAATTTTATTGTGATTTTAATTAGCCATTCTTTCTTCTATTTCTCATCTTGGTTTTTTCTATTCTCATCTCAATTATCCGACTTTATTTTGTGTTAATAGGTTTCCGCATTTCCAATATCAATTTTACTTTTTCGATTAGAATCGTTATCAAATTCAACCCTACCATTTAACTCAAATATCTCAATGTCAAACACTTGGCCAAGGACTTTCTATTTTTTTAGGATATCTATTATTTCTTTCCTAGTGAGAATCTTAGTGGGTTTCTTTGGCTTGCTGGATCGATCAAAAGTACCAAATCCCTTCGACTAATAAGTATTGCTTTTTAAGACTTTCTAGGCTTAGTGAATTTGATGATGGCACCAGGTTTCTCTACGTCATTAGAGTAACTTCTTTTTCATTTTCAACCTACCATAATACTCTTTCTATTGATGATTTTCCTCTTTCCATTATCAATTTTGGCAGCAGAATATTGTTTGGAGATAACCTCTGAGTGTCATTTAGCAACTCCACGAGTAAAAGCAACATTCGTTTCTTCTTCTGTTTCCTTCTCATCAATGTTTACAATTTTTTTAGAGAGTGTGTTGTCTTCAATCATATACTTTCTTCATAGTTTTCTTTTTCTCATTATGTTGGTCCAATTATCCTTTAATGCAGCATCCATAAACTTCTTCGAACTTCGCCTAGTACCATTCTCTTTTGCTTGTTCACTTGAACCCTCACCCTTCCATCAATATTTCTCTTCTTGGTGACCTTCCAAACTAAGGTTTTAGTGTCCTAATCCTCTTTCTTAGAAATATCTACTTCTCTTAGAATTGATAGAGAGTTAGGAGTACCATCCCAATTAGGATGGGGTAAGAGAGTTGGAGAACCAAACTCTTGAGATCTTTCCCCTTCACCTATTTTGGAGCCATCTCTAGCCACTTTTGTCAAACTCTGCATAAACAAGTGCTCACTCACTGTCAGTGTGTTGGATGGATTTCTTCTCTTATCTGGAAGATCCCCGTAAAATGGTTGCTCATCAAATGAGTGATATTCAATACCAAAATCTTTAGGAGAACTATCGCAACCATAGTACCTGGTGCCATAGGATTTTTATTTTCACCCAAACTTAAAGAAACTTCTTTCGTAGTATCTAAAGGACCGAGTTAAGATTCTCCACCCTTGTCTAATAAGAAAGCATTGTTTTGAAACATACACGACTACCTGTTCCACTGATGTGTAATACTGGTAGGAGTAGACATTCAACTAGTTATTAGCATACTACTGAGTCAGCTATATAAGTTGTTAGAGGTTGTTAGACAATGATTAGTAAGTGGCAATGAGCTGTCAAATAGAGTGTTCTAGAAGAAAGGTAGTTATTAGATATTTTGTTGCTTATATAAGGCACAACAATCTGATTGTAACACAAAGTTTTGAAGAAGTTATAATTTTTTATCTTTCTCCTCTTCTTAGCTCCATCAATGGAGTCTTAGCAAGTGTTTTCACATGGTATCAAAGCCACGAGTTCCACACTAAGTGTGTGTTTTCGATCATATTTTACTAAGTTTTTCTGCGCATTTTGGATCTCTATCTTCAGCTCTTTTTCACAATTTTGACCTATATTACAGCTGCATTCTATCAATCATGGCACTTAAAATCAATCAAAGCGATCCACTATTCATTGGTACATCTGAGAGCTCCAGTGCTGTACTTGTTTCAATCAAGTTAACTGGTTCAAAAAATTATAGTTTATGGAGTCGATCGATGCATATTCCTCTCTTAGGAAAGAGGAAGTTTGGATTTGTCACTGGTGCCTTCAACAAGGAATCATATAGAGAGGAGCTTCATGAGCAGTAGGAAACATGTAATGCAATTGTGCTTTCCTGGATTATGAACACTATGAGTGAGAGTCTGTTATCTGGCATTATTTATGCCATGAATGCTTGTACAGTTTGGGAGGATTTGAAGGACAGGTATGACAATGTGAATTATATGTGTATATACCAGTTTTTCGTAAAATTAATATGCACTCTCAAGGTACAGATTCAATCTCAGTCTATTTTACCAAATTAAAGATTTTATGGAGTGAGTATGATGTACTAGTGCCAAATCCTAGTTGTGTTTGTCCTACATCTAGAGAGTACTCAGTTCATATGTGTCAACATAGACTTTTATAGTTTTTAAGGGGCCTGAATGTGTCCTATGACCAAGCTAGAAAACAGATATTGCTCAAAGAAGTGACTCCTACTCTCAATCAAGCTTATGCTATGCTCAAAGAAGATGAAATCCAACATTCAGCATGTAGGATGACTGTGAATGATAGATCAGAGCCACTTGCTATGCAAGTGAATTGAAATTATGTTTTTGGACAAAGCAACTCTAACTATAGAGGCAGAAAGTGTGATTATTGACATCTATTGGCTCATACCAAGGAAACTTGTTATAAGTTGGTAGGGTATCCAAATGACTGGAAGAAGAGAAAGAAACAAAGCTACAACTCTAATTTCAAATCACAGTATACTGGCAGTAGCAACTTTGTAAATACTGGTCACAGGTCTATTTCTCAGGCTTCAACTATGGTAGTTGGTCAAGTTGATGCTGATAGTTCTAGTCATAAAGTAACTCCCACACCAAAGGCCAAGCCTCACACATTCACTGAGGAAGAGTACACTCAGAGTATAACTATGTTGAACAAAGACACAACAGATATGAAATAAGTCAATAAAACAGGTATTACTACTTGTTTCTTGTCCAAAGCATGTTATGCCAGTTGGATTGCAGACTCAGGTGCTACACAGCATGTGTCTGCACATAGACACTTGTTCAAAGGAGGTACCAAAATAGACTCCAAGTATGTGGATAAGTTGCACCTTTCAACAGGTGATGAAGTGACAATCTCACACACAGGAGAAGCTCATATTTTTTATGATGATGTGATCAAAGATGTTCTACATGTTCCAGACTTCAAACTTAATTAGTTGTCTGTTGCCAAGATAACCAAGGAGCTTTCATGTTTTGTATCCTATTATCCTGATTTTTGTATCTTTCAGGACCTCTTCAATGGCAAGGTGAAGGGGATTAGTAGACAAAAGGGTGGACTATATGTTCTTAAAGGTGCTAGTCAGTCAAGATCAGAAGCCAACAGATTTATTATAGAAGTCTCCACTTCCAGTTGCATCTTATGGCACCAAAGACTTGGATACCCTACTGCTTAGGTTCTCAAGTGTTTAGACATTATGAATAATCCTAGTGATGCAAACATGTTGAATAAATGCTCTGTGTGTCCACTAGCTAAATAGACAAGATTTTCATTTCCTTTAAGTATTACTAGATGCTCTATATGTTTTGAACTTGTACACATGGATTTTTGGGGTCCATATAAAACTTCTACTTTTGACAACAAGTATTACTTCTTGATTATGGTAGATGACCATAGTAGATACACTTGGGTGAACCTATTGTAGTTAAAGTCTGAGGCCATAGTGTCCATTAAGACATTTGATTCCATGATTAAAACTCAGTTTGGCATGATGGTAAAAACCATTAGATCTGATAATGGCACTGAATTTATCAACTCTCAATGTAAGAATTGTTTCAGTCCCTGGGCATACTACATCAGACCAGCTGTCCTCATACTTCTCAATAGAATAGAGTTATGCAGAGGAAACACAGACACATATTAAACATAGCTAGAGCCCTCAAGTTTCAGTCTAACTTGCCCATTAAGTATTAGGGACTATGTGTAAAGGCTGCCGTATATCTAATGAACAGGTTACCATCTTCTATTCTAAGTGGTAAGAGCCCATTTCAGTTGATGTTTTCCAAGGATCTTAAGTTGTCACATCTCAGGGTATTTGGATGTTTTGCTATGTTACTATCCTCCCAAGAGGTGATAAGTTCACAGAAAGGGCCAAACCTGTAGTCTTGGTGGGATATTCAGAATCTCAAAAGGGGTATTTACTACTGGATATCACCTCAAAGAAACTATTAGTCAGTAGAGATGTTGTGTTTCATGAAGATACATTTCTTTTTGCTTCCTCACCAGCACAAAACACACAAGATTCCTCATCAGGAAAAAATAATACTAACTTCTTGATTCCCATAGATGAAGAAACATTTCATGCAACAAATACTGAGAGTGTTACTGAAGGAGCTCCAATTGAGGAGGATGATATTTTCGATGTTGAAGTTCCTTGTGCAGCTTCACCTGGCACCACTCATGAAGAAACATGTTAAGATAACTATTCCCTATCTCAACCCTCTTCTAGTAGACCTGTGAGAATAAGCAGACCACCAGTATGGATGCATGATTACGTTGATACTTCTAGAAATCAGAGATGTAAACATCCATTAGCCAATAGCTTGTCTTATAAAAATCTGAGTCCTACGTATCAGTGTTATTTATCCAAATTCTCCACTTTAACTAAGCCTCAGCATTATAAACAGGCTGTAAAAGATGAAAGGTGGGTGGAAGCTATGAAATCAGAGGTTCAAGCCTTGGAAGCTAACAACACATGGGTCATTGTTGATCTACCTAAAGGGAAGAATACTGTTGGTTTTAAGTGGATATACAAAATCAAATATCTTGCCAATGGTGAAGTGGAGAGGTTCAAAGCAAGGTTAGTGGCCAAAGGATATAGCCAACAAGAAGGGTTGAACTATCATGAAACCTTCTCACCAGTGGCTAAGATGGTTACAATCAGATGTATGATTGTACTAGCTGTATCTAAAGGTTGGAATCTTCATCAAATGGATGTGCATAATGCATTTCTCCAAGAGGATCTTGAGGAGGAAGTTTACATGGAAATCCCTCAGGGATTTAGAAGACAGGGGGAGCACAAGGTGTGTAAGTTAATCAAATCCTTGTATGGTCTTAAGCAAGCCTCCAGGCAGTGGAATGTTAAGCTTACTCATGCCTTACTTGATGCTGGTTTTACTCAAAATGCACATGATTATTCCCTATTCACCCTGCATTAAGGTAATAATACTGTTATAGTTTTTGTTTATGTTGATGATTTAATAATCACTAGAAGTAGTGCCTTCTTGATAAATGCTACCAAAATCAAGTTGCATCAGCAGTTTAAGATGAAAGACTTGGGGGATCTCAAGTATTTTTTGGGTATTGAAGTTTTAAGATCAACATCAGGGATTATTCTGAACCAAAGAAAGTATATTCTAGAGTTAATTGTTGAAACAGGTCTTAGTGGTGCTAATCCTGTTATTACTCCCTTAGAGTCTAATACCAGGCTCACCTCAATTGAGTATGACCAAGCAACAAGTGCACAAGGTGATGAACTGTTGTCTGACATTTCCTTTTAACAAAGACTTATTGGGAAGCTTATGTATGACACTATTATAAGGCCAGAAATTAACTTTGTTGTCCAAAATCTCAGCCAATTTATGTAGGATCCCAAGAAGTCTCACTGGGAAGTAGCTACTAGGGTAGTTAGGTACCTAAAAATTCTGTTGGCCAAGGTGTCTGGTTAAAGGCTGAACCTGCTAATACTTTGACTTGCTGGTGTGACTCTATTGGGCTGCTTGTCTAAACACCAGAAAATCAGTTACTGGTTATGCTATTCACTTTGGTGAATCACTCATATCATAGAAGTCCAACAAGCAGCATACTGTTTCCAAGAGTTCTGCTAAAGCTGAGTACAGAAGCATGGCTTCAGCAGTTGTAAAACTCACTTGGCTAGTTGGATTATTTTAGGAACTTAAGGTCCCTATCATCCTCCCCATTTCAGTTTATAGTGATAGTAATTCAGCCATTCAACGGGCCAACAACCCTGTGTTCCAAGAGAGAACCAAACATATTGAGATTGACTGTCATTTCATTAGTGACAAAATCAAAGATGGATTGATTAAGGCTCTACATATTCATTCTACTGATCAACTTGCTGATTTTCTTACCAAGGGCCTAAGTCTTGCTCAATATGCCCACTTACTTAGCAAGCTTGGTATGCTAAATGTTCTGTACCCTGCAGCTTGACGAGGAGTGTTTTGGAACATACACGACTACCTGTTCCACTGATGTGTAATACTGATAGGAGTAGACATTCAACTAGTTAGTAGCATACTGCTGAGTCAGCTATATAAGTTGTTAGAGGTTGTTAGACAATGATAAGTGAGTGTCAATGAGCTATCAAATAGAGTCTAGAAGAAAGGTAGTTATTAGATATTTTATTGCCTATATAAGGCATAACAATCTGATTGTAACACATAAGTTTTGAAGAATTTATAATTTTTTATCTTTCTCCTCTTCTTAGCTCTATTAATGGAGTCTTAGAAAGTGTTTTCACAAGCATCCATAGTCATAGTGGGGGTAAGAGACTCTTACACGATTATTGGAGATGCATGATGTGGTTTAGTATTTTAGGATAGAGAGGTGTGTATGGTTTCTAGCATAGGAGAGAGAGTAATATGAGTGCTTGAAAAAGGATCTTGAAGCTCAAAAGTCATTAGGGAAGGAGGATAGAGATACATAGACAGGGGGGTTTCAAGGATGGACTTGGTAGGTGAATATGGCTGAGACATGATCAAGAGCTTAAGATAGGAAAAAGGAAAAACAAGCGATAAAAAATTAAGAAATGTAGGGAATAGATGAGAATAAAGTTGTGGGGTTTTTGAATATACATAGATTTGAAAGTTTTAACAGTGAATGGTAAAGTAAAACGAATGGTTGGGATTGGAGTATCAAAAAAGAGAATGCAATATTTCATATCGTGATTGGATATGTCAATTTAACTTAAAGCGATACGACAACATTACAGAGAGGTTGGTATCCTATATGGCATAGTTCAAGGAAGTTTCAAAAAGTTTTAAAAAGTTAAAGTGAATGATAATAACCTTGTGAGGAGAGACCAGGTCCCTCCTCTAAGCTTCTGAAGTTTGCCATACCAATTAATGTAGAGCAACTTGAATCCACCAGGATACCTGCTCCTTGGTCATAGCCAAGAACTAGGGGAGGATAGTGACAACAAAGATACATTGATTCAGCTTCACGAGTCTCAAATTTAAATGATTTGCTTAAATATGTCCTTGCCTATGGTCTTTGTAAAGATATCAGCAATTTGATCCTCTGAGCTATAGAATTGCAAATGAACAAACCCTTTTCCTTCATTATCTCATAAGAAATGTATCTGAAATTAATGTGTTTAGTCCTCATGTCGTGAACATTATCAGCATCGTTGTTGTCAGAGAATAGAGAAACACAAAATGAAATTATCCTGAATCTTCTTGTTATATTTTTAAGAATTGAGCACAAGAGGGCACAACAGTCGCACAATCAACTTCAGCAGTAGAAAAAGCTACTAAGTTTCGCTTCTTTGTTCCCTAATAAATCAGAGATGATTCAAAGATGTGAGCTATTCTAGAGATATTTCTTTCATCAACTAGGTTTCATGTATAGTCATCATTATCATAACCAAGGATGAGAGTAGTCTTTTTCCAATAGGCTAGCTACCTATTGCAGGAGCTCCTGACCTGAAAGGACACTAGCAAGCTGCTACTGAATGTGAACAAAGCCATTCCATTAGGGCAGATGCATTCCCATTGTAACGGCGGCGGAGGGTGCCTCCGGGTCGCAAGAAGGAGAAGAGGTGAGTATAGTTTCACTTTAGTTTCACTTACTTGGTAACCTTTTTCCCGGTCAGAGATAGCTAAGAATCCAAAGCTTGTAAGCTACGGATGAGCTAATGACTGCCTTTTTCTTACTCCCTAGGAAAGAAGTAAAAACTAATAAAGGGAAGATAGATATTTCCAGTAAGACCGAACCCACGTATGTGGCAAAATACGGGGATGACTTGTGGCTAGGGGTGAAAGTCCAACAAAGATCGGATATAGCTGGTTTTCTGCAAAAATGCTTCTAGTGCTGGAATGAATAAAATTCACTTAGTTCTAGTTCATTCTCTTTCCCTATTTTGTGCAGAAAAATTATTGATTTTCATTTGCTAGTTCGTACGGGACCAAGTACTTTATAAGACTATAAAGCTAAGATTAGGAGCTCGGACAGAAACAACCCATTTTGAAAAGAAAATAACGAGTACCACTTTTTAAAGAAATATCTTTCATGGGTATGCGAAGCCAGTAACCACGAGAACAATCATCCTGATTGGGGTTTCCGCACTTGAAAGTCCTCATACAATAAGTACTTTATGCCTTTGAAATCTGGCTAAGTTTACATGAATATGCTTTTCACCGATGTTCAGTGTTTTTAAATTAACATGGAATAGGGATAGAATAGTAGCGTGTGTGGTCGATGGCTTGGGAGTACCTATTGATAGAAGGGGGACTCTAAGTGATCACGAGCGAAGATTTGTGGAAGTAAAAACCCCTGGGATTATTAAATGTTGGGAAAGCTTTATAATACGGATATTCTTCTCTACATTCCTTTTTTTAGCTGCTTTATTAGGATAAGGAATGGGACCCGTCATTTGCAGGTTTGACTGGTGCCTTCTCTCCAACAGCTACCTCAATCAACGTCAACGTCTGACTACGCCTGCAGCTGACTACTTATTGAAAGACCTCCTCTTACTCGCTCTTACCTCCCTAGCTATTTTCCTTTCTTTCTTTTTTGAGAATACCTGCCCAGCTGCCTCTGTTACTTCATTCCTTTCAGTCGAGTGTCTAAAGACCCTCTCACTTCTTCTACTACAACAATATCGATAAGAGAAAGGTTAAAATCATCACTAAATAGATAAAATATGACTAGGTTGGAAGTTCCCTTGAGATATCTGAGAACCCTCGTGGCAACTTTGAGAAGAGACTTTTTGCTACAAGATTAAATACAGCACAAGTCCCTATATTAAAGGCTATGAGTTTGATGGTAGTTAGATACAATAGAGACCAAATGATCCCTCTACATATAATTTCATTTACAGAAAAATCAAGTTCAATAGAAATATTAATAAGCTCAGCATGCTCCAAGTTGAACTTCTTTAGTAAATCCCTTTCATACTTCTATTGACTTATCAAATTCCACCTAACTATGTCTCCACTAGTAGTCCATGAATTATTTAGCTTTCTCATCATCTTGGCAAGTTCTATGTATGGGAATTAGTTGTGGATTCAAGACTGAGGTCATCCATATTATTTTTGTATCCTCATCTGGTCGTAATAACAATTTTATTTTCCATTATAGGACTTCATGCCACGCATTAGTTTTTTCAACTGATGTGGTTCTTTCTAGTCTACATATTCTTCTGGTTCAAACCATTCTAAAAGGACTGACTTTGATCAGTACCAGGTTCCTCGATAACTAAACTTCTTGATGTTGGAGGAAAGAACTGTCCTCCTAAGATACCTCCATGATTAGCACTGATAGGTGAGCCTTGATAAGTACCTTATTTTTGGATAATATCTATTGAATCTTCATCATTATCTACTTTACCTAAAATACGGTGCTCCCATTATTGGGTATATCTCATAAAATTGTAGGAGTTTTCCTAATTCAGCTCCCTTACACCCCTCCATGTTTCTCAATTCTCCAGATTCATCAAGGGAGATATGTACATTTTCTTCCACACACCAGGTTTTACCCATTGTAGATTCAGTATGTGTTACACAAATTACCTAATTAGAATTGGAAATTGCTATGTCAATAATTAGCTAATTAGAATTGGAAATTGCCATGTCAGAAAAATCTGTTATAACTGACAGTTAGTTAAACTAGACACTGTTCATTACTATTACATTGAGATATTATTCAAGAAAGGTATTTAAGATGATAGTTAGTTAAGAATTAGAGGGAGTGGGTCAATTCTACAATTGTATATAAACTAGTGAAGTGTACAAGAGTTTTAGAATAATACAATTCATTGCTTTCTTCTCTAAAATCTCTCTTCTCTTCTTATTCTCTTCTTCTCTGTTCTTAACTTGTGGTGCTGTTCTGCAATAGCTTATTCCAAATCCTTGAATCGTCAGTGATTCAAGCTATTTGGGTAACATTGGTATCAAAGTTTTTCGTTCCTTGGAACAATAACGAAAAGTAATAGGGGAATTGATGGAGCAACCAGTAGTGAAATGGGTAAACTAAGAGAGATGATGCAAAAAGTTTTGACAGATGTGGGAACTCTGGCAGGAGAGGTGTCGAATCTCAAGGGATTAGATCAAGCAATAATAGAAATTAGGGAGAAATTGGCCTCGACAGGTGAAAATCAAAGGGGTAAATCTCCTGCAATTGTTCGAGAAAGGGAAGGCCTAAATGATGCACCTAGGCAGTTTGATGAAAGGTCACAAAGGGAGAAAAGTACATGCAGTTACAACAATTATCATTTCCAATTCTCAAGGTGGTCACGGTTGGATTTCTTAAGGTTTTCAGGAGAGGATTTGAGGTCATGGTTGTTCAAGGTGGAGCAGTTTTTTAATATGGAAAATATTCCCATGGATGAGAGGGTAAATGTTGAATCTGTGCAATTTGAGGGTGAAGCTGTCCAGTGGCACTTAGCTTTCATGAAGTATAGGCAGTACTTACATCCTCCAATATGGAGTGAGTATGCTATGGCCTTAGTTGAAAGATTTGGGTCAGACTATGATGATCCCATGGAAGAAATAAAGAAGGTGAGGCAAACAGGATCCATGAAAGATTATCAGGCTATTTTTGAAAGCCATCTAACTAGAGTCAACCTGTCATAGGAAAATGCAATCAGCTGTTACCTTGGAGGGTTAAAGAATGAGTTGAATATGGCAGTAAAGATAGCAAATCCAAGGACCTTATCTCAAGTCTACAAATCAGCAAGGATGCAAAAGGCATATTTGGAGGCTATGAAGCAACCTATTCAGAATTTCAATCACAATAGGAGGTATGATCAAAGGTTTCAAAGTAAACCTTGATTATTACCTACTCCTACTAGCAATACAGTTGCACCAACATCTAAAGAGGTTAGTAGAAGGACTTTGAGTCCTGAAGAAATGAATGAGAAGAGGTCCAATGGGTTATGTTACTTCTATAATGAGAAGTATGTATTTGGTCATAGGTGCACAAACTTGAAATAATTGTATTTGATAGAGGTAATAGAGCATGAAGAAGAAGAAAGTGAACATGAAGAAGAACTAGCAAATAATAATGAAGAACGACTGGAATTGATTAAGCTCTTAGAGCATATGGAAATCTCTGCCCATGCCCTTAATGGATCATTAGGATTCAGGACATTAAGAGTGATTGGTTACCATTCAAAGAAACCTCTCCATATTTTAGTGGACACAGGTAATTCACATAATTTTATTGATCCATAGGTTGTTAAGGAGCTGGGATGCCAAGTGACATCTACTACTCCTCAGGCAGTGACTGCAACTAATGGTAATGACATGCAAGTGAGCAAGATGTGCAGACTCTCTTGGCTATTACAAGGGGTGGAGTTTTCAACAAAATTTTTGCTCTTACCATTAGGGTCTTGTGGAGTGGTCTTAGAGGTGCAATGGCTATTAACTCTTGGAGATATCAAGATGAATTTCAGGGATCTAACAATGGAGTTTTGGTACAAAGGGAGAAAGCATATTCTCAAAGACGTTGGCAGACAAATTAAAACCATAGGAGCTGGAAAGTTAGCTAAGATATCAGGTATAAACTCTCAATTGTGCATGATTCAAGTTATGCCTTCTATGACTAGTAAAGATCAATGGCATTCAGTTCATGCTAAGGAAAGCCTTGAGGGTAATCCTAGATTGATGAGTCTCTTACACAAGCATAAGACCTTGTTTGAAGAACCCCAACAATTACCTCCATCGAGGGGAATCTTTGATCATAGAATACTGCTGTACAACAATATTGAACCTATAAATAAGAGGCCTTACAGATATTCTTCTGTTAAGAAGGATGTTATTGAGAGATTAGTTCAGCGGATATTGGATCAAGGGGTGGTGCAACCTAGCTATAGTCCATTTGCTTCTCCAGTAGTATTGGTTGGAAAGAAAGATGGTACATGGAGATTGTGTGTTGATTATAGAGACTTGAACAAAAAAACTGTCAAGAACAAGTTCCCAATTCTAGTTGTTGAAGACTTGTTGGATGAGCTTGGGGGTTCTGTAATTTTTTCTAAGATTGACCTTAGATTTGGTTATCACCAGTTAAGGATGGTAATTGACGATCTACCTAAAAAATCTTTCATAACTCATTCTGGGAATTTTGAATATGTGGTTATGCCTTTGGGGCTATCAAACACACCTGCTTTATTTTGGGGCTTGATGAATATTGTATTCAAGGAATTTCTGAGGAAATATGTCCTTGTATT
Organism: Capsicum baccatum var. pendulum; assembly: GCA_030864225.1. Taxonomy (NCBI): domain Eukaryota; kingdom Viridiplantae; phylum Streptophyta; class Magnoliopsida; order Solanales; family Solanaceae; genus Capsicum; species Capsicum baccatum. The sequence continues at coordinate 190,045,470 of CM061559.1, read as the reverse complement.
CTTTGATGACATATTAATATACAGCAGAAGTATAGATGAGCATCTAGAACACTTGAGTTCTATTTTTAAGGTTATGAAACATCACCAGTTATTTGCTAAGCACTCCAAATGCTTTTTTGGAGTCAAAAGAATTGAGTATTTAGGCCATTTCATCACTCAAGAGGGAGTGTCTATAGATCCTCTAAAGATTGTTGCTATAAGAGATTGGCTAACTCCAACAACTATTAAACAGTTGAGAGATTTTCTTGGATTATCTGGGTATTATAGAAGGTTTATTTGGGGTTTTGGGACTATGTCAAGACCTTTGAATGATCTCCTGAAGAAGAACAAGTTCCAGTGGAATGATAAAGCTTCTAAGGCACTTACACAACTTAAGGAGGTATTGACAAAAGAACCTGTATTAGCTCTACCTGACAGAACTAAGTTATTTGTAGTGGAAACTGATGCTAGTGGAGTGGGGATTGGGGTTGTACTAATGCAAGAAGGTCACCCCATTTCATTTATTAGTAAAGGCCTTTCACCTAAATATGCAGCCTTATCAGTGTATGACAGATAACTACTTGCTATTGTACATGTTGTAACCAAGTGGTCACATTATCTCTTGAATCAGAAGTTTGTCATTAGAATAGATCAAAAGGCTTTGAAGTATCTATTGGAGCAGAAACTACGTACTAATTCATAGTTGTTATGGCTCACAAAACTCATGCCCTTTGACTATGTCATTAAATATAAAAAGGGGGTAGAAAACAAGGTGGTTAATGCCTTGTCTAGGGTGCAGGGTGCTGAATTAATGACTTTAGTGCTCTCTAATACTAGTTCTAATCTTCCACAAGCTATAGCAGCTAGCTGGAAAGGTGATCCTGCTTTGCAGTTTCTCATTACATAACTCATGGCTAATCCAAATTGCCATAAACAATTTACTTGGCATCATAATCAACTCAGAAAAAAAGGAAAGTTGGTGGTGGGTAATGTACCTCAACTTCGATATATTATTTCCTTTTGGTATTTATCTGCTCAAGGGGGACATTCAGGTGTAGAAGCCACTCTTAAGAGACCGTTAACTCTTTTTTACTGGAAGGGTATTAGAGATGATGTGAAGTTATTTGTCCAGCGGTGTGATACTTGTCAGAAAAATAAGGCTGATTTAGCTGCTTACCCTGGCCTACTACAACTATTGCTCATTCCTGAGGTAGTTTGGTCCCAAATCAGCTTAGATTTTATTGATGGTCTGCCTAAATCCAAAGGATATGAAGTTATTATAGTAGTTGTGGATAGTCTTAGTAAATATGCTCATTTTCTACCTCTGAAGCACCCTTATACTGCTCAGTCCGTAGCTGAGGTATTCATGGATACAGTGGTTAAGTTACATGGATTACCTGACGCCATAACTAGCGACAGGGATGTTGTTTTCCTGAGTAATTTTTGGCAAGAATTATTCAACCTACAAGGAGTTCAATTGCACACTTCCTCAATTTATCACCCTCAGTCCGATGGTCAAACTGAAGTGCTAAATAGAATCTTAGAAACTTACTTGTGATGTTTTTGTAATGAGGAACCTCATACTTGGTTCTCTTTCCTGGCTATGGCTGAATACTGGTACAATACTTGTTTCTATAGTGCTATTCAAACGACTCCCTATGAGGAACTTTATGGAAGGCCACCTCTATTGTATTTACCTTATTTGCCTGGTGAATCAGCTTCTACAGAGGTGGATGCTACCTTGCTTAAAAGAGAGATAAAGTTGGACCTATCAAAACACCACTTGAGGAGGGCTCAATTGAGAATGAAACAACTAGCATATTTGCATAGAAATGACAGAGTTTTTGAGGTTGGTGACTGGGTGTATTTCAAGATCCATCCCTATAAACAAACTACTGTTTCTGTCCATTCCTTCCATAAGTTAGCTGCCACGTACTATGGGCCATTTCAAATTCTGAAAAATGAGGGATCAGTGGCTTACACTCTTGCTTTTCCTGATACTATTAAGATTCATCCCACTGTCCACGTGTCCTTGTTAAAGAAGTGCTTTGCATTGCCTACTCAAATTTCACTACCCTCTGTCCTTGATATTGCTCATCCTCTTTGTCCCAATCTTGAAAGTATTCTTCAGAGGAGAATGGTCAAGAAAGGTGGAAAAGTTGTGGCACAAGTTCTAGTCAAATGGGAAGGCTTACCTGCTGATGATGCTAGCTGGGAGTTCTATGAGGCCTTGAAAGTCAGATTTTCTCATTTTCATCCTTGAGGATAAGGATCTCTTTTGGGGAGGGAGTATTGTTACACTAATTAACTAATTAGAATTGGAAATTGCCATGTCAACAATTAGCTAATTAGAATTGGAAATTGCCATGTCAGCAAAATCTGTTATAACTGACAGTTAGTTAAACTAGCCACTGTTCATTACTGTTACATTGAGATATTGTTCAAGAAATGTAATTGAGATGATAGTTAGTTGAGAATTAGAGGGAGTGGGTCAATTCTACAATTGTATATAAACTAGTGAAGTGTACAAGAGTTTTTAGAATAATACAATTCATTGCTTTCTTCTCTAAAATCTCTCCTCTTCTTATTCTCTTCTTCTCTGTTCTTAACTTGTGGTGCTGTTCTGCAATAGCTTATTCCAAATCCTTAAATCGTCAGTGATTCAAGATATTTGGGTAACAGTATGCTTTGTTGTTTGTGAAATTTCTCACAAAAATTCCTTCTTTAGCTCTTTTTTAGATCAACTTCTTAGATCACCTCCTAATCCCTCTAATCTTCTCATTTGCTTTGGATTGAATTGCTTGACAATGGTCTCACAAATTATTTCTCCTGCTTGAACGGGAACTTGGTCTAGTCTAGTTGTTCTAAACACACTCGTCGCAAGTCTTGTTTCTTGTACTTTTGACTTGTATACACCACAAACCATATCCCTTAAAATCAATTTGTTCATAGGAGAACTGCCATGTTCCAATCTCCTATTTCACCAGTCAGCCATCTTATTTTAAACATAGATTTGAAGATTGAGACAGTGTATTACATAGATAACACCTTGGCTTCAATTCCTTCTTCACACATTAGGATCCTTCTAACATGACTATCCCTTAAGCTACTGGCATAATGTACACTATTAATCGCATGACCAAACCTCTTGCAGATCTTTTCAATAATCAATAACACACCATTTCTTTCCATTATCATAGAAAACACTTTTCTCCTTTGGAGGACCTTGGGTGAGAGAAATTGTTTCATTCTTCCAGTCATAAACTTCAAGCATTCACTGTTTATGAACTAATTATAACTGCTTCCTCTCACCCTTGTCTCCATAAGGGGTTACTTGTTAGGTTTGGAAACCTATTTTAACTTTAGTTCCCAAAAAGGAAACAAGAGGAGGATCAGATTTCTCTTTACCCACAAGGGTAACCTTGTCCTTTTTAGCTTAAGACCATGTACTCGTTTATTTTCATCTCAAAATGCTTTGAATACTTGTTCTCAGCAACCAATCTATCTGGGTTGGTTTTCTTAATGTGACTGTTTCTACCACAACGAGTATACAACATGTGGTTAGCCAAACACATACCTGCTTGTAATGGGAATTATAAGGGGGATTCATCTTCTGATAACCAATTCCATGACCATCGTTTGATCTTTGACTAGTTATACTAGCTAAGACTTGTGAGTAGGGGTGGGCATAAAAATAGGAGAACTAAAAAACCAAACCGAACCAAATTTGTTTGGTTCTTTGGTTTGGTTTTGATTTTTATTGGTATTTCGATTCTTTGGTTCGGTGTTCGATTTAAGGGTAACGATTCTTCAGTGCACTGAAGAGTCAAACTTTTACTAATTAAATTTTTAAAAAAGTATTTATATTATATTTTATTTAATATTTATTTGAAGCTACGTTTTAATACATTTATGTGGTCACTGGCAGTGTGTTGCAACCTTGTGAAATTGTGGGCTTATGATTGTTGCCTGTTGTATATCTATGATAATATTCTTGATATGCAATTTTTGTGATATTAGTTTTATATTTACTGCCTAGTCTTATCGATTGGATAAATTTTAAATTTAAAAAAAAAATCTCGTTTGCACCGAAAAACGATTTAGAAATACCAAACTAAATCAAACCAAAGTTCTAAAAATTGAATCAAACTCAATCAATTTAGTTTGGTGTTCGATTCTCATTTTGACAAAATCAAAAATCAAAGAACCAAACTGAACTTCAACAAAACTGAAGCAATGAACCGAACATCCACCCCTACTTGTGAGGAAGTATTCTATTTAAGGGAATTTTCATGCTCAGCCTTGATTTTGACCAGATCTCTTTATAATTCAAGATTCTTCTTGAGATAGCAACATCCTGTTGAGATTTGTTCTGTTTTTTTTCAAACTCAAACTGGATGATGCTTCCTTCTCCTTTTTTTCTTTTCACCATATTGAAATGTTTTCCTTATCTTCTCAATCAAAGCTAGATTTTCACAAAGCATTAACTTACATTTTTTTCTTGTATCTTAGCAATTTTAATATTCAGCACAGTTTTCTCAATTTCATGCACATCAAGATTCTTGTACAAAAACTAATTTTCTTTACTGAGATCACAAATAGTATCTTTCAGTATATCAGTTAGAGACTTCAGCTCTTCCAGAGTATATCCTTAAGCTTATTCTTAATGACTGAAAAGGTTACTTCATCGTCAGACTTAGCTGTGAGTACAAAGAGAAAGTTGAAAACTTGATCTCTTATCTTTAATAGCCATTATTGATGTATCTTTAAGTTGTTCATATGCTTCTGACTCACTATAGGAATCTACCCAAGCAACTAGAGCTTGTTTGAAAACATGATTTGTTGTTGCTTTCCTCTTGGTTTTGTCAGGGAACTGGTCCTTCCTTTTTTCCTTGTCTGCACCAACCTTGGCATACTCATTACACTTCATTTTATGTTGAGGGCAGTCTTTGATCTGCACTTGTAACAATATTCGCTTTCACTTGAGAATTTGCTCATGTTTCCTTTTCTTAGAAGCCCTCCATTTCTCCTCGCAATTTTTTGAAATCTCATGGTAATGTATGTCTTCCTCTTTTTTGCTAGAATCACTTTTTGCTGACTTCAGAGCTAGACTTTTCTCCCTTTTTGGTTCACTTTTGCCTTGGCCTTGTTTTTGAGTTCACAAGTCATTAAATTTTAAGTTAACTCATCTATAGTAAGGGTCTTAAGATACCGAGCCTCTGTCATAGCATCAATCTTACTCTCCCATGATATGGGCAAAATGTTGAGAATGTTTAAACTTGCTTACTTGGCCTTATAACTTTAGCCACACAGTGCAACTCATTAGTGATCGATTCTCTATTTTTCATAGTGAAAGTTTCATATTGAGTAGTGAGCGTTATGTCAACTTTTGACTCCTTCACTTAACTAGTGCCCTCATGAGCTGTACGTAGGGATTCCCATATTTCCTTTGTTGATTCACAAGCTGGATTAAGTTGTATTCATCTTGACCTATCCTACATACCAGTAACTTCTTAGCCTTCAATCTTCTTTCTATCATCCTCATCGTATTATTTCCTGGTCTTAGGAACTGAAGGCATAACATCCCTAACTTTTACTGGCTTTATAGGAATGTGAGGTCCATCACAGATGATGTCCCAATAAAGTCATGCATATGGGTTTTCCATTACTCATAGTACTGACTATTGAGTGGGGTGGTCTAGTGGTTGATTGGCCGCCTTCAAGATTTGGTGGTGCAGCTATCAGAAATAGGATCCTTCCTAGGTATTAAACTTTTAGAAAGTACCGTTCTGATACCAATTGAAGCTTTGTAAGAGTCACCACTAGTCAAAGAACCAGGTCCTTGAATGAATAAACAGATAAATGATCGTATAAGTGAGAGAGATAAAAGGGAATGAACAATTAATACAAGATATTTGTGTGGAAACCTCCTTTCTCAATGGAGTAAAACCACGACCTACCTCATAGAATTTCTCAACCACTTCACTAACTTCACATAATATTTGATTGAATACTCTTGTAACTAAAGGATTAACCTCTTAATTCCTACCCTCTTGCAATAACTCTAGTACAAGACTCCACAGTAATAACTCTATTGCTAACTCACTTGACCATCTAACTCTAGCTGATGCAAACCTAGCGAACTCTAGCCTAACTGTTAGCTAACTCTAGGTGATACATTTCGAATGCAAAGGACAAAATGATTGACAGAACACCTACTCAAACTTCACTTAGAGTAAGTTTACTATTCAGAACGTATTAGAAAGACTCAATAATAACAAGAAATAAGTAACGATTTGAGTTGATTTCGAGCAGGTCCCTTGTTGCTAATGCGACTTTGAATGTAAGGAGGCTTTTGCTGAAAGGTGATTTCTTTTCTAGAATGCAAAAACTGGGGTTTGATATTACATCCTCTTCTATTTACAAGAGAGCCAAAACTTAGAATCAATGCCATTGGTCGACGTTGGAAAGGTTGTTGCTCCTCTGCTGTTGTGCGACCAATTTTCCTGCAAAAAGTACAACTAACAACTGTACTATTGACCATCAGAGTGTTCAATGATTGATGGACCTGGCTAAGAATACTTGTGAGCAGAGACATCAATTCTAAACTAGGTCCCCAACCAGTTTGTCAAATATCAAAACTAAGCTTACATCACTGGGCATTTTGTGAATATTTGTTGTGACAGTATTGTTAGAAAATTCACTTTCTGTTTTGGCGACGTGCAGGCAAAGTTATGAGTTTAAACCTTTTTAAAAAGGTGAAAATGTCCAAGAGTGTGCAAAAGATCGATAGCAAAAGGAGAGTATTTTATTATTAAATATGATGCTTTGAAATCAAACAACAATAATTAATGACGATTCAAGAAATAGATATTGGGAGTTATTAGAGTTCGGAGCAATAATTTCTGTCAAAAACACATGACTCAAATTCAATAGATTTCTCAATCAACAGGGAAATTTATCATGCGTCTTGAATTAAAGCGCCTTTGATCTAGTTTCCAGCAATTCAAACGATTTATCATTTGGACTCGTTTACACAAAGTTATGATCTTTTTACCAAACACTATCAAATCTATGTGATTGAATGCGTGAATGATCTATAGGTGTGTGAAGCACGCACACATTCATGCCAAATTTTATTTTCTCAGGGTTAATTAAGGAATTTCCTTTTGATAACTCTTGGAACTATACAAGACTTAAGTTCGATCGTCTTGATTAGGATAGGGAGTTGGAGAGCGTAGTTGAAATCAGTTTTGAATACTTTGGATTGAAATTGTGAGTGTAGAAAAAAAAAATTAAGAGAGATTTCATTCCCCAAATTGGTTATAATGCTTATTTCTTCTCTTTAACTTTACATCATACCCAAACCCAATGTACGTAGATTGTAGTCTTTTACGGTTGGAGAGTTTTATTATTTAAGAAGAATTTGATATTTTTGTATTTTTTATTATATTAGTGAATTGCTCATATGTTTGGGCAAATCACGCTAAATCATTACGTCTTTTTTAATATGTTTTTTCTTAATTGTTTTTTTTATCGTCATTCAATTTTTATTGTGTGAGCTTTCGCAAAACACTTAATTATTTAGATTCCAATAGTATGATGACACTTTTTGATGTAGCAGAAGCTTATTTTTTATAAGCACCAGTGAAAGTATTCGCGCTTCGCGCGATTCTAAATATTCTTTTTTTAAAAAAAGAGAATTGAAAAAAATTATATATTGATCAGTACCTACATGTGGTTTAAAATATTAATTATTTATATATATTGTATAACTTCCATTCTTTTTAAATATATTATTTGAAAACAAAATCAAGAAGTGATAAAAGTATCAGACAATTTAACAAATGAAAGAACAGAAAAGGAAAAAAAAGGAAAGTAATTTCTCTTTGTAAAATTAATATCCCCCAAAACATGCATCATTTATATTACAAAATTCAACATTAATATTCCATCAAAATGCACACCTAAAAGAAATAAATAAAAAAACAAAAGAAAAAAAAATACAGTGACACCAAAACAATAAGGTCACAATTTTTTGGGGCTTTTGTATGACTTTGTTTTGTCTCTCTTTCATTTTTGTTCTTTTCTTTCGGGCCCATCAATAAAATATTTATCTCATAATTTTCACAATTTTTCTTTATCATAATGTATTTATATTTTTAGTGTTTGATTGATGAATTTATTACAATTAATACTTGTCGTTTTTTTCTCTTCATATTCAAGAGGTTAATTATCATCTTTAATATTGCCATTAATTTTGTTTTGTTACATAAGATGTCTTTATGATACAATGAGCTTTTATCTCATAATTTTCACAATTCTTCTTTGACATAAAGTATTTATATGTTTAGTGTTTGATTGATGAATTTATTACAATTAATATTTGTCATTTTTTTTTCCTTTTAATGTTGTCTTTAATTTTTTTTTTCCAGTTACATAAGATATCTTTAAGATACAATGAATTTTATTTTCAAAAGACTATGGTTGACATATTTTGAATAAAGTCAGAGATATTATTTTGAACCAAAAGAAATTATGAATTTACACCAATTAGAAATTCATATTTAATACAAAATAAAAATAAAAACATAGAGAGAATATATAAAAACTAATTAAGAATACAACGTCATTATTGCAATCTTTATCATTAAAAGATAAAATAAAAATATGAAGAAAATGTATAATTTTTCAAACTCTCGTCGACATTCACTTCACAAGCCGATTACCTTTCAATTCTTCTAGACGATTGAGCATTTTACCGAGTCTAGAAAAGTTACTAAATTAAATCAGCTAAATAACAAAATTAAAGAAAACAACATGTGATAAAAGAAAAAGATAATTTTACCTCATATTACAAATCCAATAAAATAATCAAAATACGAGAGACAATAGATAATAGCAGAAGTTCACAACAATCAGATATTTATCTCATAATTTTCGCAATTTTTCTTTACCATGATGTATTTATATGTCTAGTATTTGATTGATGAATTTATTACAATTAATATTTGTCATTTCTTTCCTCTTCATACTCAAGAGGTTAATTATCATCTTTAATATTTTCATTAATTTTTTTCAGTTACATAAAATGTCTTTAAGATACAATGAGCTTTTTTTTTTCAAAAGACTATGGTTGGCATATTTTGAATAAAGTCAGAAACACTATTTTGAACCAAAAGAAATTATGAATTTACACCAATTAGAAATTCATATAAAACACAAAATAAAATAAAAACATACAGAGAATATATAAAAATTAATTAAGAATACAACGTTATTATTGCAATCTTTATCATTAAAAAATTAAAAAAATGTGAAGAAAATATACAATCTTTCAAACTCTCGTCGACATTCATTTCACAAGCCGGTACCATTCAATTCTTCTAGAAGATTGAGTAGTTTACCCAGTCTGAAAAAAGTTACTAAATTAAGTCAACTGAACAATAAATTAAAGGAAACAACATGTGATAAAAGAAGAAAATCATTTTAGCTCATATTGCAAATTCAATAAAATAATCAAAATAGAAGAGACAATAGATAGAAGCAGAAGTTTTGTGAAAATTGCAACTGAATTGATTAGTAAGAAAAACTCACTCACTTCTAAAGAAAAAATAAATAAAATAATTTAGGATAAAATGGTAAGAAAAAAAATCTCACCAAAGGAGACACCAAAATTTGGACACATAGTAGCATATCATCGTATGACATGAAGAATACAAAACTGATTGTCATGCCAACATCTCAGTTGGTATTTATAGTAAAACAATAAACATGTATTTATGAAAATATTGAAAAATATGGGAGGTGAAAGATGTGTAACTGAAATAAAATAATGTTTCTATTTACATCAATATTAAATAGATTGAATTAGTGAGTATTAGGGGGAAAGAAATGCGGGTAAATAAAAATAATGAATAATTAATTTTTTTTAGCTTGCAAAATAAATTAAAAAGTTCAAAAAATATACAAAAAAGATAAATAAGATTCTAGGCCTTAGAAAGCGCCACGTCAGCAAATGCATAGTTCTTCTTTAATGTTTTCATTAATTTTTTTAGTTACATATCTCATAATTTTCACAATTCTTCTTTAACATAATGTATTTATATGTTTAGTCTTTGCTTGATGAATTTATTACAATTAATATTTGTCATTTCTTTCCTTTTTAATGTTGTCATTAATTTTTTTTTTTTTCAATTACATAAGATATCTTTAAGATACAATGAATTTTTTTTTTTAAAGACTATGGTTGGCATATTTTGAATAAAGTCAGAGATATTATTTTGAACCAAAAGAAATTATGAATTTACACCAATTAGAATATATTAAATTTAAAATAAAAATAAAAACATAGAGATAATATATAAAAACTAATTAAGAATACAACGTCATTATTGCAATCTTTATCATTCAAAAGTAAAATAAATATATGAAAAAAATGTACAATCTTTCAAACTCTCGTCGACATTCAATTCACAAGTCGATTACCATTCAATTCTTCTAGACGATTGAGCATTTTACCGAATCTAAAAAACTACTAAATTAAATAACCTGAATAACAAACTAAAAGAAACAACATGTGACAAAAGAAGAAAATGATTTTACCTCATATTACAAATCCAATAAAATAATCAAAATACGAGAGACAATAGCTAATTGCAGAAGTTCACAGCAATCAGATATTTATCTCATAATTTTCGCAATTCTTTTTTACCATAATGCATTTATATGTCTAGTATTTGATTGATGGATTTATTACAGTTAATATTTGTCATTTCTTTCCTTTTCCTCTTCATATTCAAGAGGTTAATTATCATCTTTAATATTTTCATTATATTTTTTTCAGTTACATAAAATATCTTTAAGATGCAATGAGCTTTTCTTTTCAAAAGACTATGGTTGGCAAATTTTGAATAAAGTCAGAGACTCTATTTTGAACCAAAAAAAAATTATAAATTTACACCAATTAGAAATTCATATAAAACACAAAATAAAATAAAAACATAGAGCGAATATATAAAAATTAATTAAGAATACAACGTTATTATCGCAATCTTTATCATTAAAAATAAAAAAATATGAAGAAAATGTACAATCTTTCAAACTCTCATCGACATTCACTTGACAAGTCGATTACTATTCAATTCTTCTAGACGATTGAGCATTTTACCGAGTCTAAAAAAATTACTAAATTAAATCAACTGAACAATAAATCAAATGAAACAACATGTGATAAAAGAAGAAAATAATTTTACCTCATATTGCAAATTCAATAAAATAATTGAAATACAAAAGACAATAGATAGAAGCAGAAGTTTTGTGAAAATTGCAACTAAATTGATTAGTAAGAAAAACTCACTCACTTCTAAAAGAAAAAACAAATAAAAAAAATTCAAGAGAAAATGGTAAAGAAAAAAAAATCTCACCAAAGAAGACATCAAAAATTGCACCGTAGCATATCATCGCATGACATGAAGAATACAAAACTGGTTGTCATGCCAACATCTCAGTTGGTATTTATAGTAAAACAATAAACATGTGTTTATGAAAATATTGAAAAATATGGGAGGTGGAAGATGTGTAACTGAAATGAAATAATATTCCTATTTACATCAATATTAAATAGATTGAATTAATGAGTATTAGTGGGAAAGGAATGTGGGTAAATAAAAATAATGTATAATTAATTTTTTTAGCTTGCAAAATGTATTAAAAAGTTCAAAAAAACTACAAAAAAGATAAATAAGATTCTAGGCCTTAGAGAGCGCCACGTCAGCAAATATATATTGATGCACAAGTGTCTTCGTCTTATGCAATTGTGCTTCAGTATTGCTAAACAAATGTTGCTTGCACCATGATTTGATATGATTCTCGTAAAGAAATGGATCGATTATGGGTTTAATTCAAAGTCAAAAGTAAACTCATAAGGAGAGGATTGTCCAAAGACCATGATTAAATAATAGTTGTGTATCTTCTAGCGCATGTCATGCATTCATTGATTTGATATAAATATTTGATGTGGATAAATTTTTACCGTCAAAATTGTCTTTGAATTTGAACTTGCAAGTGGTGTTATTGGAATTAAAGTATGTTGTTTTATAAATACTCGAAAGGGTAATGCAAAAACAACAACAAGAACATCAACTGAGAGAAAGCTTGTTAAAGAAGACGACACAATTGATCCAATCCCAATAGAAGAATAATATTCATTCAACTTTTGATGTAAAAAGAATTTCTCGAAACAAATCCAAGGGAATTAGAAATAAACCCGAATTCCCCCATATCTCTCTTTCAATGTAGAAAAACACAACAATGACGATATTTGATTTTCAAAAAAAAAAAAAATGTTTGCTGCAGTATGTGTTTGTTGTAGTAGTACAAATTTTCAAATGTGTGTAGGGAATAAATTAGAAAGAAACAGGGGACGGAGCTGGAGCGTCAGCCGCATCTTCGAGTACAGCTCCATTGCTCGATAGCTCAATCATGGCACGGTGTGGGTTGGTCCTCTGCTTGTTGCATAAATCAGGCAAATACACACCTAGACAAATGCAAATTTAGTAAAGTTATAAACTTTTGTAATTCAAAAAAATAACTCAAGTATCATAGGAAATATAAAAAGACAGTACAATGTTGATGTTGTTTGTTACCTTCACCAGCAGCTAAGTTGAAGTAAAGGTCGATAATGTTGGGACAGTGATGGTTACAAGCAGGGGAGCAAAGTTTGGAGGTGAATTGAGAATCAAGCAAAGCATCAGAAGAAAGTCCAACAGTGTTTCTGTCAACGCCACAAGCATCGACACATTCATCTGTCTCAATGTGTTCTTTCATGTTTGCAACGACAACCTCAGATGTCTTGCATTGGTACTCAACCTTCCCATCTTTCCCTGTTAAATTCTCCAACAAACACCTCTTCCCTGATGATGCGATCGCGAACCCACACACACTCGTTGGCAAATTCTCACAGATGAAACTCCCTGAAGATCAATATTCATTATACACATCAACAAACCAAAGGACCAAAAATCTACTATTTTGTGATACGTTTACTCTTTACATTGGATTTGTAAAATTCATGTATTGTGGAAACTGTCGTAGCCAAAAATTTTAATGGTAGGGCATGATCATATTCGTCAATTGAAACAATTCTTGATCAATCTTTGTAGTTAGACAATTTATATATGTACAAATAATTAGTTTTCTGCTATTTTCAGATGAAGGAGATTCAATTAAAACTTTAGATCATGTGATTCTGCCTTAATTGTGGAATAAATTTGAAACAACTTTGGATATTGCAAATAAAAACATGCATGCTACATATTCAAAGAAAACAGAAATATGGAGCAATTATACAAAATAGGTACCTAGAGTGCCTTGGAGAAAAAGGGTGCTAACAAAGAAAAGAACCATGATAGTTTTAGCCATTTCTATTCTTTTCCTTTGTATTTGTTTCTCTGTGATATATTGTATTGGGTTGTTTTGTTGAAGATGAACTCAAGAAAAATAATAAAATTTAAGATCTATGGGTTCTTGAGATGAAGGTAAATGAAGGGGTTTCTTGAATTTATATAGGCATGTTTGGTGGAGAAAAAGGAGGAAAATACGCTGTGTACTTTGAATATTTTGTCACCTTTTTTATTTTATTTATTTTTGTGGGTACTATTGATCTTTTTAAATTATATTTTAAGAATTTTCAACATGATATGCATATTCCCCTACTAAATTTTGACGAATTCTATGAAATTGGTGTGCACGAATAGAGGGGGAAGGGTCTTTTGTAGAAGTTAGTGGAGCCCACGCGTTAATATCTGTCATTTATTTAATTTAAAATAAATAACATTTTATTCCTTGTTTAAAGAAATAGTGTTTTGTTGATTCTCTAGTTTGTTTATTTGTTGTAAATTTACTTCTTGCCTTCAAGTTTTAGTTGACGAGACATTTGTGCTTCTCCTGAGATGTGTCTAATATTCGTCTGACAATTACAAGTAAATATTTATAATTTTCAATAATTATTTTAAAAATACGATATTATATGAGATATGTCCTCTTTTACCAATTTGTTGACGAGTAGACATTTTGTATCCAACATTTTTGACTAATATAATTAGCCTTTTGTTGATGCTCCATAATCCGGAAGATTTCATCTTATTATACGTGTTTTATGTGATTATGTCTGCTAACTGAGTTTCAAATTTTAGAAGTTACAATCAAATTATCAAAGTCATATAAGTAGAGAATTACTTTACATTTTTGAATTCTTATATGCCAAATTGAAAATTTCCTCGAACTTATTCACAAATTATAATACTTTATAGAGAAAAAATTATGAAGCCACGAAATTACTTTCTCATTGCATTTTCCTTTTAAGGCTTTTCAATAAATTGTCAAAGATCCTAATCTTTATATATTTAAGTTTTCTAGATACCCACTTAAAGGGCTTCTAGAGTAGATTTTGATGGGAAGAGCTTTCCTAAATTCTAATTATGACCTTTTAATTTTGGGGATGATTAAAAATTGAACACATTACATTTGCTATTTATAGGAACTTAAAAGTCTAAGTAGACCCTTTTTTGGCTTAAGTCATCGACAATCTCTTTAAGTTATCCCGAAATGTCACTTAAACCCCTCAACTCAGGCCTGTACCTATCAGACCCCTAATGCACCCGAAATTTGATCCATCTAAGCCTTTTTGGACAATCAGTAAAAGGTATAAGATGTGTATAACACACTCGCGTGACGTGGCAAAACTAACCAATTAAAAAAAACACGTAGCAAAATGAGTATAAAAAATAACTTTAAGTTAAAAATATATTTAAATGCTATAATTCTAATCTAACCAGCCCCCCATTCCTACCCCCACCCCTCCCTCCTCCATCAATGGCAGCTCTGTTGTCACCATTTTCATTGTCGACGGTCAATCTTTAATCTTCATCAATGGCGTAAACACCCAAAATAATAATTAATGTAAAATTATTGAACAAACTCAAAAAAAGCATCAAATATAACATAAACATGAATAATAATCTTTAATGTCTTTCTTGATTGATGAGCATGGTTTCTTGATTTTTTTGTTGAAGGAAATGTTGAATTCGTATTTGAATTTACTATTGAATGTTGTTAGTTTTGCTAGGGGGTTGAAGACAACAAACTCTGTGTGTGTGTGAAGACGAAGATGACGGGGGGCAACTGACGACGGCTACGGGAAGGGTGGAGTGGGGGTTAAAGACGACGAACTGGGGTAGGGCGGGGTGGGTGACAGAAGACGACGATGACGGGGGGCAACTGAAGATGGCTACGGGAAGGGTGGGGTGGGGGTTGAAGGAGACGAACGGGAGTGGAGTGGGGTGTGTGAAGACGACGATGATGGGGTGGGGGGTTGAAGACAACGATGACCAGGGGGAGGTTGAAGACGACGAACTGGGATGGGGGTGGGTGCTGTGAAAACGACAATAATGCGGGGGATGGGGTGGGGTTGAAGACAACGAACTGGGGTGGGGGTGGGGTGCTGTGAAGATGATGATGACGTGGGGGTGGGGTGGGGTTGAAGACGATGAACTGGGGTAGGGGTGGGGTACTATGAAGATGATGACGCGAGGGGGAGGAGTTTGCGCTTTTTTAAAAAAACATAATAAGAAATTATAATAATTAAAAATTATATTAATAAAATAATTTAAATATAATTTTTTTAATTAAAAAAAAGTAAAATATTATTTCTTCTTCGATTCACGCGCTCCCTTGTCAAATTTGTGCCTGATAGGTATCAATTTTAAGCACTTGAGGTGTCTGATAGGTACATGCCTCAGTTGAGGGGTTTAATTGAAATTTTGGGATAACTTAAAGTGATTGTTGATGACTTAAACCTTTTTTTTAACTCCTACAATTGATGTGCAGCATGTTGTCAATGTCAAACCTTATGTATTTAATAGGCTAACCTTATTTTTGAGCTAAGTTTTCAAGATTAGATGACACAATCTATGATTTTTAGTTTGTTTAACCATCATTAGTCTTAAGCAGTGGCAGGTAATTACTAAATTGGAGTTAAACTGAAAACCCATTGGGTAGGTTTAAAAACTATAAATCCACTAAAGAAAAAATTAATTATATTTTGTCCGCTTAATTTCAAAGGTCACAATCTTTAATTATAGTAACTTCATTAACTTTAAACTCCGAGATCCCTCTATTTGCTTTTTTTACTTGTCACGTTTTGTTTATCAAAAGTTAAACTATATGATCAATACCTAAGATATACTTTTTAATCACATATATCAACACTCTTAAAACAAAACGATGTTATGCAGAAGTTCAAAGGTCAATTAGTTTAGCGAGTCATATATAGGCCAACAATGTTCATTCTACAACTTGTTCTCTATGTGTCATGTCCTTACTGGTCTAATTAAGTTTTACATGATAGTCACCTAACCTTGTGTTGTGTGGAAAAAATGGCAGCAACGACTTGTACTTTACTTCTGACCAAGAAAATGAAAAGAATGGACAGGGGCTACTGAAAGCGCTTTTAATAAAAGCTTAGAATGAAAAGTCAAAATCTAAAGATTCTTTAAGCTTATTCAGAAAGAGAAGTTCAAATATATTTACAAGATATATTATGAGAAAATGTAACTTGTTAATTTTTTTGTAACTGTGTGTTTTCAATTCTCCTTAAACGTAAGAATTCATTTCATAAGTTAGTTCTTGATAAGTTAATTCATTCCTTGAACGGATGAATCATTTGGTGAGGAGTTAATTCATTCAATTCATCATTAACTCACTCTTGTAACATCATTTGTTCTTCACCTATATAAACCATTCTATTTGAGAACAAAAATACATCTCCAACAAAGTAAAAGGAAAATATCTTCCTCCTAAGTTTTCTACTTTTGGGCAATAGTTTTGAGCAACCTTCAAACTTTCAGCCATGAGTGCACGTGTTTGGAAGTAGCTGTGGAACATTGGGGAGCGACCGGCTAGAAGGATTTACACCGGAGTAGGGCCGAAATCGGTTTCAAGGCAGTGGCTTGCCACGACACAGCATTTGTGACAACTCTATTACTATTATTAATTTCAGTTCCATATCAATATTGTAGTACTTTTTTCAACAATTTGAAAACAATTTCGTTACATACAATATTGATAAATGGCTCTTTCTTTGAATAAAACTTTTCCTGATTTGTCAAACTTGAGTCATTGGACGTACGAAAATAATTTTAAGCGTTGGTCACAAAAACTTCTGATTTCTTCAAACAATTAGAAGTTGATTATGTTTTGTTTAATGAATCTCTTACTGATAACTCTAACAATGTTGTGATTGATGATGTTGCTAAAAGAAAATTTGAAAAAGATAACAAAACAGTTAGAGAACATTTGTTGAATCATATGACTAATCATTTGTTTGATTTGTTTGTTACGTACAAATCTGCTAAGAAAATATGAGACAGTTTAGAAAAGAAATATGTTGTCGATAATGCAGGAAAGAAAAAATATGTTGTCGGACAATGGATTAAATTTCAAATGGTTGACAATAAATCAATCATGGAACAGGTCCACGAATATGAACATTTAACTGTTGATGTTCTCAATGAGGGTATGAAGATGTGTGAGATTCTTCATGTGAATGTTTTGCTTAAAAAATTCCCACCATCCTGGAGTGATTACAGAAATCAATTGAAACATAAGAAAAAGAATTTAACTCTCCTAGAACTTATCAGTTACATGAGAACAAAGGAGGCAAACCGTCTTAAAGATAAGATAGAAGCCATTTCTCTTAATTCTTCTAAAGCTAACCTTATGGAATCTTCTGGTACTATTGCAAAAGACAGGTACAAAGGCAACAAAAGAATGTTCAGAAAAAGGAACAAGTGAAAAAAGAAAAATAATTTCAACAAGCCAGAGAGTTAAATTAAAAAATCAAAGGGCTTTATTCTGTCTGCGAAAAACTTGGCCACATGATTGTCCAGTGTTATCTAAAAAAAGGACAAAAGTCAAAACAAGGAGGGCAAGATAATGCCTAAGCTCATCTTACAGGGGGTGATGAAGTAATTACTGCAGTAATCGTCGAGGTAAATCTGGTAGCTAACAAAACTGATGGGGTATTGGACACAGGCGCTTCAAAACATCTCTGCGCTAACAAAGAATTATTCCATGACTTTGAGGAATCCACCAATGGCAAGTGCGTCGACATGGGTAACTCCACTACTTCTAGAGTTATGGGTAAAGGAAAATTTTATTTAAATTAACTTCTGGAAAAACTTTAGCCTGAACAATGTTCTGTATGTTCCCTCACTCCGTAGAAACTTAGTTTCTGGGGCACTTCTCAACAAAGTAGGCCTTAAACTTATTTTTGAAGCTGATAAAATAATTATTTCTCATGGAGGAGACTTTGTTGGGAAGAGATACCTTAATAGGGGCTTATTTGTACTGAACATTGATCAAGAGATTGTCAATGCAAATATTTTTAATTATGCTATATTGCTGAGTCTATTAATTTATGGCATGGTAGATTAAATCATGTTAATATTGCTTCTATTAAAAGACTTGGAAAAATAGAATTAATTCCTGCAGTAAATATTGATGATATTTCTAAATGTCATGTGTGCGTAGAAGCAAAGCATGCCAAGAAACTTTTTAAATATGTTACTAGTAGAAAGACTGGGTTGCTTGAATTAGTACATTCAGGCTTAGCAAATTTTAAGAACACTATTAGTAAAGGTGGAAAAAAGTATTACATTACTTTTGTTGATGATTTTTCTAGGTACACTAAGGTATACCTCCTTAAGTCTAAAGATGAGGCTAAAAGCATGTTTTTAAAATTCAAAATAGAAGTAGAAAATCAATTAGATGAAAAAATCAAGAGATTTAGATCTAATAGGGGCGGTGAATATAGTACTAAAACTCTAGAAGATTTTTGTGAGAAAAATGGTATTATCCATGAGTTTAGTGCTCCCTATACTCCCCAACAAAATGGTGTACCCGAACGAAAGAATAGAACACTTAAGAAAATGATGAATTCTATGTTTTTAAGCTCAGGTCTACCTGACTATATATGGGGGGAAGTTTTCTTATCTGCATGTTATATTCTTAATAGAGTCTCTCATAAAAAGTTAGACAAGACCTCATATGAGTTATGGAAAGGATATGCCCCTAACTTGAAATTTTTGAAAGTATGGGGGTGCTTGGCTAACATTGGTCTACCTGATTTTAAACGAGTAAATGTAGGTTCTAAGATCTTTGATACTGTCTTTATTGGTTATTCTCAAAATAGTGTTGCATATAGATTTATGTCATTAAATGATTATTTTATTTGTGAATCTAGAGATGCAGAATTTTTTTAGCATGTTTTTCCTTTGAAAAATGATGTGCCTAGTGATGTGCAAAATAATACTTCTATATCTATGTCTGTTAACTCTCATGCTATACCTGTATCTGATGTTATTGCTAATGGTCATGAAAATAAACTGAGAAGGAGTAAAAGGTGTATAACTGAGATTAGATTTGGTCCTGATTTTATCACCACCTTCTTAACTGAGGATTTTGATATCGCTATTTTAAATGATGAATTAGTGTTTATCTATTTAATAGAAGAAGACCCTAAGACATATGATGAAGCAATGAGTTCAATAGATGCGATATTTTAGAAAGAGGCTATTAAAAGTGAATTAGACTCTATAGTTTCTAATCACACATAGGACTTGTATAATTTTCCTAAAGGTTGTAAACCCATAAGTAGCAAATGGATATTTAAGAAGAAATTGAGGCCTAATGGTACAATTGATAAATATAAGGTTAGACTTATGATTAGGGGTTTTAACCAAAAGAAAGGTGTTGATTATTTTGATACTTATTCTCTTGTGACTAAAAAGCGACCATTAGAACTCTTATTGCTCTAGCTGTTATTCACAATTTAGTGGTACACTAAATGGATGTCAAAACTGCATTTTTAAATGGTGATTTAGATGAAGAGATCTATATGACTCAACCTGAGGGTTTTGTGGTCCCAGGACGGGAGGATAAAGTATACAAATTGAGAAAATTTTTATATGGACTTAAGAAGGCACCTAAGTAGTGGTATAAAAAATTTAACTTCACATTAATAGATAATGACTTTGTTGTTAATTCATCTGATACCTGTATTTATTCTAAAATGATAGGAGCAGGCTGTGTGATTATATATTTATATGTGGATGACATGTTAATCTTTGGCCCAAATATAAATGTTGTAAATGAGACTAAGAAATTTTTATTTTCTAAATTTGAAATGAAAGACCTTGGAGAAGCTAATGTGATTTTAGGAATAAAAATCAAAAGAACTGTTAATGGTTTCTCTTTGTGTCCGTCTCATTATATTGAAAAAATGTTGAAAAGGTTTGATTGTTTTGATGTAGTTTCAGTGAAAACTCCTTATGATCCTAGCATACACTTGAAAAAAAATAGAGATTCTAGTGTTTCTCAAACTGAATATGCTAAAATAATTGGAAGTGTAATGTTTCTCATGAACTATACTCGGCCTGATATAGCTTATGCTCTTAGTAGATTGAGTAGATATACTCATAATCCCAGTAGTAAACACTGAAATGCTCTTCATCTCTTGTTAAGGTATCTGAGGGTATTATGGATTGGTGTTTGCATTTTAATAAATTTTCTGTTGTTTTAGAAGATTTTTGTGGTGCAAACTAGATTACTGACAATGATGAAGTTAGCTAGACCAGTGGCTATGTGTTTACTTTGGGTACAGGTACTATTTCGTGGAAGTCTTTAAAGCAGACTTGTATAGCACGTTCTATCATGGAATCTGAATTCATTGCTCTCGAGTTGGCATGGCAAGAAACTGAGTGACTGAGAAATCTTTTGACAGATGTGCCTTTATGGGGAAGACAAATGTCACCAGTCTCTTTACGTTGTAACTCACAGGCGGCAATTGAAATTGCTAAAAATAGTGTATACAATGGTAAAAAGAGATATATTCGCATCAGACGTGGTGCAGTTAAACAATTGTTGAAACATGATGTTATTTTCTTGAAATATGTAAGATCCAAAAAAAAAATAGTGGATCCTATGACCAAGAGTTTGACAAGAAAAATGTCTTGAATCATCGAGGGGATAGGGCTAAAGCCCATGGATTGAGGTAATATGGTGGATACCCATTTTTAGTCAAACGAAGCCATATAGGTCGTCAATAAACACTACATATCATATCCCTATGGCGTGAGGTAGTGTATTATAAGGTTGAGCTTATTTTTTCTCTTAGTGATCTATAGCCTTAAGGTGGTCTATGAGATAGACTTGATGGATCACCTATAGACTTGATGGATCACCTACGTGAGTGTAAAAGGTTGGTCACCTTTTTATGAAAGACTTGGGTTATCTTTCTAGAGCACTCATGAGACCCAAGGTTTGTGTGCATGACCATAAAAGCACTTTATAGTATCGCGGAGATTGCTTAAAATCAAGGATATGGTATGTGTTGTGGGGGTCTCAACTTATGTCCATCTAGTTCAAGGGTCCTTCACTTTTTGAATATTTGTTGTTTCCTCATATCACTACGTGTCAATTCAAATCGAAAGATATTTACACTTAAGTACATGTTCCTTTTATTTGCCCAAAAGTGTTTCTATTCTTTTGTCTTTGTATTTGTGGGAGATTGAAAGCATTTTTAATAAATGGTTAGAATGCAAAGTCAAAATCTAAAGCTTCTTTAAGCTTGTCCAAAAAGAGAAGTCCAAATACATTTACAAGATACATTGTGAGAAAATGTAACTTATTAATTCTTTTGTAACTGTGTGTTTTCAATTCTCCTTGAACGTAGAAATTCATTTGATGAGTTAGGCATTCCTTGAACGGATGAATTCATTTGGTGAGGAGTTAATTCATTCAATTCACCATTAACTCACTCTTGTAACATCTTTTGTTCTTGACCTATATAAACCATTCTATTTGAGAACAAAAGATACACCTCCAACAAAGTAAAAGAAAAATATGTTCCTCATAAGTTCTCTACTTTTGGGCAATAGTTTTGAACAACCTCCAAACTTTCAGCCACTAGTGCACGTGTTTGGAAATAGCTGTGGAACCTTGGGGAGCGACAAGCTAGAAGGATTTGCACCGGAGTCGGACCTAAATCGCTTTCAAGGCAGTGGCTTGCCACGACACAGCATTTGCGACAACTCTGTGACTATTATTAATTTCAGTTCCATATCAATATTGTAGTACTTTTTCCAACAACTACAACCTGGAAAGCTAATATCAATCAATGTTCCAATGCGAGCCTTTCTGTTTTAATTGTTTGTCTTAATAAATCGATTTTGGTTCACTTACACCCCACATGCACGTTCATTGTTATCTATATACATCAAACTTTCTAATTTTTCGAAAAAAGCCGCTTCTTTCGATCCTAATTTATTTACCCACCTCTTTGGAAGCTATATTTAACACTCGAATCGGTTAGACTAAAAAGTAAAGTGGATCAGAACTCCTATCAAGTTGGGAAGTTTAACCATGTGATATCTCAATGTATTGAAACGTGATAGGAGAACCAAGATATATACATTTTCATCCAAATAAGATCCTTAATTAGATGACCTTTCTTTTCCGTATGGGTATGTCGTGTTTTGAAGAACTTTCCTAGTCCAATAGCTCAATAATACGGATCTCACCAAGAAAACACTTCATAATGAGCCAAGTCAATTCCATTTATTATTAATGTCTTGTTTTTGCTTAACAAGTTGATTTCTTTTTATTTTTTGACAATAAAGTCTTACAACAAGTAATACATTGAGGTTTCCTGGTAATACTCATACTTCACTGGTCAAAAACTAACAATTAGACTTTTAAGTTATACTATCACTAGTGGGATATGCCTGTGCCTAACAAGGGTCAAATAGTAGTGAGAAAATTGAAAATAATGAAGATAATTAGATAGATTTGTAATGATATTGTTGTTGTAAAAGAAAAAAAAAATATAGGAAGTTGCCTTGTTTGAAGTTTCCATAAAGTGTTACAATTAATTTCTTCAATCAATCAAATATGTTATATCAAATAATTTCGAAAGTCAATCAAAAGTTTTCATCAAAGTGTCACAATTATTTCGTTAATCAACAAATATGTTATATCAAATAATTTCGAGAGTCAATTAAATATTTTATGTCTTTAAAAAAATTTAAGTTGTTAATTATTGTGATTTATAATTATTTTTTTACGTCTTTTTTTAAAGTATATAACAGATTCAATCTTTTTTAGATATTTTAAGTTGTTAACTATTGTAATTTATAATACTTTTTATGTAATTTTCAAATATTACATGTTACTTTCCTTGTACAAATTTTTATGTCATTAATAGTCAATTACATTTTTAACTATTCCAATTTAAGTGACACTAATATAATTTCGAGATTCAACCAAACATTTATATCTTTTAAAATTTTTTAGTTGTTAATTATTGTGATCTATAATATTTTTTACATATTTTTTTGGAATATATAACAGATTAATTTTTTTTAAGATATTTTAAGCTGTTAAATATTATAATTTATAATATTTTTACGTAATTTTCAAATAATATATGTTACTCTTTTGGTCCAAATTTTTGTGGCATTAATAGTCAATTATATTTTTAAAATAATTTAAGTTTTTAATTACTGTAATTTGTAGTACTTTTTCTTCTAGTTCAATTTAAATGACACTGATATAATTTTGAGAGTCAGAAAAATATTTTGTATATTTTAAATTTTTTAAGTTGTTAATTATTGTGATTCGCAGAATTTTTTCGTATTTTTTTAAATATATAACAGATTAAAAAAAAACAATCAAATTAAAATAGATGAAAAAATGAAGGTAAGGGAAAGAATCAGTGAAGTTGTGCCAAAGCAGACAGATTGACCTTTTAATTTTTAAATTGTTAATTATTGTGACTTTTAGTATTTTTGCGTATATATCTTGATATATATAAAATATTAAATTATTATTTTTTTTAGATATTTAAAGGTGTTATTGTAATTTATAATACCTTTTATGTAATTTTTAAATAATATATATTATCCTTCTTGTTCAAATTTTTGTGGCATTGATAGTCAATTATATTTTTAAAATAATTTAATTTTTGAATTATTATGATTTATAATATTTTTCCTTTTATTCCAATTTAAGTGACACAAAGTTTAGATGGACATAAAATTAATTAGGAGTGATATCTTAAAATCACGATTGAAGCAGTGAACAGACATGTGATCTTAAATGACTTATATGTAACTAATTAAAAGTGATATAACATATTACTATAAAAAAAATACTTGTGAAAAAAAATTAAGTGGGACTCATCTAAGACGCCAAGTTAATTTAGCATTAAATATTATAAAAAATTTAATACTTAGATGACTTGATACTAATTTTTTAATACTTAGATGACTTATAATAATTAATTAAGGGTGATATAGTAAAATTACGATTGAAACAGCTAAAACAGATATGTCATAAATGTCTATTTTATTTATTTTTAATTAAATATTATTATTTTTTTAATATTTAAATGATATAGAATAATTAGTTTAGAGTGATATAATAAAATTACAAAGTAAGCAGGTAAAATAAGGAGACATCGGAAGCTGCTGAACTATGGCTTATTAATAAGGAGAATTTATCTTCAAAATAAAGTTCATAACGTCACTTACATATAACATCTTTTTTCTTTTTCTTTTTTTGAGTCTTTTGAGAAAGTTTTTGCATGTCTTGAGAAAAAACCCATTTATGTAAAGAACTTGAACGTTCAAATATTCAAAATATTAAGATAGCAGTGATCACAACATTATGAACAGCTAGTATTGAAGGCACGTACACAATCAACAAGGAACAATTGGAATATTCTCTAAGAAACTAATTTCCTGTAAAATTATCATCTCATCCGGACACACTTTGGTGTACATGGCTAGAGATGGACTAAGGATAATAATTTTGGAATATTTCATGAAATGCTTTTATTCTATGTGCGATAATGATATTATTTAATCTCTGAATCATTTCATTTTGTCATTTTAGTAAAAATAGTAGGATAAGTTATTATATATAAAAGGAGAGATTAAAAAAATCTCATGAAATATTTCAATTCATAAAATATACTCTCTCTATTTCGATTTATTTGTGCTATTTCAAATTGGCATGGAGTTTCATAAAATAAAGATTTTTTTTTAATCTAATAGTTTTTATCAATTATCTTTTTATCTTTTGATAGTTAACATATCATATAAAAAATTAAAATTAAAAAATTATTAAAAACAAAAAGAAACATCTTTTAAAACGAAACTAATGAGAAAAATCGGACAAACAAACAAAAGAAATCCTTTATTTATCCCATTTTACCAACCAAACGACCCCTAAAGTTTGGAAAGGTTAACCACGAATGAAAGGGAAAATTCCAAAAAGAATGGATAAGTGGGACTCTCTTAATTACCAGCCTTACACTTTCATCCTCACAATTGCCAATCAGCCATAAATCTCCAAGAAAATAACTTAACTGATCCCACAAAATCATTTAAAAATTAAGTTTACTCATTTATTTAAACGTTATAATTTATATGATATTCTTTTTTTTAGTATGTCAAAAGAAATTGAAAATTCTTATATTTAGAAACATATTAATTTTAAACTTCTAATTTTACTCTTAATAATATTCTCTCATAGCCACAAAAATATCATGGACAATTAAAATCATTACTTTGTGGCCGATCAAGTATTGTCATATATGAAATGAAAAGAATGAATAAAATAACCCAAGTATCCATACATCCAATACGCGATCTAAATTAAGATTAGCTGCTATATTAGCAAACTTGACATAAATTAATACTCCAACCACCTCATTTTATATGACGGTATTTGATAACAAAAGGGGACTTATTTAAAAATTTGTTGTGCAAGTATTGAAAATTTATGTGGCTCTAAAGCATTCTAGAAAGGGTAAGATCATGAGAAGTTTAAAGCGAAATTATTACTATAAAATATAGATAAGTGTCTTTCTTTTTTAAACTAATCAAAAGAAAAAGAGGGTCACATAAATTAGGGTCGATGAAGTGCATAATAAGAGTCCTTTAGTTTGATTAAAGATTGTAAGTTTTAGTTACTAGTGAATAAAACCTAGACAAGATGAATATCAAATTAGTTT
Organism: Capsicum baccatum var. pendulum; assembly: GCA_030864225.1. Classification (NCBI taxonomy): domain Eukaryota; kingdom Viridiplantae; phylum Streptophyta; class Magnoliopsida; order Solanales; family Solanaceae; genus Capsicum; species Capsicum baccatum. The sequence goes on along the minus strand of CM061559.1, from coordinate 190,019,354 downwards.
TGAAAAATGTGAGATAGTTGTTATAGCAAAAGATGAGAAAGAAATTGCAAGTCTGATTACTTTGTGATCACAGCTCACTAAGGCAAACTTAAACAAAAGTAAAGCAAAAATACCAATGGCAGCATCAACAGCCACAACACCAACGACTTCAAACCTTTGCTTCTCAAACTCTCATTCCCTTTTCCAACACAAAAGGACTTCATTTTTGTGCGCAAAAAACAGCATAATAAAGAGAAAGTGTAAGCACAAGGGAGCTGTGACGTGCATGGTCTTGGAAAAGAGTAGTACGGCTGAGCCTACAAAACCCAAGAAACAGAATGCGTATAAGCTGCAGACCTTAACTAGCTGGCTGTTGAAACAAGAACAAGATGGGGTTATCGATGCTGAACTTACTATTGTTCTTTCGAGTATTTCGATGGCTTGTAAGCAGATTGCTTCATTGGTACAAAGAGCTGGCATTTCCAAACTTACTGAAGTTCATGGTGCTGTTAATGCTCAAGGAGAGGACCAGAAGAAGCTTGATGTTGTCTCTAACGAGGTTTGTTAATCATTCTTGTAGTTCTTTGTCTTCAGTTTAACCGTCTAGTATCTGAAATTTACTGACTTAACTAATTAATCTAGATTCTTACTTAATTGCGCACTTACGGGAAAGCTGCTCCCTACAAAAATGTTGTTGAATTTCAAGATTTGAACCCGAGACATATAGTTAAAGACTTAAGAGTAAAGGGATTTCAACTATTCCACCAGACCTCGGAGGTAGCTCATTCTCGTAGTTAGTACATCTAGCTAGGACTTTCAGCAACTGCAAATCAATATGATCATCTTACGTTGTCTTACGAATTAGTGATTTCGAATAACTTCTTGAGTACGGTCAAACATTAGAAAATGACTTTTCATAGAAAAAATTTCATGGTTTTCTGGAATTCAAAATCCTATAGATAACCAACTTTTGTATTTCAAATTTCGTCGACCCTCAGAAGAATGACACAGAATTATCTATTCAGACAGAAATAGTAAACCTAAATTTCCAAAAATGAGATTGATGTGTCAAAGATGGTAGGATGTTTATACTTCAGAAGGGAGTAATAATTATGTGTAAGAGGGAACTTACTATTAAGGTCTTAAACAAACAATAATCTAGATATATGTATTCTAGAGCTAGTTGCACATAGGATCCCTCTTCTTGATACCGTTGAACATGCTTACAGTTTCTGCCCAAATATATTTTATTATGTTTTTCAAGAACTTGCTCTTTTTGGTACAAACGCTGCATAATATCTGAAGCGAAATTTCCATTTCTGGCATATGATTTTTGAAAAATTTAGTAGTGGATTAATTGTGAAGGAACACATTCATGCCTTTGTTTACTTATTTGTACTTGATGGGTTCGAGGTTTTAGCAGTAAGATGTTAACATAAGAAGAGTCCAAATAAAACGTTTAGAGTACTAATTGTATGACATTGAGTTAGATTAATGAAGGTTTGACATTTATGGATTGAACAGGTATTCTCAAATTGTCTAAGGGCAAGTGGCCGGACAGGGATTATAGCGTCGGAGGAAGAGGATGTGCCCGTGGCAGTAGAGGAGAGTTACTATGGGAACTATATCGTGGTGTTTGATCCTCTTGATGGATCATCAAATATTGATGCTGCCGTATCTACTGGTTCTATCTTTGGAATTTACAGCCCAAATGATGATTGCCTCCTTGATCTTGAAGATACTACCATGGTACTAACCGGTCTACCTAGATATGCTCTCTTATTGAGAATCAGTAGAAGTAGGACCATTTATTGCCATGCTTGTTATATGTGCAAGATACTTCCTAATTCCTACAATCATTTCTATCTATCTTGTTATGAATGGTATGAGAATGATAGGTTCTGGGGTTCCTGAATTTTTCGTCTGGATAGTTAACCGTATAATAAACATGTCCAAAAATTGCAGCTTGACAGTGTGGAGCAGAGGTGCATAGTGAATGTGTGCCAACCAGGGAACAATCTTCTAGCAGCAGGGTACTGCATGTACTCGAGCGCTGTGATCTTCGTGCTCACGTTGGGAAATGGAGTCTTCTCATTCACCTTGGATCCAATGTTTGGAGAATTCATTCTGACTCAAGAAAACATCCAAATACCAAAGGCTGGAAAGATCTACGCATTCAATGAAGGAAACTACCAGTTATGGGATGACAGGTTGAAGAAGTACATCGATCACTTGAAGGACCCCGGTCCTAGTGGTAATCCTTACTCCGCCAGGTACATTGGCAGTTTGGTTGGTGATTTTCATAGGACTCTTTTATATGGTGGTATTTATGGCTATCCGAGAGACAAGAAGAGCAGGAATGGGAAGTTGAGGCTTTTGTATGAGTGTGCCCCAATGAGCTTTATTGTGGAACAAGCCGGTGGCAAAGGATCTGATGGCCAACAAAGAATTCTTGATATTCAACCAGCTGAGGTGAGAACAAAATGACTGCTACATCTTCCTTCAACAAGCAAAATATGTTGGCTAATTTGTTTTCTTTTGTTTCTCTCTTTGTAGATACATCAACGAGTTCCATTGTACATTGGAAGCATAGAAGAAGTTGAAAAATTGGAGAAGTACTTATCTTAATACAAATGTGAAATGAGGGGCTATTCAAGATTGTCTTGGTGACTTTTTCAACTGCTTTAATTTTGTAAGCAAACAAAACACATGAAGAGCTGTAAATTTGTATATTACTTGAAAGAAATTCTTTTCACAAGTCTAGGCCCTTGAATGATTATAGGTTCTTGAAAAGCTTTGTAGTGATTCAATTCACAATACAATTAAAATTTTATAAGCATTGAGAAGCTTTAGAGTGCCTCGAGCAGAGCCGAGGCTCAATGGACTGAATTGGAATGGTGTTGGTGAGGATTTTAGTTGAGACAGAAGCACAATAGAATATGTTGAGATGGTTTATAACCATCTTTTTTGTATTATTTTTTTTCATTTTTACCAGCTTAGTTTTTTAGAAGCCCAAAAAGGTTTTACCAAAAGTAGGCTTCGAGTACACCAAATTTTTAATCTTTAATATAGCATGTTAAAGAATATGAGCCTCCAACACACTTTAAACAATGCTCAGGTCAACTCCTTTATCAAGCAACGTTGATGCCTTATATATCCTATGTGAGAGACTTCTTTAGCATTGAAATTATAGTTCTTTTTGTCTTTCAAATGGACCTACTATGATTATTTTTTGCTATTGACAATTATCCTTTCCTCTAAGGAGCTTTTGATTTTCCTAAGTTATTCTTTTAAGTCGAAAGATTGCATACTCTATTTGCATTGCAAGTGAAATCATCTTTCTGTTTGGGTTGTAGGGACCCCATTTTCATCCCTTGAATTTTCATCCACATATTTTTTGATCTTCAAGCAAGTTGCTCATTACTTTTTTGGACCTTTAGATATTATTGTGACAAATTACGTTCACACAATTGTCAGAAGGCAAAAGGATAAGCAGGCAACCCCAGTTGTCAATTCATAGAGAGAAATAGAGGAAGAAAAAAATGGCTCAAGCAATTCCAAGAATTACTTAGGAACATCAAATTCTCAAGCTCTTCTTCCATTTCTCCTCTTTCTCCTAATTTCCATCTCTTTCCCACAAATATCAAGAGATCGCAACAACTCATCAATGGTAGTTTTAGTCCTAATTCAAGAATTCGCTGCGAAGCAGCAAGCTTGGAAGGAACAAAAACAGCCCCAGCACAGATCAAAAAAACGAAAAATCGATATGAAATGATTAATTCGACTTGACAACATGGTTGTTGCAGCAGGAACAAGCAGGCAATATAGATGCAGAATTAGCTATAGTTCTTTCAAGAATATCACTGGCCTGCAAGCAAATCGCATTGCTTTTACAAAGGTCCAGCATTGTTAACATTACTGGAACTCAAGGCACTATTAATATCCAAGGTGAAGATCAGAAGAAACTTGATGTTATATCCAACGAGGTTTGTTACTTCATCACCTTCCAACAATTAGATTATTGTGAAATTTAGTGCACTGATCAATAAAAACGTAATCTTTTGAGTGTTACAGTTGTTCTGCAATTGTCTAAGATCAAGGGAGGATGGGATTATCGCATCAGAGGAAGGAGATGTACCTGTTGCAGTTGAAGAAACTTATTCTGGAAATTATATTGTAGTGTTTGACCCCATCGATGGATCTGCTAACATTGATATTGCCTTAACCACTGGATCAATTTTTGGAATTTATGGTCCAGATCAGCAATGCCTTGTAGACATGGATGATGATTCTATGGTAATTCTCGCAATCCAAACATGAAACTTAAGTATAACAATAACATTATGCCTCAACCTGAACAAATTGAGGTCGGCTATATGAATCATCATTGTCCATATCACTCCATTTATACTTATCTCAGTACAATGATTCATATAATGAAATTGAAAAGCAATACTTTTTGGATTTTCAGATTGACCAAGCCAGGGAGAAGTGTATAGTCAGTGTTTGCCAGCGAGGGAGCAATTTAGTAGCAGCAGAGTATTGTCTTTATTCAAGTTCAGTAGTGTACACACTCTCGGTAGGAAACGGAGTATATGCATTTACTTTAGACCCTGCATATGGAGAATTTGCTTTGACGCATGAAGATATCAAAATACCAAAGGCTGGAAGAATATATTCCTTTAATGAGGGAAATTATGATCTATGGGATGTGAAATTGCAGAATTATATTGACCACTTAAGGCAACCAGGTCCAAATGGCAAGCCATATTCAAGCCGTTACATAGGTTGTCTCGTGGGTGAATCCACAGAATGTTGTTGTATGGCGGTATTTATGGAAATCCTAAGAACAAGAACAGCAAGAATGGGAACTTGAGGTTATTGTACGAGTGTGCTCCAATGAGCTACATCGTAGAACAAGCTGGTGGCAAAGCAACAGATTGCAACCAACGGATATTGGAAAGCATGCCTGAGAAGGTAGGTTTGAAAACCTCCATTCAACGAAAACCTAAATTAAGATTCTTTAATGACAATTAAAGTTGAAGATTGAGTTTAAGGTGTAGGTGGTGTAATATAATGCTTTTTTTTATATAAAAAAAGCACGTAACTTAATGCGGAAAGATGCTTAAGACGTCATATTGAGGTCTTCTTTAATTGTGAGCCCATAGGACCTTAAATAATCTTTTTTTTTTTGTTGCAGAGTACATCAGCGAACACCTATTTTTATTGGAAGTCCAGAAGAAATTGATAAGCTGGAAAAGTACCTTGCCTGAGAGCTTTTTCACTGTCAACTGATGTAATGCAAGTTATGTACAATAGGCATTTGAGTTTATCAAACAGACAAAATGTACCCAGAGGCTTCTATGTAACTCAAATCCATCTTATAGTTTACAAATGAATGAATACTCAAAGTTAAAACTTAAGAAGGTATCTCTATTGGATTTCATAAGGTCACCTGTGATGAATTCTAGCATGTCAACCTCCATATCCATCTACTGAAGAATTTAGTCAATTTCTTGCACAGAATTTCTAATGTCTCGAGCTTCTGTTACTCTTAACTGCAGATGTAAATGATACAGAATCGATTAGTGTTATGTCCTCTATTAGCACTTTGTACACAATAAAGAATAATGTTAAAATGAAGCGACAATACCACTTACCGGGACTTAAAAGTTGGATACGTTTGGTAACCGATTTCACAGTTTTCACAGTATCTGAACCTGAAGAATCAATGACAAAATTGAAAAATATTTACTTCACTTTCACATAAAGAAGTTCACAGCCAATTGCATAATCAAGAATTCCCTTTTACGGGTTTTACCTAGTAAACTTGTTTCTTTCTCTGAAAAGACTTCGGTTACTGTTGACGAAATCTGTGATGATATTTGGTTTGCATCAATGTTGACATTTCCAGACTCATATGGTGACCTGTGCATTAAATATTAGATGTAAACTTAGATTCTGTATAAGCTGGCATGAAGGGTGCAAAAAACACCCTTCTTCATGGACAGAAAAGCAAGAATTTTTACCCTGAAATTGCATCTGGAGAAAAGTCCAGTTTGTCCTGGCAAGAATGATCAATCCCTTGTCCATCAATGTCGAAATGATACAGCAGCTCAGAAAGATTAAAATCCGCACCCAGAAGATCAAAGTTAGGTAAATCCAAGTCAAAAATATCTCCTTCCTTCTCAGAATCAGACGTTGAAATCCTGTCGGGAACTTGTGGTACCTCTGAACTACTTGGAATGTCCGATGCATCAAAATCTAACCTACCTTTTACTTGATCTCTCTTCACAGACCTTTTCAAGTTTGTTTTAACTGGTGAGGAAGTCGAAACACAGTGATTTCTTTCTATAGAATAGTATGCTATTTGTTTAGTAGGGGTCACTCGAATTGTCTCTGAAGAGATTATCATGTGGTTAGTCGACATGAGATGAGAGGGAGTAGCTTCTTTGATGGAAGTTGCTGTTGAACAAATTTCAACTGGAGAGATAGATTTGTCAGTTTGGGATGAAGATTCTATTGGAGGTGTCTTAGGGTCAGAATAATTAGTTAGAAGGGACTGAACGGGGTGGTCAGACAAAAACGTGGGATTGTTAGATCCTTGGACTGGCAACTGAACTGCAGAGCTCTTCAAAATATTGTTATAATTATCATCTTGTGGCATTGTACTAGCACCTGCAAGGAAAAGGGTACTGACTACTCAGTGATCACCATAGGATTAAGACATGAGATTCACAAAGTCTGAACGTCATTAAATTTACCCTTAAGTGTCAACTGATTGGTGGGTGACTGTGTACGAGATTTCTTCGCAGCTGTTGAAGCATCTGAAACATCCTTGGACCCTTTTCTTTTTGAAGTTGTTGGGATTGAATTTGGAGTAGAAAATTTCATGGCATCAGCAGCAGTATTGGAAGGTATTGATGCTGACATAAGAACTGGACTAGTGTATGCAGAACAATAACCTGATAAATTTGATAATGATTAATGTCACTACTAGAATATTTGTCCAAAACAATTGGTGTAAGAATGGATTGTCTCCTGATTCTTTCATTTAAGGTATAGGCATTCGAAAGATGGAATAGATCTTTCAGGCAAAAGAAAACAATGGATCATTATCGTCTCATGGTAATGACGCAAACTTAATGCTGTCGGGTTAATGATAATGCTACATCCTTTTTGTTCTTCCAAGTCTTACAACTCTGTGAATGTATGTCCACTCCACAACAATATAATATACATTCAATAGACTTTATTGAGGAGCGAAATCTAGAAAGACATCAAGTAAATGTTGCAATTGGCTAATTTGATTTTCACATCAGTGTACACTGGTATGTTGTTGTTGTTGTTATCAATGTACAGAAAAAGTTTTGAGCGGTTAGATATAGGTTGTTTGTGTTGAAACTAGATGTTTGACTGAAACAGTCGAATGAAGAAGAAAATCTGACTTGTTCATCAGTCATAACTGAAAAACTACTGGTACAAGCTTAGTGCAAAGTCAATAGGAAACATCATGATGTGTGCGCCTAGAACATCGTCCTAGAAGCTAATACAGAGATTATGTTAAGGTCTTTAGGGATTTATACATTTAAGGCTGTCTCTATATCTTGTAGCTCCAGAGATGTCAAAAATGGGAATTTGAATCAAAGTACCACATCCTAAGGTCTTAAGGATTTATATCTAGTAAGGTATGTTGGGAATTTGGGACCCAAAGTGCTTCCCAAGTGTATTTATGTTGAAAAATAACCTTAAATAAATGTCGAAATATGAAGACAAATAACAGTACTTTCTGGCTGATACCTTGAAACTCTTAACAAATTAGTACTCAACAATCTAAAAAAAAAATTAAAATTTATTTTGTTGGATATCATTAATGTAGGCAAAACCTTGGAGCTACTGGCTCACAACTGCTGAGCAAACCCGGTGAATAAATTTGGCAATTTTCATGAACAATGGCAATTTGGCAACACATAAGGAATTTTGGCACTCTCAAAGATCCCATATAACACGAATGAAAAACTATATTTAACACATAAGCAAGTATGTATAATGATTTGGTGACGTCATGAGGATAGTTAAAAATAGAAGAGTTAATGGTCCAAAAAAAAACCTACACTATCACTTTTCGTGAGTTTCATAACTCAACTATCCATTGTTCCATTTGCCTACTTAAACCATCACTTTGTTTGTATTGGAACATCACTTAATGCTAAGTTGGCCTGCACACGCATGTTGTCAAGTGCGAACGATATTTGACCAAACCAACTGAGTATCGAGGTGTATTTAATACAAAGAGGGTGATAGTTTATGCAGCTAACTCGCCAAAAAGTGGTAGCTTAGATGTGTATTTGACCATTAACACAAAATAGAAAGAAAAAAGACAGAATGGAAACCTTCTGAAATGGGGGAAGCCCCATTAGTCTGTTGGAGCAAAGTGCCTGATTGGGGCGTTGAAGAACCAGGAATTGTTGGAGGCGGCGTTGGATTTGCCCGTGCATTATAACCGTTCACAACTTCTTGCATTCCCCTTAGCAAATTCTGAACATGAGCTTTTTCTTGCTCCAGAAACACCCTCTGCTCTTTCAAACATATGTACTCATCCAACATTGCTCCTAAACTCAATAAACTCCTCGGCGCCTATTTACCAATCACAAAACATAAAAACCAAAAATAATTTTTTTGAGAAAATCAACCCAATGGTATAGCTCTCGATATTATTCATCTATACGTAAAGAGTAGCAGACCTAGAAGTCAAACATCATACATCCCCTCATTTCAATTTATTTGTCAAGCTTTCTTTTGGTTCATTTCAGAAACAATATCTCTTTCCTTTTTGATCTGCAAACTCTTTAACCATAACTTTCCACATATCATATTTAAGAGAACGAGATTAATGAACATTATGGTAAAGAAAATGTATTCATAAGTTCGCTACCTTGTAAAAACTCATGTGTAAGAAAGATTTGACCCCATGAAGTGTAAGAACGGGTTGATTAACAATTCACGGATGAAAAAATGGCAAAGAGGAAAGCATCCACTCCTCTTTTCTAAATTGCATCTATAGTATATTTGCCCATGTGGATTTCTTTCTCAGTTAATAAATATCTTATATCTTGGGTAACTAATTGATGAAATACTGGGCAATCGACATTTTACATTTTTTAAATTGTATGTCAAGTTAAAACCAGACAAACAAATTAAAATGAAATAATTAGTTCTAAAATGAACGAATGCTTTATGAAATACATCTAATATTGCGGGTTTTATCTACAGCTAGTATTTTTTATAAAAAGGATAACTTTGTATAAAAAAAAAGTGTCAAAATTACAACAAATAATAGGTCTAAACTCGCATAACTTATAAAATGAAACGGGTTCAATTCTAAAATGAAAAATAATTAAAGCTTAGAACACATAAAACTTAAATTCTAGATACGCCTCTATTAGGATCTACCAATGTATGTGAAACGGTTACCTCATTGATAGGAGATTTAGAGAGTAGATGAGAAGCTTCAGAGCGGAAGGTGGATCGAGTTTCATTGAAATGGTTATCGGAGAGGTAACGATCAACGATGAAAGCAATTTGGACAGGAGTTACTTTTCCTTTGCCTATATTTTCTGCTCTTTTTGGTTTACTTTGCTTACCCATTTTCAATTTCTGCATCTATGAGTATTATGGAGGGAGTGAAGAAGGAGGAATAAAATGTGTGACGATTTTATTTTTTTGGGAGGGAAAGTGGAGGGGAACGTGGGACTTTATAGTAAGCGCGGGACTATTTCAAATAAACAATTGGTTAAAAAAAGTGAATAGGCATTAGGCGGTATAAAACAATAGAAAGTAGTAATTATTTATTGATAGCGCCAATAAATATAGGTCAAATTTTCATATTTGACATTTTTGTAAGCAGTACTTATCTGTTTTAATTTATTTGTCTTGATTTAAAATGGGAGAAATAAATTAATTAATGTGTGAATTTGAAAATAAAATCATCAATTTTATTAGATAAAATTTGCATATTTGGAAATTAAGTAAAAGAATATTATAAAATATAATAATTAATAATTCAAAATATTTAGCAATTATTTGGAAAAATTATGATCAAAAAACATGTTCTTTGATATTTTTGGATTGCTACATATCCGTTAAGATTTTTAATTAATGTCATTAATTAAAGAGTAACCTGTCAATATTAGAATGGTAATTTTGGGCAAAGTAATTAATTCAACTTTGGATTTTGACAGATTCATTCAAATTTGACCATAAAAAGGTCAAAAATTCATTTATTTTAGACCGGAGACAATAATATTTTAGGCAAACAAATTGAAATGAAGAGAATAACATTTGTTTTTGTAACACTATGCTTTGAGGTATATCTTCACTTTTAGTTCTTTATAGGAAAAAAAAAAAACAATTAGCATTTAATTAAATACTATGATGTTCATATATCTTCCATCAGCCAAGATTACAATTATTGGGTTTAACTATATTTTGATGATTGACAATGTGGTGAAACACGTACATGAAATAGGTCGATGCTACACATTTCGTGGTCTAGAGTTCAACTTGTATATGGACTTTCCGAAATAAAGGAAATCTCAAATGGAAAAGACCACGAAGTATGTACAAACATATTCATGAAAGGAGTCCACAAGCGTACAAACTCAAGAATCAAAGCAAGATAGGATTCTTTGTCAAGAAAGAGTTCTTACAGACTGAGACAGGAATTCTTACGATTATGACAAAGCATATCCAAATAAGGAGTCCACATACATGCAAGCTCAAGCATCCAAGCAAGATGAGAGTCCTTTTCAAGCATGTTGCAGTTGAATAAATTTTGATAATTGACAAAGTGATGAAACAAGTACATGAAATATGTTGCTACTACACGTTCTATCACCCTAAGTCCAACTTGAGGTAGGATTTTCTAAAATAAAGGAGTGTCAGTAGAAAAAATCTCGAAGTTTGCATAAATCACAAAAAGATAGGAGTCTACAACTGATATGGAGTCTGCACACGAATAGATGAAGAGAGTCCAAGAAAGAAGAGATTTCTTGTATAGTAGTTGGAAGTCTACTTGATTGAGAAGAATAATGAATAGTTGTAAGTACACAAGGTCCTCCAACATGAAACTCACGCACTTATATTAAGAGAAAAAGGCAGAATACAACCAAATAAGTAGGAATGATATTTGAGAGAATTTGACCTAGCTATCAAAGTGCAGCTCGATACGGTGAATTAGGTTGAAGAACTTGTTTTTGGTTAAGGAGTCTTAGCTTGATAAGGTCTAGTAATGATGTATTAAGAGTGTTTATTGAGTTGTAACTTCCATGTCTCTTTAATCAAGTGGGTTATAAATTGGTTCAGGATTTTATCTTCAAGTTGGGGATAGACTCGAAGATTGGGGAACATAAACCACACCTTGGAAGATTTTTGTGTTAGAAATTAGAGTTAGCTTCTAGGTTACAAGAGTTGTAATCTGAATTCTGTTGAGGCTCATTATTTTTAGTGAAATTGGGGTTAAATCTTTTAAAGGTACAAGCAGTGGTTTTTTCACCTTTGTAAGCCGGGTATTTTTTATGTAAAATATTGTATTACTTCATCTAATGTTTTCATAATATGTGAAAGAAGTACGTTAGACAATCTGTGTCATCTTAGGTGAAAATTGGGCATAACTAACGTGGGTTATTAAAAAGTTCAAGAATATCATCAATGAAGGAGAATATTAGATCAAAATCTTCAAACTTACGTATTTGATAAATAACAAATTACCAAAGTATCAAGAAAAAATAACTCATTGAATCACCACGTAGAGAAGGAGCAAATATAAAGTATGGTTACCAAATTGACAGAATCCAATACTTTTATCTAGAAGTTGAGTAAAACTAAGGTTGATTACTTGGAGTTCAAGTTTAGCAATAGATACAAGAGGCCAAAGTGGAAATGAGGTCTGGTGCCTAGGTTATCCTCAAAAGAGGATGTTTCAAGTATTTTGTGTCTTAAATTCAAGACAATAGAGAGATTCACGGGATATAACTTTTTTTATTGGGACGATGTGGACAAAATCAATACTTGTTTGTAGAGTCTTGTGTGATAAGAAAGTATCACCTAAACTTAAAAGATATGTTTGGACTGACTATATTATATGAATTAGAGTGTTAGCCAATCAAGAACTCTTATATTCAGAAGATACATATTGTGGAAATAAGTATGTTGAGGAAGATGTGTAGACATACTAGGAGGGATAAGAATAGGAATAAAGATATCGGAGATAAAGTAGGAGTGTCTCTATCAAAGTCAATTAGAGTCAATTAGACAGATGCTTAGCTGAAGTTAGTTGTGGTTGTTAGTGGTAGTTAAAGTTTGTTAGTAGTGGATATTGTTAGCCAGCTGTCATGTCCGGGTGTCAATGATTAAGTTAGTGGTGCAACAATGAAGGTAGTTACTAAAAGCTTGTGTATATGTATATTCCTTCCCAGATTGAATAATGCAATCAAGTTCATTACCCCAAAATATCTTCTTTCTCAATTTCTCTGCACAAACTATCAAATTTTGTCACGGTATCAGAGCAGTGAGATCCAAGCTCTTTTCATACTTCGTTTTCCGCTATTACCTTCTCTTAGCTTAGCCATTTGAAGCTTCTAACAATGGTGAAAGATGTAACACAGATAGCTAAAGTTGAAGCACAAATCGATCACCATTATCCATTGTACTTACAACCATCAGACACCCCTGGTTCCATCCTAATTACAATCCAGCTAACAGGCTCCAAAAATTATGGTCTATGAAGCAGGTCCATGCGAATTTCTCCTCTTGGTAAAGAAAAGTTAGGGTTCATTAATGGAACATGTAGGAAGGAGAAGTTCAAGGAGAACATGTTCGATGCATGGGAGAAATGTAATGCAATTGTACACTCGTGGATTATGAATTTAGTTTAAAAAAATTTGCTAAGTGGTATTGTGTATGGTGAAAATGCTCATGTTGTTTGGGAAGATCTCACAAATAGATTCAACAAAATCAATCAAGTGATAGTTTTTCAGTTACACAGGGAGATTGCAAATCATGTACAAGGTACTAATTCTGTTTTTGTTTATTATTTCAAGCTTAAGGAAATGTGCGATAAATATAGCACTATAATTACTGTCCCAAAATGTGATTTCCCTAAGTATAAGGAGTATGTCAAGCATCTTCAAGAAAAATGTCTGTTGCAATTTCTGAATGGTCTAAATGATTCATATGACCAAACTCGTAGATAAATTTTGATGAAGTCCATAGCTCCTACTGTAAGTCAGGCTTACGCTATGATTACTCAAGATGAGACTGAAAGAACCATTATTTGTGCACAAGTAATCACGACTGATGAGAGGTTTAATGACCCCACTATTTTGCAAGTTGTAAGAGTACAGAGTTATAAACTAAAGAAGCCTTTTCTGCGATGTGAACATTGTAATATCAGGGGACCATCTAAGGATCAATTTTGGAAGATAATAGGCTACCCTACAGATCATAAATACAAAGACAAGTTCAACTCAAGAAGAGGAAATGGAAGTTATCTCTATAGAGGTAGTGGCACTCAAATTCCTCAATTTTCTGCCAATGAAAGATTTGGAAATCAGATGCATCCTAATGTGAACAATATGTATGGCAACACCACACCTGGAAAGAGTACTAGTGACATTGGTTCATCCCTGTTTGGACTGCAAAATACTGGAACCAATAACATGGTCGAGACTAGAGGCTAATATTTCACTTAGGAACAATATCAACAGATCCTCAATCTACTAAACAAGAATGCCACAGGTAGTCAGCAATCAGCCAATCCTGCATGTATCATTACTTATTTTCATTCACGTATTCCACATAGTGAATGGATAGTTGATTTAGGTGGAACTTACCATATAACTACTAGCCTTGAAAACTAATTGAACCCTTCAATAGTCAAGAACTCAAAATATGCCAAAGTACACTTACCTACAGTGGATAGAGCAGATGTTTCACACACCAGAGACATTCAGTTACTTGATGAATCTGTGTTGAAGAATGCATTGTTTATGCCAGGGTTTAAGTTCAACCTATTGTCAGTGTCAAGATTAACTAAGGAACTGTCATGTTTTGATTTGTTTTCCTTGATTTTTGTGTGTTTCAGGACATATACAGTGGCAAGGTGAGGGGTATTGGTAAAGAGCAATGTGACTTGTACATATTCAAATCTGGTGGTGCAAATAGAATAAAACAGTTTTGTACAACAGCAAAAATAACCAGGGTTACAAATAGTATTGCAAGCAACTATAAATTGTGGCATGAAAGACTTGGGCACCCTTCCTTACCTGTGATGCAAAGATTAGATATGCTTGGCTCTAAATATAGTAGACATGTTCATGAGAACTATTCCATATGTCCACAAGCTAAGCAATCTAGATTGATATTTCCTATTAGCAATTCCAAAAGTTAATTTCCTTTTCAACTTGTACATATGGATCTATAGGGACCCTATAATAAAGCTGCAACACTTGATAAGAAGTCTTATTTTTTTACTATTGTTGATGATTACTCAAGATTTACTTAGCTATACTTGTTACAGTTGAAATCTGAAGTCATAGTGGTACTTAAATAATTTTTGTCCGTGATAAGAAACCAGTTTAACACATCAATTAAGGTCCTGAGGTCAGATAATAGGACTGAATTCTTCAACAATCAGTGCAATGAGCTACTTAGCCAATATGGGATCATACATCAAAGTAGTTGTGTCCATACACCATAACAAAATGGTCGGGTTGAAATAAAACATGGACATATCATGGACACAGCTAGAGGTATTGAGATTTCAAGAAAATATTCCACTCAAGTATTGGGGCTTGTGTGTTAAGACTGCAGTATACCTTATAAATAGGTTGCCTTTCAGTGCTTTAGAAGGAGGTGTTTCTTATGATTGGTTATATAAAAAAGGGGTGTAATCTTTCTCATCTAGGAGTCTTTGGATGTTTGTGCTATGCAACAAATTTAATCAAAGATGGAAATTTTGCTACAAGGGCTAGAGAAGTTGTCCCGATGGGCTATTCTGAAACACAAAAGGCTTACTTGTTACTTGATACTTCCACTAACATGTTCTTTGTTAGCAGGGATGTTAGATTTAGAGAAAGTGTTTTTCTTTTTAAAAAGAAAACATCAGAACACATGTTGGGAGAAGAACATTTATTCATAGAGGAGGATCAAATGCAGTACTATCCATCACATTCTCCTAGTTCTCGTGGACATGTAAAGCAAGATGATGGCTCTCATAATTCTCATGATTCTACTCATGATTTTATAAATGATGTGCATATTGAAACTATAAGAGATGATCATACAGACACCACTAATGATGAAGTGGAAACTATTGGACCTAGTCTTTCACTTGAACCTATCACTTCTGAAAAAATATAGCCTCTGAAGATCTTGTAGATGATGACATTCAAGATAATGATGTTGCTGATTTGAACAACCGTATAGTTGATCCACCAAATGATCTTAACATATCATCATCTTCTCGATACATTAGAAGATCTCAAAGAAATATCAAGGAGCCCATATGGATGAAGGATTGTACTACTCAAAAGAAGAAGAGCACTAGTGTGTATCCTATAGCACAACATGTTTCATATACAAGAACTTCCTCTAAGTATCAATGTTATGTGGCTAATATCTCAAGGCTGGTAGAGACATAAATATTCAAGGAAGTAGCTAAGGGACCCAGGTGGATAGAAGTAATGAAGCAGGAAGTTCAAGCTTTGCAAGACAACAATACATGGGAAGTTGTAGATTTACCAGCAGGAAAGAACACAGTGGGATCCAAGTGGGTATATAAGATCAAGTATCAAGCCAATGGTGAAGTGGAGAGATTTAAGGCAAGATTAGTGGCCAAAGGTTATAGTCAAAAGGAAGGTCTAGACTATCATAATGCATTTTCACCAGTATCAAAGATGGTTACAGTCAGGTCAGTCATAGCAATTGTTACTTCTAAAGGATGGAATTTTTTCCAAATGGATGTATATAATGTTTTTTTCAGGATGATCTTGAGGAAGAAGTATACATGGAAATGTTAGAAGATTTTAGGAGACAAAGGGAGAAAAGAGTGTGGAAACTGATCAAGTCTTTGTATGGTTTAAAGCAGGCTTCAAGACAGTTGAATGTAAAGTTGATGGAAGCATTAATAGGTTCAGGTTTCTCACAAAGCAGTCATGACTACTCTTTGTTTACTTTAAAGGAACAAAATGATATTGTGATTGTACTATTATATGTTGATGATTTGCTCATCACTGGGAGTAGTAGTCGATTTACTGAAAAGGCAAAACAGACCCTTAGCCATAAATTCAAGGTGAAGGACCTGGGAGACTTAAAGTACTTCCTAGGCATAGAAGTCCTAAGATCTGCAGCCGAAATACTTTTGAATCAAAAAAAGTATGTGTTAGAAATTATATCTGAGTTACATTTGAGTGGTTTAAGACCTGCTCCCACACCTTTGGAACTTAATCACAAGCTCACCATAAGGGAGTATGATGAGGTTACTGATACTACTACTGGAGATGAACTATTGAGTGATATAAGTTCAGATCAAAAGTTGATCAAAAAGTTGTTATATGTTACAATCACGAGGCCTGATATCAGATTCTCAGTGCAAACCCTGAGTCAATTCATGCAGCAACACAAGAAATTACATTGGGAAGCTGCACTCAGAATTGTTAGATACTTGAAAAATACACCATGTCAAGGAATCCTTATGAAATCTGGTCGTACTCAACAACTTACATATTGGTGTGACTCTGACTGGGCAGCATGTCCAAACACCAGGAAGTTAGTTACTGGTTTTGTAGTGAAATCTAGAGAGTCCTTGGTTTCTTAGTAATTAAAGAAGTAATAAACTGTCTCACGGAGCTCAGTAGAAACTGAGTATAGAATCCTTGTAGCAGCAATAGCAGAGTTGACATGGTAGTAAGGATTATTTTATGAGTTGAATGTTCATATTGATAAGCCTATTGCAGTCTTCAGTAATAGTAAATCTGTCATTCAGATTGCCAAGAATCACATATTCCATAAAAGAACAAAGCACATCAAAATTAATTACCATTTTATTAGAGATAAGATTAAAGAATGAGTGGTTAAGGCTGTCTATGTGAATACGAAGGAACAACAAGCTGATTTACTGACTAAGGCCTTAACTACTTCTCAATACATGCATTTACTTGGCAAGCTTGGAGTGTTCAATATTTTGGACCTTCTAGCTTGAGGGGGAGCATCAAAGTCAATTAGAGTCAATTATATAGATGCTTAGCTGAAGTTAGTTGTGGTTGTTAGTGGTAGTTAAAGTTTGTTATTAGTAGAAGTTATTAGCCAGCTGTCAATGATTAAGTTAGTGGTACAACAATGAAGGTAGTTACTAGAAGCTTGTGTATATATATATTCCTTCCCAGATTGAATAAAGCAATCAAGTTCATTACCCCAAAATATCTTCTTTCTCAATTCTTTTAGACAAACTATCAAATTCCATCAATCATGTGGCGGACAAGATAAGAAAAACGAGGTTTAAGATGGTTTGTGTATGTGAAGAGAAGTATATATGCCCCTGTGAGGTGTAAGATGTTGGCAGTTTTAGGTGTTCCAGGAGATAGAGCTATGCGAAAAAATACCATAGAGAGATGATTAGATAGGATATGGTGTATCTTGAGCTTATCGAGAACATGATCTTAGTTATGAGAGTTTCGAGGATGCTGACTTAATTAGAAGGTTAGTTGGCATGATAGTGATGTTATTCATACTTTCTTCTACCAGTAGTATCAGAACTATAGTCGTAATTCTTGTTTGTCCGTTGTTGTTATCATCTATGTTACATATGCTTTCATTAGAAATGAACTAAGTGCAAACCCTAAGTAACATCCCTCAGGTCAATAAGCAAGCCTAATAGTTGTGGTTGAATGAACTTTTTAGGTTGAATTGCAAACAGAATCAAATACTTCTTTCATCCCATTTTATGTATTGTCATTTTTTTGTTGATCTGTTCCAAGAAAAATATCATCTTCTTATTTGACAATTATTTAAAAACACAATTCTACTTTTACCCTTTATTGATCCAACTATAAGATCTCACTCAATTAAAGATAGTAATAGTGTTGGGAAAAAACAAATATTCTCACCCAGGATAATATCCATACAAAATAGCAATAACAAGAGAGTAACAACGACACCAAATATTATAACGGGGTAAATTAAATACCTAATGGAGTAATACAATAATACTGACTACAACTTGGCAGTGTCAAAAGACTACTACTCTTTATAAACGAAGCAACACTCTTTTATGTAACGCCTCGTATTTTTTAGCTAGAAATTGAACTGTCGTTCTTACATGTGTAAACTCTAATTCCATGTTTTATATTTAAATTCATGTGTCATGATCCTTCTCATAGTATATGAAGTCATTATGAGGTGAAAATGTTCACGTAAATTGCTTAGAGCAAACTTAAGCTAAGAGTCTTTCATTTATCCAAAGTTTGATATTAGATTCTATAAGATTCTACTTTAAATGTGTATAACATTCGATACACATAGAATTTTGCATTTTTAGACCCATAAAATTATAGATAATTGTATTAACTTTCCAACGATACCAATTTCGCCTTAATCCGCTACCCGAGCAAAAAGTTATGGCATTTTTCGTGAGAGGCAGTAAACCAACGCGATTATAACGTATCGGAATGCGCGTTACAGAATTATTTCACTCTTTATTTCAATTCCTTAAGAGTCTAGGGGCACTTTAGTCATATTTTCTTACCCAAACTCTATCCCTAAACATCCTTAAATGATATTAGGTCCATTAATAACGTTTTAACTCCCAAAAATCCCTAGTCCATCTCTCAAGAACACAATAGGAGAAAAACAACTAGGGTTTGGACACTCAAGCTTAAAGGTCAAATCTTTTTAAAATTTCTTCGTGATTCTTCGCAATTAAGATACATGGGGTTTTCCTAAACTACATGGGCATGGTGAAATTGTTTTAGTGGCGAATAAATATTTAAAAATCATAAATTTATAAAGGGGTTTGGATTTATAATTACAATTAATGCATTATGAAACCTTATTGATGATAAAGTTTTGGTCTTGAGGTATTCCCCTCTTAAATTCGATTTTCGTACATATATGCTTATATGTGGGTTGAATTTTTGAAACTTTATTTAAGAGCACAAAGATTTATATCCATTCTCTCGTTATGAATTATTCGATTGTGTATTAAGAAGCATGACATAAATATTTTTACTATCATTTGTTGACTTGGTTTTGATGATGACTTGAAGAGAGGGTGTCTTTCTTAATTGCATAAATGAAAGTGATGATTTTAATGAGAAGTGAATGATTTGTTAAAAGATACTTGACCACCATGTGTTTGCAAGTTGAATTGAGGATCCTTGACTCTGTTTTCATGAATTTCACTATACATATCCTCTTAGACTGTTTGACTAATTTGGTGGTTTGAAAATAATATTTGAAAGAGAAGACTATAACATGATATTGTATGGCTTTGAAATATGACTTTCAAGTCTTGGTATGACGATACCAATCAGATGAATGCCATAACAGAGTAAGATTTTCAGATTTTGAATTCAAAAAGATGCATATTTAGAAAAGGTTAAAAATGGGCTTAAATAGAGTTAGATGATTACCCGAAGAAAGTACGAGTTGAAAGACTCAATGCTAGAAATCATGATTTGCGGACATAAGGTTATGGTATGACGATAACAATCAGATGAATGCCATAACAGAGTAAGATTTTCAGATTTTAAATTTAGAAAGATCCATATTTAGAAAAGGTTAAAAATGGGCTTAAATAGAGTTAAATGGTTACCCAAAGAAAGTACGAGTTGAAAGACTCAATGCTAGAAATCATGATTTGCGGACACAAGGTTATGGTACCATACTGTGTGGTCTTGTGTACCTTGATTTATGTCGTCCTAAGTTGGGACTATGGTTAGGAGCCATGCTTTATGGTCTTGTGAACTACCATGACATATTGATTTGATTGGGGATCATAGCACCATGTTGTGTGGTTTTGCGTGTCTCTCCTTACTAATACTCCAATACTCATCGCAAACTTAGATTGAAGGTTTGGGCACTGAGTCAAGGGAAGATTCCATGGTTTCAGAAGTAACACAAAGAGTGGTTCATGGTTTCAAAGTCTTTAAAGTGTGCCCATGTGTTATCATACATTACATGTAAAATGTTTTATGAATTGCTCTTACTTATGTTATATAAATACATTATTTTGGACTGCTCTGCATACTGGTACATCTGTATTAACCTCCTATATTTTAAGATTCTGAGACATAGTCCTGGGGTCCCGTTAAGTAGTAAATTAACTTGTCAGAGGTTTGCAGACGGTGAGCCTCCCTTACTTTGGAAGGTCTGATTATGAAACTTATTATTGTTATTTTATTTTGATTCATGGTTCGAATGAGGGCCTTATCCCAAATTTCAGACAAATGTCATTTTCAGTTGTTAGAGATTTCGCAGACTGATGTTAGACGTTGTTAGAGGTTTATGGTTTTTATTCTAGATTGTTCAATTAAATTATGATATTGACCATGATTCTGTATTGTTTTA
Organism: Capsicum baccatum var. pendulum; assembly: GCA_030864225.1. Classification (NCBI taxonomy): domain Eukaryota; kingdom Viridiplantae; phylum Streptophyta; class Magnoliopsida; order Solanales; family Solanaceae; genus Capsicum; species Capsicum baccatum. The sequence goes on along the minus strand of CM061559.1, from coordinate 189,998,750 downwards.
CATTTTTGCATTTTCTTTTATATTAAATAAAAGTGTGTATGATTACCAGATAGAGAAGGGCGCTCGAGCCTTCACAATTTAAGATGCTCGTCATGACTAGGGCCCCGGATCGGGTAATAACAAACTTGGTATCATAGCATGGTTCATGGTCCCAGGGTGTCTGCAAAATTGTGTCTAGTAGAGTCTTACTTATGGGTGTGTTGTGCACCACACTTATAATCAAGAGGATATTGGGCATTTAGGAGTTATTTCTTACTCTTTCATACTCTAGATCGTACTATAACACCATCCATAAGAAAGTTATCCAAATTCCTTCCTTGTTCTAATTTTATGGGTCATGCCTCATTATCGAGGCAATACAAGTCTAAGAGTCTAGCTCCTCCAGCGAGGTGGTTCTCTCTGATAGAGTTCTCCTTAAAAGTTATGAGATAGCACAAGGACTTGAGAGGAGGCCATTAGTGTTTTAAGGCATATTGATTTGAGTGTATACCCTTATCTTGATAAAATTGTGCTTTCTATCATGAGGTACGAAGTGTATTCAGTCTTTATTTAAAGTTCTTGGTGCAGATGTCATCCATTTGGGTAGTGATGTTTAGCAGAATGTTGGAACTATATTCTTGCCCGAGTATTAGTATATGTAAAAGTGTCATGACCTATTGGTAGTGAGATGGTCCGCTGATTAAGGGATGGTTTGCCATTTTAAAGTAATAGACTAATATGGTATAAATATTTGTAGATTGTATGGTAGTATGCAAAGAAAATGTTGAGATATGATTATTATTTATTCAGAATAGGGAAGGATCTCAGAATGGACAGTTATAGTGGTTGTAGAAATTTCATAGTTTGTGAATAGAAAGGGGCAGACTAGTCAATAAGTTATGGGTAGAGACTCATTGGTGTTTATGAAATTTGGTTATAGTGAGAATATATGCATGGGTAAGTAAGTATGATGTGAGAGATTAGAATATATTGATAAGATTAAAATGGGTTATATTATAAGGTTAAGATCGACTATCCTTATTATGCGACTTTACCCCTCTTTGATTGTCTTTTCTTTAGTAGTTGCAAACTAGTACTATGCGAGAATGCAGGTAGTGGAATTTAAGGTGTAGTAGTAATGTCATGAAGGGGATATGATTGTAGGAAGTAGCTAGGACAAATAATGTATTTTGGGTTGATTTCCCAATTTGATGGATTAGTATAGCATGTGGCATGCTTCGTTGGTGGTACATGATTGACGTTAGACTATAGGCTTGAACTTGAGATGTGAAGTGTTGTGGTAAGAATAGTGGCTTAAGACTTATGATGCATATTTTATTGGAATTAATTAGCAGTCTTTATGTGATGTGTGAAATGGACTAGGTTGATAATTTATAAAAGGTTTAAGCGGTAATCGTGAGATATATATGTACACGAGGACTAGCGTTAAAGTGATTAATTATGGTTGTATCATTAAGTGGATAAGAACATGAGTATATAGGAACAAGTTGAACCCTAGGTAGCAAGTTGTTAGATAAAATTTTATGTGTATAAGTGTTTGGTGTACCTAGTCAATGTTTTTGAAATTTGTAGTATGGAGACGTCTTAGGAAGACTAAAGAGTTATTGTATGGTGTCCGTTATAACGGAATTGAGAAAATATAGGTAGGCAATATATGCCTTTTGTATAGTTTCGCAAATTTTCTTAAGTTGTAAGTTGTGTGATTAGAGGTGTAAAGCTAGCATTCTAAGGAATTAAAGATGGAGTGTTAAGTGTTTAGAAGTATGGGTGTCAATGCCTATGATGATGGTAGTCGTAAGTTAATGACTTAGGGAGTTGGAGGAAATTACAATTTAGTCTCCCGAGAAGGGAGAGGTTCTATGAAAAATTTAGTATCTTTATATATTTATTAAGGAAAGTTTGTGTTCATGTGTATATTGATACCCCCTTGTGATAAGGAGGGTGGATGCGTACACTCATGAGAGTGGGAGTTATAGAGTAATGGCTATAGAGGTTAGCGAAAGTTAAGAGCAGCATTTTCAGAAAGCAAGGCCTTCAGAGTATAGTTCACCAGGGAAAGTTTAGAGTCTAAGTATATGGTGATGTCTCTTTTGTGTTAAGAGTTGTGGCTATAGATTTTGGTGTGGGGTTATGTTCGTAAGTCTAGGAGTATGACATTAGTATAAGGGGGAGATGATGGATTAAATTAGTCTCTGAATTTTCTTGTGGTGTCAAGTTTCAAGTAAGAATCGTGATAAATCAATTCCAATTCAAGTCAGCTCCTCCTACTTTAAATTGAATGGACATCTACCAATGTCTTATGTATTTAAGTCATGCCAATGTCTTAGGTTTGAGCTCTCTATGTAACTCACGTTATATTCTGGCCTCCAAACTAGAAGCAATAATATCCCTCAGTGATCCAATATTCAATGTATTAAAGCTCTATGTTATGTTTCTCATGATCCATAAAAGTTCGTGTCTCACACGATGCTTGATTTGAAGAAACTATGCTTTCCATACATTACCGATTCATTTATACCGGGATTAGTCAAAGGGATAAAGTTTATGCTAACTCATGGAAAATTTCAGTTCTTTAAATGAGGATCAATCGCTTCAAGTGAAAATCCTTGTCTTAGTTGTTAACTACATAAATTTTAATTTTATGCCATATACCTCATGATATGTGCACCCATGTTTCTCACTGTGGTCTGTCCAAAAAAATTATGTAGTGTTGTGTTTATGCCAAATGACTCTTTACTTATGATTCGGACACTTGATATATGACACACTTTGTGTCTATTCATCGTATCTTCACCTCATGTCGCTCCTTGAGTAGTGCAATAAGTATAAGTTATGGCTTGACAAGTGTTATTTCTATTCATGACATTTAAGCTCAGGTCCCTTAATAACCCTTCATATGATAGTATTATGGTGGTTGTGGAAGCGTGGTGATGTAGGTAGGGGAGAAAATGTTCTTGAAGGTGAAAAATTTGATGTGAATTCTCGAGCTAAGGTTATGGGTGAAAGGGAAAAGAAGGAGATGAACTTTTGTTGTATGAAATAATTAAGAAGGAGGAATGTGGCAAAAATATTTGTGAGAGTGATTGAAATTGTTGGTCTTAGTGGGGAGATCCATGTAGGGGATTTAGTAATGATTAGGCTTGAATGTTGTGGTTGTTGAAAACACAAACCTATATGCTATGTGGTTAGTACTCTTAAATTAAATCTCGAGTGTGTTCGATGGTAGTGATAAGGTGAATAAACATTCTTAAAGGGATGTAAAGTACGGGTCCCATAGCTTAAATTAGCACATTTTAACTCCGAGTTAGGCTTCAACATAGCAGTACTAAGTAGTGGAACTCCAATTTCTTGTGGCTAGATATGTGATTGGAGAATTGTAAGTGGGCGAGAGTGAAGTATGCTATTTATTGTTTGGGATGTAGACGATTAATGCCTCTAAGTTTAAGTCTATTTGTGGTACATGTAAGGTAGAGAATGCTTCTAATATTATCTTTCGCAAAATCTTATTTCATTATTAGTACCAATATAAATCAGGTCTATGATCATCAAATAAACCCCTGCCTTATGTTGTGCTGATTATGATTCATATAACTCATGTGCAAGATCATCCCTATGTAAAGTCTCATTATCCCATGTTTCGTGTTTTCACGTTTCATTAGGGGTTATCATGATGCTCGGTAGATGATTTTGAATATTTTGTTAAGGAAAAATATTCAATGCGAGGTTTCATTCTTTATTCTACACTTTTATAGCTTCAAAAAGTTCCTACCCATCATTCGGGAATGAATGATCCTAAGGGGGAGATAATATAATGCCCCGCATTTTTGAGATAGAAATTGAACCATCATTCTTACGTGTGTAAACTCTAATTTCATGGTTTATAACTAAATTCATGTGTCGTGATCCTTCTCCTAGTATATGAAGTGATTATGAGGTGAAAATGTTCATATAAATTGCTTAGAGCAAACTTGAGCTAAGAGTCTTTCATTCATCCAAAGTTTGATATTCGATTCTATAAGGGTCTACTTTGAACGTGTATAATTTTTGATACATGTAGAATTTTGCATTTTAAGACCCATAAAATTGTAGATAATTGAATTATTTTTCCAACGATGCCAATTTTGACTTAATCCGCTACACGACCGAAAAGTTATGGCATTTGTTTTAGAGGCAGTAAGCCGATGCGACGCATCAGACTGCGCATTACAGAACTGTTTCACTCGTTATTTCAATTCCTTAAAGGTCTAGGGGAACTTTAGTCATATTTCCTCACCCAAATTCCGTCCTTAAACATCCTTAAATGATATTAGGTCCATTAATAACGTCTTAACTCCCAAAAATCCCTAGTCCATCTCTCAAGAACACAATAGGAGAAAAACAACTAGGGTTTGGGCACTCAAGCTTAAAGGTTAAATCTTTTTTAAAAAATCGTGATTCTTTGCAATTAAGGTACGTGGGGTTTTCCTAAACTACATGGGTATGGTGAAATTGTTTTAGTGGCGAATAAATGTTTAAAAATCATGAATTTACAAAGGGTTTAGATTTACAATTACAATTAATGCATTATGAAACCTTATTGATGATAAAGTTTTGGTCTTGAGGCCTCCCCCCTTAAATTCGATTTTCGTACATATATGCTTATCTGTGGGTTGAATGTTTGAAACTTGATTTGAGAGCACGAAGATTTATACTCCCTTTCTTGTTATGAACTATTCGATTGCATATTGAGAAGCATGACATAAATATTTTTACTATCATTTGTTGACTTGGTTTTGATATTGACTTGAAGAAAGGGTGTTTTTCTTAATTGCATAAATGAAAGTGATGATTTTAAAGAGAAGTGAATAATTTGTTACATGATACTTGACCACCATGTGTTTGCGAATTGAATTGAGGATCCTTGACTCTGTTTTCATGAATTTCACTATACATATCCTCTTATACTGTTTGACTAATTTGGTGGTCTAAAAATAATATTTTGAAGGAGAAGACGATAACATGATATTGTATGGCTTTGAAATATGACTTCCAAGTCTTGGTATGACGATACCAATCAAATGAATGCCATAATAGAGTAAGATTTTCAGATTTTGAATTCAGAAAGATGCATATTTAGAAAAGGTTAAAAATAGGCTTAAAGAGAGTTAGATGGTTACCCGAAGAAAGTACGAGTTGAAAGACTCAATGCTAGAAATCATGATTTGCCGACACGGGGTTATGGTACCATACTGTGTGGTCTTGTGTACCTTGATTTATGTTGTTCTAATTTGGGACTATGGCTAGGAGGCATGCTTTGTGGTCTTGTGCACTACCATGACATATTGATTTGATTGGGGATCATGGCACTATGTTGTGTGGTCTTCCATATCTTCCCTTACTGATACTCCAATACCTACGGCAAACTTGGATTGGAGGCTGGCCACCGAGTCAAGGGCGGATTCCATATAGCCCATAGAACTACAGATTGTAGGGTGTACCATCTTGCTCAAAAGTAACATAAAGAGTGGTTCATGGTTTCAAAGAAATGTTTCAAAGTATTTAAAGTGTGCCCATGTGTTATCATACATTACATGTAAAATGTTTTATGAAATGCTCTCACTTATGTTATATATAAATACATTATTTTGGGTTGATATGTGTACCAGTACATCTGTATTGACCCCTTATTTTTTCAGATTCTGAAATACAGCCTTGGGGTCTCGTTAAGTAGTAGATTGACTTGTCAGAAGTTTGCAGATGGTGAGCCTCCCTTACTTCGGAAGGCCTGGTTATGAAACTTGTTATTGTTATTTTATTTTGATTCATGGTCCGAATGGGGGCCTTGTCCCAGATTTCAGACAAATGTCATTTTCAGTTGTTAGAGATTTCGCAGACTGATGTTAGGCTTTGTTAGAGGATTATGATTTCCATTCCAGATTGTACAATTGAAATATGATATTGACCATGATTCTGTATTGTTTTATATTTCCATATTTTTCTTCATATTATATGAAAATATGTATAATTGCCATATAGAGAAAGGCGCTCGGGCCTTCACGGTTCGGGATGCCCATCACTGCTAGGGCCCCGGCTTGGGTCGTGATATTTTATTTCTCATAACTCACTATAATATTAATCTCATGCTATTATCTTATAGACTATAGAATATCGGTGGATTACTGTCTTTTCTCTCTATTGCTCTCTCAATTTTAGTGTGTTTCAAAATGAATGAGAAGTCATCTATTTATAGATGAACTTCCCAAATTTTACATGTTGCGACCCCAATTTTCAAATCATGTTGCAACATAAATTTTTAACTTTATGTCACCACACTAACAATGTTGCAACACCAATTTTCTTTTCCTTTTTATTTATTTTTGTAATACCCTGTATTTCCCTAACTTAAATTAACTCTCAGTCCATGAGTTATCTAATATAAAACTTTTAAAATACTCATTATTTTTTAATTTAGAGCGTTTTAATGCATAGGAAATTCATTTAGCTTACCAACGATATAAAATTCGCCGAAATCTGATACCCGAGAGAAGAGTTAGAGCCATTTTTGTAAAGCAGTGTGCCAACTGGCACCTCAGTGCATCGCGGAGCATGACCAAATGGGAATTGTCAAATTCAGTGAGCCACCATGATATTGGCGCATCGCGCTATAGGCTCAATTTAGAATTGTCATTTTCAGTGTACCAACGCGGTCCCACCGCATCGCGATGAGTTCAAAATTCAAAATCAAAGGGGCACCGCAATTCCACCGCATCGCACCAAGCCCCCAGTTCCTAGTTGTCATTTTTTAGTGGCCCGACGCTATCATGGCGCGTCGCGCCAAGGAACCAGTTCAAAAATTTTTGACAAAAAATTAAATATCGTCCAGGGTTAAATTGATCTTTTCTCATGATTTTATTCCGCCCAGGTGTGAAATTAAAGCCCTAAAAATATTTTAAAGTCATTCTTCATTTAATTTTTCCCCAAAATCAAAGCGTTCTCTCTCTCTCTCTCTCAAGATACAAACCCTAGCTCCAAGAATCAAGGCCAAGCTCAAGAAACTCATCAAGAACTCCAAGAAATTTTCAATTTAGGTATGTTAGGTTTTCATCTATGAGTTCCTTTCACCCATAGAGTCCACGAATCCATTTTTAAATTTAGAAGATTGATGATTTATGAATTACATGCTTGAAATTGAATAAAATTCAATATCATGTTATTGTTGGGTCTCAGTCCATGACTAAATTACAAGCTTTCATGAAATTAGTCATTATATGTGTTGAATTACATGATCTTCCTGATAAACCCTTCAATTTGTAAGTTGATTGATGTAGCTATGATAATGATATGTGTTGATTATTGTATAACCTAAGCATGCTCCCTATGTGTTTGATAAAATGCCTATGTGAATGAAATAGTGTCATTTTAACATAATAGCATATATTCCTCATTCATGTACAAGTTAATGCATTACAAGTGTTTGATGAAATACCTCTATGAATAAATTATGATCTAGTGAACATTGTTATGTAATTCAAGATTATGCTATGCCTTTCTTTTATACTATTGAGTCCTAAATGTATTTAATACCCGATAATTCAGTTGTGTACCTAGAGCCAGTGTCAGTTACAGAATAGTATCAGTCATGTCCCAATCAGTAGAAGCCAGTTAGTTATAGAACTTGATAGAACTCAGTAAAAACTCAGTAAACTCAGTATCAGTCTAGTCCAGTTCAGTATACTCAGTTCAGTGTCTTTCAATTGGGAGTAGGATTCAGCACCGAGTGAACCCAAGGATGGAGACTCACCTACTAGTAGAGGGTGTGATCCTTAGAAGCAATCCTTGCATTCCAGAACTACGTAGCCAGCGTAGTTCGAGACATCAAACCATCTAGTTGAGGGTTATTGAGGTGTTTTAACCTGCCAGTTGAGGGTTCCACCATTCTCATTAGAGTACCTGCAGATGAGGGTAACTCTTCAGTGTCTTTACCCATGGCACGGTACTGACACCGTTCCAAATGGGTCACAGGTTGGACCCCAACTCAGTTATCTTATTTAGGGCATGTCGGTTAGATGATTACTTCCCACAGTTTCAGTTTCAGTCTTCAGAATAGAACTCAGTTCAGTTCTAAAGAACCAAAATTGTCAGATATAGTCAACTAGTATCAGTAACTCAGTTATCAGTAACTTTAGATATCAGTTAATCAGTATCAAAACTCGGGACTTAGCTACAGACAAGCTCAGTCACAGTATTTATTTATATGCATAGTAGTGCATACTCAATTTTTTTCAGCAGTATCAGTTATCCATGTACTCTCATGTTCAGTTACACTATATAATTCAGTCAGTTATTGTTCATGCATATGAACCCTTGCATTCAGCCTTACCTCGTCTAGCATACCAGTACATTCCACGTACTGACGCATACTCTTTTTTTGCACTATGATATCCCATATCATAGGTTCGAACACTCAGATTTTTTACCGTGCATAGACAAATTCAAATTTAGCCAGCGGTGTCAGAGTTAGTAGTGAGTCCTCATTTATCGGCGATATTTTATTATTTTAGTTTCTCAGTAGATGGAGTTAGTTGGGGGATTCTCCCATCACATCCACATTCAGACGGTTCAGTTTAGAGGTTTTTCAGACTAGATTTTCAGACAGTATTCAGTTTTACAGATTACTATTACCAGTTGATATTCTTTATCACTATTTACAGATTTTGAACCTTATGGAATTTCAGCCAATTTTCTGCATTTATTTTAGTATTATTATTTGGTGCTCACAGCAAATATAAGTCATAGGTTAGTTTGTGGTCCTCTGATTGTAAGCACCATGTAGCACCCGGGGTATAGACTTGGGGCATTATAATTTTATTTGACTATTTTTTATCCCACAAATCTCTCCCTTAATTTTGATTTTTCTTCTTTACTTCAAGACTTGATCTCAATCTCGAAAAGTCTTCAAACTTGAAAAGCTTTGTGAAAATATCTACAACTTGATCATGGGATTTCACGTAGTTGAGATCTACCTCTTTCTTGGCAATGGATTCTCTGATAAAGTGATACCTTGTATCTATGTGCTTACTTCAATCATGATATATTGGATTCTTGAAAAGAGCCTGTGCTGACTTGTTATCAATACAAAATATCGTGGCTGCAGTCTGAGGTAAGTTAAGCTCCTTCAATAATCTTCTAAAACAAATGGAATGGCACGTACATGACGTTGCTGCCACATATTCAGCTTCACACGTTGAGAGAGTAACAATAGTTTGTTTCTTTGAGCTCCAAGAACCAACACAATCACCCAAGAAAAATACAAAACCTGATGTGTTTTTCCTATCATCCACATCTCCCGTATAAACACTATCACAAAATCTCACAATGTTAAAATCATCAGAAGAAGAATAAAATAGTCCAAGGTCTATCATACCTTTTAGATAACAAAGAATTCTTCTAGAAACTTTCAAGTGAGTGGAGGTAAGAGCTTCCATGAATCGACTTACTACTCCAACTGCAAAAATTATATCTGGTGTCGTACAGGTGAAGTACCTCAGACTTTCCATGAGACTTTTGAAAAGAGTGGAGTTCACTTTTTCACCATTATCAAACATTGACAATTTTGTTCTACTTTCCATTGGAGTGTTCACAGGATTGCAATCAAACATGTTAAATTTCTTCAAAATCTCCTTTGTATAGCTTTCTTGAGATATGAAGATGACTTCCTCCATTTGCTTAACTTCTAGGCCCAAGTAATATGACATGAGATCTATGTCTGTCATCTCAAATTCAAGGAATATAGTTTTCTTGAAAGCTTCAAACAAACATGGATTATTACCCATCAGAATAAGATCATCAACATAAAGACTGACAATCAAAACATCTCCATTAGTATGAACTTTACTGTAAAGAGCATATTCATGGAGACAGCGAGTAAACTCATTTTCTTAAAAATACTTGTCAATGCGACTATTCCACGCTCGTGGAGCTTGCTTCAACCCATATAAAGTTTCAATTTCAACACTTTATCTTCGTGATTCTTAACCACAAAGCCCAATGATTTTTCAACATAGACTTCCTCTTCAAGATATCCATTCAAAAATGCCAACTTGACATCTAGTTGATGGATTTTCCACTTTATTTGTGCTGCCAAAGAGATCAGTAGATGCATCATCTCCATGCGGGCAACAGATGCATAGACTTCTTCATAGTCTATTCCATGTCTTTTCTTGTAGCCTTTAATTACGAATCTTGCCTTGTATCACTCTACCTTTCCATAAGAATTCTTCTTTGCCTTGTATACCCATTTGACTTCAATTGCTTGATGATCTTTAGGAAGAGTTGTTAACTCCGAAGTGTTGTTCTTTATTATCGACTGTTCCTCCATGGTTTGTATCCACTTTTTTGTCTGTAATAGGATCATCAAAATTCATTGGTTCACTGTCAGAATAGAGACAACAAAAAAATCAAAATTAGTAACTTCTTCTGTGTCATCATAGAGTTCTTGGATGCTCTTCATCCTCTGTGGCCTTTCACTTGAACGTTGATTTTGAGAAGAAGGAGAGGCAACATTTACTAGTAGGGTTGCATCCTATGCAGGTGCCATGATATCCTGCTCTTCTTCATCTCCAAATTATGGAAGAAAATCATATGGTCTTTCTTTTAGAGCCTCCTGGCCTTTCCAATTCCATGGCGCTTCTTCATTAAATTCAAACACGACTGACTACCACTTTATTGTTGCTTGAATTGTATAACTTGTAGCCTTTTGAACTAGTGTCATACACAATAAACACATGCCTGACGCTTCGATCATCAAGTTTAGCTCTCCCTACGTGGAACATGAGCATAGGCTATGCTCCCAAAAATTCTCAAGTCCTTGACACTTGGCTTTCTTCTGCTCCATGCTTCTTGAGGTGTTTAATCTTCTACATTTCTTGTTGGAGACCTGTCGCTTAAATAAACTACACATGAAACAACCTCGGCCCAAAATTCTTTTGGCATATTTTTAGCTTTCAACATATATCTTGCCATATTAAGAATTATTCTATTCTTTCTTTCTGCAACTCCATTTTGTTGGAGCGAGTAAGGTACCGTTAGAGGGAGACGAATTCATGAGACTGAAAAAAGTCATTAGATTCTTTTGAAGTAAATTCGCCTCCTCTATCGGACCTTAAGGATTTTATTTCATAGCCACTCTTTTTTTCTACAAATGCTTTGAAATTTTTAAAAGCAACAAAAGCTTCTGATTGTTGCTTCAAGAAATATACCCAAGTCTTTCTACTAAAATCATCAATAAAGAGTAAGAAGTATTTACTTTTACCAAAAGAAAATGGATTGATTGGATCACACACATCGGTGTGAACAAGCTGGAGTGGATTAGTTGCTCTTGACTTGGTTTCCTTCGAAAAACTCCTCCTTGCATGTTTTTCAAGAAGACAAGCTTCACACAACTGATTGGGATGATTGATTGATGGAATTCCATCAATCATGTTCTTGTCTCCTAATGATCTGAGAGCTTCAAAGTTCAACTATCCAAATCGCATGTGTCAACACCACGACCCATCTTGCACATTAACCTTCAAACACTTTGCATTAATGGTCTTAAGATTCAAAGAAAATAATCTATTTTTTGCCATATACACTTTGGAAATTAAATTATTACTTGAATCTCTAAGCCAAAGATCCATATTTTTCATATGAATACCATATCATTTTTGAAGAAGTTGACCCAAACTCAAAATATTATTTTTAAGTTTTGGCACATAGTAAATCTCATTGATCAATTTGTGATCACCATTTTTACAGGATATCAAAATCGTACCTATTCCTTCAATTTGAATCTTTGAGGTATCTCCAAAAGATACATTACCTCTCGGCGTCTTCTTGATCTCCACAAACTTGTCTCCGTATCCACACATATGATTACTTGCTCCATTATCAAGATACCATGAACTGTAATCATTTGTATAATCTTCTGTGAGTGCCATTAACAATGTTGACTCATCTTCTTTTTTGTTGTTCTCAACAAGGTTAGCTTTTTCTTTAATATTACTACGGCATTCCCAAGAGTAATGTCCAAATTTATGACAGTTGTAGCACTCAATTTTGGATTTGTCATACCTCATTTCATTGGTACCTTGATAAGCTCCACGTCCTCTTCCTCTTCGTTGTCCACGACCACGACCTCTGAATGTTTGGTGATTTTTATCTTCATTGTTGAATTTGTTGACATAACTCCTTCCTCTTCCACGACCTCCACGGCAGCCACGGCCTCGCCATTGTTCATTTCCTCTGTAACTTTTTTCACCTCCAAAATCTTTGAAGGATGCTTGAGTTTTAAGAAGTTGCTCTAATGGCTCTTTTTTTCTTCTTTTCATTTTTTCTTCGCGGGCTTGTAAAGAACCTTCCAATTGCTCTACTGTCATAGAGTCTAAATCTTTAGGCTCCTCAATAGCACACACCACATAATCAAATTTGGGTGCTAAAGAGCGAAGAATCTTTTCTACCACACACACATCATCTACTTTCTCCTTGTACCTTCTTAGTTGATTCACAACAGTCATCACTCTTAAACAAAAATTCAAAATGGATTCAGATTCTTTCATTTTTAAAACTTCAAAATCAGCCCTTGGAGTTTGAAGTTTTACCTTTTTCACCTTATCAACTCCTTGGAGAGAATTTTGTAAAATCTCCCAAGTTTTCTTCGATGTGGTTGCATCAGTCACCTTCTCAAACATACCATCATCCAGACATTGGTAGGTGAGAGTGAGGGCCTGTTGATCTTTCTTCCTTGTTTTAATCAAGTTATCTTATTCATCTTGAGACAAAGTCTTCTCATTGGCGGGTTTTGTATACCCTTTGTCTACAATGTCTTAAACATCTTGAGAACCAAGAATGACTTTCATCCGTAGGTTCCATTTTTCATAATTTTCTTTTGTAAGGCGGGGATACTGAAAAGACAATGAACTATTATTTGTCATGACTCTGATACCACGTTGTTGGAAAAAAATAAATATTCTCACCCAAGATAATATCCACACAAAATAGCAATAACAAAAGAATAACAACGACACCAAATATTATAACGGGGTCAATAAAACACCCAATGGAGTAATAAAATAATACTGATTACAACTTGACAGTGTCAAAAAACTACTACTCTTTATAAACGAAACAACACTCTTTTATTTCTCACAACTTTCTACAATACTACTCTCACACTATTATCTTACAGACTATAGAATATATGTGGATTACTCCCTTTTCTCTCTATTGCTCTCTCAATTTTGGTGTGTTTCAAAATGAATGAGAAGTCATCTATTTATAGATGAACTTCCCAAAGTTTACATATTGCGACACCAATTTTCAAATCATGTTGCAACACAAATTTTAACTTCATTTCATCACGCTAATAATGTTGCAACACCAATTTTCTTTTCCTTCTTATTTATTTTATTTGACTATTTTTATCCCATAAATAGTACTCCCTCTGTTTAAATAAGAGTGACCTTCTTTTCTTCTTTCCTTTTTAATCTGCTTAAAAAAAGAATGATTTTTTTCCTTTTTAGCAACTTTTAAATTAAAAGATATTTTGATACATTTGACATATCTTTAATTTAAACTCCGTATCAAATCAAACTAGTCATTCTTTTTAAAACGAATGAGGTAAAAGGACAATTTGATAAAGATTACCAAATCTTTCGACAATTTGATAAAGATAAACAAATCTTTCCTTATTTCTTAAACCCGTATCAGGTCAAAGTATTTCACGTTAAAATGGGATGGGACAGAGGGAGTCAGAAATATCTTTAAGATGAGTAAAGTAATGATTGTAAAACATATCTACAATTCTGATCGAATACAATCTACAAATGTATGGTCGAAACAAAATAAGCAAGCAACAAAAGTTATCTAGTACCAAATAAAACATCAACTGAAACACCAGCTTCATAAATTTGTACAAGTGAACGATCACAGAACTGCCTCCATGGAACACTGATAGAGAAGTGCGATTTCACTCTCAGTTTAATTGATTCAACAGATTGCTGGTTCATTCATGTTTTCAACCAGTGGCCACAACCAACTTGGACCAGAACCAATTGATTCAACAGATCGCTGGCTCATTCATGCTCCAACCAGTGAGCCACAACCAACTTGGACCTGAACCAATTGATTCAACAGATTGCTGGTTCATTCATGTTTCAACAAGCGAGCCACAACCAACTTGGACCTGAACTAGTAGTATGGATAGATATGGTAGATACATTGATACGATCACGAAGATACACCTTGTAACTGACAATTGAGAAATCTTATAAACAGGCAGTAAATCAAGCTACTAACTTTGAGAAGTCGCATATAAACATAAAAAAGATTGAAATAGAATTAGACAACAAAAAAGCAGAAAAGGCAACACAAGTTATACAAATAGAAACTTAATAGTCATAAAACCCCAAGATAGAACACAACCACCAGAATTAAGTACTACTATTACAATACTGCAGATTGTCTTGGAAGCTAACAGAAACATTACATGATAGCAGCACCAGCTAGCTATCAGGACACGTTACATTGCCATTGCCAAAAGACCAACTGGAAATTGTGGTTTGGCATCATCCAAATTAAGGCTCGTGGATATCCTCTTCTTCGTCCTCATAATATTCTCCCTCCTCATCAGCAGTGGCATCCTGGTACTGCTGATATTCAGAAACCAGATCGTTCATGTTACTTTCTGCCTCGGTGAACTCCATCTCGTCCATTCCTTCACCAGTGTACCAATGCAAGAAAGCTTTTCTCCTGAACATAGCAGTGAACTGCTCGCTCACACGCCTAAACATCTCTTGAATGGATGTTGAGTTTCCAATGAAGGTAGATGCCATTTTTAGCCCGGTTGGTGGGATATCACAAACGGTTGACTTAACATTATTTGGAATCCACTCAACAAAGTAGGAAGAGTTCTTGTTTTGCACATTGAGCATCTGCTCGTCCACCTCTTTTGTACTCATTTTACCCCTGAACATGGCAGAGGCAGTCAAGTATCTTCCATGACGCGGGTCAGCTGCACACATCATGTTCTTGGCATCCCACATTTGTTGTGTAAGTTCTGGCACTGTCAAAGCCCTGTATTGCTGAGAACCTCGTGACGTCAAAGGAGCAAATCCAACCATGAAGAAGTGGAGCCTAGGGAATGGAATCAGATTCACAGCTAATTTCCTAAGATCAGAGTTTAACTGTCCAGGGAAACGAAGGCAACAGGTGACACCAGACATTGTAGCTGATATCAGATGATTTAGATCTCCAACTGTTCCATTCAAAAACAGAGATAAGAAATAGTGAACAATTATGATAAAACATTCTCCACAACAAATATCAACAACCAAACATATATCCGCAAGTACACAAAAAATAATGTAAAACCCAAGAGACCAGATAAAGAAAAATGCAATCGAGATGCAGAAATGTCTCACAGCTTGGGGTGGTAAGCTTTAGGGTTCTGAAGCAGATGTCATAAAGAGCCTCATTGTCAAGGACCATACACTCATCAGCATTTTCAACCAATTGATGCACGGACAAGGTAGCATTATAAGGCTCAACAACAGTATCAGAAACCTTAGGTGAAGGGAAAACTGAGAAGGTAAGCATCATTCTATCTGGGTATTCTTCTCTGATCTTGGAGATCAGAAGTGTTCCCATACCAGATCCTGTTCCTCCACCCAATGAATGGCACACTTGAAATCCTGAAAAAATCAAACACAGAAAAACGTCAACAAATCCCTAAAAAAATACACAGATCTAATAACAACACACCACATGGAAACAAATTGTTTGACAAAATGCATAATACAAACCTTATAATATAACAACACAACAAATGGAAACAAAAAATGCATGCCTAACATAAACCTTCGTAACAACACAACAAACAACAACGCACCAAATGGAAACCAAGTGTTTGACAAAATGCATAACACAAACCTAATAACATCAACACACCAAATGGAGACAGACTAAACGTTTGAGAAAATGACCAACAACAAACCTTATAATATCAACACATTAAATGGAAACAAAATGTTGGGGAAACTGACCAACAGACGTCAAATGGAGGTAAAAATATTCGAGAAAATGACCTTAAAACATCAGCATACCAAATGGAAACAAATATCCGAGAAAATGCAGAACAACAACACAGCAAATGGAAACAAAATGTTCCATAAAATGCATAGAATAACATCAACACACTAAATGAAAACAAAATATTCAAGTAAAAATGCGTAAAAACAAACCTTGAAGGCAGTCACAGTTTTCAGCTTCCTTACGAACAACATCAAGCACAGCATCAATCAACTCAGCACCTTCAGTATAATGTCCTTTCGCCCAATTGTTCCCCGCACCAGATTGTCCAAAAACAAAGTTATCAGGCCTAAATATCTGTCCATAAGGACCAGATCTGATACTATCCATAGTCCCCGGTTCCAGATCCATAAGCACTGCCCTCGGTACAAACCTCCCACACGTAGCTTCATTATAATACACATTGATCCTCTCAAGCTGCAGATCGGAATCGCCACTGTAACGTCCCGTTGAATCAATGCCGTGTTCGGCACATACAACTTCCCAGAATTTGGCACCGATTTGGTTGCCGCATTGTCCACCTTGAATGTGAAGAATTTCACGCATTTTGGCAGATGAGATATGGGGAAAATGTGCACAGATCTGAAGGGGGGAATTGAAAATGCGTAGATCTGAGAGAAATGGGGGCGGCAGAGAATGTAGGGACAAATGAGCGGGGGTGGGGGGTATTATATAGTGAGATTGGTGATATTTTTCACGGTAGGGTTTGAAAGAAGGGACGGATGAGCTGTGGTCTAGTAACGGATGGTGAATCTACCGCTCTAATGTATTTTCTTATATTTTATTTTTGGGATATACTTTTATAGAAGGATTTTTAGGAAAGAATTTTGAAATTTGAAAATTAAATGGGGACCAGCTGGGCCAGGACTTCACTGTGACGTTGATTTTTTGTCACTACTTTATCAATAGGTCACTTTAGGGGTCGTTTGCACAGTGTGCAAGAAAATATTGAATAAAGTGTATTAGTAATATTGGATTTATAATATATTAATAATAAAATTATTATAAAATAATAAAAAACAAAGAAAAAAATAGAGAGAGTAATTCTTATTTCTCTTGAGAGATCTCTTGATGTAGTAAATTACAATGAAGGAAAATCCTTTTATTTATAAAGAAAAACTAGTCTTGGGGTTTGTAACTTTTTCATAAATAGACGTACACAATATATGGTAAAGTAGGTATTCACTATATAAGGTAAAGTAGACATTCATTATATATGGTACATTTATAACAGAAATTATTTTTTGTGTAGCGTTTGGTTTGATATATTAAAAATAATATGTATTATTTTATTTTTAAAAAATATTATTTATTTATGAAAATATCCTTGACATACAATAACTTTTTATATTTACTTTGAAAAATTTTATTATTTTTATAAAACAATAAAAAAAAAACCAACAACATTACTATAGTAATAACTTATTTGGAATTTTAAAATTTAATCATTCACTTGCAAAAATTTTTTTTGTTGTTGTCTTTTCTTTATTTGTTCATCATTTGTTTGTTGTTCGCACTGTGTGGTGTTCTTAAGTTTGAGGGAGTTACATGTAACTTTTGGATGAAACAACTGAATCGTTGTCAATATAAAATTGTGTTACGTAAAGTGTTAAATCTAAGCAAAAAAATTATTTTTATTTGTGATATATTCTATTTACAAATTAAAGCTTTATGCAACCATGCAATTTATTTTTGGGCTTTGACTAATAAATATTTTTAAAGTTAATGGAGTAGTTTTTTTATGATTAAAATTATTTGAAAGGATATTATTATCTTGAATATTGAAAAGAAATAACTCACATTGAATAAATGAAAAAAGATTTAGAAAACATTTAAAAAAATTTAAGGACATTTTTGTCTTTGTTCATTTCTATTCATAGATTGTAATCCGTGGATTACTAATCCCACCAAGTTGAGTGTATTACTTATACATCATATAATACAATGTAGCGTGTATAGCTAATTCATATATTAGTTATATATTATTCCTTATTTGCTACCAAACATTATATTGATTTAACCCATATTTTAATACTTGAATTAGAAAAATAATTTTCCTACCAAACGACTTCTTATTACATTGACGAAATTTTCCAGACATTTTAGATTACATTTTTTCGTATGATATTTTATTTAAGTTTTATCTTTAAAAATGTAAATTCTAAGGATCATTTTATTTTAAAATAACACTTATTTAGGGGTTGTTTGGTCATACAAAATGAAATTATTTGAAATTAAATTAAAATTTTATTCAAACGCACAATTTAATTTTTTTAAGTTGTATTTTTTTCACATAAACATAAAAATCACATAAATTGTGAAAACTATCAAAATTACCTCAATTCTTTATAAAATCTTACTCCCTGTTCATCTTCGCTTGTCCACTTTTCTATTGATTCATGGATTAAGAAGTAATAAATGATAGGGATAATTTTTGAATATAATAAATTTAATATTCAAAAATATAATTTAGATAATGAATCGTATTTAATGCCAAGAATAAAATTGACATAAATAAGTAAATTATTCATTAGTTTTATAAAATAGACAAATATTATTGAACATCCCAAAATAAAAAGTCGACAAATAAAGATGAACAGAGAAAGTATCAAACAGGCAAAAATTCATAATAAAGTACTATACACAATAATAAAGCTAATTAAAAAACACATTTATTGGTAGAACTTTAATTCAATAAAAAGTAAAATTGAACATGTGTTGTAGTGTGATATTCTTTAACTTAATCTTCCCACATAATATGGACAATCTCCTCACATTAAGCAAGCATGCATTTCTCAATTAGATTAGAAATAAATGGTTGGTAAGTATGACTAGTAAATATAAAATGATGTTCTTAAAAAAAAAGAATATATAAATTTGTGGGTTAATTATGTATTTAAAAAGGTTAAAAATCATGATTTAGATTTTCAAATCAACAATTTTTTTAAAATTGAAATTTCATTTCATCAATTGAATTATGAAATGAAATCACATGTTCAAACGTAGATTTCATCTTACGATTTCAAATCGGAGGACCATACACCTACTTAGATAAGTTGATTTCAGCTCATTATTACATGGGCTATTTTCACACACAAAAAAAAGTCCTAAGTTTTCTTCTTAGGATGTGTTTGGTAGGATGGAAAATGTTTTTTGGAAAATGTTGTCCAATTTTCCCTTATTTGGTTGTAATGAAATGTTGGGAAAATATTTTTCACAACAACTCATTTTCCTCCATTTGATGGAAAATGACTTTCCTCATGGGTCAAGGAAAGTCATTTTTCAGAAAATGACAAATGAGACTTATGACCCCACCCCAACAACACTCATATTCACATGACTCAAAAAATTTACATTTCTCAAAAATTTACATTGCTCAGAAATATTTTTCACTGTACTTTGCTTCAATTTTTCACTGTTTGAAACAAAAAAAAGTAAACCCCGAATTTTTTTCATTTCCAATGTTCGTTGAATGTATTGTTATTTTCATATTCATAGGGAAAAACTTACCTATGTTACTTTTGCTAATTGCATATTTCATCTTGTCATCGATGTAACTTGTTTCGCTAAGTTGAATAAGCTTGTCCTTACGTTATATTTCTCTTGATTGTAGTATCTTGAGATTGTCCTGACAAAATGTTGAAAAATATCTCTTATATTTGTTAATTAATAGTTGCTTAAATTTAGTGATTGTAGTATTTTAGAATTCGATATTGATATTATTTGCTATGGTTAAATTATTTCTTACAAATTGTTGACTTGTTAGAGGCACTGTATACTAGTTAACAGTTAGTAGTAGTATTTTCTAAAAAATATTTTTTCACTCACCAATCAAACACTAAAAAATATTTTTCTAAAAAATATTCTCTACTCACCAACCAAACACCATAAAATATTTTTTCAAAAAATATTTTTCACTCACCAACCAAACATGAGAAAATAAGTAGAAAACCAGCTTATTTTCCAGGAAAGTATTTTCAATCATACCAAACACAGGTCCAATCTATATCTTAGATGGTTCAAAATTGCCTCTCAACTTTAAAGAACATGGTCATTGACAACATTACCATTGTAAATTTCAACTGAAACCTCCCATTACGAAAATCTATAACTCATGATCGAATTATTGAGTAGAACTTTCATATTTGCCAAAATTTCATCGGCACAAATCCTTAGTAAGAGTATTAAGGCGATAAATGTGGGGTTATAGTGATTGGGGGGCGATCTCCCCCTTGAATGTTAAAATGGTGACTAAGAAAGAGATAAAGACGAATGCATAAAGATAATTTTATTTTATTTTAGAATTTGTAATTTTGTTTTTTTCATGAGTCACGTTTTGAGTGAGAAATGGTAGCAGACTTAGGGCTCATTTGTTTGTACTTAATGAAGGTCTGAATCTGAATGAGTCAGATTTGAGATCATTAAGCGCATTCAGATTTAGAATCGAGTCTTAATAGGTCTGAAGACATATTCTGATGTTGGATAATATTCACCACCACTTATTCATAATCACTAGTCACCCTTACCACCTCTGCCACTACCACGATTGTCAACCACCAACCACCTCCACCATCACAACTATCATCAACAATAAATATCGCTACCAACCATTATTGTCAACCACTATCACGCCTACTACCTCTATTATTCTAATTATATTCACCGCCACCACTGCCGTCAACAGCACCACCATCATCAATCACTACCGGTCAATCCCTACTATCGACCAACTCATCTATCACGACTAGCACCACCGCTAACTACCACTAATACATCACAACCTCCACATATTCTTTGGTTGTCACCGCCATTGTCACTAGTAACGCCACCTCTACCATCACTTCAACCACTACCATTATTATAATTTATCTCGACTAACAACCATTTCCACCATCACAACTAATAACATCTTCAATTAGCACCAACACATTGCCAACCATCATCCATTCATTTTTAAGCCATCACAATCAACACCTTCAACTACTAACATCAATCAACGTCACATCACAATTACCACCACCACTATCAGCCGTCACCATCATAACAATCACTACAATACCAACCATCACAACTATCACCACAAATATTACTAATCACTAACATCAATTATTGTCACTGCAACCACCATTATAAACCATCGTCACTATCACTAACAAACATAAATATGTTTTTTCAATCAAATAAGAATTTTATTGTATTAAATTACATACTTTTCTGATATATAATTAGTTTTTTATTTGAATTGTATTTTTTATTTTATTATATACACAAATAATTTTTTTTACACATTTAGATGTTGAAAAACAAACAGTCTTAATTATTCAGTTTTCAGATCTAGAGACAACATCTTAATCATTCAGATGTGCATTCAAATTCAGACCTCTGAATCTTAAAAAAAACAAATGCAGCCTAATTGTGATTTTTAAGTGATACTCGAATGGTCATGAAAATAATAATTTTTCGAAATTGAAATTGGAGTTGAAGTTGAAATTTGTGTTGTGTTTGACCATTAATATAAATTGAAGTTGTTTTTGAAATATTGCAAGAGAAATAGGAATAAAAAAGTAAAAATAAGTCAAAAAATAATTTTCAGTAAAGTGAAATAATTCTTATAGTCAAACACTACTATAATAATTTTTTAAAAGAAAAATGAAAAAATTCACATGATCAAATGGCGTTGAGAATCAATTATTATAATGATGGCCGATTTGGAAGAAAGAGCATGGTAGCTTAGAAAAATAGTGGTCAAATTTGACTATACATTTACAAAATTTATGGGTAAATTTAATTATTTCTATAATTAGATAGAAGCAAATGTTTTCCCTATTTCATATTAGTTGGCTCTTTTATTAAAAACTATTTAGGATACGTGTATTGCATGTGTATTCAATATTAAAGAAGAAAATTACATATATAAAAATAACAAACTCATTATATTCAAATCAATGAATAAACGACTTTAATAACAGAGAAAAAAGTCTTAAATATACCTAAATTTTTGAGAAATTTGTCGTAACGCGCATCAACTTTGTGGGAGGGCTAAGACCTTCCTTAGACTATTTATTATCGTATTTCTGTGGTATATATTTGTCAGTTGGACCACTGCGTGAATCACACACATTAAGCGTGTGAGGATCTAAATAGGACCTCTGCGGTAATAAATAGTCCAGAGAGGGTCACAGGACTCTCACAAAGTTGAGGCATGTTACAACAAATATTTTTCTCTTAATAATATATATACAATCGAACCTCTCTAAAACAGCCCCTGGTTATAACGATATTTGATTATATCGACCTGATTTTCTTTAAAACTGATTTTTCATATTATATATTACTTTTGTATTACGAAATTCTACCTATAACAACAATAACGTTTATTATAGTGGTGCACTCTTTATAAAATTACCTCACTTTAGCAATATATTTAATATTTATATTTTTAAAAATATATTATGTATTGTATAGAATAAAATATTAATGATAACGTCCATTCCATTGACTTGAAGTGATAACTTATACCTTTAGGAAAATTGAAAACTAATGTTTGAGTTTTTTTTAACCTAATCAACTATTAAAGGTAAATAAGGATGTTATCATGAACATGACTTCTCGTGTAGAAATTTAAGAATATTTTCTTCATATAAAAAATAAATATAACTTTATTAAAAAATTTAATTTAAAATAAGTGGTATTTTAAAAATTCAAGACAAAAATTTATAGTAAGGTCAATTTTCAAGAAACATTTACTGAATAGAAATAGTTAGTAACCTTAATATTTTATATAATAATGCCTTAATGAATGTGATTTTTGCTTAGATTACATTTATTTTGAGATGAAGGGAACTCGTATGAACTTTGATGACATTTCATACTATGAAAAAAATGATTAATTAATTTACACACAAAATTTTAAATTTAATTTCATTCAGATAGTGATTTAATTTTCAACTATGCAAATTAGCAAAAAAATAAATAAATTAAAACGAACGTATGAAGATCTGGTAATTCGTATGGTTCTAATGCTAACACATATTTAACAGGAATAGAAACATAATGCCTAGTATCTGTAACTTATCTTAGTGGGAATATCTATCAACCACTACTTCTTAATTCAAGTAATTTAAAATACATATGAGATGAAAAAATTTAGCCAAAAAAGAAATTATTCTCACATAATAATCAATATTTTCAATTACACCTTTGAAAATATCATTACCGAAAAAGCTAATCTCAAAGGGTGAGTTTAATTTAGCCAAACCTCGTGCTTTGTATGTCCTGCCAAATTAACCCAGAATTCTACTATATGTTAAATTTTTAATCCATCATGAATTGATACGAGCCAAATGGCCATCATAACTTTTGATGCCATCATTCGAGGCCAACACATGGAGAATCTGATTTTGGACACATTGAAGGCCCGAGAGTATACATGGGAAAGTTATTGTGGGCACTCAATAGAGCAATCGTGTGTGTGAAAGGTTGTGTGGGGGCTTGCCTTGATGCCCAAAATCTACAAGTGTTGAAGAATCAACCACCCACGGGTTGTAGCATTGAACAGGCATCCACTCATTAGTGTTTGATACCATTTGTAGGGGGGTGCGGATAAATAGATTTATTATATCTAATGAATCTATTCTTTTTTGTGCGTGGATATTTTTTAGATTTTGTTTCAATAAATTATTCTTTTTGTAAGATGTATCCATTAATTTGTTTGGTTTATTATTTTGTCCTGTGGTAACTGCAGAGTTACAAATTTTTGTATAATAATTTATTCTATCTGTACTGTAGTATATATCTAATTCTAGATTTTCTATGTCATTTATTATCTTGTGTTGTTCTTCTCGTAGTGAGTTTTTTAAATTATATAAACTATCACATGTACTTTTTTCTAAATTTTCTAAGGTTTTTTCTATCCATATTAACTTTTCTTTTAGATTTTTCATTATTTTTCTAATTCGGTTTCTATAATTAATTTCATTATTTAGATTATTTTGGTTTTCTCTAGTTTTTCTAATATATTCTAACATCCACATCCTTGATCTGAATAATATCCTTCTGGGTAAATTTCTTCGTATATCCGTTCTAGCGAATTTATGATTTAAATTTCGTAGTTTATTATTTCTTCTAATATTATTTTCTTAATATCTATAATTTCTATATCTTTAAGTATATATAAGATTAAAACTTTAAGATAGTCTAAATGATCTATTTTCTAAAATTGATATTTTATAGTTGTTTGTTTTAGCCTTAGTAGTTTTTGCATATTTTTATTAAGAGATTTTATATATTTTTTATTTTCCATGTATTTGACTATATTTATTTTTATCTGTTTTTCCAGTAACTGTATATTTCGTATATCTTTTTCTAAAAATTCTACGTAATTTATCATGATAAATATTTATAAGAGTAGTTGGGTAGACATGGTATATAATTTACTCTAGTCATGTAATATTCTCCGAATGCTTTTTCTAATATAATTTTTCTTATATCTGCTACATTTATATCTCTAAGTGCATACAAAATAAGTATCTTAAATTTATCTACCATCACATCAGATAAATTATCATTCATTATCATAAAATTGCTTTTTCAAAATATTCCCTTCAACCCTGTACATAATAAAATATGGTCATCTCAGATTACTATATACTAGATTATTCTTGAATAACATGTTCTTCGGTCACTATTAGCATGGTAATTCAGATACTTTTTTCCTTAAACAGCACCTCGACTCTGGTTACTCCCCGCCACGGCTTCTCGCCTCATTGGTTTCACCTTTAGGATGACATAGTTCTTAGGGATTTTTCTCCATTTCCACTTTGCTAATAAACTTCTTAACATATTATTTTTCGAATAATTCTACTATAAAATAACTAATATGAATTTATTTTATCATATCATGATTGTTGGGAACTATGAATTTAGCTATTCATAATCATAAATAGATATACCTGTTCCGGTAGCTTTGATATTTCTGAAGTTTGTTCCATAGCTTTTTCCATTGAAGTATGTGTGTTTAATTAACTGGGTAAAATATATTTTTATGGAATGAAGAGAGTTTTTTCTTGAATGTGTGAAGGCCAGTCTCCGCAATGCCTTCCTGCTTCTTTATTTATAGAGTGAATGAATCTTTACAATTTTTACATCTGTTCTCTAAATATAAGAACAAACAAAAACTGACAAATAAAGACTTAAAAAGTCTTATAAGCTATAAAGTCTATCCTAGGCTATAAAGTCTTAAAATTCAAACTACATTTAATGTACATTTAATGTTATCCTATCTTCTTTTACGTAAACACTTTAAAATTCATACAAATTAAATATCTTGATATCTTGTTTTCCGTTTGTTGTCGTATCTGCCATATCTCCATTATTGCTCCTGATCCTATCTTCCAGCTGTCATCTTGTCTTCTTGGTTTTTTATTCTAGATGTACCTCTGGAATAATATTATCTTCTCCATCACACCTCGAACATTGGTGATCTGGATATTTATGTCCAATTATTTTACAATATTTTGTTAGTAGTCTGTCAGAAATAAATTATTTTTTAATAGCTCGTGCAGTAGATGGTTTCTCTGGGTTGAGTAGTGTCAGTATCCATTGTCTTACATCCTCCATATCTGTTGGTCGAAGCTCTTTTGAATTCGAGTAAATCATTTGGTGATCTCTCGAGTAGTAGCTCCATATTGGATTTCCATTTGCATAGTTATTTGCTAGTTCTTGTACAATCGTAGATAGTCCAATAAGTCTTTTGTTTGCGTAAAATTCTGGTATTTCCGGTTGTTGTGCAATATCTTCTGGTATAATCATATCTCTCGTTAATCCTATCTTTACGACTTGTATAACTGTTTTTATCTCGTCATATAATATCTCCGCGGGTGCAGTATAACACTTTATATAAAATAGAGTGCCTTTTGTTATTCTTTTATAGGTCGTGAATATCTTATATAATTCTTCCATAGCTGTCAATTCTATTCCGTCTTGGGTGTATATTGTGTTTAGCAATCCGTAGTCAAAACATATTTTTACTAGGCTTGGGTTAGTTTTTGGTAGTGCGATAAGTTTGTTGTATCCTTGTAATTTTTGGGTTATATAGTTGGTATTTGGTTCTTGGATATTTGTAGCTCTTGGGATCTGGTTTAGAAAGGTTTGTACTCTATAGATGTTTTCTATATATTTTTGGGTTGTGTAATTATAAACCTTTTTGTCTTGGTTTAGGCTATCTCGGTAGGTGTTAACTTGTGGGGGTATGAATAAATGGTCTTTCTGTATTTTTGGTGTAAATGGTTTTTCAAATATTTTATTCATGTTTATGTTTTGGTATCTTGGTCAACTAACTTCTTTGCTTGTACCTGCAGAAGTAGATTGATAAATGTTATGGGTTTTATGGAGTATCCCAACGTCTCCTTCTAGCTCTGAAATTTTATTGTCTTTCGATCGACATAGCTCTGCACACTGCTGAGTTAGCTGATTCATAGCTATAGACTTCAGTTTATCTTCATTAGTCTTTAGCTTTAGCTTTTCTATCTCAGTACCCATACTGTCCACTTTCAATGAAAGCATAGTTAGGGTGTTGAGTATTTTTTCAAGTGTATTTTCTTCTATCATTTCAGTCTGTATAGCTTTGTCTTGATATGTAATCTGCAATAACATTTTTGTTAGTACTGATCACTTCTATTATAAATGTGAAATTTAATATATTTAAAACTAGTCTCCGAATCTCTTTTGTTGTAACTGAATTTTGTATTTTCTTTGTTAGCCACCAGCGTACCTGTGTATTATTTGTTCGCACAATAAATTTGTTATATACAATATATGACTCAAACGCTAACAAACATTTATATAATGAACATAATTCTTTTCTATTTATTTCCCATTTTATTTCTGTCTCGTTGAACGTACCTGAGTAGTATCTACAATGGTGTTCTATTTTTTCTGCTTCATATCTATATTTAAGTACTCCTCCGTAACTATATTCACTAGCATCTGCTTCTACTATATATATAAATTTTCTATTTTCATCTGAAAATTGTAATTTTGGTAATTCCTTACAAAATAATTTTATTTTTTGAACTTGTTTTTTATCTTCTTCATTATAGTTATATTTTATGTCCTTTTTTAATTTTTTCTGTAGTGGTTTTAGGTTTTCTGCTAATTTTGGAATATATTCTCTTACTTGGTTTAACAATCCTAAAAATGATTGTAATTTCTTTTTTGTATCTAATTCTTCTTTTGAATTTATTATTTTTTGTACTATATGTTGTTGCATTTTTACTCCACTTTTATCTATTTGTATTCCTAAAAATTCTATCTGGTTTTTCATAATTTCAGCTTTCTTTTCGCTTAGACTTATTCCTGATTTTCTACTATATCTGTAAACTGTTCCAATAATTTTATATATTCTTCTTTAGTTTTTGTATGTAATAATATATCATCTATGTATACTATGCAATTAGCTAATTGTTTAAAATAATTATCCATAAAATGTTGATATCTACCTGGTGCATTTTTGTATCCAAAGGGTAATACATTCCACTCGTAAAATCCTTGTGGTACCATAAATGCGGTTAATTCTTTAGATTCTTCTTCTAACTCTAGATGGTAAAATCCTGATTTACAATCAAATTTGCTAAATAATTATATCCTTGTATTTGTCTTATTTTTAATATCTTATTTGGTATTGGATAATTATATGTTATAGTTTTTGCATTTAAATTTCTATAATCAATAACCATCCTACTTTTTCCTCTTTTTTGTTCACTATGTTTATTTACTATAAATGCTGGACTATTATGTTTACTATTACTTTTTTGTATATATTGTTTTTCTAATAATTCATCTATATGCATTTTAAATTCTTTTAAATCATCAAAATTATAGGTTAATGGTTTTTGGGTTATTATGCTATTCTTATCTATTAATTCAAATTTTATGGTAGTTTTATGTTTTTCCCATCCTTTTAATGGATCTTCACTATACAATTGTTCTAATTTTTTCCTAACTATTTCTATCTTATTTATTGAAAATATAGTTATTTCTGTTTTATCTATTGAGAATACTACTAGTTCTATTGTATCTTCAGTGGTTTTTATATTTTCTAACTTTTGTGTAATTTTTTCACTTTCTTTTATCCAATCAGTTTTCTTTCTTATTTTATTATTAACTCTTTTTGCTCTTACTTTCTGTTTACATGGTGTCGTAAACCACCAATCGTTTCTAGTTATTATATGTGGGTATAATTTATCTAAAAATGACATTCCTAAAAGTATATCTTTTGATGTTAGTTCATAATTATAAATTTCTTCTATTGTTAATATCTTATCCCATATTTGTGCTTTTACATTCCTAGCTTTATAAGTAATTAAGCTTCCTTCGTTATTAAATCCTTTAACTAGTATTGGTATTTTTAATTTATCCCATTTACTTTCTGGTAAGCAATTATATTTACATAAATTAGCTTCTGCTCCTGTATCTATCATAGGCGTATAATATCTACTGTAATATCCTTTCACTATTATCTTCATTAATACATATATTTTCATTTTATGTTAAGGCTCTTTTTAAGAATAATTTTTCCCTATTATATGTTATGGTTAATTGTGTATGTTCTATATTATATGGTTTTACTTGTTCTAACCATTTTATTCCTAATATTATATCTGCTTTTTGTATTTCTTCCTTTACCTCAAATTCTATTTTTATTTTTCTAACTCCTATTATTATTTCTTTTTCTGCTATATTTTTACTATTTATTAGACTTCTTGGTAGATCTGGGCACATATCATTATCAATTTTTATTTCTTTT
The DNA here is from genome assembly GCA_030864225.1 of Capsicum baccatum var. pendulum. Classification (NCBI taxonomy): domain Eukaryota; kingdom Viridiplantae; phylum Streptophyta; class Magnoliopsida; order Solanales; family Solanaceae; genus Capsicum; species Capsicum baccatum. Next base: position 189,969,841 of record CM061559.1, on the reverse strand, counting down.
TTTTTACTAGATATTTTGTTATATAATTTTCTTCTTGTCCTGTATTTAAGAGTATTAAATATTCTTTTTCATTTATTTTTCCTGTTATGTGATATTGGTTTAAATTATTTATTGAATTTGTTTCATAACTTGTTCTTTTTGATGAGCTTGATGATTCTGGTTTTTCATTAACTATTCTTTTTGTTGTACTTATTCTATCATTTACTATTTCTAAATTTTCTTCTATATCTATGTCTCTATAGCTATAATCATTATAATCTATTGTTTTTACAATTTGTTCGAATGGGCTATCTATTTGTATCTTGTTAATCTTATTTTTTCCTGTTATTTTATGTTTTGTTGTTAATAGATATAAATTTTTGCATCTTGCTGTAAATATTTTACTTCCTGGGGTTAATTCTATTCCTGATATCTTCCAATATAACACTAGTGATTTATCTATATTTCTATCTGTTACTGCTACTGAATAATTTGCACTTATTATAAATTTAAATTTTTGGTATATTAAATTTCCTTTTACGGCAGTTATTATGCTTTTTTCTATAGATTTTATAATTCTATCATCTGCTAAATATAATTCTATTGGTGTATCTATTCCTTCTCTAAAACATGCTTTTATTAATATTTCTGTACCTCCAAGGTGTACATATTTTATTGGATCTCCTTTACTTTTTATATCATTTATCTTTTTATTAATTATTCTTTTTGTTACTAGTGGTATACTAGCTTTACCTTTTGCATATCTACAGTCTATTACATGTTCTTTTTGGCATACTACATAATATTCATCTTTTTTTCTAGTAAAAATATTTTTTATTGTTGGTATTTTAAATATTTTTTCTACACTTAAATCTAACTCTTTTCCTTTTATTTCATCAAATATATTACTGTCAAATATTATTTTTTGTTCAGTTCCTTCATCATTTAAATATTCTTCCTTTGTTATTATTTTTATATCTTCTTCAGTCATTTGATTCATCTATTTCACTATCTATTTCAGTATCTGTTTCGTTTTCTAAAATTTCATATATACTATCTTCATTTTCTAATTCATAATCTATATAGTTTATTTGCATATATTCTGTATTATCTATCTTTATTTATGATATTTGTTTATTTTTTGGATTTTTAGGTAATTTACAGTCTCTAGCTAAGTGTCCTAACTTTCCACAATTATAGCAAGTACATTCTTTTATAGATTTCTTTTTTCTATATGGTCTTTTATTTTTATAATTTTTTACATAATATCTTTTTCTTGGTTTCTTGTATTTGTATTTTGATTTTTTATATTTCTTATATTTCTTATGTCTCTTTATTTTCTTATAATATCTTTCTTCACAGCCAAATTGAGGTGCTATTTTATTTTTGCAACATGCTAAATTTCTTATTAATGTTTTTTCCATTTTTAATTCTTCTCTATATTTTTCACATAAATTTGTATACCATTATTGTAAAAATTTTATTCTTGCTCCTAACGTATCTACTATTTTTGCTTCTTCCCAACTTTTTATTATTTTTGAACTAAATGGTTCGGATAACTTATTAAAATATAATTTTCTTATTTCTTTACTTTCTTCTATACTATATGCTCCTTTATAATAATATTCTTTAAATGTGCAAGTATATTCGTCTATATAACACATATTACATATTGTTAATTTTATCATTAAATTCCCATTTGTATCTTTTTCTTCATTTTGTTCTTCTTCTATTATTGTCATACTACCAAATTCATCTTTTATTGCTGTTTCATATTTTTTCAATAATTCTATAGGTGTTAGTTTAGTTGTTGTTGATGATGTTCCTTCCATAGGTTTATTAGCTCTTAATACTTTCTTACTATTTTCAGTTAAGTTTGAAAACCATAGTTTTACTGATCCTATTAATGTTCTTTCTATATATTCTGGTGCATCTGTTATGTTTATATTATTATCTAATAATTGTTTTGTCATATATCCTATCCATAATTGTATTGTTTTTTCTGTATCTATTACACAGTCTAGGTCTAAGAAGTTATAATTTTTATTAACTATTTGTTTTGGTGTCCATTTGTCATATTTATTATATTTTTTAAATTTACTTTTATAATATATAGGTTTTCTTATTTCTGTTGTATTAGGTATTATATTTTCATCTTCTTTTTTATCAAGAGTATTTATTTTTGTGTTGGTATTTTCTAAGTTTTCTTCATTAATTATTTCTTGTTTTTCGTTAATTTCTAAGTTTTTTATATTTGTTAATATTTCCGTATATGTTTCATTATCTTCTGAATCATAATTATCTGTTTCTTCAATATCTATATTATTTATTTCTAATTTTTCATTAAATTGATTTATCTCGTTTAGTAATTTTTGTTCTTTATCTTTTTCTTCTTTTCTTTTTGTCTTTGTTTGTACAAATCTTTTAACATTTGTAGTTCTTTTTCTAATTCAGCAATTCTACTGTTTTTAGTTTCATCTATTTTTCGTATTTCTTCCGTAGTTTGTTGTTTAATTTTTTCTATTTCCTTTTTTCTATCTATTTCTTCATTTTCTTTTTCTATTCTTACCATTGCTGTTAATTTATCTTCTAATTTTAACTCTTCTTTTTCTAACATTAGATATAAATGTTCACCTATTTTCTTATATTTTCTTCCTAGATTAGAAAATACTATTTTTATTTTTGATCCTTCGTGATTTTCATATATTTTTTCATCTATTATGAATTCCTCTTTATTCATTTTATTGTGAATAGTTCATGTTGGTATATATATTCTAAACTATCTATTTGTGATTCTAATTTTGATATTTCATCTTTTTGTGTATTTATTGAGTTTTTACTAACTCCGGCAATTATATTATAATGTAGTCTTTCTTTTCTCATTTTTAATTCTTTATGTCTTTCAGAGATAAATTATTTTAATTCTTTGTATTTTTGCTCTTTATTCATTTAAATTATATTTATAATACCTTGGCGGATATCTAAATCTAATTTTATCATAATTAGGTGGTATGTGTCTCATTCTTCTAGATTTTAAATGGATTATTAATTTTGCTTCAATACTAGATATTAATGTAATTAGGTAGGCTAATCTTTGTGGATTTTCTTTTGTTTTATTTAGACTTATATATTCTGAATAATTACTAACTAAAGATTCTTTAATTTTTCTAAAAGCTTCTCTATTTTTAAATGGTCTTCTCCTAATTAATTTAATAAATAACTAATACCTCAAAATTCATGACATTAGTAATGCAATTGATCTAATGCATGCACTAATATGACTAAACACACAATTATTCCTCAATTTTTTCCGCATCCTTTCCAATGTATATATAGAGGATATTTTTTATTAAAAAAATACTTTTTTAAAAATTATGTGTTCATATTATTTTTAATACATTAAATCAAATACTGCATAAGAAAAATACAAACATAACTAATGCAAATATAACTAATACTTTACAAGCATTATTAATACAAATATTATTAAGATTCTATCTTTTTATATTATTTTTATACACTATATCAAACTACCCAGGTTTTAAGACTGCACCCAAAAATAAAAAATTAAAAAAGCTGTTCCAAGATGTGCATTTAATAATGTTTAGTGAGTTGTATTTAATAAGTAGCCGTTTGACCATGAAAACTAAAATTTTTCGGAGTTGGAGTTGAAATTGGAGTTTGAGTTGTGTTTGGCCATGTCTTTTTTGAATTTTTTTTTGCCTTCTGAAAAAACTTTTTAAAATATGATTTTATGCCTTAACTTTTATAAACTATTAAAATCACCCAACTAAAATTTATCCACTAATGAAAAAAATAACACAATTAGCCACTATTATAAAAATAATTACATATACATGGCCATATTTAATGAATTTCAATTATGACATATATAATATTTACATTAATAGCCGTTTCTCATATTTGAAAATTTTAAATATGGATATTATATTGACAGATCACTGTTTCCTGTTTTTTAGGTAACAAATATTATCTTTCAAACAAATTTATTTTTTTAGGAATTTATTTAATTTATTTCCTTCATTTTTCATTCCTAAAAAATAGGAAATGATGAGTTGTTATTAAATTTTAGGGTGCCGCTAATTTATTTCTTTAATTTTGTTAAACATAAAAGATTTTACTGTGTGTGAATAAATTATTTCTATGTAAAACATGTTTTGCATATTTATGGTATATTATATCATATATCATAAATATATAAATATGCTTAGCATGTTTCTTTATGCTTTGTATTTTTATATATGTATGTATATGGTATATACATGGTATAAACTTCATATATAACATACTTTGTATAATTATATTATAAATATGCTTAGTATGTTTCTTAATACTTTGTATATTTATATATGTGTGTATATGATATATACATAGTATAAACTTTATATAACATACTTTGTATATTTTTATTATAAATATAATACTTTATATATTTATGGGTATAAATATAAATTAGCAGTAAAATAATGTCTTAAATAAGGATAATAGTGATGAGAGAGAAAAAGAGATATATATTAATTAGGATAACATTAAGTTTGAAATTATAATTATCTTATTCTTTAAAACTGCTATATACGTAATATTGAAAAAGTAATGTTATATGGAGAGTTTTATGTAAAAATTTAAAAGATTGGGGTTATATGTAATAATAATAAAAGTTGGAATTGGAGTTGAAAAATTGTGAAAACAACAAAAACCTATTTTCCCTTTTCAGAAAATTTTTTCGGAATTATTTTTCGAATTTCATGGCCGAACACCACAATTTCCAACTCAGAAAAAATTTTTCGAAAAAAAGGAAAAAATTTCGATGGCCAAACGGGCCCTAAGTCTTCCCTTTCTCTAGCATTTGATATACTCCTCCGTTTTATAATAGTTGACCCTCATAGAGTTAGCACACTCATTAAGAAAAATATTTATTAGGGGTTTATTTTATTAAATTAGTCTTATTAATTATACTTTAAAAATATAAATTATAATATATACAACTTGTTTAATTATTTAATGTTGAGGATATTATTGAAAGAATAAATTAAAAATCCTCTTAATTTTATCAAAGAAATAATTAAATTAAAATAAATATTTTTTAAAAAAAATCAATTAAAATAAAATGGAAGGAGTATCGTCATTTTTCTATTTGGCCATATTATAAAAGTTTAAAGTGGTATAAAGACTGGTCAAAAGGCTCGCAACTCAGAAGCCAGCAACTGAAAGCACCCACTGAACAGCACCCATGTGCCAAAACCATGTGCATATCACATGCTCACAGCTCAATCCAATTTAGCAAATACAGCACAAGCAAAAAATTCAGAATGTTTCCACCTAGTGCGAAATCTAATTTTAAAAAATACTAAATTTAAATTTAGTGCAATTTATTTTAAAATTTTTTAGCATCGAATTTATTGAAAAGTTAAATTTATGAGTTCAAATACAATATTTATCGGTACCTTAGTATTTTTTTTATATATATTTTTATATAATATAATATCTAATTTTATGATTTTAAATAAATCCAAGCTAAAAGCTACATCCACACCGGTCCGCAATTATTAACAAAAAAACAAATGATAGTAAGATTCTTCAGTGGACCTTGGTCGAATGGTCCCTAGCCTGCACAGCACACTTCTTTCAGCGTCCAATTGTATGTCAAGTAGGGTCTAAACATAACTTTTTTAAGAATGACGTAAAATAGAGTTCAAAGTTTAAATATAATTTTTTTCATTCAAAATTTTAATTTGAAGAAGCGTATGAAAATTAAAAAATTTCAAATAAAACAAGACAGATGAAGGTTCACGCTTTATTTTTAAAAAGTTAACAACGTTAGTTAATAATAAAGTGCAAGCCAGAAAAATTATTTACCTTATAAGATAAAAAGAATTACACGTCTTACCTTTCAAATTGAAAAAGAGCGTCTGCAAATGACGAAATTTGTTAAATTAAAAAGGAGTGTCCGCAAGTGAGGGAATAATTTTTTTTCCCTAGCTAATGAGATTTGCTTATAAGTCAAGTATGAGTTATCGCCTTGTAAGGTGAGCTCCCATATACGTCTGTAACAACTTCATTCATTTTTACGTGCTTGCACGGTGCTATAAAAAGTATAGGTGTTTTTCATTTGTAGAAATTCAAAATTTTGTTTAAGTGCATAAATTAAACATTTTTTGAACTTTATTCATTTCTTACTTTAAGATGGATAATAATAAGGTAAGAATATGTATACATTGAGGTGGTGAAGTTTTGCATGATGGTGCTTCAGTGCGATATAATCGGTGTTCTATGATGGTTCGATTTTCTTTATCCTCAAATATGATCGTTTGAAAAAGTTTTTTAAGAGTAAAATGAGTATTACTAGTTCGGAAGACGATGTGATTATTTCTGATCGATATTCAAATTATTTTACGTCCAGCGGACAATCAATATTTGGTGATACTGTGATGGTCCTGAATGGATAAACTGTTGATATTCCATATATATACCAAGTCCGACTTCAAGGTGAAGCAACCGAAGCTAATGCTTCAGACCTTCGATTTTTGGAGGCCCCATCTTTTTAAGCATTATAGGTATGTATTTTTTTTTCTTTTTTTTTTCCTTAGAAAATATCAAATATTTCTTAATATTTTCTTCATCATATTTTAATTTCTCTTAAGATCAAATAGAAATATCGCTTGAGAAATTCAAGATTAAATTTGACAATTAACATTTAAAAGAAATTCTTTTTAATGCTCTCAATTCTAAAAAGAACATCTTATAAATAGAGTTAACTCAAAAAATCATATATTTTATTTATTATTTTGATAAATGGACGCAAATAGAATTAAAGCAATGGTTACACTGGAATCGGAGGAGTTGAAAGAAAAGATGTATTTCAATCAAATAAAAGATTTTATCATTTTACGAATGCATATTTTTCTTGCTCCTATATAATTGCCTTAGCTGAAAGTAAGTTTGTTAAAAATCAAAAATTGAAAATATTACTTATCTTTAAAAAAAACATTTCAATAGAAATCTAATAAGTTAACTACACAATTAATCGATTTCAGATAAATCAATTATAAAGCAATTTTATTTATAATTTTACACCTCAAAAACCTATAAATATAGACTTGAGAAAAAAAATTCAAAACCTTATTTTGAAATTCTGTTTTAGGTTGAAACGATCTATATACACAGAAAATTATCTTTAGCCCTAAAACTTATTATATTTTAGGAGTTATGATCGTTTGAAGCTAACTATAGAAAGATTCTTCATAAGAATTAAGAACTCAATCGGTACGGACAGTTTCGACTTGACTATGAGTTAGGAGTTAATTGTGGACTTAATACTTATCTAAATCACTTCTCATACTATCACAACAGGATATTTAATTCTACATGTACTTGAAGCACGACTTTAATCTTAACTTGAATTTTTGGGGTGTTGCATGCAAATACACCCCGAATTAACCTCTTAAATTTTGACTGTCTCGTTGAAAAACTTGAGGCAGCCACCCAAGGGAACAACAACAACTATCAACAGACCTCCATTTCAGTTCCATTCCCATAGACAAATAATCCAGCTTCGATTAATTATTTTTCAAAAATTCGTTAAGCCCCATGATCAAGTACGTGGGTTATTGTAGTATGAGTTTGAGGTTTTTCTTTTTGGATTTTTATTTGTTAGAGTAAATTCTGTCAATTCTCGTACCAGGATCTCTATGAGTTCTTTTCTCAGAATCTTCTAAAGTTTGAGGTCCATTCTTAACCTAATCTTGAATTAACATGTAAATTTTACGAAACATTTGAGTGAATTTGCTTACATGAATTCGATTGCTTGTTTATTGGAATCGTGGTATATTGTTGGATGTTGTTGGATTTGATAATTGATTATGGGATTGATCAGTGAACATTGAGCAATATTTAAGCAAAATTGATGGTTCAGGAGGGGTTCAGAATTGATTTAAGTCAGACATAAATTGGTTGCTTTGATTCATATTTATTGTTAATATACAATAACTATCAATTTTGATTAAACTCGGTAGAAGCATGGAAGGGAAATTAATTAGGTAGGCAAGTCCTAATTTGATAATTGTTGATATGCTTGTATTGATGACTTGCATAACTTTTACTTCTACCGTTTTTGAATCAAATGTATTTATTCACGGACAATATCTTGAGGTACCAGGTATAGAGACCGTTCGAGACAAGACCCAAGATGTCGGATGAAGTATAGATTAGACTAGTTTAGGTAGCATTGATTTATTTTTGTACTTTCTTTTTATTTTGAGATATATAATCGGATTGGACATTATTTCTTTATTTTTGGATATGTGCTTGCTTGTTTGTTTGTCTGTCCATGAGTCTATTTATTTAGAGTGTCAATTTAGTCGATACGAGTCAATAAAGCGATCATACTAAAATTACGGAATAGAGGGGTGCCTCACACCTCTCCTTTGTCAACAAAATTTCTTAATTGAAATCTCTGTTTGTTGATCAGCTTTTAAGAGTCCATTGTTTTGAAAATAATATTTTTAGATAACTTGCTACACCAAACTAATGTCAACCAATGACTTTGATTTTAAAATGAATCTTTTTTGAAACATTATTTCTTTTAAGTCGCATTTTAGTATTTGAAAATCATCTTTGAACTTGAATCAAATTTTTCATAAAGATGGGTGTGACATTTCAAAAAAGTACTTTTACGAAAAAATTATTTTTTAGCTTATGAAAAGCTGTTTTTTTAAATTTTTTAAAGTACTTAATTTCTTTCAAAATCTTGATCAAAGACCTTATTTTTAAAAAATAAGCACCTTTGAGAAAAAATACGACCTTTGAGGAAAAATAAGCTTGGTTAAGCATGATATTTATCTTCCTTACCCTGTCACTACTTTTTTAGCAACAGGTCTGTGCTCATTGAGGAAAATACTACTGCCTACAACTTATTATATGACGACGGTAAAGGTATAAAATGAGATGATTCAGCTTATCATATGATGTGGTTAAAGGTATCAAATGAGTCGATTGAGTTGTATTTAATAAAAAGAAGTTAACTGATGTAGTTATTTTGGCTAGTTTAATCTATTCAACTTATTAATTTTTTATTTGATTTCTTAGAATTTGTTGAAGAATTCAACAGAAGAATTCTTTATCATATTATATAAACTAAAAACTTCTTTTTAAAATATTTGATGCAACATATTAGTTTAATTCTTAAATGCGTGAGAGGTGATTAAATTTGTTATCAGGTTTCATGGTGTATGTGAGTTGAGTTAGATGCGTCTTCAAAAATGGGTCAGATTTTAACAAGAGTTAAATTAGGTTAAAATTTAAATAGAAAATATTTTTTCAATTGTAATATAGATATATCCACGTAGGTGCCGCATAGGATAATAAAATTGAGGACACAAGACTTAATAGCCTAAGGGCAATGTGTGTCCAAAGTTTCATGACATGTATAACTAAAGGCAAATATAATCCTTTTCTAAGAGTACAAGGGCAAATATGACCCATTTTCTAACATTGAAACCAATAATTTTGAACTCTATCAATATACATTATGTTCTTATGAAAAAAACTAAATAAATATTTAATACACTGAAGAAAGATAACATATGGCGTTCGTTGATATAAAAGAGACTTATGCTTTGAGTGAAAAAAAAAGTCTTTTGATGGGTATAAAAGAAAAAAGATGTTCAAATTTTAAATATATAAATGTAATATTGGATATACATAAAATTATAAGGTCTGATATTAGTGTGAGAAAAATAAAATATAATGGAGTTGTTCAAAATTGTGAGTTTGCACTAAAGAATCAATAGTGAATAAGTGCATATTCACATAGCCGGTTATGAATGAGCAACCTAACATTGTGCAAAAAAATTTCATATGGTGTACGCTATTTATAAACGATATTATATTAATTGACGAAGTTTGTACAATGTCAATCCAAAGTATGAATAATAGAAAAACACTCTAAAGAGTAAAGATCAAGGTTCTACAGATAACTAGAGGAACCTTAGATGAATATAAGTTGAGATAAACTTAGATGAGGTTGTTGAATAATTCAAATATCTAAATTAGCTATTTATAGTGAATGAAATGATACACAAAATGTAAAATCAAAACGATGCTATATGGGGGAGAATATTTGAAGAATGTTGTGTTCATCATTATAAACTCATGGATCATAGAAAAGAAGAGTACATAATTAGATAAAAGAAGAAGAAAATCAGAGATGGAGAAGAGAATGTAGCTCAAGATGTATTATTCATTATTATGTTAATTCTCAAGAGTACAATATATATATATATATATATATATATATATATATATATATATATATATATATATATATATATATACATACTAGTAACAACTGAATATTAACTATCTTGACACTAGGTGATTAGCTAACTTAACTAACTATGATCTATAACTAACTTAACTAACATTGATTTAGGTGATTAAGTAAATGGCTTAGTAATCAATTAGTCTTTGTTACTCAACACTCCTCCCGAAATTTAGTGTGGTAAAAATATTGACCATACCAAGTTTGGAGATTAAATATTCATGTTACACTCTAGTAAGTGCTTTAGTCAAGACATCAACTGATTAATTATGAGTTGAAACATATCCTGTCTATCATACATTTTAAGATCTTTTCTCCTATAAACTGACAAACAATTTTTATGTGCTTAATTATCTCATGATGAACTGGATTTGCAACCATTTGTATATCTGCTTTACTTCCACTGAAGATATTTACAGAAAGTTGAACTTACACACTTAGATCATTGATAAGTCCAACTAGCCATGTTAGTTATACAACAGTAGAAGCATGACTTTTATATTCAGCTTTCCTTGAGCTCCTTGAGATGGTGGGATGTTTCTTTCGCTTTCAAGATATTAATTATTCCGCAAATTTGATACAAAATTTGTTTTTGGTCTTCTTGAAAATGGATAAGCAACCCATTCTGTATCATATATGCTGTTAGGATATCATTTCTAGTACTTAATAATAGGATACCTAATTCAAGACTTCCTTTCACATATCCAATAACCCTTAAAGCAACATTTATACAGACTTCTTTAGAGACTATAAGACCTGACTTAAATATTATACACTATAGGATTTTAAGTCTAATCACTGTAAGATATAGGTGTTTACCTATTATTATTTGATACCTACCTTGATAAACTAACAACTCATCATCTGTGTTAACTATCTCCTTGTTCTGCTCATCAAACTCTCTAGTTTTTAGCTTTGTAGTTGAATTCATTGGTGTGTTAGCTGGTTTTGCAACATTGAGACCTATTTCATGAATAAGGTCTAATGCTATTTCCTTTGATATATCACAATCACTTTCTTTGTTCTTACAAACTCAATGGCTAAAAAGTATTTTAACTCTCCTAGATTTTTTTATGTTGAATGCTTTGTGTAGACTTTGTTTTTATGATCTGATCAAATCATCACTAGTGACTTGTATGTCATCAACATATACTAACACTATAATCATCCATGAGTATGTCTTTTTCACGAATAATGAGTGATTATATTGGCTTTATTTGAATCTATACTTAGCCAGTCTCAGATAACTTTGCATTCCATTGCCTATGGATTTGTTTCAAGCTATACAAAGATTTAAAAAGTCTACATACGTGCCTATCCCTGACTCTTGAATCCTTGTGGAAGCTCCAAGTAAATTTCATCATACAAGTCAGCTTGTAGGAATGGATTGTACGCATACATTTGATGGATGTGCCAATTTATTAAGGGCTGCAATACACAAAATAGTTTTGAGAGTAACTATCTTGTCCACAGTATTGAAAGTTTTCTAATAGTTAATTTCTTCTTTTTGGCTATATCCCTTGGAAACTAGTCTTGCTTTAAATATCTCTACTTCTCCTAAGGCTTTATACTTGATTTTGTATATCCATTTGCAGACAATAGTGTTACAACCCTAGAGTTGAGGTTATGATGGCCTCTACTTAACCCAGTCTTTGGTAGATAAGACAATTCACCCAAACAGAAAAGAAAGTCAAATAATTAAAACTAGAAACAAACGTGACTTCTAGAACGAAGTCAGGTCAACGCATGTATAAAACATAATAAAAGTCTGAAATAAATACCATTAAAAAATCAAGAAGTAATGTCACAAGTGTAAGAACATATAATATAACTCAGATTCCTAAAATATACATAGTCTGTCTCTGAAATATAAATAAAGTCAACTAAAAGAAGGATCTGGAGTCTTCCTAAACCATAGAGAGAATTAGTCCTAATAAATTTGATAATCGCCACCCAAACTCAACTGTCGTGACTAATATCCAACCTAGAAAACACCAAAAGGGTACAATAGGGATGAGTATGGTTCACTTGTACTCAGTAGGTATCATAGGTAGACTGATTAAAGTAGGAAATAATGCAAGTAAACAAATACTATAAGCACGTCACCTGCAAGCAGAAGAGTTCCCAAATGGTAGCTCACACCGTCTCCATTAATAGTTCTAATTTATAAACAAAATCAAATAAAAATAAGTATTTACGAAGGTACATAAAAATCGATTTCATATTAAGAAAACACATTAAAGAAACACTGGTTATGCATAAGCAAATGCAATGCAATGAATAACTAAGTTAATAATTAGAAGTCATCGAATGACTTTCTGTATACACCTATCAAGCCTCAAATCTCCCAAAATTAGACTAGTGGGGGGTTTGCTACCCATAGACTATCTCAAAGTTCCCACCAGTCTCGTATTATACTTAATCCACCCGGCAGATACATTTCTTGGTCTAGGCATTTTTTGAAGTGTCTCATTTTCTTTCAAAATCAGTTTTCCTTAAAAGTATCGATATTTATAAATGTGTATGTATGCAATGAGGATATAATGACACAGTTAAATTAGAATTAAGATGATAAATTCATTTACGTGTATAAGTGAGCCCAAAAATCAACTCAACATGTCAATATTTTGTGATATCAGTTCTAGTTTGGCACAATTGGAATAAATATGCATGTAAGAATTAGTAATATCATATCAACCTATAAATTGAGCATTTCTACCAATATAAAGGCAAACAATGCTCAATAATGTCTATTAAGAATAATGGTATTTAAATGCACAAATAAGGCTAATGATATCAAATAAAACCCCCACACGAGCAACACACAATCTATAATATCACAAGTCAACAACAATAAGTATATAAGCCCTTACACGAGAATCACATAATATATAATATCTCAAACAACAAAACTCATAGTTATTTTTCTCAATCAATTGCATGCTTTTACTTATTTATTAACTACCCAACCCAATATGAAGAAACTTAAGCTAGAACCTACCTCGAAGCATCAAAATCCAAGCCTAAAGTTCTTTAAAACGGATCCCTTTACCTTTCAAACGATCTCAGAATCAACTAAAACATACAAATACAACATCAACGTGCTAAAAGAAAGCTAATGATATCATATTTCCCAAACTTAAGTCTGGTTTAAAATGAACTCAAAAATGAAAGTGGTAAATTTGAATTTTCTTTAGAAACACATTTCTCAAGGTTGTAGGAATCTACAATTGAAAATTCATGCAAAAATGAGTTAAACGCAAGGTCCGAATCATGGAAACACTATTTTTTAGATTTACGAAAAAATCCCAAAAATCAATTTTAAAATTGAAGGTTAAAAGGTATTTTGAAGGCATAATTGATAGGAAATACTGAAGAGCTGAGTGTAGAGGTTATCCAAACAAAAATGATTAAGAAACCCTAGTAAAATCGTCTTTTTTGAATCTTGGAGGTTCAAAATGGAATAAAATAGCAAAAATTGAGGTATTTATATTGTTTTGTGAATAGTATCTCGCGATCGCATACCCCACTTTCTATTACGAGGGTCAACATTGATAGACAATTAAGCTGGTCATCGCGGTCACGTAGCTAGGCCTCGTGATAGCGATGAGTTAACCCGATCCTGTCCATAAAAAATCCATCGTGATCGTGGTACCACCACTTCACGATCGTGATGAAACTGTCAGCAAGGCCTAAGATTGCGACACATGATCACGATGAAGGGCCTGATGCATAAGAAAATTCTACAATAGCAAATTTTTCAAGTGAAGAAATGTCTCCAAATGGACCCTCAAGATTTTTTTGGAACCCTGCTGGAACAAACCATAAATGCTACTAGGATATTTTCGTTGTTTTGGACTGAATGACAACTTTGGATTTTTGTGAAAGAATCATTGCCAACAAATTAGCTTCTGAGATCCCTGTAAGGCAAATTTCACTAGTTTTCCAATGGAGGATTGAAAAGTGAACTAAAATTTCTGAACTCTAACCAAGATACTACTAACCCAAATTTGACATTTTAGATCTAATTGGATTGTCCAAATCACCATCATGCACTCGAAACATCAAATATTGACCAAAGCCAACATAGAACATTCAAAGCATCTAAATACTTCAAACTCTCTCAAAACTCTTTCGAAGGCATTGGGAATCGTGTCAACCACCCCTATACATAAAATCAACATGTGGCAATAGTGGAAAAAGGCAAAATGGTCAAATCACATAAAATATAAAATTTCATAAATCAGGCCATTACAGTATCCACCACTAAGACTCTAGTTCGTCCTTAAACTAAAAGTTGTCACAAGTACCTAAATTGATTAAGAGAGTTGGGGATAACTAATACGTATGTTGGATTCGACCTCCCAAGTAGCCCCTTAATGGGATGGCATCTCCTCTGAATCTTAACCACAGGAATCTCACTAAACCGCAACTTTCTAACATTCCTGGCTAAAATAGAAATTGGCTCCTCAACAAAAGGCAACCTCTCATCCAATTGAATCGTGTCCTAATGAAGCACATGAGACTTATCCAAGATATAGCACTGCAGCATAGATGCATGAAAGTTTGGATGAATGATAAAAAATTCTAGGGGCAATGCTAACTCATAAGCTACATCCTTATCCGTCTGAAGAATCTCAAATGGCCTGCTATACCTAGGGCTAAGCCTGCCCCTCTTTTCGAACCTCATCATGCCCTTCATGGTGATACATGAATTAAAAATTGATCACCAATCCTAAACTTAAAAGCATGAAATTTGCGGTTAGCATAACTCTTTTGCCTACTCTGGAATGCCTAAAGCCTATCCCGAATCATTCAAACTTTGTCTAAAGACTTGCAAAGCAAGTTCGTACCATTGGGTCTGACCTCGAAAGTTTCAAAGCAACCAATTGGAGATCGACAATGCCTATCATACAGTGCCTCGAAAGGTGCCATCTTAGTACTCGAATGGTAGATATTATTATAAGCAAACTCCACTAAGGTCAAATGTTGCTCCCACTGAACTCCGAAGTTCATAACATACTTGGGGAGCATATTCTCCAAAACTTGAATAATCCGCTTTGACTGACCATCAGTTTGGGGGTGGAAAGTTATGCTAAGGTTAACATGAGTACCTAACTCCTCTTAAAACGTCCTCCAAAATATAAAAGTGAACACCGAGCCTCTATCTAAAATAATAAACATGGATACCCCATGAAGATAAACTACCTTACGAACATAGATACGAGCCAGCTTCTCGGCACTGAAGGAAATATGAATAGGGATGAAAAAAACCGATTTGGTCAATTGATCCATAATGACCCAAATGCTGTCAGAACTATGAGAAGTACGAGGCAACCCACTCATGAAGTTCATAGTAATTTACTTCCATTTTCACTTAGGAATAGGTAATCTCTGAAACAAACCACCCATTCTCAGATGCTCGAGCCTTCACTTATTGACAACACAAGCAACGAGCTATAAAGTCTACTATATCATTCTTCCTACAACCTCACTAGTATTGCTTCTTTTAATCATGATACATCTTGGTCACCCCTTGATGAATAAAATATCTAGAATAATGTGCCCCTCTAAAATCCGCCTCACTCATACACCAACTCTCAACACAAAAACTCTGCCACCGATCCTCAAAACACCATTAAAATGCAAAGATGCCACCTTAGCCTCGCCACTCAACACCTTATCGAAAATCAACCTCAGAAAATCATCATCAAACTGGTAAGCTCGAATCTGCTCCATCATGGAAAATTTAGTATCAACAATGGCAAACACATATTAGGGTGTCAAAATTCAAACCTAACCATCTGGTTAGTCAAATACTGAACCTTTAGGGCAAAAGGCCACTCTTGAGTCAAGAAATTTGCTAAACTCCCCATACTAGTCATTTTTTGGCTCAAGGCATCTATAAATACATTAGTCTTACCCAGATGATAAAGAATAGTGAAATCATAATCCTTAAGAAAATCAAGCCAATGTCGCTATCTTATATTAAAATATCTTTGATTTAAGAAGTATTAAAGGCTATGATGATTTGAGAAAATCTCACAAGAAACTCCATACAAGTAATGTCGCCACAACTCCAACACAAATACTACAGCTGTCAACTCCAAATAATGAGGCTTAAATTGATGAGAGGACTAAGAAATCACCTTAACTCCTAGATCAACACCGTACCCAAACTAACGCATCACAAAACATGGTAAAACTCATACACTCCTTGGATATAGTCAAGATATGTGCTGAAGTCAACAACTTTTTGAGCTTTTGGAAGCCCTTCACAAAGCATCTAACCACTAAAATACACTCTTCTTCCGAGTCAACTTGGTTAAATGAGCCGTAATCGACAAAAAACCCTCTACAAAATACCAATAATAACCCTTTAAACTAATGAAACTTTGAATCTCTGTAGGAGAAATACGTCTTGCCTAATCACAAATCATTGCTACCTTGTCCGAATTAACCCTAATGTCATTCTTCGTCACGATATGACCCAAGAAAGAGATAGAATCCAACCAAAACTCACACTTAGAGAACTTGACATACAACTCCTTATTGCGCAATCTTTGAAGAATAAGCCTCGAGTGTCTCATATGACTGGCCTCATCCTTGGAATAAACCAAGATATCAATTATAATGCAATCATTAAGGGGTTGATATATGATTAAAATACCCAATTCTTTAACTCTATGAACGTTGTTGGGCATTGTTCAACCCAAAAGACATGACCAAAAACTCAAAATGATCGTACCAAGTTTGAAAAGTAATCTTTAGGACATTCAAAGCTTTAATCTTCAGCTGGTTATACCCGAATCTCAAAACAATCTTGGAAAATATCAAAACACTCTGAAGCTGGTAAAAAAGATTATCAATGCATGGAAGAGAATACTTTTTCTTAACCATCACTTTGTTCAACTGTCGATAGTCAATACACATGCGCATGGAACTACCCTTATTTCTTACGAATAAGTCAGTAGCATCCCAAGAAGATACACTAGGGTAATGAACATCTCACTCAACAAATACTGCAATTGCTTATTCAATTCTTTTAACTCATTTGGGGCCATGCTTTAACTAGGAATAGAAATGGGCTTGGTGCCCGGCTCTATATTAATAGCAAAGTCAATATCACAATACGGAGGCATACCAGGAAAATATGTAGTAAACACATCCATGAACTCGCCAACAACCCTAATAGAGTCCAAAAGAGGTGGTGAGGCAACACTAATCTTACGAACATAAGCCAACAATGCAAACATCCTCTTTCTACCATGCGACGGGCACATAGAAAAGATATAACTCCCTTCGAACCCTAATTAAGTATACCTTTCAAAGTTATCCTTCGTATATCCAGCAATATTAGGGTTACAGTTTTGGCATAACAATACAAAATAGCATGATAGAGAGATAACTAATCCATACCCAAGATAACATCAAAATCAACCATATTTAGGATAATAAAGTCTACCAAAGTCTCAAGCCCCACAAAGGTAACTATGCAAGATTGATACACCCGATCCATCACTAAAGAATCTCCTACGGGGGTAGAAACATATATAGAAATATCAAGGGGCTAACAGGAAGCATCAAAACTAGAAGCAAAATATGTAGGCACATAGGGGAATGTAGACCTAAGGTCAAATAACACAAAAGCAGATTTATAGAAAGTTGAAACAATGCCTGTAATAACTGCATCAAAAGTCTCTGCCTTGGGTCTCCCAGGTATAGCATAACACTGTCCACATCCACTTTCGGACTAAGTAACCCCACGACCACTAACATGATCTCCCCTACTTCTACCTTAAGCACTTCTAGCACCATCCCTACTACTATGTGTACCACCTCACACTGCAAAAATCAGAGTAGGGCAAAACTGAAGCCGAGAGCCCTGTTGTGTAAGTCTATACACATATCAGGGATAATCCTTACCCAAATAGCTAATTTTATCACACATATAGCATCCTCTACGACCTGACTCAATGGGCATAGATGATATAGGACAATCGCTCTGGCTCATAAAACTAAAACTAGAACCTCTACTCACCTGCCCTAATACCTGGTTACCTAGAGTAGCAAACATTAAAGGCCTTCTACCTGATCCCTATAAAGCGGCTTAAGTTAGCCTACTATGATAACACGAGAACATCTACTTGAGAAATATCTGCCTCAAGAGGAACGATTACTAAACTCGCCTTGCCACACACCTTTTTGGTGCCTCCTTAAGTAGTCTGCATCATAGACTCGATCAACTTGGCATGTCAATAATACTTTGAAACGAAGCCCCTGAAATAACTATCTGGGTGGTGGCCAACTAATAAGAACCCTCTAACCCCTTCACAAACTTACAAATTCTCTCTAACTCAGTGGAGATACTATCGGTTGAATACTTGGATAGGTCATGGAAACATGCATCATACTCGATAATAGATATGAAAACCTGCTCCAAGTGATCAAACTCATCTTGCATCTGATCTCTTAAGCTATATGGAAGGATTCTCTCTGAGAAGGCCTAAAAAAACTAGGCTAGGTCATAGAAGGCAAACCTAAAAGTCTACATAGGATAGAGATCTCCACCAATATTTACCCACATCTGTCAACAGAAAGGTAGTATAAGCAACCCCATAGGACTGAAAGGATCCAAGATTATATAACTTCTCCTGGCAGTCAATTAGAAAATTATAGGCATCTTAATTAATTTGCTACTAAACTTAGTAGGATCCAAGCGAATAAATCTCTCAAACTTTTTTTATTTATCAGAATACATCACTATACCTGTAGCAACTTGAGGAATATTAAGTCTGACAGGCAATTACACATGGGTATCATAGATGATGGTTGTACTCTTGAAGTAGGCATACTATAAGAGATGTCGGTATAAAATGGCGGAACACCTCTCAAAGTATGAGAAATACCAGGTACACTCAAAGGAACACCCTCCAAGCGACTCAAAGGAGAATAAAAAAATCCTCAAGTACTTGGGTATCAGCAGAATATTATGGAACCTGAGCAGGCCCCGAACCCCTTATTTGGTAGTCATCTCTAGTATACACAACCTCAGGATTGGGAGAGCCTCCCTAGAACATCCTCTAGCTATATTAGATCTTTATGCATGTCCTTTACCTCTACGTCGATCTATCGACCACAACCCTACCTCATCCTCAGACAGAGGCTCTCATATTGGGTGTTGGCTCGACATCTCTAGCATTTCTGGACCTAGTCCTCACTATCTGAAAAAAATAAAATATAAGTTTTAAACATTGGATATGAACAACCCACACAATAAGAAATCAAATTAGAGAAGTTTTTCCTAAAGACATCTTATAGCCTCTGAAAAATATATACGAACGTCTACATATTGATCCGCGAGACACTACTAGACGTCGTGTTCTTACACTCATAAGACTGTTGAATCTAGTGCCCTGATACTAATTTGTAAGGACCTAAGAGTTGAGGTCATAATGACATCTACCTGACCCAACCTTTGGTAGATAAGCCAATTTTCCCCAAAAGGAAAGAAAGTCTAAAAGTAGTTTAAAACAGGAACAAACAAGACATCTTGAATGAAATAAGGTTAACACATGTACAAAACATAGCAGAAGACTGAAATAAATACTATAAAAAATCCAAAAAGTAGTGTCAAAAATGTGAAAATGTATAATACATCTCAAAATCCTAAAATATACATAGTTCGTCTCCAAAATATAAATAAAGACAACTAAAAGAAGGAGATTTAGAATCTGTTCGAACTTCGAATCATGGAGCAAACCAGTACCTTGGAAATTAATAATTGCTGCTTAAACTCAACTATCGTGACTAGTATTCGAGCTAAGATCTGCATAGAAAGGGCATTGTAGGGATGAGAAAAGTCCACTTGTACTTAGTAGGTATCATAGGCCGACTGAGCAAAATAGGAAATAATACAAGTAAAGAAATACTTTGCGCACTTCACCTACATGCAAAAAAGTTCCAAATGGTAGTTCACACTATCTCTACTAACAATTCTAATATATAAGAGGAATCAAATAGAAACAAGCATTCATGAAGGTACATAAAAACTAATTTCACGTCCAGAAAATACATAAAAGAAACACAAATTATGCATATGCAAATATAATGCAATAAATAATGAAGTGAATAGTTGAAATTTATCACATGCCTTTCTGTATACACCTATCGATCCTCAATGCTATCAAAATAAGATCCATGGGGGGTTCTCAACCTGTATACTATCTCAAAATTTTTGCCAATCTTATCTCATACTCGATCCACCTGACCGGCACATCCCTTGGTCTAGGTATTTTTAAAAGTGTCTCATTTTCTTTCAAAATTAGTATTTCTCAATGATACAAATATCTCATGAACGTGCATGTATCTAATGAGAATATAATGTTTACGGTCAAATCAATATGAAGATAATAAATTCATTCAATACGTGTATAAGTGAGTTCAGAAATCAACTCAATATGTTAATATTTTATGATATCAATTCTAATTTGGTATTATTAGAATAAATTTGCATGTAAGACAACATTAATATCATATCAATCGATAACTTGAGCATTTATATCAAGATAATGGCAAACAATGCTCAATACGGTCTATAATATTTATTCAAGCCCCTGCACGAGCATCACATTAAGAATAAGAGAATTTAAGTGTACAAATAAGGCCAATGATGTCAAACAAAGCCCCCACATGAGCAACACACATTCTATAATATCAAGTAAATAACAATAAGAATATAAGACCTCACACGAGCATCACCCAATATATAATAGCTCGATAAACAAAACCTATAGTCATTTACTCCAACCAATAACATGCTTTACTTATTTAAGCCATAACCTATCTCAAAGCGTAGAAATCTAAGCCTAAAGTCCTTCAACATGGAGTTCTTTCCCTTTCAAATGGTCTGGTAATCAACTAAAATATAAAAATAAAACATCTACGTGTTAAAATAATGCCAATGATACCCATATTGCCAAATTTAAGTCGACTCCAAATGGGATTAAAAATGAAAGGGTTAAAACCAGAATTTTATTTTAGAAACACATTTCCCAAGGTTATAATAGTCTATAGTTAAAAGTCCACATAAAATGATTTAAAGATGAGGTTCGAATCAAGGAAAAACTATTTTTAATCTTTACCAGCAAACCCCGAAAAATTCATTTTAAATCGAGGTTAAAAGGTGTTTACGAAGACATAATCAAGAGAAAATAATGAAAAGATGTGTTTAGAGGTTACCCACATAAAAATAATGAATGAACCTTAGTAAAATTATTTTTGGAGGTACAAAATGGAGTAAAATTGCAATTTTTTTGTACTCTTCTGTGAACAGTACTTTGCGATCACGACCGCCGCCTCGTGATCGCAAGAGTCAACATTGACTAGTAATTAATCTGGTCATTGCGATCATGTAGATGAGCCTCGTGATCGCGATGAGTGATAATGGGATCACTGCGAGAACAAGAATAAGCTATGAAAATAAAGATAAGCTAAGAATCAAAAGGGAAGATAGATAAACAAGCAAATAGATAGACACAACGAAGGAAAGCAAATAAATGATATATCAAACTCTAATTCCTCAATCTAATAATCCTAATTATCACTTAACTCTTATGTAGACCATAAGGGAATCGAACTCCCAAGCAACCAACATTTCCAAACGATTGTTCAATATATGCTAATCCTAGCTCACTAACACTTAGAAGTGTATAATTGTTCATTAGTATCAAAAGTACTCTTAAAATAAAGTAAAAGCTACTATTTATAGCCATAGGCTATTTATTACAACTATGGTCCCAAAAGTGACCCCTTTCAGTGAATTGTGCATATGCTTATGTATGTTAGGGCGCAAGTGGCACTTGCCCAAGCATATAAGTGGTGCAGATGACATTCTTTCCCCATCTACTGTGTATGTCACCATCTGTTGGATCATGTTGAGGCGTGTGTCACTCTGGCATGCCTTTTTGCTCCTCTTTGCTTCCCCACAACCTTTATAATGTATTCCTCGACTACAATCTACCCTCCACACGTGGTATTATACTTTTGGGGACTCAAAAAGGGTCCTCCAAACATGTCCTTACATCCTTGAAGTGTTATGGCCAGAATACCTTTATGTCAGCCTTGAATTATGGGTCTTGTGAGGTTAATATCAATTTGACTTGTATCATTCTCCCTTTCTTGAAAAGGATTCGACCTTGTATCCCAAATAAAAAAACATGTGAGAAAAATAAAAAACCAATATATCCTCAAAGCATGAGGGTTATCACAAAGTTTAGTAATCATATTTCCGTGCCAAAGGGCCACACATTTGATATACAACCAACGGTCCTTTGTTATCAATAAATGAATTCATCATACAATGCATAAAAGTGTTGTCTATAAAAAGCATCATGAAACAAAGAAACTACCAAGGTTGTGATACAAATATTTCTTTATTCCACCATAAGATGATACCCAGGGACTCCCACCTCTATCTAAAATAATTCCAATATCAACATAAACGTCATCAAATGCAAAAAGGTAATAAAGAAAGGTATGGAGAATATGAGACTTATCCAAGGTATTTCTATACGTAAGAGCATCAAGGTACTCAAGAAATCTACCAATAAAGTCATTAGAAGTTGGAAAAACCATGGATTAGGTGAAGTCATTAGGTTGCAAATTACCCTTTCTTTCAAGAAATCAATTCCTACACAAAATGAATTTTCAACACAAACATGGTTATCGTCATAGGAAAGGAGATAGAAAATAAAAGATTTAAGGACACCATTCTTATCTAAATTACTCAAGCATAAGTGCACAAGAAGATGTGACAAGACAATTTAAGCACATCACATCTTTTTCCTTCAAGCAACTTTTGACTTCTCAAAAGAAGTGCATTCACTAATGGAGTCATGCTATTAGAGTAATTACAGGATCTATGATAAACTAATTCACTTAAAAACAAATGGTATACCCAAGAAGTTGGGTTGCCTTTATTCATGGTACTTGGCATACTCCTAAGAATTCTTTCTATCACTTCGATTTGTCCAACCCTGAGGAGGTGACGAGGATTAGAAAACAAGAGTTGGGCATAAGCATGCACCAAGGTTTCTTCTAAAGAAACAAATAGATTGGGAATTTAGATTGCAAGACCCACACAATTTAAGAACAAAAAACATACATCATGAAGAAATCTTAGAGACACTAATACTCTCCGGGTATGATATGTTATCAATCAATTTCAAGGGTCTACTAAATATGAGAAAAATATCATCATGACTCCAAGCATCACTGGGAATAAGAGGGGATAGGCACATGCCTTAGAAATAAGTCCTTTAACTTGTTCCATGCACCAACTCGGACCATTCTCGATCTTATTGATTCTTATTAGGAGTTTTCTTAGTAGGGATCTCCTAATTTTCATAAATGGGGCTAGATGCTTCACCCCTTGTAATCAAGTATCTATCAACCCTTGGGAGTTATTTTAGAAACCTTCCTTCATTGAATTTGGAGTCCTAATATAAGAACTTATCTAGGTATTCAAACCTATACTCGTGAGAGATTTTCTTTGAATCTTCCATTGGGAGCATTGGCTCATGAACCTACAAAAAATAAGTATTGGTACAAGGCAAAATGCTAGTACCATGGTTAGCATATAACAAAGGCTTGTGGTCGACAAGTTCCATAACTAAATTCTCATTGTCTACCTCCTATAATTCTATTCTTGGCTCAACATTCACACACGACTCCCCTTATTGAGATAAGTCTTTCTTTCTTTGCATAAGACTATCTTCTATGCTTGACAAATCTTCTATGGAAGTTAGATGCCCTTCCATCCTTCCCAATGTTCGATTTATATCTGCAATCATCCCCCATATAGATTTCAATTTCGTACTCTTCATGGAACTTTGAATTTCTTTCTCCAAAGCCATTGTACCTAGAAATTAAAACACTCAATAAAGACAATAAACAACATTAGCTTTAATAAATCAACCCCACAACCACTCAATGTAAACACCTTTGTTTGCCTCACAATAGAAGTCCCTAGCATTGAAAATTATTTCTATTCCAATGGAAGACGTGGTGTCAATTGTTACACGTGGTCAAAATAGATTCTTGTTTCAAACCAAAAACCGTAAACTTAAACCAAGAAATAATAATAAAACAAAAGAAAAAAACACAAAAAGAAATGAACGAATAAATAACGAACTCTAAGACTAATCAACCAACTAAGCAGATCAATTACTAGTTGTAGTTAGTTTTAAGAATTAAGAAATAAGATTTAGAATCAAGAAATGGAATTAGAATGTTGGAACCTGGGCAATAATCAAAATTGGAATAATTGAGGTGCGTTTGGATGGGGTGCGGGTGCATATGGGATCTGCCCTCGTAGGTGGGACTTCACAGGTTACTTCTAGTGAACTTGGAGTCACCTACGTTTATGACCTATGACTACAGGTACTTGACACGTGTGGGCAGGTGCGGGCACAGATGGCCCTAGGCAGTGCACCTAAAGCTTTCGAGTTTTGTCCTTTTGTGGGCCCTTTTGCACTCTATTTTCAAAATATTCCTTTTTCTTATTGAATATTCCTTCTTACTAACAAATTTTATTTCTTTTTGCTTTGTTTTCTTGGTTCAAACAACAATTTTTGAGGATTCTTCTTCTTGAAGATTTGAAGGCCCTCAAGAACACCAAGAACTTCAAATTTTCCAACTAATTCATTTTGACCCTGAATTTCACGAAACTTCAGATCTAGGATCCTTCAACGTGGAAAACACTTTTTCAATACTTTTCAACCCTCAAATGCACACCAAATCAATAAGATCTAAAAAACCACTTTCCTTTTTCTTTAAACTCAAGAATCATCAACGAGGTTTTCTTCAAATCTCTTTTAAACACACTAAAAACTCAAGATCCAACCTAGATAGTACTAGATAGAATAAATCTAGTATGGAAACTACAAAATGAATAAAAAACACAAATATTTTTGGAGGATTTTGCTAATAATATTTTTTCTTTTCTTAAAATTTTCTAAGGTAACAATCTCAATACTAGAATCATAAGAACAAATCTAAGCCTTGCTCTGATACAAAATGATAACAGAAAAACTATGAGAACAAGAATAAATTACGAAACAAAGATAAGCTAAGAATTGAAAAGAAAATATAGATAAACAAGCAAATAGATAGACACAAAGAAGGAAATTGAATCAAATACATGGTATATCAAACCCTAAATGCTCAATACAATACTTTTAATTAGCAGCTAACTCTTATATAGACCATAAGGGAATCAAACTCCTAAGCAACCAACATTTTCAAATGATTGTTCAACGTAAGCTTATCCTAGCTTACTCACACTCATCACAAGTGTATAATTTTTCATTAGCATCGAAAGTACTCTAAAAATGAAGAAGAAGCTACTATTTATAGCTATAGAATATTTATTACACATATATGCCCAAAAGTGACCTATCTCAGCTATTGGGCACATGCCCTTCCTACGCATGTGAGGGGCGTAGATGGCGTGCTCTCATCATCTGCTAGAGCATATATGAGTCAACCCAACCCGGTCCATCAAAAACCCATTAAGACTATGGTACCACCTCTACACGATCACGATAAACATTGTCATCAAGGCCGGCAATCGTGAAACTTGACAATGCAATTGTGGTGAAGGGCCTGATGCACCAAAAATATTGCACATGTAGATTTTCCAAGTGAAGATATATCTCCGAACGGACCCTCGAGATTTATTCTAGACCTCACTGGAACAAACCATATATACTACTAAGCTATTTTCAATAATTTAAACTCTATGACAATGTTGTATTTTTGAAAAAGGATCATTTTCAACAAATTAGCCCCCAGGACCCCTTAAGGAAAATTTTCTAGTATTCAAATGAAGGGTCAAAATATAAATTAAAGGTTTCAAATCCAAACCAACCCCGCTACTAACTCAAATTTGACATTCAAATCTAATAGAACTGTCTAAATTTCCATCCAGCACTCAAAATATTAAATATTAACCGAAGTGAACTATAAGATTTTTAAAGCCTCTAAAAACCTCACACTCTCCTAAAACCCTCTCAAAGGCATTGAAAATTGTCCCAACCATACCCATGCCCCAAAATCAATATGTAACAATTACAGAAAAGTGTAAAAGTATCAAATTACATAAAAAGTAAAATTTCAAAAATTATATCATTGTGAATAGGTTTCATATCTGATGGTAGATCCATAATCTTCTATGTATGATTGTCCTCTAAGGCTGAAATTTCTTCTTTTATTACACAAACCCATTTAGGATCTTTAACAATCTCTCCATAAGATGAAGGCTATGTGTCAGTAGCAAAAGCATCATAAGATATGTATTTGGATAGAGAATAAGGGACATTTTCATGAATATTTAAGGATACAAGTCCATCTATCCTGGAGGATGAGTTTCTCTTATGTATTTTCTTATATGCACATAAGCATTTATTACAAAAACTAAAGGTGCTTGATTGAGATCCAAGTTATTCTAAGCATTTTGAAGATGATTCAGAGAATCTGGAGTAAGCAATCTCTAACATGATCAAGTTGATAAGTTGAACCTCATCTATTTATACCTTGTGTTGGTTGAGATTTGTCAACATGATAATTAGGAGAAGCGAGATTATCCATTTCCTCATGTATAGCACTTTGAGAAGGTGATATGAACAAACCTTCTGTGCATGTATTTGAAGTAATAAATTTGGAACGAAAAATGCATTCTCTGAATGTAACATCCTTATTTACAATGAACACTTTGCTAGTTATATCAAGCAGTAGGTAGTCTTTCTGAGTTTCAAAAAATTCCATATGTATAGCCATTCTAGTTTGAAATTAAATTATTTATTTCTTGAAATATTTTTGCATAGCACAAGCAACCAATCAATGTATGAGAGAAAGTTTTCTATCATGTAACTTCTCATAAGGTGAAATACCACCTATAACAACAGATGATATTCTATTAATCAAATAAGTAGATGCCTTAAGACATAAACCCTAATATTTAAGAGATATGTTAGCCTGAAACTTGTTTGCTCTAGTTATCTCAAAGATATATATATGTTTTCTTTCTACTATACCATTTTGTTGAGGTGTATACGTGCAAGATTTTTGATGAATTATACTATGGTAAAGGAATAATTCAGATTTTAGACTGTTGATAAATTTGTCCCATTATTACTTATGATAGTATAGATACAAATATCATACTAAGTTTTTATATATATATTAAATTGTTAAAGTAAGACTATCACATTCGACTTTAAAGTAAGTTGAAAAATTCATGCCATTCAGGAGAAATCATCAACTATAGTTAAGAAACATCTAGAATCATCTCGAGTAACGACCATATAAGGCCCTATAGATCAATATGAACAAGATCATATACTTTATTACTCATAGTAGTATTGAAAGAAAAAAGAATTCTAGCTTGTCTTGAGCATGGACTTACACTACGTTTATTTAAGGTGTCAACAATATCAGACTTTTTTCCTAAAAACAACAATTAAAAAGTTTTATATGGAATATGTCCTAGTCTTTTATGCCATAGAATAACTTTGTCTTTATAAGTTCTGACATTAAAACCAAATTCAGATTCAAAGCTTTTTCTTCCTGGTAGCTTTTGATTTATTAAGAAGTATAGACCCTCTCTTTCTCTAGCAATAACCTTCACTTTCTTATTATAGAGATCTTAAAAAGTCAAAAGGTAGAAAAAAATGTAGCAAAACACCTTAACTGTCTAGTTGCTTTTAAAACTGACAGTAAGTTGCAGTTGAATTAAGTGATATATAAAATATTTTGTAGGGTACTTTGATGTGATAAATCAGTCTGTTTAACTACCAAAACATCACTATTTGGTAAACCGTTTTCTAGGTATCTTAGGTTGAGTTATTGAACTCTTATTCCGTAGCTCAATATCTGAAACCATGTGATTAGTAAAACCTATATCAGTGATCCATTATTGTGGTTCATTGATAGCTATCAAGGCTCTAATATTATCTGTTATCTTAGCTACAGTTGTGCTGGAAGTCTTTGATCTGTCTCGCTTTAGCATCTTACAAATGCGTTCATACTAATATTATGTGAACTTAGGAGGCGTCATCATCTTGTTATTTCCTAAACTGGTAGAAAACATAGCCTGCATAGCTTGAGCATGAGATGTGAATGACCCTAAGTATAGTTATTCTCACTATATTAAGCTTGAGAAACTGATTAGAATTAGTTTGTGCATTTTGTATTGGTTTATATGAACTCCAATCTTCTAAAACTACGTGGGCACTTGGTCCAGTCCTTTTTTGCTATTATATTTAGGCTTTTTTCATAAAATTTTAATTATTATCCAGTGACCAGTCCCCTCTGATCACCATGTTTAGGATGTCCAGATGAATAGCCAATTAACCTGTAATAATCTCTCTTGTAGTACCCTTTTAGTTTACAGTGATCAAATTTAGCATTGGGATTATAGGAAGAAGAATAGCTTATTTTATCCATTTAAATGCCAGATTCAATAGTGTCAGGAGCAATTCCTACTAGTCTAACATTATTAACAGATTGTGACTTAATTTTTTGACCTGCATCACTAATCACCATTGAGTAATTTTGATTCGCTGTGGGAAGTGGATTTATTAACAAAATTTTACTTCTAGCTTGAGAATAAAACTCATTCAATCCCATTAAAAATTGAAGTAGATTTTGTCTCTGTAGATATATCAAGAAATCTTTATATTGAGGATAGTTACAAGCAGGGGAAGGCACCACAAACTCAAATTCATCCCATAGAGCTTTCAACTTAGAGAAATTGATAGAAACTAACTGAATTCCTTGATTAATTTGAGATATTTCTTGATGCAGGTTATAAGTTCTTGAACCATCAATCTTATCAAATATTTTAGTTAGATATTCCCATACAACATGAGCATTAGAAGCATAAACCACACCCTCAATCAGATCACTAGCTACAAGAGTTCATAAGCCAAGATAATATAATTGCATTCTCCCTTTCCCATTGCCCCCATAAAACAACTTGGTATAATTGTCTTTTGTAAATGCCATCTACCAATCCTATTTTATTACGACCTAACAGGGCAATCCTCATGGATTAACTCCAATGGATATAGTTTTGTCTATCTTGTAACTGTAAGAAGATCACAATAATTTCACTTACATAGTAGAAGCCCGATACAAGGATGGTTGTGATTGATTGTTATATAAGCTCCGTACGTTCCATTGATGGGTGTTGAAGAGGTTCTAGTGTCACCAGTGTTCCCCATATTCCCACAATCAGTCACCATAGATAACTAAACTATATTAATTTCTTGAAGCATAGAATTCCCTACTAATCTTGAACTTAATCAAGAAGAGTTAAGATAAACCAACCTTACTTATTCTAATTGATCGAGAAACAACTGAATTTATTAAGCAATGCTCTAATAGAATATTATGAGTTTCATCTGTGAACTCATGGATCATAGAGAAGAAGAGTACAAACTTAGAGAAAAGAAAAAGAAAATCAGAGACAGAAAAGAAAAAGTAGATCGAGATGTATTATTCATTATTGTGTTAATCTCAAGAGTATAATGTGATATATATACTAGATGTTATTGTTAAAGTTCATGTATCAATCAATTTTAAAACAAATACATCAATTAAAGTTTTTTTAAGTTATGTTTTAATTAATTTTGAAATAAATGCATCACTTAATAGTTTTTGAGTTGCTAAGAACATGAAGGTAAATTTTATAATTCATTCATTAAGTTTTACATTTTAGGTCCTTGAAAGAAAGGAATTTTTTATAAAAATATTCATGAACCTATTAATTAATTAATACTCTTCTCTTACATGAAACTTTTATCCTATATGTAGTGTTTCTTTTGTTTGAAAAGACAAGCACTCAAAAAGTACTCTTCCCTTGAAAAATATATTAGAGACATTGATCAAATGGTGATATCAGCAATTCAAGAATAAAATAAAAAAGCAACATTCTTGAATGCTACTTATTTTGTGACTTAGTTGAACCCCAAAGATAGAGTTGTAACTAATTCTTCCGTTTGCTCGCAGAAGAGACTCCAACTAACTTCAAAAAGCGTATTATCGTGCCTCTAAGCCAAAAAACTTTTATTTTGAATTTCTTTTACAATTATCATTATTGTTCTAACAATTTGAATATAGTTGTCTCTATGGATTCTACATCAATATCGAATAGTATTCCATCTTTGTCTAATCTTAATTTTAAAATATTTTATGGTAAAGACTTTCCTTGATGGCGTGGAAAGATGAAATTATTTTCAAGACGATTAAAGTTGACATATGTTCTTGAATAACCTTTTTCTAATGCTCCTAGTTTTGAGGTAGCATCTGACGAGGCTACTTCGATTAAAGAATAAATTGCCAAGTGGCAATATGATGAATATTTATGCAAGAATGATATTCTTGAAGGAATGTCCAACAAATATTATAGTCAATGTTATGTTAAATGCAAATTTGCTAAGAATATCTAGAACACTCTTCATGATTTTTATTTAGCAGAAGAGGCGAGTTCTAAGAAATTTCTTATTTTAAATTATTTGAAGCTCAAAATGATTGATAACAAGTAAATCACTGAACAAGTACAATAATTTCAACTTATAGCTAATAAAATTGATATATCTGGAATTGTTCTTGATGAAAACTTTTATGTTAGTGCTATTGTATCAAAACTTTTTCCATCTTGAAAAGAGTATCGAAGCAATCTCTTACACAAAAAGAAAGATTTGACTCTTGAACAATTATTGCAACACTTACAAATTGAACAAGAGACATGATATCATGACAATAATATTTTGAAGGAACCTGTCATGAAAGATCATATGGTTGAAGAAAATGAATCAAGAAAAAACCTGAAAATAAAAAATTTTCAAAGGCAAAAAAGACAACAATTTCAAGCGTAATAATGCCAATTTTAAATCTGGTGAATGCTATTATTGTCACAAAATTGGTCACTATGCATGTGATTATAGAATTCTCAAAGTCGAGAAAAAAATAAATAAAAATAAAAAAAAGATGATCTTGTGGCAATGGTCAGAGAAGCATTTATAGCGGAAGATCAAGTAGAATGGTGGATAGATACCGGTGCAACTCGTCATATCAAGTAATCAAAATTCTTTCAAGACCTATGAATTAGTGGGGGACAATAACAATTTATATATGCAAAACTCGTTCTCTGCTAAAGTTGTGGAAAAAGGAACTGTTGAACAGAAATTTACTTCTGAAAAGATAGTTACATTGATGGACGTATTATATGTTCCTGATAGTTGAAATAACTTGGTGTCAGGTACGCGTCTTTTGAAGCATGGTTTTAAAATATTTTTTGAGGCACACAAGTTTATTTTATCTAAAAATGACATGTTTGTTGAAAAAAGCTATGTCGTAAATGGAATGTTTAAACTCAATATTGAAAATAAAAATATTTTTGTTTATCTTGTGGAGTCTCTAGACTTATGACATAAACGTCTTGATCCTGTGAATTTTAGATCCATTCAACTTATGGTGAATAATGGATTAATCAAAGATTGTGGAAATCATCATACTACTAAGTGTCTTACTTGTAGTAAATGCAAGATTACAAAGAAGTCCTTTAAGACAGTTGAAAGGACTTTTACAATTAATCCACATTGATATTTGTGAGATGAGTTATTTGTCGTCATGTCATGAAAAGAGATATTTTATCACTTTCATTAATGACTACTCAAGATGTACATATGTCTTTTCATTGTAAAAAAAAAGATGAAATATTTGAGACTTTCAAAACATATAAAGCAGAGGTTGAAAATAAATTGAGTTTAAAATGGAAATCAATTAGGTCTGATAGAGGTGGAGAGTACTTAAAGACATTTTTTTTTATTTTTATGAAAAAAAAATATTTAAAAATAATTGACCATGTTCTATACACCACAACAAAATGGTGTAGCAAAAAAAAAAAAAAGACTTTCAAAGAAATGGTTAATTCTATGCTTTATGGATCTGGTATGTTTGGAAATCTCTGGACTGAAGCCTTACTCTCAGCATGTCATATTTTGAATAGAATTACTTCCAGAAATTATGATGCATCTCCATATGAACTTTGGAATATCAAAAGCCAAATATAAATTATTTTAAAGTATGAGATAACTTGACTCATGTTCGCTCATGTTCGATTACTAGATCAACATTTAAATAAGATTGACTATAGAAGAGTAGATTGTGTGTTTGTTGGTTATTCACAAACCAGTAAACTTATAGATTTTTAAATCTTGAGACCCCAAGCCCTAACACAATTATTGAATCTTTACATGTTAACTTTTTTTAGCATATATTTTCAAGAAAAAGAATATTTTTGAACAAGATGCAAGTTCTTCTATTTTTTCTCTTAAAAGGAAAATAGTTGAGCCCTTGAAAGAAAGTCAATCAAAATGCAATTCAAGATCAACCAAATCAAAGGAATTTGGACCTTATTTTCAAGATTATTTCATTAGAAAAAAATCAAAAAGTTATGCTAAAGCTATGTATTCATACGATGCTCCTCTTTGGTGCGAAGTTGTTGATGTTGAAATGCATTCTATCCTGTTAAATAATATATGAATTTTATCAGATATTCCTCCCAGATGTAAATCAATTGGTTACCGGTGAATTTTTAGGAAGAAAATGAAATTCGGTGGTACTTTAGATAAGTACGAAGCTTGTTTGGTAGCTAAAGGTTTTACTCAATTGAAAGATATTGATTATTTTGATACTTTTACACCTGTAGTTCGGATGACCTCTATTCGTCTCTTGATTGCTTTAACAATAATTCATGGTCTTGTGATTCATCAGATGAATGTAAAGATTGTATTTTTGAATGAAGATCTAGACAAAGAAGTCTACATAAAACAACCAAAAGGATTTATTATTCTTGGTCTAGAACGTAAAGTTTGTAAACTTCTTAAATCTCTTTATGGATTAAACCAACCTTCAAACCAATGATACAAGAAATTTAGAAAAAATATGATTTCTAATGACTACTTAATCAATAGTGGAGATATCTGCATATTTAGTAAATTTTAAGAAAATTCTGGTGTTATAATATGTCTTTATGTAGATGACATGTTGATCTTTGGAACTGATATTGAAAGAATCAAAGAAACAAAATACTTTCTTGCTTCTCAGTTTGAAATAAAAGATCTTGAAGAAACTGATGCAATTTTAGGCATCAAAATTGTAAGATCAACAAATGGTTCGACTCTTACTCAATCAAGTTATATTGAGAAGGTTCTGAAGAGGTTTGGTCATTTTGACGATAAGCCTGCTGCTACACCATTTGATCCTAGCATAAACTAGTGCAAAACTCTAATGATATTCTTAATCAATTGACATATTCTCAAATTGTTGGGAGTGTTATGTATGCCATGCATTGTACCAAGTCAGATATTGGTTATGCAGTAGGAACTTTGAGCTAGTTTACCGATAGCCGTGGAGTTGAGCATTGAAATGCTTTAATTCGTGTTTTAAGGTATCTAAAAGGTACAATTAATGTTGGCCTGCATTATTTTACCTTTCTAGTAGTTCTTGAAGGCTATAGTGATGTTACTTGAAATTCTGATCCGAATGACTCTAAATCAATTACCACTTGGATTTTCACTTTGGCTAGAGCAATAACATCTTAGAGATCAACGAAGCAGACATGTATTACTCACTCAACCATAGAGTCAGCGTTTATCGCTATGTCTTTTGCTGGAGAAGAAGTTGATTGGCTGCGGAGTATGCTGATAGATATTCCATTATGGGGTAAGCCAATACCACCTTTGACTGTCTATTGTGATAACAAAGCTGCTATATTTTGGGCTTCAAGTAATTGTTATAATGACAAGTCAAGACAAGTTCATCTCAAACATAATCATGTGAGAAGATTATTGAAGGATGACATAATATCGCTTCAATATGTAAAGTCCAGACCCAATTTAGTAGATCCTTTGTCTAAAGAGTTAGGCAAAAAATTAGTGGTACAAACTTGTAATGGGATAGGAATAAAGCCAGTTGTAGATTAATTGTATTTTATGGTAACCCAACCTTATGATGTAATCTTGGGTTCAAAGGAAAAAACAAGTAAAGTTACAATTGAAAAACACATCAAATAAATTTCCCTTTTCCTAGAGAGTGAGTAGATGTGCATAAGTTGAGATTCTTTTTTCCTGATAAATTTATAAAAACGATTTCGGTTGGAGTAAATAATAAGACTCTATTGATAAATTTAACAGTATTCCTACAAAAGAGAAGGATGAGATTATATTCTCTTAATAAATCTATACACCAATTTCGATTGGAGTGTGTAGGAACACTCTTGATAGATTACTGATACTTTGTTTAAAAGGAAGATGAGATTAATTTCTCTTAATGAAATTCATAGACTATTTGGTTGGAGTATGCAAAGCTACTCTCGATGAATTCACCGCACTAAGTGCGAAGTGGAGGTCGCTTCAATAAGTTTTTAACAGAGAAATCTTAAGACACTAAGCTAAAAGGATTCAGGGTACATGGATGTAAGGTGTCAAAGGATTTTGATTTTCACAAAAAAATAGTAATATGGGTGGAGTATTTGTCTACTTCATTCAATGAATCACTTAGTTCAAGATTTGTTCACTGAGTAGTCAGTAATTTAGAAAGTCTTTCACTAGCTAATGGTTCAAGTCCAAAAGACACCATTATTGATGCATGTT
The DNA here is from genome assembly GCA_030864225.1 of Capsicum baccatum var. pendulum. Lineage (NCBI taxonomy): Eukaryota > Viridiplantae > Streptophyta > Magnoliopsida > Solanales > Solanaceae > Capsicum > Capsicum baccatum. The sequence continues at coordinate 189,934,801 of CM061559.1, read as the reverse complement.
GCTAGATTAATGTCTCAAATGAATTTTATTGTTGAAAAGATAAAAATTCTTGAAAAAAGTGGGGCATTGTTATTGTTAAAGTTTATGTTTCAATCAATTTTGAAACAAATGCATCAGTTAATAATTTTTGAGTTGCAAAGAACATGAATGTGAATTTTACAATTTATTCATTAAGTTTTACGTTTTGGATTCTTAAAAGAAAGACATTTTTTGTTTTAAAATATTCATGAACCTATTAACTATTACTTAATTAATACTCTTCTCTTAAATGAATTTTTTATCTTATAAATAGTGTTTCTTTTATTTAAAAAGACAAGCACTCAAAATATACTTTTCCCTTGAAAAATATTTGACGGACATTGATTAAATGATGAGATCACCTATTCAAGAATAGAATAGCAACATTCTTGAATGCTACTTGTTTTGTGGCTTAGTTGAATCCCAAAGATAGAGTTGTTACTAATTATCTGTTTGCTCGCAGAAGAGACTCCAACTATCTTCAAGAAGCGTATTACCGTGCGTCTAAGCCAAACAAGTTTTATTTTGAATTTCTTATACTATTATCATTATTGTTCTAACACCAGTAGTAACCGACTATTTACTAAGTTGACACTAGGTGATTTCCTAACTTAACTAACAGTGACTTAGGTGATTAATTAAATAGCTTAGTAATCAATTAGTGTTTATTACTCATCAACATTGAACCTGTAATGTCCAACAGTGAGTCCAAAATTTTACTAGTTGACCATTTGCAATGTTCCAACGGATTCATCATTGACATAATGTCTTACCCTTCCCGACGTTCCTCCAAGTTTGAGTGGTCGAAACTGTTAAGACTGCCTATGAAAGTGTTACGATAGAAGTTTTGTGGCCCAAAGTGTTGAAGGGTTTTGAATCATTTGCCAGGACGTACTAGCTAGGAATGTAGTATTTGTTAGTTCTATTTGTTGATTACCAAGATCATCACTTTGTTTAGAAGAGGTGACCATATCCCATTTGATTAGATGAAGCTTTCTCTTGTCATTAGTAGTAAGAAATTATATTGGAGGGACAGAAATTCACCATAAGATTATATCTTTGCGGACCAAAAAAATATGCCTAATTTAGAGTTCTATCTTTTTAATGTGGCTTAATCATTATTTATAAAGGATCAAAATTTGCCCTTGAAATAAGTGAACTGGAATAAATTTATCCGTTGTCAATAGTCGGTGTCAAATATGTTCTTGTCATTATTAAAATAGGCTAAATTTGTCATTATTTTTCTAAGGACGAAAGCTTAGCCCTTGAATAAGTTTATTTACAATTTAAGGGAGAATATGCATAAAGAAGTACCACAAAAGGAATTTCATGCATAATGTTGAAAAAGAATAGTTTTACAATTTAATGGGAGAACAAACATAACAGAATCTCACAAAGGACTTTGCTCTCTGTTTTCTAATTTATCATTCGTATAAAGTGAAAGAGCCTTTCATAATAGCTTCGTATAGTTGTTTTTTAAAAAAAGAAAATACATTAGCTCAATATGATCGGTCCAAACTAATTGAATCAAATCAGTTACAACTTATAAGAACTTAAAAGCAAACTCATTTGGTTCAATTATTGGTGCATCAAATTAAAAAGATAAATAAATCAATAATAATATATCCAATGTATTTCCACATAGTGAGATCGAAAAAGAATAAAGTATACGCTGTCTCTACGACAACCTCAAAAGTGAGGTAGAGAAATTGTTTTTGATACACATGTAAAATTAAATCTCTTGAAATGAATCACCAATAAAACCAAATACACATCAATCTTTCAAATTAATTTGATTCAATTTTTCATTCCCCCCCTCCCCCCCTCAAATTCCGAATATTAACTGCCACTAATACAATAGCTTGAAGAAGATACTAGAGGGCACGGAGTAGTTCTTTTAATTTGCCTACTTTCAAACAATATTTGACATCTTCCTACACAATTTAGGACAGCTTTTCATATTTTAGAATTTGGAAAATGCTGCAAAACGTGCTCCGGTAGAATTTTACATCTCCAATGTTTATCGTTTCTATAACATAACATTTTGCTTAATCTATATCTATAATCTATCTATATCTATATTTATAATCTATAATCTATAATTCTCTCTATATATAGTATTAAAAGTGTGAGTGATTTAAACTTTTTACCCTCATTAAAACACATAACAATAGACAAAATCGTCTTTTTACTATTTTTCTAATAATTTTTAAAACTAGAAAGTTCATTAAAATTTAGTTATTAAACTTTTAGGCTTCTTTTGAAGTAGTGTTTGTATGAAAAAAGTCAGTCATTTAATAGACACCATACCTCTTTTCTTAAAAAAAATGTATAATTTTTGAAGAACAATTTTATTTAGATTTTAGCTACCTACTTCTTTAATCTCTAATCTCTAATCTCTAATCTTTAATATCTAATATATTAAAAATATGAAGATCCTTAAAAAAATTGATTCAAGCTTTTACCCTTCATTAAAACACTCTGTAATAGATCAAATCATTTTTTCACTTATCCCTCTAATTATTATTTCATTATTTATGTAAGGATTTTAAAATTAACCAAAACTAGTTATTAAATTTTCCTTATTAGAACTATGTTAAAAGTCCAAAATCTATATCTATAATCTATTAAAAATGTGAAAGCCTTAGAAATATTGTTTGAACTTTTTTTCCTTCATTAAAAGTCTTTGCTTTAAACAAAATAGTGTTTTCACTATTTTTCCTAGTATTTAAGAGTTCAAATTAATTAAATATATTTATGGTAAAATCTTTTCTTATTAAAAGATATCAAAATTAATGACAACTAATACTTTTTTTCATTAGTTTAAGAATTTTAAATCAACTAAATTTAATTTTAAAAAAATTTAAAAAATTTAGAAATAATTATAAAAATATTAGAATAATCAAACGTTACAACTAGTATCATGAATATGTTAAACGCTTTTAAAAAAATGAAATTGATTTCTCCTTTATAATAAGTTCTGATGTAGCTACTCAAGTAGATAGGACATGGTTAACATATCTGCTTGAGCGAAAAAGGATATTTTGGTAATTTGATAGAGTTTTTTTTTACTTCACCGCCTCAACTTCTTCTTTATTATTCATGAAGAAACCCTTTTGATTTACTTTTATTTGAACAGATACTACTTTTTCCTTCTACCGTTTCTGCTTGTCTTCTTGAAAATAATTTTTGATCTTCAATTTTTCCTCCGATTTGTATATTTTTTTTTCTGATTTGTGTTATCTCAACAGGTAATTTTAACACAGTTTTTACCCTCACAGTCTCACTTTTCTGTTGCTTCTGCTTGTCTTCTTGGAGATAATTTTTCAGTGGTTGAGCTTCAATTTTCCTCCGATTTATGTTTTCTCAACAGGAACAAAGAGGCCTTATTGGTACTTTGGCTGATTTGTCGGATTTTATTTGGTTCTACTTTGTTTCAGCAAAGGTAATTGCATGACAAATATTTTTTCTCTTTAAAAAAATTCAGATTCATCAAAACTGTTACATTACAGGAAATTAATTCTATGCTATGAGTAGGCTGCTAGGTATCGGTGATTACTTGCATTGATACTTTTCATCTTCGCGTGTCTTAGCTATTGCGTCTACAGGACATGGTACTGTTGTTGTTAGTAACAGTAGAAACATAGCTGGTCTGCCTTCTGCTTTGAAATTGGAGTGTTATGTTCATAATCGTGGATTGCCTTTAAGACCCAAACTTATATGAAAATTTCTTATGTATATGTGTAGGATCCACATCAGCAGCACCTCGCCAACAATATAACACTAACTCGTGTGCCGTCAGAAATAAAGGTTTGTTTACTCTTATGTTTAGGATTAATTTGGCCACTTATTTGCCTTATGTAAGATATTTCTTGTTCAACCGACTCTTTCATATACACAGGTCGTAGGTCTAGACTACTTCGTCAATGAAACATTAATGACCTAGCGCAGAACTCTTTCACCCTGGAACATATTTCAAACTGTAAATTTTGCAAGGCCAAAAGATTTCAATATGAATCACCGAAATTTTGTTGTGACAACGGCTCGGTGAAATTGGTTCATTACGGAATGCCTATTGAATTGAAAAATCTTTATTTAGGCGTATCTTAGGAGTCTAAATATTTTCGTACTTATGCTAGAATGTATAACAATATGTTTGCTTCACTTCTCTTGGTGTAAAGTACGATAGGAACTTAACAACAAAAAATCTTGGTATTTACATATTCAGAGTTCAAGGAAAAATGTATCATTTCATTGATGATTTGGTGCCCTCAGATCGACCAGCAAAAAACATACAACTACAATTTTATGATACAGACAATGAACTAACAAATCGGATGGCATTTTCAGAAAAGTTGACGAATCAGTTATCAAAAGCTTGTTGGAAATATTAAAACTCAATCCATACTCTCTCTTTCTGAAATCGTTAACAGATATTCCTAAATTATCTAGCTTTTATATTGCGCTTAAGTGTGACTCTTAGATAAGTGAAAGTACAACTTACCAACATGTTCAGAGGTAGCAACAATATGGATAGAATTCCAACATTTCCTTGCCACATATTCGCATTTACACTCGCAGTAATAAGAGTCAATTGGTAAATTATTATTACGGTTGTTATGATCCATTACAGTATCCATTGTTATTTTCTTATGGTCAGAGTGGATGGCACTGCGGTATTAAAAAAGTTATTTAAACAAACAATTCCGCTAGACGAAGAATTCATGACGAACATAAGCAACTACCAAGTATAGAAAATATTTGCTTGGTTGAAATGCTACTTGACATGGAAACTGAATTTCTGCAAAAAAGAAATGAAAAATAAATACAGTGTCGTGAATATTACTGCTATAAATAGCAAATGAGATAGAATGAAGAAATTGCAATTTTGCGTACTGGCAGATTGTTCCAGCAATTCTCGATTGACGAATTGATCAAGCTCGAGACTCAAAGGTTAGATTTATATTCAACGAATCAAGATTTATTTCGAGTTGATGTGTTATCGGGGATGCTTGATATGCTAAGAAGCGCTGAGAGAGGCATCAAAAATTGGAAAAAAGGCTTTGATAGCTGCAACTTTTATAGGTGGTCCTAGAGATATGCGACGAAGATATATGGATGCTATTGCATTAATACAATATTTTGGAGAACCCGATATATTTATGATGATGACATGTAATTCATCTTGGCCAGAAATAACTGAACATTTATTAGTAACAGATAAGGTACAAAATAGGCCCGACTTAGTTAGTCGAGTGTTTAGAGCAAGGTAGAAGAGATGAGAACAGATATATTAAAGAAAAATATCTTCGAAAAAATTGCTGCTTTTATGTACACAATTGAATTTCAAAAGCGTGGTCTTCTCATGCACATTCCTTATTATACTGAATCCTGAATATAAATTGCTAACTACTGAGGCTTATGATAAAATTGTTTGTGCTGAATTACCTGATTCAGATACAAATACTTACCTATACTCGCTTGTTACTACACATGATGTATGGACCTTGTGGTGATTAAATCCTAACTGTCCTTGTACAAAAAGTAAGGGATATTGCAAATTTAATTATCTAAAAGAATTTGCTAATCATACATCGAAGGGAAAAAACTCATATCTAATATATCGAAGACGAAATACTAGAAAACGTGTAAAAATTAGAAAACACTTTCTAGACAATTCATGGGTAGTTCCTTACAACCCATATTTGTTGAGAAAATTTGATTGTCATATTAATGTTGAAGTTTGCTCTGACATTAAAGTTGTAAAATATATCTATAAATATATCTGCAAGGGACATGATAAGATTGCCTTCTTCATACATGCTGATGGTCCAACTATTGAAATAGATGAAATCAAAGAATATCAATCTACTAGATTGGTTTCTCCCCAGAGGCGACTTGGCGTATATTTAGTTTTCCTATTAGTGAGATGAATCCAACTACTTACCAGCTTCAGCTACATCTTGAAGGCGAACAATTTGTCTCCTTTAAAAGTACAGAAAAGATAAATACAATAGTGAATAATTTCATGATAAAAAAAATAATGTTAACTAAGTCCTTTATAATGAACAATGTTAATGAGGTAGCCAAGAATTTAAACTTGCGTTATACTGACTTTGCATGCTATTTCATTTGGTACAGACAGGATAGAATGTGGATATATCGAAAGAAAGGTACCGTTATTGGCCGTCTTGTAACATGTCACCCAACAGAGGGAGAAAGGTATTATCTTAGATTGTTATTACTAAATATTAAAGGACCAAAATCATACAAAGATTTACGGACCATAAATGGAGTTTGTTGAACAACATTCAGGGAGGCAGCAGAAAAAAACGATTATTACAATGTGACAATAACTTGATAGATTGTATGTCTGAGGCTGCAAGATACCAAATGCCCTGTAGCTTGAGACGTTTATTTGCTACGTTATTAATATATTGTAATCCTACTAATCCAAAAGAACTATGGCTTCAATTTGAAGATTCTATGTCTGATGATTTTAAGCTTTTACAAAATATTACTGACAAACAACTTCGTCATATGACATTAAACCATATTAATGACACTTTGCACTCAATGGGTCGTAACATAAATGAGTTTGCTCTTATATCATAAATTTTTTTAGGTTCATCTAAAATTTGCCATTTCGAGAGAAATATAATTGTTACGCATGAGGATTTGATACTACAAATAAAATTGAACATTGATCAACAAAAGGCATATGATGTAATTCTTGACAAAATATTTAAAAATAGATCTGGAGCTTTTTTTGTCGATGTCCTCGATGGAACTGGTAAAACTTTTTGGTATCGTGCGTTATGAATTGCTAAACGATCAAGAAGCCTTGATGCTTTAGCAACAACAAGTTCTGGTGTTGCAACATATTGACGAGCAATTTTCTTGTAACATCAGCAAGCAGAGTTCACTTGCATCGTTAATACGTGATGCCAAATTAATCATCTGGGATGAAGTATCAATGACCAAAAAATAACCAATAGAGGCTTTTAATTTACTCTTAAAAGACCTGCTGGATACAAAGACACTCTTTGATGAAAAAGTTATGATTTTAGGTGCAGATTTCCGACAAACTCTCCCAGTTGTCCATAGTGGCACAAAAGAGGATTTCATAAAAGAAAGTTTATTATATTTTGGTATTTGAAACCATCTTGAAAAATTGCAATTATTAATAAACATGCGTGCGAGAACTGATCCCGTTTTTCTGAATATTTGATGCGAATAGAAAATGGAAAAGAAGAAACAAATTATCAAGGTCAGATCAATATTCATAACTGTTTTACTATTACTTTCATTTTTGAAAAAGAATCTTTAAATCTTTTATTTAGAATAACTTATCCGAATCTATATTCATTTTCCTGTGATATGGCTTCAATGACTTCTCGTGTTATTCTTACAACAAAAAATGATTTCGTTGATGAAATAAATGATATGCTCATTACACAATTTTCTGGTGAATCTAGAACATATGTTACATATGATAAAATATTAGAAGGGAATGATCAGAGCCAATATGAAGATTTTTTACATAGCTTACATCCTCCAGGTTTACTCCGTACAAATTAACTTTAAAAGAAGGTTGCCCGGTTATATTACTGCAAAATTTAAACCCATCTGAAGGCTTGTGTAATGGTGCACGTCTTATTTGTCGACGTTTTAAGATGCATCTTATAAGCGCTACAATTGCGAGTGGTGATTTAAAGAATACTCATGTATTTATTCCAAGAATTCCATTATTGTGATCGCATGATGAAAATCTACCTATTCCTTTTAAAAGAAGGAAGTTTCTAATTAGATTATCTTTTGCTATAATTATAAATAGAGCTCAAGGTCAAACTTTAAACTTTGTCGGAATATATTTGCGAGAACTGGTCTTTTTACATGGTCAGTTGTACGTTGCTTTATCACGAGCCAAGAGCTCAAACTCTGTGAAAATTTTAATCCGACCACAAACAACGGATAGCAATGATGATCATACAATATATAATGTCGTATATGATGAAATCATTCAAGTGGCTACCTTATAGATTCATCAAACTGCCCATGAAAAGGTGCATAGTTAGTTGTTATGAACAGTTTTTCCTTTGGAATTCACTATACTTTCTGTATTTTGCTCCATATTTGGTATGCTCTTGGTGTGATAATTTGATCTGGATTTGTTTGACAAAATGCAATGACCCAATCAACCCAAGATAAAGTACAATAAATTTAGTTGCTATGAACTGCTTTTCTTGTAAGGTTTAAATTGGTGAATATTCCTTCCATCATGATCTTCAGGTATGGTGATTTCTATAATTGGATTGTTTTTCTTTTAAGTCTCAACTGACTTTATATTTTGAATTTTTACAATTTTAATATGCATTTTGTGGTGGTATACTGCTTGAAAATTTTATTTAGTAACTGTAGTGTTCATATAAGATTTATTGTGCGTTTTAATGTTGGGGAAAAAGTACTACCAAATACATGGTTAAGATGTTGAGATATTGAAGAAATTGCCCCCTGTGAAGTTCAATGTTAGTTCATCTCGTTCATTTTTGGTGGGCAGGTTTATCAAATAATTAGTTGTAGTGCGAGCAAGCTAGTTTGAATCACTGTTGTGAAGAGAGAGTGGATTTGACTATCCTTATATCCTTTTGTTATGTACTGGCATTTTGTTTCTGTGAACGATTTGCCGAAGAAAAGATAGGACGCTCTTCCAGTATTGAATCTATTTGTTCATATCCTCATATTCAAAATAATCCTTCATATTTGTTTATTACGAAAAATCATGCCTCTTGTTTCTAATGTTAAGCTATATCATTTTTCATGGATCACTAAAAATTATTTATTTGGCCGTTGGTTGTAGTCTATCAACATTGATTCGCAAGTCTAACTAAGCAAGCATAATTTTCTTTGTGCTACTTGTTTTCAAGTACGAATTTATAACAAAAGTTCTTACAAATTTGTGTCACTTATCTGCTAGAGGGGACTTGCTGCACGGTTACTGCAGAGCAACAAGATGCCCGGCTAAGGTAGCTGTATTTAAGAAGTGTTCTGCAGCAAGATGTTACTTTCTTTGATAATGAAGTAAATACTATTGGGTTCAATTGGTGTGAATGGAAAATAGAGGGACCCAACCTTTTGAGGAAAAGGCACATTATTTTGGAAAAGGAGTGACTGTTCGGATAGTTGTGTCTGTTCAGAAAAAAGACACAATATTTTGAATGAACAGACATGACTCTTCCAAAAGATACACCTTTTCGGATGGACCGTTGCCACCTTTCGAAAGGGGCACTTTATGGCTATATAAACCTGTATTTTTTCCACAGGTTTAGAGTGAAAAATTTTGCATAAGAAAAATATTCTCTTACTTCTAAAAACTCTGCGTGATCATCTCCCGTTGAGTGAGTTCAAAGAAAACCAAAAAATTTGAGGTACCGCTACATTCTGGTTGTGAAGCCATTTTATCCTGGGAGGAAACTTCCACAACCTCGAGTACTTTAGGGGAATTTTTTCCTTAAGGACACTTCGTGAATTCAGAGGACTTGGATTTTTTCCGCTTTATCTTATTTTCTGAAAAAACATACTTCTTAGAAAGATCACTTTGATCATGTGTTGAGGGTGTTGTGGTACTTCAGAGTGTTCTTGTTTTATAATTGAACTAGTGTTGAAGTTATTCTGTTAGGTTACTGATGATAGGCGAATTTACACGCCTATAGCACTAGACTTTGCCCATATTTTAGCCAAGTTTTGAGAACAAATTATATATTTCATGCACTTTTAGTCCTTTTTCCTGTAAGTGAGCTAACGAACATGATTAGCAAGTTTTCAGGTATAAATGATGCAGATTTCAGCATTTTATGGATAACTTGACGCCAAAGGAAGCTTCACGAAAGAAGGAGAGCAGCGTTTGGGCGCCTATGGACTGAAAGTGATGCATGGAAAACCTGTCTCGGGCAAAAACAACATTTCTGAAGACTTTGGGGACCAGCAGTAACCTATTAGGAGTAGGATAATAATGCAGTAATTTATTAGGATTAGGATAATGATGCAGTAACCCAGTAGGAATGGGTTAAGTAATGCAGTAGCTTAGTAGGAATAGGATATGGGTGTTATAAATACCCTATTTTGCTAGAGATTTTTATTATTCTCATTCTAGTTCTAATTTTCATTCTACTTCTTATTCCACAACTTACAACTCGGATTATAATTCTTCCATTAATTCTACTTTTTATTCTTCTTCTATTCATCTATTCAATTCTTATTTTCCACAACAAGAGAAACGTTACTTTGCAAGGGAGTTCACGCCTAACGCCTACCACACTTTACTACACGAGATCTTTATTGTGGTATAATAACAATGTCGATTGTGATTTCCTTCGCACTCATGGGTAACTAAACTTCTCTGTTGGGGTTATGGAAGCCTTGTGAGATACTATCTAAGGCTATTCCCTGTGGGATCGATACCCAACCCAGTTGGGTTCTATCTTTGACTACGACCGCTTTACACTCCTACGAGAGCTGTAGATTGAGCGTTATCAATTACAGATTATGTGTACCCAAAAATATTGAAAAACAACAATCTTAAGGAAATAATTTTTGAATTTTTTTTTCTTTTTTGCTTGTTTGGTGAAATTTTCTTTTTACTAAAGTTTTTATTTTCGGAATCTGTAAATGTTTATTCTTTTGGTTTTTGGAGATTAAAGCTATAAGATTTCTACTCTGTTTAAACTTAACTAGTAGTTTAAAAATATAAAATCTTCATCACAAGGTAAAGATCACTCGGTTGACGATTGAAAGTTATAAAAACTTCATTGTTAAACTAGAAACAAGAGATGTTTAAAGTTACTCCAACTTTATTAATAGCATTTTGATGTACTAAAGATTCTGTCTTGTTGTGACAGGAAAAATGACTAACGATAGTCAAGTGCATGATGTTGTAATGACTGTGGCAACAACTAGTGTTGCCACAACGGGTCGTACGAATGCTCCACCGGCAATGGCACCAGTGGAGAAACCCGAAAAATTCGAGGGTATTGACTTCAAAATGTGGCAGCAGAAAATGTTTTTCTACCTTACCACTCTTTGTCTTCAAAGGTTCACATTTGAGGAAGCTCCAGAGGTGCTTGACGAAACCTCTGAACAAGAGCGATTTGTGATTGTGGAGGTTCGAAAACACTCTGATTTGCTTTATAGGAACTACATCTTGAGTGCTCTCCAAGATAATTTTTACAATGTGTATAGTGGAACAAAGGCAACAAAAGAGTTTTGGGGAGCACTGGAATGGAAATATAAGACAGAGGATGCAGGAACTAAAAAGTTCTTCGTTGCAAGATTCCTGAAATATAAAATGATAGACAGCAAGTCGGTGCCTCCCAAGTGCAGAAAATGCAAGTGGTCATCTATGATATCCTTACGGAAGGTATGATTTTGAAAAATACCTTTGTTAAACAGTTTGAAAATGTTCTTAGTATTTACATAACCTTTATTGTAGGTTTAGTCGCGAATAAAACGTTTCAAGTAGCAACAATAATAGAGAAGCTACCACATATGTGGAAGGACTTCAAGAACTATTTGAAACACAAACGTAAGGAGATGTTTGTCGAAGATCTAATCGTAAGATTGTGCATTGAAAATGACAATACGGCTGCGGCAAGAAGGTCAAGAGGAAATTCTACAATGAATGGAGCAAATATTGTAGAAGATGACTACAACTCCAAAAAGCAAAAGAAAGCTGGAAATGAAAGCAATCAACCCAAGAAGAAATTCAGGGGAAAGTGCTTCAACTGTGGCAAGATTGGTCACAAATCGATAGATTGTCGGGCCCTAAGAAAGGCAAGAAAAATGACCAAGCAAATGTGGCTGAGTCCAAGAAAGAAATGGATGATCTGTGTTCCATGCTTTTCGAATGCAACTTGGTGGAAAATTCTCCTGAATGGTGGATGGATTCTGGTGCCACCCACCATGTTTGTGCTAATAAGGAGTTGTTTTCAACATTTTCTCGAGCTCAAGGAGAAGAAAATATCTTCATGGCTAACTTCGCTACTGCAAAAGTAGAAGGAATAGGAAAAATATGCTTGAAAATGACTTCAGGTAAAGTGTTGACACTCAACAATGTCCTGTACATACCGGAGTTAAGAAAGAACTTTATTTCTATATCACTTCCAGATAAAAATGGATTCAAATGTATAACTGTTTTCGAAAAAGTTGTAATTAGCAAATGAGAAGTGTATGTAGGAAAAAGGCTATCTCACTGAGGGCCTATATAAGATGAATGTAATGAATATTGAAATCAATAAAAGTTCTGCTTCTTCTTACTTTCTTAAGTCTTATGATTTGTGACATGAACAATTAAGCCATGTTAATTACAAAACATTGCGAAAACTGATTAACTTAGAAGTTTTGCCAAACTTTGAGTGCAATAAATCAAAATGACAAATGTATGTGGAATCAAAGTATGCTAAGCATCCGTATAAATACGTTGAAAGGAATTCCAATCGACTTAATCCATACTGACATTTGTGATATAAAGTCAACACCATCTCGTGGTGGAGAAAAGTATTTTATAATTTTTATTGATGATTGCACTAAATATTGTTATGCGTATTTGCTAAATAGTAAGGACGAAGCAATAGATGCGTATATAAAACTGAAGTTGAAAATTAGTTAGAGAAAAAGATCAAAACGATAAGACGTGATAGAGAAAGAGAATATGAATCTTTCTTTGTGTAACTGTGTATAGAATGGAATTTTCCATCAAACTACAACCTCGTATTCACCCCAATCCAATGAAATTGTGGAAATAAAAAACCAAACTTTGAAGGAAATGATGAATGCATTACTTATAAGTTCGGGTTTACCGCAAAACTTATGGAGGGAGGCTATCCTTACAGCCAACCGAATACTCAATAGAGTTCCCTATAGTAAGACACAATCAATTCCATATGAAAAAAAGGAAGGAAACCCAACTTGAAATATTTCAAAGTGTGGGGGTGTCTAGCGAAGGTCCAAGTTCCTATGCCTAAAAGAGTAAAGATAGGACCTAAGACGGTGGACTGCGTGTTCATAGGATATGCTAAAAGTAGTAAAGCATGTCAGTTTTTGATTCATAAATCCAAACATCTGGATATTAATAAAAATACGGAAGTTGAATCAGATAATGCTGAATTCTTTGAACACATTTATCCGTATAAAACTAGACATGAATAGTTTAGTGGGGGATCTAAACGACCTCGAGATGAACCAAGTGAGGATGTACATAATGATGGGAATCCAAGATGTAGTACACGTCAAAGAACGTCGACTTTGCTTGGATCGAATTTTGTAACATTTCTCCTAGAAAATGTGCCTCAAACATTTAAAGAAGCGATGTCGTCGTCAGACTCATACTTTTGGAAAGGGCAGTCAATAGTGAGATTGATTCAATCTTAAGCAACTATACGTGGGAACTGGTTGATCTTCCTCCAGGAAATAAACCTTTAGGTCATAAATGGATCTTCAACATAAAAAATAAAAGAGGATGGTACTATTGACAAATACAAGGCAAGACTTGTAGTAAAAGGCTTTAAACAAAAGGAAGGTCTTGATTACTTAGATACATACTCGCCAGTTACGAGGATAACGTAAATTCGGATGTTAATTGCCTTGGCGACAGTATATGGTCTTGTATCCATCAAATGGATATGAAAACAATATTACTAAATGGAAAATTAGAGAAAGAACTTTACATGGAACAACCTGAGGGTTTTATGGTTCTAGGAAAAGAAAATAAGGTGTAAAAACTTGTTAAGTCACTTTATGGACTAAAACAAACACCTAAATAAAATGGCATGAGAAGTTTGACCAAACCATGTTGGCAAAAAAGGGTTCAATATTAATGAATGTGATAAATGTGTTTACATTAAAGACACTCGAAATCACCAAGTCATTGTTTGTTTGTATGTGGATGATATGTTGATCATCAGTAGAGACATTTCAGACATAAATGTTACGAAATGAATGCTTAAGAGTAAGTTTGATATGAAAGACCTTGGAGTTGCAGATGCGATCTTGGGAATAAGAATCCATAGAACTCCACAAGGGTTGGCATTTTCAGAGTCTCATTACATAAAAAATGTACTTGACAAATTCAAGTATTTGAAATTTGGTATTGTCAAGACTCCATTGGATGTGAGCTTCACACTTCAAAAGAATAAGGGTGAAAGTGACTCACAATTGGAGTATGCAAGATTATTGGGATGTTTAATGTATATAATGAATTGTACACGACTAGACATAGCATGCGCTATTAGTAAATTGAGTCGGTACTTGAGTAATACCAACAAAACTCATTGGATGACAATGAAAAGAGTTTTGGGGTATCTTAAATACACTCAAGACTATGCTTTGCATTAAAATAAATATCCCGCGGTACTTAAGGATATAGTGATGCAAATTGAATCACCGGATCAAACGAAGTAAAATCCACGAGTGGAGGAGCGGTCTCATGGAAATCATTCAAACAGACATATATTGCTCGCTCCACAATGGAATCAAAATTTATTGCGTTAGATAAAGCCGGTGAAGAAGCAGAATGGCTCCAAAATTTCTTGAAAGATATTCCTTATTGGCCCATACTAGTGGCACCAGTATGTATGCACTGCGATAGCCAAATGACAATAGGTAGGGTAGAGAGCATGATGTACAACGATAAATCTCGTCACATAAGACTGAGACATAATACCGTTAGAGAAATTCTTTCTTGTGGAATTATCACTATTGACTATGTAAAGTCAAAGCATAATGTGTCAGATCCACTTACAAAAGGCCTGTTTAGAGAAGGAGTTGAGAGGACATCCAAGGGAATGGGTTTACGGCCTAGGACAAGTCAGCATGGCGGTAACTCTACCTAGTAGACTGGAGATCCCAAGAGCTAGGTTCAAGGAGATCAAACAAAATTGTGTCTGATAGGTTCAACATTGTCAATATACCCAACCATTCTCATGATGTAGAAAATATTTAATAAATAAGGATAAGACTTATGGTGTGAAGTCTTTTAATGATTATCTAAATTTGGCAGATTTGACCAAATAGTTTAATCTAGAGGATTGAACGTTTAGAAATCACCTATGTGAGGGCAAATTTGAAACTGTTCAAGGTGAATGTTAGTAAAGGCTTATTCTCTAAGCTCTCATAAGATCGGGACGTGTTCATGGCTGAAACGAATAAAATCGTGAGAACCATAAACGGTAAAAGACTAATTGTATGACATGTGTTGTCTAGGTGTACAGTAAAGCTTGACGGTTCAAAGATATCAAATCTACCGATTGACCGAGTGCATTCGATGCATGTTCACTATGAAAAGTTCAAAGGCAAACCCATGATAACGCTCAATTTACAACTCTCGTAGGAGTGTAAAACGGTCGTAGTCAAATATAGAACCCAACTGGGTTGGGTATCGATCCCTCAGGGAATAGCTTGGTCAACAAGTAAGCAAAGATTACTACACTTTTAGTGCAAGTCTCGTAAAAGGGGGGATTGTAAAGTGTAACCAAATTATTAAAGTAAAAACTGAAAATAGTAAAGTAAAAAGAAAGAATGTTTAGTAGGTTGTAAAACAATGAGAATTGAGGAGTTGGGGTTATGTCCACCTTAGGAGTTTTATGTCTCTATTGGCTATGAGTTTGCGGAATTCAGACATGTATGTGCTTATAGAGAATTGTATTCGATGGTAAATCCAAGCGTCTTTCGACCTCAACAAGGACTATTTCACTTTAACTCTTTCGAGCTTAAAGCGTATCTAACGGTACAAATTCTCCAAGAGGTTAATCCAGTTACGACACTAACTTTTTAATAGGGGATGGGACCCTACTACCTTGACATTATCTCTTTTCCAGACATATAACTTTTCTTTTGAACAAGTTAATGCTATACTGGAGTATTCTATGCGTTTGCAACCACAAGAATTTGTATTAAGATGAAGAGAATAATGATATAAGCAACACTCATGTCACGAATTCACAAACTCATAGCAATAGATAGTATCTCATACGGCTTCCATAAGCCCAACAGAGAAGTTTAGTTACCCATGAGTGCGAAGGAAATCACAATAGACATTGTTATTATACCACAATAAAGATTTCGTGTAGTAATAGTGTGGTAGGCATTAGGCGTGAATTCCTAGCAAAGTAACGTTTCTCTTGTTGCGGAAATTAAGAATTGAATAGATGAATAGAAGAAGAATTAGAAGTAGAATGTATTGTAATTGATGGAAGAAGAATTGATTGTAGAATAGAAAGATGTCTTAAAATCTCTAGCAAGATAGGGTATTTATAACACCCATATCCTATTCCTACTAAGCTAATAAATTACTTAACCCAATCCTACTAGGTTAATGTATCATTATCCTAATCCTAATAAGTTACTGCTGGTCCCCAAAGTCTTTAGAATTGCTGTTTTAGCCCGGGACAGATTTTCCATGCGCCACTTTTGGTCCTTGGCGTCCAAGACTCCCTTTTCTCCTTTCGTGAAGCTTTCTTTGGCGTCAAGTTATCCATAAAATGATGAATTCTGTATCATTTATACCTGAAACTTTGCTAATCATGTTCGTTAGCTCACTTACAGGAAAAAGGACTAAAAGTGCATGAAATATATAATTTGTTCTCAAAACATTGCTAAAATATGGGTGAAATATAACACTATAGGCGTGTAAATTCGCCTATCATCAACACCCCACACTTGAAGCTTTGTTCGTCCTCGAACAAAATATCATGTCGCTCTAAACATCAACTTAGGGTTTCACAGTAACAACACAAAATATTCATCAAAGCAAGCACAACAATTATCAACAAAGAGTAGTTTTCCGATCATTAGTAGAAACAATTTATTCTCTAGCATAGACTCGTGATGGTGGTCAACTCATATTCAACGGTTTAAGGCGCAAAGAATCATATATGACTACCCAAAACTCATCAACCATGTGTGTCTCACAATATATTACCCATAATCACTCACAAGTATAGCATATTTTTCAAACATGGGTATAAAAATATCCTTGCTCTCACTCTCACAAAGAATTCATATGCTGAAACTGATGACCATAGGCTTGCCCTTAGTGTAATGCTCGACTAAATGTCAGAATGCTAAGCTTAGGATCAAATAGGTCTTTTACGGGTTGTAATGTAGGCTAAGGGACGGGTAGGACTATTTTGGCCAGAAATAGTGACTAAGTTCCTAAGCACTTTAATACATCACATTGTATCATTAATACTTTTCTTTCAAACAACCTTTCTACTTTCTTTTATTCTACCACCCTTTTTCTCCTCTTTTGTTTTTTTTCAATTTTGAACATAACTAACTTTTTAGTTTTCCTTTGTTTTTTCTTTTCATAACATACCTCTTATGACAACACTTCTTTTTCATAAGAAATTCAAGTACCAATGCATTCTAAAGCATCATACTTACCAACTTCCTCTTATTTTGTCACATGACTTTACACTTTAAAGCACTTAGGGATTTGGATCAAATTATGGTCTTAAAAAAATGGATTAGGCTTACATATGATGTTGTCAAAGAAGATAGGCTAAAAGCTCAAAAGGAGTTAACTAGGATGATGTCCACGAGTAGGTAAAAATGAAGGTAAACAATTATAGGTTGCCAAAGAAATGCCTAAATCATCTCCTAAACTCACATTCTTTATTTTCGCTTCACACACATACCAGGCAAGTTCTAGCATCAGTCACAAGCACAGAATATACTATTATCTCACACACACAAGGCACATGGTCGACTTTATTGGGAGTAGTATAAACTCTTGCCCCAACAGATGAAGGAATTACACCACACAATATCACATAGTGAGTCACAATTAGAGCCTAAACGTCTCAATAGTCATGATTTTAGCACAAACTCTTGTTATAATCTCATGCTGCCTATTAGAATAATTTCATGCGAAGTTAAGTAAAAAAAATTTAAAACGAGAAAAAAAACTTTGCTTACTAAAAAAAATGAAAAACGAAAAAAAACTAAGCAAACAAACATAAATGCAAATGCGGATAAAGGAGTATAGCATGCAAATACCACCACCCCACACTTAAACGGGACACACTGCTCTCAGAGGAAAATAAATACGAAGAACCTGATCAGTCGGACTCCTCCTCTATGTCGGGGGTCATACCCCCTTCGTCGGAATCATCATAGGAGTCGTCGTCATCAGAATTCTCTTCCACGTCGGAATCGGGCATTCATCGCTCATCATCGGTTGGCACATCATCATCAAGAGATTCCTCAAAGTATGTACCTACTCCACACATCTCCCTTGCATGAACATTCATTGGATAATCATGATCCAGCTGTTGGAGCTCTACAACAGTTGGAACATGTCCACCACTCATCATTGTGAACCTAGTCATGCCATAAAGATGGTGAAAGAAACTCTCATCCCGAGCATGTCTCTCTGCCGTAGTAAGGTTGACGCCATGTGTGGTTTCAGCATCTTTGACCTTTGTGAGGTCAACCTTCTTTGGATTGTGTGGGAGTCTATGATCAGTCGGTTCCTCTTCGATGTCTTCCTTCCTTAAGATTGCAGTCAACAGATTGCCGAAGCTAAAGTGGGACCGCTTGTGTAGCCTAGTCTTCCGTATTGTAGATCGAATGATTGCCCCAATGTTGATAGGGACATTCGTCATTAATGCGTATACCAAGCACACTCTATCTTTTGTTATCTTAGTGTACTGGGTCCCTGGTATGAGACAAGAGTTGACAATACGCAACCATATCCTTGCTTCTCTATTCAAAGGAGCATATGGGAAGGTGTTGTGTCGTCCGGTGTCTTTATGTATGCTCCACCTTGCCATGGATCTACTTCCACAAAGTGTGTGTCGAATTGCTCTATATGGAGGTCTACTGTACAACTCTCTGAATGGTTATGGATCGACTGAAGGCAAGCCAAGAAAAGAGTTGAAGAAATCCGCATTGAGTTGTAAAACTTGGCCCCGAATCTTGACCTCGCTGCCTGTGGTTTTCGGCGACCAGTTGGCATAGAATTCTCTTGTCAAATCGAGATTGCATACTCCCATGTCTCGGAAGATGAAATCAAGATGTAATGCCATGATCTTGGCCAACATGCGCAGCTCCTTCTTCGCTAGGCTTTCCTTGTTTATCAAGTCCACATGAACATATTTTCTTTCCTTGTTGTTCCTATACCATTCCTTCGCTTCCTCCTCAAGAACCCATTTTATTCCAAACATGCGGCATGGTAATTGCATCGAGGATGATTCTTCTTGCTCTTTGCGTACTCTTTTTTTGCCTTTATAGGAAGTGGTATCCTTATCTTTGCCTTGTCTTGCTTTGGGTGCCATTGTACCTGCGACTTAAGACAAAGTTCATGTTAGCATCCTCTCGATAGATACAATCTATAAATAAGCAATAGGGGTACCACCCCACACTTAGTTTGTTGATACAAATTAGGGAAGAGAAAGTGGTCGATTACTTAGACTTCATCGACATACGTTGTAGGTGCTATATTCCAACAATAAAATCAGAGATGTCACACTTCTTGTAATCTTTGCAATACTTTCATGATGGATATAGCAAGACTACTACATAGGGATTACATGAAGGTATAGTATCTATTAATAATCTCAACCTCCTATAGCGGTAGGCAACTATAAGTCCCATTCCGATGAACAAGTCATTCCAACATGTAAGTATTCAAGTGACAAGATTATGCAATGTTAAAGACTATAGCAATTCCACAAGTAGTATAACAATGCATCAAATTCAAGTTGGAAACAAGTTAAGATTATCCTCACGTATATGTTCACTCACTTGGTTGTGTATCAACAATTCAAACGCATTCACATCACCAATACTTCTTCAAGATTTAGCAATTTATAATAGACGTAGTAACGTAGTACTTACGAAAAATAAATGAGGAACAAAAGAGTACTTACGTGATTGAAGCCTTTGGAGATGTTCTTGTGAAGAAATAGAGCAAAAAAAATTTTTTTGAGAGGATTTGGATGCTATGGGCGGTGCCTAAGTTAGGTTTTCAATGTGTTTGTGCTTTAAGACTAAGCCTCCTATTTATAGAACCAAGTTGGGTCGGGTTTTGACCCATTTAAAATTGGATTTGGAGACAAAAAATGACTATAGGCGGCGCCTTTAGCTTTTCCTATGCTTGGCATAGGCGGCGCCTTTTGCAAAGCCTTGTATAGCATAGGCGGCGCCTTTAGCTTAGCATTTGGTGACCATAGGCGGAAACTTTTACTTTGCATATGAGATTCAGAGACAAAAGGCTTTAGCATAGGCGGCGCCTATGCTATGGCATACTTGAGCATGGGCGGCGCCTATGCTATGGCACACTAGATTCCGAGACCTTCGGCCATAGTATGGGCCTTGCCTTGTTCGTGGCCTAGTTTTACCTAGGCCTAGCCTTGTTCGATGCCTATATTTTCATGAGCAATGCTCAATCCATAGCCCTTTGCATCTTCATTCCTAACTTACCACCTTTAACATGCAATACATCTAAATCGTAATTTGCAACCGATCTCCTCGTTTTATACCTCTTGCACCTACATTTGCTCAAAACCAATAAAAACGATTAGAACGATGGGTTGCCTCCCATCTAGCGCCTTATTTATTGTCGCGGCACGACATAGTTACCTCGAGTACTTAGACTTCGTCTAGATAAGTGATGGCCATATAATTTATCGAATCAAGAGGACCGATATAGGGTTTAACTCGTTGGCCATTCACTTTGAAGACAACACCATTATTGTCTTCCAACTCAACTACTCCAGACGAGTAGACTTGGATAACTTTGTATGGACCAGACCACTTAGACTTTAACTTACCTGGGAATAGCTTCAATCTGGAGTTGAAGAGAAGCACCATATCATCCTTTTGAAAGTTTCGTCGAACAATCCGCTGATCATGATACTTTTTCATCCGCTCCTTATATAGGTCTGACCTTTCATATGCATGGAGACGGAATTCATCCATCTCGTTCAGCTGCTCCACTCTCAGATTCATTGCATCATCCCAATGAAAATTTAATCGTTTCAAAGCCCACAATGCCTTATGCTCAAGCTCAATGGGCAAGTGACAGGCCTTTCCATAAACTAGTTGGTACGGGGACATGCCAATTGGTGTTTTGAATGCCGTCCTATAAGCCCATAGTGCATCGTCCAACTTCCGAGACCAATCTATCCTATTAGCATTTACCATTTTAGCAAGGATTTGCTTGATCTCTCGGTTGGAAACCTCTACCTGGCCGCTAGTTTGTGGGTGATAAGGCGTGGCTACCTTATGTTGCTTGACACCATATTTTGCCAACACGGATTTGAATAGCTTATTGCAGAAGTGAGATCCTCCATCGCTTATGATAGTACGTGGTACTTCACAGTGAGAGAAGATATTTCTCTTTAAGAATGCTACAACACGCTTTCCCTCATTGTCGGCCAATGCTACAGCTTCAACCCATTTTGAGACATAATCTACAGCAACTAGGATGTACTTTATTCCAAACGAATTTACGAATGGACCCATGAAATCAATACCCCATACGTCAAAGAGCTCTACTTCAAGGATTTTCGACATGGGAATCTCATGGTGTTTCGAAATAGCACCTTGTCTTTGGCATTGGTCGCATCTTCTAACAAAGTCCTAGGCATCTCTAAATATCGAAGGCTAATAATATCCACTTTGCAATACCTTTCTTGCTGTTCGATTACCTGCGTGATGTCCCCCAACTTGGGAAGTGTGACATACTTCCAATATAGTAGGCACCTCTACATGGGATATACATGGTCGGATAACACCATCCGCGCATCATTGAAACAAATATGGCTCATCCCAAAAGTAGTGTTTTACATCATGCATAAACTTCCTCTTTTGATGGTGGGATAAGTTTGCAGGTACCACATTACTCACCACAAAATTCGCAAAGTCGGCATACCATGGCAATCCTTCCATTGTTGCTGCTAAGATCTCCTCATCAGGGAATGCATCATCAATCTCGATTTCAGGCTGTGCCACATGCTCGTTCTCGAGTCTAGATAGATGATCATCCACTTGGTTCTCACAACCTCTTCTATCTTTAACCTCGAAATCAAATTCTTGTAGCAGCAAAACCCATCGAATTAGTCTTGGTTTTGCATCCTTCTTTGTCATTAGATGCCTTAGAGCTGCATGGTCTGTATGAACGATCACTTTGGTACCCAGCAAATAAGCTCAGAACTTCTCAAACGCATACACAACCGCTAGGAGCTCTTGTTCTGTGACAGTGTAGTTCTTTTGGGCTTCGTTTAGGACCTTGCCCGCATAGTAGATAGGATGAAATATCTTCTCCTTTCTTTGTCCAAGTACAGCACCAACGGCTACCCCACTAGCATCACACATGACTTTGAACGGGAGAGACCAATCTGGTGCTACCATGATAGGAGCTTCAGTTAGTTTTCCTTTAAGGCATTCAAATGCCTTCAAACAATCTTCATTGAAGTCAAACTTTGCGTCTTTCTCCAAGAGTTTGCACAATGGACTAGTAATTTTGGAGAAATCTTTGATGAACCATCGATAGAAACCTGCATGACCGAGAAAACTACGAACTCCCTTCACAGAAATTGGAGGTGGTAGCTTCTCAATGATTTCAATTTTCGCTCGATCAACCTTAACTCCCCTTTCGGAGATTTTATGCCCAAGAACGATACCTTCTTTTACCATAAAGTGGCACTTCTCCCAATTCAGCACTAGTTTGAATTCTACACATCTTTCCAATGCCATGCTTAGGTTTGTTAAGCACGCTTCAAAAGGCTCACCAACAACTGAAAAATCGTCCATAAATACCTCCAAAGTGTCTTCAACCATATCAGAAAAAATGGACATCATACATCGCTGAAAGGTGGCTGGTGCGTTACATAGCCCGAATGGCATACGTTTAAAGGCAAACGTACCATATGGGCATGTGAACGTTGTCTTCTCTTGGTCTTCGGGGGCAATACAAATCTGATTATAGCCTGAATAACCATCTAGGAAACAAAACCATCTTTTCTCCGCTAATCGATCTAGCATTTGGTCCATAAATGGCATTGGAAAGTGATATTTGAGTGTCCATGAATTTAGCTTTCGGTAGTCCATGCATACTCTCCATCCGGTGACGGGTCTAAGTGGAATAAGCTCATTCTTTTCATTCGCGACCACCGTCATGACTCCTTTCTTGGGAACACATTGTACCGAGCTTACCCATGTACTATCAGAGATTGGATACACAACTCCTGCGTCTAACCACTTGATGATTTATTTCTTCACCACTTCTTGCATAGGTGGGTTTAGACGCCTTTGATGCTCAATGGTTGGTGTGCAATTTTCTTCAAGCTGAATCTTGTGTGTACAAATCCCAGGTGGAATACCAATAATATCCGCAATGTTCCATCCAATGGCTCTAATATACTTCCTTAGAATAGCAATGAGAGCTGCAACTTGTTGCTCACCCAAATCTGCTGCTACAATGACTGGAAGTGTGTTTCCGCTTCCTAAGAATGCATACTTTAAATGACTTGGCAGCTCCTTCAATTCTAACGTGGGTGGCTCTTCAATAGATGGCTTAGCTGGTGGTGTGGGTCGATTTTTGAGATCAAGGTACAGCTTCTTGGGAGCATGGAGATATGTCCCTAATCCTGATAGAGCACAAATAGCTTCTTCACAATTTTCAGCATCCTTACTCTCACCATTCATAAGCAAAGTCGCCAATTGGTCATCAATCAACTGCTCCTCTTCAAGTAATTCTTTCTCATCATCAAAGTAAACATCATCCACCGAGAATACATTCAGCTCTTTGGGTTGCTTCATTGATTTGCAAACATCAAAGCGAACTACTTCATTATTTATTCGGAATGAAAGCTCATTAGCTCTCAAATCAATAAGCACACTTCCCGTAGCAAGGAAAGGGCGCCCCAAGATTATGGGAACTTCTGAATCTGCCTCACAGTCCAAAATAACAAAGTCTGCCAGAAAGATGAATGAAGAAACCTTTACCAATACATCACATAGAATACCAACAGGTCGTTTTACCGACCTATCCGCCATTACGAGCCTCATATTGGTTGGAGTAGGATCACCCAACCCCAACTTTTTATAGATAGATAGTGGCATCAAATTGATGCTGGCTCCTAAATCACATAATGCCTTGGCAAAATTTAAAGATCCAACGGTGCAAGGAATAGTGAAAGCACCGGGGTCAGCCTTCTTCTGAACTATTGATCGGGTAGAGATTGCGCTGCAGTGATGATCATCATCTTTCAACTCATAACTTGCTGCCCGCTTCTTTGTCAAAAGATCCTTCATAAATTTCGCATACCCAGGCATTTGTTCAAGTGCCTCCACCAATGGAACATTAATGGTCAGCTGCTTTAACATAGTCATGAATTTGCTGAACTTCGTGTCATCCACCACCTTCTTCAATCTTTGAGGGAAAGGTGGTGGTGGGTATGGAATTGTTCTCTCCACAGTTTTCTTCTCTTCTTGCTTCCGTTTTTCAGCTTTTTCAGGTTGCAAATCATGAGGGGTGACGTTATGGACGTCAGGATCAGCTGCTGCGGCATCTTCCCCTTTCGCCTTATCATCAATGTCCACTACTTCGTGAACCACTTTCTTGCCTTTTGCTGAAGTTTCCAGCACCTTACCATTTCGGGTAGTAATGGCCATGCATGACCCATCATTCCTTGGGTTTTGCATAGTTTCACTAGGTAAAGTGCCAGCCTTTCTTTGATTGAGTGCTGCTGAAAGTTGGCTCAATTGCTGCTCTATTTGCTTGATTGAAGTGGAATGAGAATCAATTAATTGCTTCATAGAGGAGAAATCATTAAATACCTCCGTTACTCCTGCGCTCGTTGCTTCCACTCCTTTTAATATTTTAGCCATCATGTCTTCCATACTTCTAGAACTAGATGTGGTGGCGTCATGTTTTCCAGGGGGAACGTACAAACCACTCTTTTCATTCTTGTTCTTCCAACTACCTTGGTCCTTATTTCCAGATTTATCATAATAGTTCCGACCTTGGTTTCCTTGGGTATTCCCTCGGAAACCCCCCTGATTGTTCAAGTAGTTAGCCTCTTCTTCCGAATCAGATTCGTCTCTTCCTTTTGACGCAACAGCTTTAACTTTTTCGGTCTTCCCTGATAATAGATGCTTTGTAAGAAGATCCACTTGTGTTTTCATGTGCGCCATATCTTGATCACGTTCTTCTTCTCTTCTCCTTTGTTCAGCAGTCATGCCAATAAATAAAGTGGGGCTTGCTACCTCAGAATCCCTGGTATGCCAAGCTCTACTTTGCTTCATCATCCGATCTAGCATATTGCTTGCCTGCCCAAAGGTGAGGTCCATAAAAGATCCTTCAGCTGCATTATCCACCACTGGTTTAGTTATTGAATTCAAGGCTCTATATAGAATCTCCATTAGGTGAACATTAGTCATATGATGGTTCGGGCACCGCATTAGCTTTGTCTTGAACCTCTCCCATGTTTCATGAAGGGCTTCAGTTGGAAGCTGATGGAAGTTGCTGATTTCATCTCTTAATTGTGCTCTTTTGGATGACGGAAAGAATCTTTCTAGGAAAGCATCTCTCAATTGCCTCCAATTTGTAATAGAATCAGGAGTCAGCCCATTCAACCATAGAGTTGCCTCCCCAGACAGAGACAATGGAAATAGACGTAATCGAATTGCATTCTGACCAACACCAGGATTGTTAAACGACTTGCATGTAGAAATAAAGTTGATGAGATGTATATTCAGATCATCGCCTGCTAGTCTACCAAATAATCCCTTGAGTTGCAATAACTGAATCATAGTGCTCGTGATGTTGAACTTGGCTCCGGACGCTAATGGTGAAGGAATTATGGCTCCTGTGGCTCCGAATCCATCAAGATCATCATCATCATCGTCGAAAGCTGGTTGCATAGCTCGGCGTTCACGCCTAAACCTAGTTTGACGATCTCTTCTGTTGGCAGGTGTTGCAATCTAAGCAGCATGCCTAGGGTTTAGTAACTCATCATCACCTAGGTCCTCATCGTTGGGATTTATTGCTCGCCCAGGGTTGTCAATATTTTGTTGATGCACTTAAGCAGCGGCAAGAGCAGCTAGTCTCGCCTGTTCATGTTGAGCAACCATCCTTTCAATTTCGTGTTGTGCCTCCATTCTGCCAATACGTTGTGGTTCAGGATTGATAGGTAATAACAGTTGACCAAAACTTCGAGTATGGGGCATGCACTGAATAAAAACCTGCAGAGAACAAAAACAAAAATTAAAAGTAAAAGTACGAGAATCTTTGACCAAAGGGTCTAGTAATTATCACAAACTTAATTGACACTTGTATTCCTCGACAACGGCGCCAATTTTTTGATAACGCTCAATCTACAGCTCTCGTAGGAGTGTAAAGCGGTCGTAGTCAAATATAGAACCCAACTGGGTTGGGTATCGATCCCTCAGGGAATAGCTTGGTCAACAAGTAAGCAAAGATTACTACACTTTTAGTGCAAGTCTCGTAAAAAGGGGGATTGTAAAGTGTAACCAAATTATTAAAGTAAAAACTGAAAATAGTAAAGTAAAAAGAAAGAATGTTTAGTAGGTTGTAAAACAATGAGAATTGAGGAGTTGGGGTTATGTCCACCTTATGAGTTTTATATCTCTATTGGCTATGAGTGTGCGGAATTTAGACATGTATGTGCTTATAGAGAATTGTATTCGATGGTAAATCCAAGCGTCTTTCGACCTCAACAAGGACTATTTCACTTTAACTCTTTCGAGCTTAAAGCGTATCTAACGGTACAAATTCTCCAAGAGGTTAATCCAGTTACAACACTAACTTTTTAATAGGGGATGGGACCCTACTACCTTGACATTATCTCTTTTCCAGACATATAACTTTTCTTTCGAACAAGTTAATGCTATACTGGAGTATTCTATGCATTTGCAACCACAAGAATTTGTATTAAGATGAAGAGAATAATGATATAAGCAATACTCATGTCATGAATTCACAAACTCATAGCAATAGATAGTATCTCATACGACTTCCATAACCCCAACAGAGAAGTTTAGTTACCCATGAGTACGAAGGAAATCACAATAGACATTGTTATTATACCACAATAAAGATTTCGTGTAGTAATAGTATGGTAGGCGTTAGGCGTGAATTCCTAGCAAAGTAACGTTTCTCTTGTTGCGAAAATTAAGAATTGAATAGATGAATAGAAGAAGAATTAGAAGTAGAATGTATTGTAATTGATGGAAGAAGAATTGATTATAGAATAGAAAGATGTCTTAAAATCTCTAGCAAGATAGGGTATTTATAACACCCATATCCTATTCCTACTAAGCTAATAAATTACTTAACCCAATCCTACTAGGTTAATGTATCATTATCCTAATCCTAATAAGTTATTGTTGGTCCCCAAAGTCTTCAGAATTGCTGTTTTAGCCCGGGACAGATTTTCCATGCGCCACTTTTGGTCCTTGGCGTCCAAGACTCCCTTTTCTCCTTTCGTGAAGCTTTCGTTGGCGTCAAGTTATCCATAAAATGATGAATTCTGCATTATTTATACCTGAAACTTTGCTAATCATGTTTGTTAGCTCACTTACAGGAAAAAGGACTAAAAGTGCATGAAATATATAATTTGTTCTCAAAACATTGCTAAAATATGGGTGAAATATAACACTATAGGCGTGTAAATTCGCCTATCATCAACACCCCACACTTGAAGCTTTGTTCGTCCTCGAACAAAATATCATGTCCCTCTAAATATCAACTTAGGGTTTCACAGTAACAACACAAAATATTCATCAAAGCAAGCACAACAATTATCAACAAAGAGTAGTTTTCCGATCATTAGTAGAAACAATTTATCCTCTAGCATATACTCGTATGATCTTGTGTTGAGGGTGTTGTGGTGCTTTATAGTGTTTTTATTTTATTCTTGAACTAGTGTTGAAGTTATTTTGTCAGATTACAGATTATGTGTATCCGAAAACATTGAAAAACAACAAGTACAGGGGAAGTTATTGGGAAAATGTCAGGTCGCATTTTTATTATACAAGATGCTATAGGCGATAAGGTACGGCAAGTAATACTGCCCTGATTTTTTTTGCTTATACAAAAAACAATCAATTCACAAATCATAATATCCGTACTGAAATAAAACCAAAATACCCTTTTTTGCTCAAGCAGACATGTTGGCCATGTCCTGTTTGATTGAGCAGCTATATCATGACTTATTATATAGGAGAGAAGAAAAAATTCTCTGTAGTTGTCTGTCATTCTCTTTATTATTTTCCACTTTCCAACTATTACTTATGCTCAGATGGGGAAAATTATAAGGTGCATATCACTGTTTATACAAGGCTTTATTATTGCCTTCATCTAGCACCTGTTATGCTTTCGCCCATTATTCCGCTGGTAATAGTTGTTGGCGTCATGTTCTTCTTCATGTCTAGAGAGGCTTCCCATTCTAAGGCAGCCAATGTAGTTGAGCAAACAATTCGTTCCATCAGGACAGTAAGGCTTTAACCTTAGAATTATCTCTCAATTTATGTGTGCTTGTTAGTTTAATCGAGAGATTCTATGATTTTATAGACGGGTATTGAAAGTAGTTGTTGTGCACAATACAAGTGAGCTCGAGTTTACACACTATCCGTCCCAAACCCCACTCGTGGAATTACGCTTGGTTTGTTACTGTTGTTCGACAAATTGAAATGGAGGGAGGAAGTTTTTTTACTCTCTTTGTGGTCTGGGATTGGAAATTGACTGTGTTGTGTGTAAATCACATTGATATATTTGTCTGAAGTCACATGCACAAAGGAAGAATTCCATTTGTTTTTTTCCTAGTTGTTTACCTTCTAAATGCTTTCTTGATTAGCCTTGTAATTGGTAGTTCTTACAATAGCTGATGAAAACCATTGTTCATTTATTTTTGTTTCTTTTTTTGAACTGTTTGAGGGTCTATCAGAAACAATCTCTCTACCTTGTACAAGTAAGCTCTGCGTACATTCTAACTTCGTAAGGTTGAAATATTTTTTATAGTAGTTTGGTTCTATGGTTTCTAATTAGTTATTATAAATCGTTTAAGACATATTTATTTAGCATAGAAGTTTTAACGATCAACATTGGGCCGTGCATAGCACGACGTAAGCCGCCTAGTATAAATATAAGTTGGAAATTTTTTATGAAAATGTTAAAATCCATGTGTTTCGTGTGTATAATTTTCTTTTCTGTTCTTTAAATAGTTGTAGAGACATCAACAATAACCCTTCAGATAGATAATTACTTCATTGTACTAATTTATTTTGTTAAATATCCTTTTTTATTGTTGTAATGATATCCGACGACACAAATTATGCAGGCCTTGTAGGAAAAATAATTATTTTATTTCAACATAATTTATTTAATGTGATTAAAAAGCTAAAGTATAGTGTGTCTTAGAATCTATTTTCTTACTTGGAGGAATAAGAAAAATTATGACGGCCTTTAGTTCCAAGTGACACCTTCATAGCCTAGTATCTTACTCCATATAGCCTAAGTGACACATGCATGTCCTAGTATCTTGCTCCATATAGCCTATAAATAGGCATTCTTTCCTTTAGCAAATGCAACAAGAACAACAATATAAAACTTATCTCTTTTGCAGTAACCAACTCCCTATTTTTTTTTTTAAATATCTTATTCCCTTAATTTTCTCTTTCTTCACCCTTTCATATATTATTATATAATTTATTAAAGTGTTCTATTATTTATATTATTTTTAGTTTAACTTGGTGGTATTTGTATTAATAATTTTGTTGATTCTTGTATTCTCTGATTAATTAGGGAAGATTTATTTAATCTTGAATATCCTCTAATTAATAAGAGAAGTGCTTGTTTAATCCTGGAGAAATATTTTACACTGCTGAAATAGTTTCTTAGGACAGTGCCTAGCACGACTCAAGTATAATTAATATAATGTCATAGTAATATTTATTTAATATTCAGTATCATTAATTTTTCAGTAAGAAATTATATTATTGTTATAATTATTATATCGGTTATAATATTATTATTTTATTATTATTATTATTATTTTATTATTGTTATTATTATACACTGTTATGTTATTGTACTGCTAATATTATTATTGTTATATTATTATCTTGTTAACAGTTAATTAATATTAATATTATTATTATTTTACCATTGTTTCCCAACAATCTAAGAAATTATGGCAAATAATTCTACTCCTGGTACTTCTTTTACCGACGCAACTCCTAATACTCTTGTTCCGGTTGTTCTACCATATGCAAAATCATTTCCTAATGTTTCAAATATTGAAATATTTTCTAATGAAAATTCTTAAAAAATGGCAAGAATGAATTTTTTCACTGCTTGATGTCCATGGTGTTTGTAACGTCCCGAGTCTGTACCCCGAACACTATACGGTGCTTACGATCTCGAGGGACCACAAGCTAATCCATGACTGATATCTGCTGTGAGCATTGAATAGTTATACTGTAATAATGCAAAAAATAGGTTGAAATGCCATAAGGTTCACAATCTGAATACTGATAAAGAATAACAACTGTAATAACATCTGAAATCTAAAATACTGTCTGAACTAGTCTAGTTTGAAAAGTCTGAACTGTCTGAATGTGGAGTTGATAGGACAAGCCCCCAACTAACTTCGACTACTGAAATACTGAATCTACTGTAATATTAAAATAAAAAAATATCCTCGATAGATGAGAACTCACTACTGAATTTGATACTGCTGATTGAATCTGTCTAAGCGTAGTCAGGAACCTGAGCGTTTGAACCTATGATATGAGACATCATAGCACAAAGACAAAGTATGCGTTAGTACGTGAAATGTGCTGATATGCTAGATGAGGTAAGACTGAATGCAAGGGTTCATATGCATGATCAATAACTGACTGAATGATATGAAATAACTGAGTATAAATACATGGATAACTGAAACTAATGTAAGTACTGAGAATGCAATACTGTGTATTTATATGTGTATATACTGTATCTGAGCTTTTACTGAAGCTGAGTTCTGAGTTCTGATAACTGAGTAACTGCTATCTAAAATTACTGATAACTGAGTTACTGAAACTGATTGACTGTGTCTGACAGTCCTAATTCTGTATAACTTAATTGAGTTCTATACTGAAACTGAAATTGTGGGAGGTAATCATCTAATCGACATGCCCCAAATAAAATAACTGGGGTCCAACCTATAACCCCAGTTGGACCGGTGTCAGTACCATGCCACGAGTAAAGACAAGCTGAAGAGTTACCCTTATCTGGTAGGTACTCTAATGAGAACGGCGGTACCCTCAACTGGCAGGTTAAAACACCTCATCAACCCTCAACTGGCAGGTTGATGTCTCAACCTACGCTGGCTATGTAGTTCTGGAATGCAAGGACTGCTCCTAAGGATCACACCCTCTACTGGCAGGTGAGCCCTCATCCTTGGGTTCACTCGGTGCTGAATCCTACTCCCAACTGAATAGACCGTGGAATGATTACTAGATTGTACTGGATTTGACTGAACTATTACTCATCGTGCTGGATGGCTGAACTGGACTGAGTTCACTGAGTTCTATAACTGACTGAGTAATACTATTTTGTGACATGACTGAGACTATTCTGTAACTACTGTAGCTCTAGGTAAACAACTAGATTATCGGGTATTAGATACCCCCAGGACTCGATAGCATGAAAAATAAAGCATAGCATGATCTTGAAAAGCATATCAAGGTTTACTGTTCATAATTCATTCGTAGAGACATTTTATCAAACGCTTGTAGGACATAAGCTCGTACATATGCTAGCATGTCATGATTTCACCATTTAATTCACATTGACATTCCATCAAACACATGGAGAGAACAACTTAATGCATATAATCATGGACAACATGTAAATATTGTAACTACAACACCTAAACTTGCTAATTCAATGATTATAACATGGGAAAAACACAATTTAATATATATGCTATTTCAATTTCATGGAATCTATAATTAATCATGGATTCAAACTCAATTAATGTCAAGAACATGAATACAATCTAACTTTAAGCATGTAAATCTCGAATCAATAAGCTTGTAGTTTTAAAACAAATGAATTCTTGAACTTTATGGGTGAAAGGAACCCATAGATGAACACCTAACACTACAAAAAAATGCGTTTAGCAACAGAACGATAACGTTGCTAATCAACATATATCCGTCGCTAAAGCAATTTAGAGACGGATCTACGGCGGAATATGTGTCGTTGCTATATTGCCCGTTGCTAACCATTTAGCAATGGAAAAAATAAAATTCGTTGTCAATTTTGCAACGTCATAGAGACGACCTATATTCATTGCCATTTTGTAGCAACGAATATATTCGTTGTTATATTTATAAATGTCGTTACTAATTTCATGTTGTATTTCATCATTTTGATTATTTCGTGATTAAATATTTCATTGCTAGTCTGTCACTAAAAATTTTATTATTTAGTCCCCAATTTTTTAAAATTCTTAAAATATCCAACATTCACATAAAAGAACCCACATATATAGATAACAAAATCTTCTTAAAATATCCAACATTCATACAAAAGAACCCACATATATAGATAGAAAAATCAAACATCCACAATACCAAACATAACGCGCAACATCTAAACACATAATTATGTCCAAAAATTCCATAGTACCAAACATCAACCAGCTATCCTTAAAACAAGCCACATCATCCACAATACCAAAGATAGCAAACGCTAAACACAATTCATGAGAAGCTGAAGATAAAGTCTTTCCACAAGAAACACAAAGAGTTTGCCCGTAGTAGCCTTTTGATTCAGATCCAAAACCAAATACTCTTCACTTCTTTTCTCCTCCTACAGCTTGGTAATATGCTTCAATTTGATCAATATGAGATTCTGATAATGTTTTTTCTCGTAATAATTTCTTCAAATCTTTCCTGTAATAGAGGAAGTAAAATTATAACGGATTGTACTTAAAAATGATTAGATGCCAAAAATTACTTTAAACTAAAAAAAATAAGAATTAAGTAAACTACTACATTAAGATTTAGTCTTACATGGGCGATTCGGGAACGTTCATCAACGAAAGATTTTCCATCATGACCATGTGTGTATGCAATCACATGGGAAAGAACATTCAACATTTCAAGGGGGTGTAAAATTTCACATACAGACAATAATCCTTGTGTTAGTCAAACTCTCTTTACATAAGAAAAGTGTATTTAAGAAATAATATGTTTAAATATTTATAGCTAATTACAGAAGTTTAGAAGTTGTAGTTCATGTTTTCCTAGGACAGTTGAAATCAGATGAAATTATTGATACTTGAATGATCATATGCACTCCAAAATTATAATAGCTGACCACTACTGAAATAAAAAAAATAAGCAAGTTGTAGATGATCATTGTAAAGTGTGAAATTTCATCAGTAGGATAGATAATACAGAGGATTTGTATGTGACATAATACAATGCGATATAAGACATGAATTTATCACGTAGGGTGCCACACAAAATATATGTCTACGCGGAGGTGGAGCCAAGATTTCTGAATTTTATATATACTTAAATCTTTTTTTCATGCTTTGCCAATTGAATTTTCCTTAACGTGTTATATGTACAACAAAGATTAAAAACTTCATGGGCGTATCAAACAAGAAACGAACAACTAAACAAGACTATATCCTTCAAAGCTCTTACATATACGAGAAAATTGAAACTAAAATTTTGCAACTTTAACTAAAAGGGCATGACTATTTTCTGAGACATATACTATGGTCTCCTGTATGTTCAATTCATATTTGAAAGTATTGTCTGGTGGGGTAATCCAAATAAGTTGATAATTAAGTAGGACATTTCCAACCACACTAAGCAGAATTACTGATTTATTTAATGGAGAGATCAGTTAATACTAAAGTTTCATTAAGTGAAAATAAGTAAATATGGTGGTGGTCATATAAAAATTAAGATTAATTATTGTTATTCTTTAACAGAAACTGAAGGACCCAAAAATATGTCAATAATAATATTTTAGAAACCAAAATGCTTGTTGATTCGTATTAAAGTCATATAAACTTGAAAAATCTGCTCATGATTCATCAAAGAGACATATATGATACAGAGGATTCGAATAGACAACCTTAATTAGTTCGAGATTAGAGTTGAGCAGAAATTAAGTGGTAATTTTGTTGATCAACACAATTTCAAAAAAATGAAAAATGTCACAGTGCAAGCAACAAGATATAGACATGTATGCACCTGGTAAATTCGACTTAAGGTCTACTATCAATTTCACTGCAGTGAGAGAATCATCCTCTCCTCTCGTAGCCAACACAGCTTTAGAGTCCCCAATATTAATTACCAATAACAAGATTCTTACCCTACCAAAAAACAAAATAAAAGAGTTCATATTTAGAATAAAATGGTAGAAAAACTAGCTAGCTTCAACTTGCTGAATATTGCATTGCATTTGTAATTGATCTTCTTCCACAGATATACACATACAACATAGACGTCAGAAAATAAAGTATTTGTTCAACTTTCAAATGTTTTTTCATGTAACTGTGTACTTATCCATGACAGGAACGGGAAGTAGATAGCTATAATATAACTATCTATCAAGAGTATGCAATATCCAAGGCTCTCATAACATCATTCGTCATTGAACTTCTTCCACAAATATACACTTGCAACATAAAAATCAGAAATTAAAGCATTTGTCCAACTTACAAACAACATTTCCAATTTACTGAATTTGCTTATATGAGGTCATTCCCATCCTTCATTCATTTGCAATAAAATAAAGCAAATATAATGCAGTGAAGTTTTACAATTATATCAAAAAAGTGCAAAAAATAACTTGATGGGGTCAGAGAAAGATATTTTGTTTAACAGATCCAAACACGACTTTTTCAGGAGCAACTTAGAGAAGATAATGCCAAACACTTATAAAATTGACAAGTTGTAGATTGTAAAGGAGTATATGACTGACACTTGAGATATTCCACTGACCAACCCAGGAATCCTTGCAATCAACACATCCCTAGAGAAGTAGTTCTTATGTACTCTCAGCAAATATCAACACATGAACAATTTGATGGTAGTCTCCATCTCTGCGAACCACCCTGGGTTTAGAGAAGTAATTTTTTTCTCTAGTTTTTTTAAATCTAAACTTTTAATCTCATTAATAATACTCAATTACTAAAAATAATCCAAAATAAAGTCCACGAACAACTTTTAAATTCAAAACAAGAAATTCAAGCAGATATGAAAATTTTCTTATACTACACTGAGACATATTACGATTAACCATAAAGACATAGAATATCAACAGTAGTAAGGAAAACCTAAGTGAAAGAGCTCAAACAATCCTAAACCTACCATTTACAAGTGACTTCCAACATAGAAATTAAGAAATTGAAAGAGGAAAAACAACTCACATTACGAGATTTAGAATAGTAACTCTAATTTAGATTCAAAATTGAGCGATTGACTCTGTTTTTGATTGATATTGGGCTATTCTCTTTTCTCAATTGAGAGAAAAGGGAAAAGAGAGTTTGTTTTTAGAGAGAGGCGGATGATACTATGTTTTGGAAATAAAGTGAAATAAAAGACTTTACCCTATTATTTAGTTGGTAGGGTGACGCGGATTTACAATCCGTTGCTAATTATTTATTTAAAATATAACTAATATATTTTTTAAAAATGGTAAAATAATTTCAGTGATAATAATTTCGTTGCTATTTTCGTCTCCACCATGTCAAAAAAAATTTTCACCTTTTATGTCGCTAATTTTATCACCAAAATAAAGGCGCCAATATTTATCGCCAAAATATAGCAACAAAATTTATTTTCTGTCGCTAATCTGTCACTAATTAGGCTACTAATTTTAATTTCATTTATTTAGCGATAAAATATAGCTACAAATTTTATTTTCTGTCGCTAATCTGTCACTATTTATTTTAATTTCACTATTATTTATATTATTTTAGTTTAACTTGTTGGTATTTGTGTTAATAATTTTGTTGATTCTTGTATCCTCTGATTAATTATGAAAGACTTATTTAATCTTGAATATTCTCTAATTAATTAGGAAAGTGTTTGTTTAATCCTGAAAAAATATTTCACACTGCTGAAATAGTTTCTTAGGACAGTGCCTTCGACTCAAGTATAATTAATATAATATCATAGTAATATTTATTTAATATTCAGTATCATTAATTTGTCAATAAGAAATTATATTACTGTTATAATTATTATATCGGTTATAATATTATTATTTTAACATTATTATTATTATTATTATTATTATTATTATTATACACTGTTATGTTATTGTATTGCTAACATTATTATTATTATATTATTATCTTGTTAACAATTAATTAATATTGTTATTATTATTTTACCATTGTTCCCCAACAGGCCTATACTTCAAGGTCTATTCAAGAGGACCCCAACCGCACTCATAACAAAATGAAGAGCTTAAGAGGGCTGTTTGGAGCTCCAATTGAAATAATTCTATATTTGGATGATAGATTAGAGCAAAAGAAAGGCTATGATCATGATCAAGTGGGATGAGGAGAATGAAGGAAGAGAAGACGAGGTCGTTTGGTTCAATGTGGCCACAGATGGTTTTGTCTCAGTGTATGAGATTTTTTCCTCAGCAGTGGCTCGTCTCAGTAGAAATGATTCTGTGGAGTTGGTGCCCCCTTCCCCCGCCCCACAGTATGAAAATGTCTTTGTTAGTGAGCATTTTACCCCCTTTCCTTATCCAATATGGGACTTTTCAAAGTGAATTCAAATTTAATCGAGTTTCAATACGATATCAACAACCAGGTAGGAAACAAAAAGAGGGGGGGGAGGGGAGGGGAGTTCACAAATAGCAAACTAGACCCATTAATTAAAAGGAACACAATAATTTCTTGCTAATTACCCTAAATAATATACGTATTTGATGCGGAAGACAACATCAACTGCATAAACCAATAAATTAATTACCTTATTTTTAAGTAATAATTTGAGTTTGCTTAAAATGAATTAACTAAAGATTATATATCATATTTTATATTTTCACATCTCTTCCGCATTGTATTTTACATTTTTGACTACTCTCTCTCTCTCTTTATTTTTTATTTTATTTTCATTTTATATTTTATATTTTATATTTTCATATCTTTCACCCTCTTATTTTATATTTTCTCTTTCTCACTTTTTTTGTATTTTATATTTTATATGTTTCTCCTTCGTTTCTGTTTTTCTTTTCATTTTATCCTCATTTTTTATATATATATATTTTTTTATCTTTGTTTATTATGTTTTCTTTTTTCATTTCTCTTTTTTGTCTTTTCCCCTTTTCAATCTTTTTTTTATTTTTCGTTTTTGTTTCTTTTTTTTTCTTTACTGTCTTTGTTTTGGTTTATTCTTTTTTTGTCTATTGATTTTCGTTTTATTTTTATTTTTCTGTTCATTTTTTTCCTTCATTTTTTTTTGTATTTTTTTCTATTTTTTTGGGTTGTATTTTATATTTTGTATGTTTTTTATATGTTATATTTATTTGTATCAAATTATATATTTTAAATAAATTTATTATTGAGTTTTAAACTTTCTAGCGGTGAATATGTATAATTTATCATTATGTATTTATATACAAACAAGTATATGGATTAGTTGTATTTGCTTGGTTTTAAAATATAAATATATATATATATATATATATATATATATATATATATATATATATATATATATATGTAATGTATCATTTAATACAAATGTATCGTTGCTATTTGTATATAAAACTTATCATTGCATTTGTATATACACATGTATCATTTGTATATGCATGTTTCAAATTGTATAAATATATATCATTTGTACTTGTATAATTTATCATTTGTATTTGTATTGTTCAATTTGTATCAATAAAATACAATTCGTGTCAATAAATATAAATATAAGTGTTCATAAAAATAAAATAACAATTCTTTGCACTAGTTTAAAAATACAAATAATGCAGTTTACTACAAATTCAAATACAGATAATGAAATACAAATATAAATACCATGCGGTCAACTTAAAATACAAATACAAAATAATTATTTTAAAATACAAGTGTATCGATTAAAATGAAATCCAAATACAAATAAAATAACACCACAAAATACAAATACAAATCTGGTCAACTATAAAATACAAATACAATATAATTCTATGGTGGAAACTATAAAATATAAATAAAAGTGTGAATTGTAACATACTAATACAAGTACGAACTATAAAACTCAAATACAATTAACAATTAACAAATATAAGAATATAAATGATGATGCAAATACAAAAAAAATAAATGTTCCATCCATTATTTGTGCTCGACTTAGCCATATTTCTGAAAATACAAAAAATATAAAATAGAACAAAAAAAAAAAAATACAATAAAAATATTTTAAAAAAGAAATAGATGCTAAACATAAAATAGTAAAACAAATGCAAAAAGAAAGAAAACGAAAAAAACAAAGAAATATAAAAATTAGAGATAGAAGAGTAAATAAAAAGCTAAAATAAATAAATTTAAAAAAAACAAAAATAGGGAAAAAAACGAGAAAGAAAAAACAAAAAAATAACAAAAAAAAGTCAATACAACAACAACAACAACATACCCAGTGTATTCTCACATAGTGGAGTCTGGAGAGGATAGAGTGTACATGGACCATGCCACTACCTTAGGTGAAGTAGAGAGGTTGTTTCCATAGACCCCCCTCCCCCCATCTTCGGATCGATAACAGTATAGCAATCACAAAACATAAATGCGTATAGACTAGTACATTATGCAAAATAAACTAACACCGCTATCCACAAGAATAATACTCAGCCACAAGATAATACTAAGAACTATATTCCGAAATCATAGACATCACTCAACACCATGAACAAGAAACTTCAAACACAAATAAGGAACGTTTCCCTACTGTAACCAACACACTCTTACCCCCTAACACTATACCCTAATCCGTGTCCTCCACACCTTTCTATCCAGGATCATGTCCTCTGTAAGCTATAACTTCTCCATATCATGCCTAATCACCTCCCTCCAATATTTCTTCGACCTACCTGCCTCCGTATAACTAGAGAGGATTCTTACGGATCAAGAGACACTTGAAGACTTCTTGATGTCTATAAAAAAGCATCCATTGGATGATTATGATGATCAAGGAGGTTCAAAGGACGTTAGAGAGGTCAAGGGAAGGCCAAACAGGGCTAGAAAACCCCCGTAAGAGGAAATGTCCCCTATCCAATTTGGAGGTGTGACCAACCCTCTCTCGATCCACTAGAGCAGGTCAAAACAGCCCACTACACCTTTGGGATGCACCCCATATGCTAAAGAAAGTGCCTAATGAGCTTCTATGTGTTTGTCTTTCCTAAATAGGTCACTTTTGAGCCCATATGATGTAATAACTTAGTCTAGACTATAAATAGGATTTATTTTCATTTTAGTGAGTATATTTGATGAATTATTAATATGAAAACTTGTGAGAGTGTGAGGCAAGCGTGGAATCGCTTGTTGTAATACCCCGGGAAATTTTTCATTGAAATTTTGTGCGTAAACATGTTAGGTTCTATCTTCTAGAATGAATTATACATTTTTCATGAGGAATGTCTTAGATTATGACCCACCATTGTGTAGAGTATCGAATAATATTTCCAACGATATGTGGATCATCCAAAACGGACACCCGAGCGACAAGTTATGAACATTCCGATCGAATCGTGAATAGTAGTGAACAGTAAAACGTGCAGGAAAAAGTACTGAGGCCTGACGTATTTTTTCTCCAACTTTAAACGATCATAACTCCTTGTACATAATGATCTGGGTGATCTACTATATATCAATGGAAAGGTCTGCGAGTGCTCTTTCCAATGAAATTAGTTTCATCCAATTTGTCTATCGGAGCAAAAGTTATGGTCGATCTACTTCAGCCTATCAAAAATAAATTTTTAGGTCAGCTTCAAACGATCATAACTACTCGTACATAATGATCTGGGTGATATACTATGTATCAACGAAAAGATATGAGAGTTTTTTTCTAATGAAATTGGTTTCATCCAATTTGGATATCGAAGTAAAATATTATGGTTGATCTACTTCAGATAATTAAAACAGTCCACTAAAGGACAAATTCGAGAATTATTTGATTTTTAGGGGCGGTTTGGTCATTTCCCCTCACCCAAAATCCGTCCAACCCCTATATTAAAGCCTATTAGAAGCATTATATGTAATATTTCATCAAATTCCCTCAAAAAGAAAACTCTAAGCTCCTACATCCAACTTCAAGAACCTCCAAAGTTCACCATTAATTCTGCAAATTTATTCAAGATTCCAAGTTCCTAGTTCAAGAACTCCAAGAACCATCATTCAAAGTCACGATTAACATCTCAAAAATGAGTATCGATCTAAAGTTCATCATTCAAGGTATGTGGGATTTTTCAACAAGAACTCTTTTTCGTTCTTGTGCCCAAAAGTAATTTTCTTTACAAAGACATGATTTTTATTTGAGTTTTACGAATTTTAAGCATGAACCCATATCTTATGATGATTATGATGAAATCTTGATGTTTATGATTTTGAAAGATGAATTTACATGTGTGGAGATATAAAGCATGAATCTTGAACGATATTTATCATGATTTTGATATTTGGGTCGTGAATCCCCATTGGAAATTGTGTTTTTTTTAGAAAGTGTATGTTATAAATACATTGATGTTGAATATTTGAGATATTTTGAATGATTTGACCTTTTGGTCTAAATGGAGTTGTTTTGAACTCGAGTGTGAAAGAAATCCACAACGTGGTTGATTTTGATAGATGGGAAGCATGATGGATCCCGATGTATATTTATATATTACTGAAATTATTTTGTTGTGGATTGTCTTTGAAATGATCTGAGCTAAGTCTGAGAGAAATCTTTAGCACCGAGTGGGATGTATAAAGCGACCTTACTTCCCTAGAACTACGTGCCCCCGTAGGAGTGAGCCTGAGGCTGATTTATATAGTGATCACTAGTTTGTGTGGATTTGATATCGATAGTCCTACTTCGATGGCAAGGATAGGACGGCTCTCCCCAACGTTGGTTGTACGTTGGACTCCATGTACCTCACATGGTTTATGTCGGTTATAGGATCTCCCAGTGTGTGTGTGTTTTCTTGTGTCTATGGTGAATGGTGAAGTGATTTGAAAATGGAATTGTGAAAGTTATTCTTTCGAAATATTTAAATGATATTTACATTGTGAGAATTGATATTCTTGATGAACTTAAAGTGATTGATAAATTATATGATGACTCACATGTGTTATTGTACTTATTTCATCCTCTCATGATTATGATGATTTTTTTGGGCTATGTGAGTCTTTTATACATCCTGTATACTTCTTATAAATATTTATGATGATGATGTTTATACAACTGCATACACCCCCATATACTCGGTTCCGTTCCATGGTACTGACCTACATCTTCGGATGTGGGCTGCATTTTCTCGAAATGTAGGTTCAGGTGCTCAGTTCCAGGTTCGACAGTGATTCTTTGGGAACACTGTTCTACATCCTTGTTGTGGTAAGTCCTCATATTCCGAGGACGTGATGTCTGATGTTGGTTTCATGGAATTGTTTACATTTGATAACTGAGTATGAGTCAGTTGGGGCATATCTCAATGGCTCGCTGGTTTTATTGGTTTTCTTAGAGGCTTGTCAGACTAGTATAGATGTTGGGAGTTGACTAATAAGTCGTATTTTGTTATCTTTCTAAAATTCTTTTATTCTTGGATGATGATTACTCTGTTGATATTTGAGGGTTATTTATGGAAACTCCGTTGATTTGTGTTGAACTGAATGAAAATGGCTCAAAGGGTTAGCTTGGGGCTACTCGTATCCTCATGCACCATGTGACGCTCCGGGACCCATTTTTCAGGGCGTTACAAACTTGGTATCAGAGCCTAAGGTTTTAAGGTATCCTAGGGAGTCTAACAAGCCGCATTAAGTAGAGTCTTGATCATCGGTGTATAGCGCGCCATATTTATGAGCAAGAGGCTACAAGACATTTTAGGAAAAAGTGTGATTCTTTATTTCAGAAGTCTATCGTGCTTAAAATGTCTTTCTCTGCTATTGATTCGTGCTCTCCTCTTTCAGAAATATGCCTCCACATCAAGCGAGAAGAAATAATGATGGTCAGAAACCTCAACCCGCTGATCCATTGAATGAAAACGTTACCTCCTGATAGAGAGATAGAGTTTGAGATCGATCTTCTTCCCAATACTCAACCCATTTCTATTCCTCCTTACCGTATGGCCCCTGCAGAACTTAGGGAGTTGAAAGAGCAACTCAAAGATCTACTAGATAAGGGTTTCATAAGGCCTAGTATTTCTCTTTAGGGTGCTCCTGTGTTGTTTGTGAGAAAGAAAGATGGCTCTTTGCGTATGTGCATTGATTACCGCCAACTGAATAAAGTCACCGTAAAAAATAAGTACCTCCTACCAAGAATAGATGATTTGTTTGACCAATTGCAAGGTGCAAGTTATTTCTCAAAGATAAACCTTCGTTCCGGCTATCATCAACTCAAAGTTAGGGAGTGTGACATCCCAAAAACTATTTTCCGAACTCGTTATGGCCATTTTAAGTTTCTTGTTATGTCTTTTGGGTTAACTAATGCCCCAGCAGCTTTCATGGACCTCATTAATCGAGTGTTCAGACCATATCTGGATATGTTTGTCATAGTGTTCATCGATGATATACTGGTGTACTCTCGTAGTGAGGATGAACATTCTGATCATCTCTGAACTGTCTTGCAAACCCTTAGAGATCACAAGTTGTTTGCCAAGTTCAGTAAGTGTGAGTTTTGGCTAAGGTCAGTTGCTTTTCTGGGTTATATCATTTCTTTCGAGGGTATTAGAGTTAATCCCCAAAAGACCGAAGCTATTAGAAATTGGCCTAGACCTATTTCTATGACTGATATCCAAAGTTTCTTGGGTTAAGCTGGCTATTACCGCCATTTTGTTGAGGGTTTCTCCTCTATAGCGTCTCCTATGACTCGGTTGACCCAAAAGAAAGTGAAGTTCTTATGGTCCGAATCTTGTGAGAAGAGTTTTCAGGAGTTGAAGACTCGACTAACTTCAGCCCCTATTTTGACTTTGCCTGATGGTGTTGATGGTTTTATGGTGTACTGTGATGCTTCAAGAGTTGGGTTGGGTTGCGTATTGATGCAGAAGGGTAAAGTGATAGCTTATGCTTCTAGACAGTTGAAACCCCATGAGAAAAATTACCCCACCCATGACCTTGAGTTGGCTTCTGTTGTGTTTGCTTTGAAAATCTGGAGACACTATTTGTATGGTGTCCATGTTAATATTTTCACTGATCATA
Organism: Capsicum baccatum var. pendulum; assembly: GCA_030864225.1. Taxonomy (NCBI): domain Eukaryota; kingdom Viridiplantae; phylum Streptophyta; class Magnoliopsida; order Solanales; family Solanaceae; genus Capsicum; species Capsicum baccatum. The sequence continues at coordinate 189,891,341 of CM061559.1, read as the reverse complement.
AGAGTCTGCAGTATGTGTTTACCCAGAGAGAATTGAATCTTAGGCAGAGACGATGGTTAGAATTGTTAAAGGACTATGATATGAGTGTGTTGTACCATCCGAGCAAGGCCAATATTATGGCAGATGCCCTAAGTAGAGTGTCCATGGGTAGTGTTTTGCATGTGGTAGAAGGTAAGAAAGAGTTGGTTCGTGATGTACATCATTTGGCTAGATTGAGCGTTAGGTTGTTTCACTCTGTTGAAGGTAGTATAGGGGTTCAGAGTAGTTCCGAATCCTCCTTGGTTTCAGAAGTGAAGGAAAAGCAATACTTAGATGCTAGTTTGGTCAGACTGAAGGAGTCAGTCAAGGACCAAAAAGTAGAGGTTTTATCCCAAGGGAGAGATGGTATATTGAGATTGCAGGGTAGATTATGTGTCCCGAATGTTAATGATCTGAGATAGAGGATTATGGCTGAAGCGCACGGGGCAGGATATTCTATTCATCTTGGTGCCACCAAGATGTACTGAGACTTGCAAAAAATCTATTGGTGGAATGGCATGAAGAAAGATATAGCAGCGTTTGTAGCTAAGTGTACAACATGCCAACAGGTTAAGGTTGAACACCAAAGACTTGGTGGTATGATGCAAGAGTTTAGTATTCCCAACTGGAAGTGAAAAGAGATAAATATGGACTTCGTGATTGGTTTACCTCCTTCTCGATGCCATCATGATTCCATTTGGGTTGTGGTTGATAGGTTGACTAAGTCTGCTCATTTCTTTCCTGTTCATATTTCATATACTGCTGAGGATTACGCTAGATTGTATATCCGAGAGCTAGTCAGACTGCATGGAGTTCCCTTGTCTATCATTTCGGATAGGGGTACTCAGTTCACTTCGCAATTTTGGAAAGCTTTTCAGAAGGGTCATGGTACCCAAGCGCTTTTGAGTTCTGCTTTTCATCCGCAGACCCATGGTTAGGCTGAGCGGACCATCCAGACCTTAGAGGATATATTGAGAGCTTGTCCACTTGAATTTAAGGGAAGTTGGGATGATCGCTTACCGTTGATAGAGTTTGCTTACAATAACAGTTTCTACTCTAGTTGTCCTCTGTTCATCCAATATTCCATGTCTTCATGCTTAGAAAGCATATTAGCGATGTTGTGGTAATGGATTCCTCTGTGAGTGCTGACATTCAAGAAAATCTTTCTTTTGATGAGATTCCTGTGGAGATTCTTGATTTCAGTGTCCGAAGACTAAGGAACAAAAAAGTTCCCTTGGTCAAGGTGTTGTGGCGAAACCAATCTGTTGAGGGTGCAACTTGGGAAGCTGAGGCGGATATGCTATCCAAGTACCCGCACCTATTTTCTACGAACTCCGATCAAGCTGAAGGTACCGTTCTTTCCTAAATCATGCACTTTTAATAAAAGTTGCAGCAGTTCAGCTGTCATTTATTATGAGTTCAGCTGTAGTTTCTTGAATTTATGCATTCTATGTTGCATTCGGAGTGATAAACGATGTGGTGATGAGTCTAACGAATGGTTTCAGCTGTATGCTCTATTCCCTATCTAATCTTGGAATGTCTAGCGTCATTCGAGGATGAATGTTTCCAAGGGGAGGATGATGTAATACCCCGGGAAATTTTTCATTGAAATTTTGTGCGTAAACGTGTTGGGTTCAATATTCTAGAATGAATTATAAATTTTCCATGCGGAATGTCTTAGATTATGATCCACCATTGCGTAGAGTATAGAATAATCTTTCCAGTGATATATGGACATCCAAAACGTACACCCGAGCGACGAGTTATGAACATTCTGATCGAACCATGAATAGTAGTGAACAGTGAAACGTGCAGGAAAAAGTATTGAGGCCTGACGTATTTTTGCTCTAAATTTAAATGATCATAACTCCTTGTACATAATGATCTGGGTGATCTACTATATATCAACAAAAATCTCTCTGAGTCCTCTTTCCAATGAAATTGGTTTTATCCAATTTGTCTATCGGAGCAAAAAGTTATGGTCGATCTACTTCAGCCTATCAAAAATAAATTTTTAGGTCAACTTCAAACGATCATAACTACTCGTACACAATGATCTGGGTGAGATACTATATATCAACGGAAAGATATGAGAGTCTTCTTTATAATTAAATTGGTTTCATCCAATTTGGATATCGAAGTAAAACTTTATGGTTGATCTACTTCAGATAATTAAAACAGTCCACCAAAGGACAGATTCGAGAATTATTTGATTTTTAGGGGCGTTTTGGTCATTCCCCCTCACCTAAAATTTGTCCAAACCCTATATTAAAGCCTATTAGAAGCATTATATGTTATATTTCATCAAATTTCCTCAAAAAGAAAATCCTAAGCTCCTACATCCAACTTCAAAAACCTCCAAAGTTCATCATTAATTCTGCAAATTTATTCAAGATTCCAAGTTCCTAGTTCAAGAACTCCAAGAACCATCATTCAAAGGAATGATTAACATCTCAAAAATCGATCTAAAGTTCATCATTCAAGGTATGTGGGTTTTTTCAACAAGAACTCTCTTTCGTTCTTGTGCCAAAAAGTAATTTTCTTTACAAAGGCATGATTTTTATTTGATTTTTACGAATTTTAAGCATGAACCCATATCTTATGATGATTATTATGAAATCTTGATGTTTATGATTTTGAAAGATGAATTTACATGTGTGGAGATATAAAGCATGATCCTGAAAGATATTTATCATGATTTTGATATTTGGGTCGTGAATCCCCATTAAAAATTATATTTTTTTTGAGAAAGTGTGTGTTATAAACATGTTGATGTTGAATATTTGAGATATTTTGAATGATTTAACCTTTTGGTCTAAATGGAGTTGTTTTGAACTCGAGTGTGAAAGAAATCCACAACGTGGTTGATTTTGATAGATGGGAAGCATGATGGCTCCCGATGTATATTTATATATTACTGAAATTATTTTATTATGGATTGTCTTTGAAATGATTTGAGCTAATTCTGGGAGAAATCTTTAGCACCAAGTGGGAGGTATAAAGCGACCTTACTTTTCTAGAATTACGTGCCCCCGTAGGAGTGAGCCTGAGGCTGATTTATATAGTGATCACTAGTTTGTGAGGATTTGATATTGATAGTCCTACTTCGATGGCAAGGATAGAATGGCTCTCCCCAACGTTGGTTGTACGTTGGACTCCATGTAGCTCACATGGTTTATGTTGGTTATGGAATCTCCCAGTGTGTGTGTGCTTCCTTGTGTCTATGGTGAATGGTGAAGTGATTTGAAAGTGGAACTGTAAAAGTTATTCTTTCAAAATATTTAAATGATATTTACATTATGAGAATTGATATTCTTGATGAACTAAAAGTGATTAACAAATTATATGATGACTCACATGTTTTATTGTACTTATTTCATCCTCTCATGATTATGATGATTTTCTTCGGGCTATGTAAGTCTTTCATACATCCTGCATATTTCTTATAAATATTTATGATGATGATGTTTATACAACTGCATACACCCCCATATACTCGGTTCCTTTCCATGATACTGACCCACATCTTCGGATGTGGGCTATATTTTCTCGAAATGTAGGTTCAGGTGCTCAGTTCCAGGTTCGACAACGATTCTTCGGGCACGCTGTTCTACATCCTTTGTTGTGGTAAGTCCTCATGTTTCGAGGACGTGATGTCTGATGTTGGTTTTACGGAATTGTTTACATTTGATAACTGTGTATGAGTCAGTTGGGGCATGTCTCAATGGCTCGCTGGTTTTATTAATTTTCTTAGAGGCTTGTCAGACTAGTATAGATGTTGGGAGTTGACTAATAAGTCGTATTTTGTTATCTTTCTGAAATTCTTTTATTCTTGGATGATAATTACTGTGTTGATATTTGAGGGTTATTTATGGAAACCCCATTGATTTGTGTTGAACTGAATGAAAATGTCTCAAAGGGTTAGCTTGGGGCTACTCGTAGCCTCAAGCACCGTGTGATGCTCCTTGACCCATTTTTGGGGGTGTTACACTTGTGTTGATACTTTGTTTAAAAATGTGAGGTCTTGGGAATCGATTTCCTTGAGGTCTACATACGATTTAGGTGCTTTGTCTGGTATATTGATTGAAGATTTAGAGTTTGACATACCCTTTATTTGCTTTCAATTCCTTTCATTGTGTCTATCTTACTACCTTTCCGTTCTATCTTTATTTTCGTATTCGTATCTTAATTGTAGTTTTTGATTCTTTACTTTGTGTATCATTTGGTATTATCACCAAGCTTGATTTTATTCCTACGAAGTCAATTTAAAAGAAGTGTCCACAAAAAAAGAAGTATCAAAATCGAAAATCCCCAAAAAAGTACTATTTACATTTTTAGCCCTAGGTCAAAATTTAAGTTTTGATTTTGTATTTTTTTTCTTGTGTTTCTAGTGTTAGATTTGTGTTCTCTAACACTATAGGAGTCTAGGGTTCAAATTTGAGCTTAATTGGAGTCAAATTGAGTGAGATACCATTGTTAAGAGTTTGAACTTAAAGAAGTGAAGGAGAAACTAAAATCTAGACAAATTGATTGTGAATTTGGACAAAATGACGTGTGTAATGTGTTTATTGGGTTGAAAAGAGCCTTGGGTTAAAATTTCATCACATTTTGGTCATTGGTTCAAGAGTTAGAGGTTTTTGAAGTTTTGGTGTTCTTGAAGAAGATTCAAATCTTCATCTTGAATTATCATAAAAAGGTGGTGTTTGATTCAAAAAAGGGAAAAAAATGGTGAAAAGGTGTTTGTACAAAGGCATCTAAGAAGATCCTGAGGATATTCCATAAGAGAGTACAAAGAGGGGACCATTGGAAGCCCAATTTTGGCCAAACACAAAGGAAGAGGCGGGCCACTTCCCATCTGTACCCAAGGTGCGCCAGGTTCGCCTTTGACCAGTGGCCGCACCTCAAGGCAGTAACCAAGAGCAGCAGCTGTGCCTAAGGTGCCTTGCACCAGCGTTTCAACTGTTGGAGCAGGTTTCCCCAATGCAGACCACCCATGCCAACACAGATCACCCTCTTTTGACGTGGATCAACTCCAACAACACCCAATCCAAATTTATCAACCTTTCCAACATCAATTCGACTTTTAAAACACATCTCAACACTCTAAAAACTCCATTTCTCAAGATTTGATTCCCATTTCTTAAGGTTTGATTCTTAGATTAATTTCTTAAGTCTTAAATCTCTTCATTGGTTCTTAAACTACTCATCAACTAGTAACTCATCTACTAAGTTGATTGATTAGTTCTTGAGTCCTTTCTTTCATCGTCCTACTTTTCTTTCAAGTTTTTCTATTTTGAATTCGTTGTTAGTTCTTGACTCAAGTCCGTACATATTTTTTTTGAGTCATTTCAAACAAGAATTTATTCTGACCTCAAGCCACAATTGGTACCAAGCAATCTCATTGGAGTACAAATGAGCTATCAACACTTGCGACGCCAATTGAGTGACAAACAAAGGTGTGGACTTTGAGAGCTTGTGAGTTTGATTTCCTAGCCTTTAAATTGTTTGTTGTTTTATTTTGTTTAGTGTTTCTTAATAGGTACAATGGATCAAGAAGGTGAAACATTACACACCATGGATAATAACACCACAAATGCTACATTAGCTTCCATCATGGAGAAGCTTAATGCTATGGATAGCCAATTAGGATCCTTTGAAGGAAGAATGGAAGGGATGGAAGGATCACTCTCAAGGAGGATGGACACTTTAGAAGTTCGTCTAGACTCCACCCACTCAACTCCTTAGAACTACCATGCCTCCTCTAGTGGATATGCTCTCAACACCTTCACTACTATAACTCCGGAAACACTTCACCAAATGCTTAATCGACCTAGGAAAGTACATGAACCTATCACCCAAGCTACTATTTACCTAAATAACCAAAATCCTGTTTGTCAACTACAACCCCAATTCAATCAAGCCCATCAAGAAGCTCTACAAAACCGTGAAATCCACTTCCAAATACCCCAAGAACTACCTAAAACCCCATTTAACCAAAACCAACTACATCAAATCCAGGCTAACCACAATAAACCAATCAAAATTGAGGATGATGGGGTGAGAATCCTTATGGGAGAGGTGAAAGTTAGATGATGTTGCTCTCTTTGTGGAATTTATACGAACTAGAAGAGGAGCTCATGTGGGGATACATAGAGGACAAGGACAAAGATTTGGTCTGGTTCCATATGGAAGAGGACACTTGAGAAACCATCCCCAAGTTTAAGAAAATTATCAATTGGATCAAGGAGGTAACATGGGCTGAGACACGAGTCTTAAATCAATCAAGAACACTCTTACTGCCTTCAAAGGAACTAGTGATCCATCAATCTACCTTGATTGGGAAATAAAATGCAATAGGATCTTCCAACTCAATGAGTTAACCGCACACAAGAAAGCAGCCCATGCAATCGCTCAACTTGAAGGGTATGCTTCTACTTGGTGGGACACTAAAAGGGTGTAAAGAGAAAGAAATGGTAATCTTGACCTTTTGGATTGGGATAAATTGAATGCACTCATGACAGAAAGGTATGTGATGGATATGTTCAAGCAAGAGCAATTAACAAGGCTCTATAGTTTGAGACAAAGAGGTAGAGGTGTAGAAGACTATTATAAGGAGTTTCAAAACTTAATCCTTCATCTTAAGATTGTCGAACCCCCAAATCATTTTATGGCTTGGTTCAAATGTGGTTTAGATTATAAAGTTACTTCTCAACTAGTTGTCCACAAGTTTGACCGAATAAAAGATCTTATTGAAGCGACTATTGAGGTTGAAATAAACAACAATGCTAAGAAGTCCTTCAATAAGGGCTACAATTCTTCTACTTCCTCCGGATGGAACAAGAACAAGTATTTCAAGAAGTCCTTATAGAAGAAGCCCGTTGAGAAGGCAATCCAAAGGTATCCACCAAGGAATGAAGGTAATCCATTTTCTAATCTTAGTTTTAAAGGTATTACTTGCTTTAAATGTCAAAGTTGGGGTCATAAGGCTAGCGGATGTCCCAACCAAAGAAACATAGTATTGGTGGAGGTTAATCCTTACTTTGTTGGGGATAAAGTGACAAAAAATGATGGTCGTAAGAAAATCCCTCAAGAAGATGATGACCTTTGAAGAGAAGGGGAATTAGCAAAAGTTGAAGGGGACTTTAGTATACCTTATGGATTGATGATGAGAGTTCCCAATGAAGATGTTTGGCCCGAAGAAGGAGAGGTTTTGATCTTAACCTCATGATGTGGAATGTTGAAGATGGGGAGCTTTGGAATCAAGAAGGAGAGCTTAGTGACAAACCCAAGCCCTTGTTATTCATTATATTTGGTACTAGTATTATGCTAACTTCCAAGTTAATGCATAAGAGAAAAAGTCCACATGGTGAAAGTTTAGAAGGAAAGAGAGCAAGATCAAGTCTTTTCTCCAAAGGTATGTACCTACCCTCTTATTTCTAGCTTTCCTTGCAATCATGATGATATTTACCCTAGAGTAGACAATGTTATAAGGATATTTAACTTAAAATCCTACCTAGATGGTGTTGATGTCTTTTGGAATGACTTGAATATGCATAAAATTTGTGGCCTCCCCAACTCGGATGGCAAATTTACTTGTTGTTCTAAAAAGAATCTATGGTTTCTACTTGATAAACAACTATTGTTCCTTGAATCTTATCACACTTATGTGGATAGACAAGTTGGATCTTTCTTAGAAGGTTGTTCGAGTGAAAGAGATGTGAGGTGCTTGAGTTGCTTGTTCTTACCGTCATATGATCTTATTCTTGGTAGCACTCTTCGTTTGTGAGCATAACCATATTGGTTCTAAGTATTTATTATGTGTAAACATGGTTTCTTATGACCGGACGGGTAATCTACACCCTAATGCCTCCTTGATTCTACCCTTAGTTGTTCCAATATCAAATGATTTTCTTGGAAACATTATTAATGGAACTAACTTAGGAGAATTAGTTGATGCTTATCATAGCCAACTCTTTTGCACTTTAAATGTTAACTTCTCTTCTATTGTCTTGAAGGATGTTTGGTTATATGCAAAATAGGTGTCTAATTGGCATGGATATTTTGATTTTAACCCATGTGCTAACCCTCGTTCCTCGGGGAAATATTATTTTTTCTTCTCTTATGTTTAAAACTTATAGATTCGAGGGCGAATCTTCTTCAAGAAAGAGAGGATGATACAAGCCAAATGGCCTTCGGTTTGCTAGAAAGGATGTTTACGGGTTAGAAAACACTTGATGACTATCAAAAGGCATCCATGGGATGATTATGATAATCAAGGGGGTTCAAGGGAAGTTAGAGAGGCCAAGGGAAGGCCAAACGGGGCTAGAAAGACCCTGGAAGATGAAATGCGCCCCATCCACTTTGGAGGTGCACCTGACCCATTCTCGAACCGCTAAAGAGGGTTAAAAAAGCCTAGTACAACTTTGGGATACGCCCCATGTGCGTCCCATATGCTGAAACAAGTGCCTAATAAGCGTCTATGTGTTTGTCTTTCCTAAATGGGTCATATTTGGGCCCATATGATGTAATAAATTAACCTAGACTATAAATAGGACTTATTTTCATTTTAGTAAGTAGATTTGATGAATTACGAATATGAACACTTGTGAGAGTGTGAGGCAAACATGAAATTGCTTGTGTTGATACTTTGTTTAGAAACGTGGGTTTCTTGGGAATCGATTCCCTTGAGGTCTACGCACGATTTAGGTACTTTATTTTGTATATTGATTGAGGGTTTAGGGTTTGATATACCCTTTATTTTCTTTTAATTTCTTTCATTGCGTCTATCTCACTACCTTTTCGTTCTATCTTTATCTTCGTATTCATATCTTAGTTGTAGTTTTTGATTCTGTACTTTGTTCATGTATCATTCCACGCCTAAAACCATCCATAGCTAGTGTCTCACACCTCCGCACTGGAGCATCAGAGTCCCTCCTCATCACGTGTCCGAACCAATGTAACCGCATTTCTGGCATCTTGTCCTCTACCGAAGCCACCCCCACCTTCTCCCGAATAATCTCATTCCTCACTCTATCTTTCCTGGTATGACCACTGATGGATATAAATTATTCATATAATTTAGGATATAATAATTATATTTTTACATAAAATATGAATAATTATATTCTATTCACACATATTTTCTGACGAATTCTACTGAAAAAAGAGTACAAGAGAAGACTAAAAGAAGAAATAAATTATTGAATAAATAAAAGAATTCCACAGGTGTAACCACAATTTCATTGCCCCAACCGTGGAGCTTTTTGAAAGAAGTAGCAAAGCGCATGGGTGATGATGATCTTCACTTCAAAGATTACACCCGTCAAGTGAATAAATGAAGAAGAAGTTACAAGTTGACGGTTACAACCACCACTTCAAAGAATGCATTTGTTGGTTCAACATTATAATTTTCTATAAATAGAGGTATTTCTTTGATTATTAATCATCCAACAATTAGAAAAAATAAAGAGTTGGTCTCTTGTAATAAATATTTCGTCAAATCTATTCCATATATCTAGTTTCTTAAATTTAAGTTTTTTTCCTACTTACATAATAAAGTGATCTCTTTGTGTTGGGAGCGTTGAAAAAACTTGGTATAATATTATTATATAAATCTTATTGTAGTTCGTTCAAGACTTGATTTTACTTAAAAGCTAAATACTTCGTGTTGAAATACTTGTACTAGAAATTAGTGTTACTTGATATTTTATATTATAGTTATATTAAGTTGTACTTTCCACAAGGAAGAGAACTAAATATACTATAAGTATTTCATAAAATATAAATAATAATAATTTTTATTCATTTGTTATTTCAAATATTTGAAATTGCTTCTTTTGATCCTTATGCTCACGGAAGGATTATTTTGAACTATTTCTTAGATTTAAATAATCTCTATCTTATTTGTTTCAATTTATATCCTTGCGGAGGGATTGTCTCAAATAAGTTTGTTGATTTGAGAGGTCTTTATCTTAGTTCTTTCAATTTGTATCGTCGGGGAGAGATTGCCACAAGTAAGTTTATTGATTTAAAGATTACTCGCAAGGGATCTTTATTCCTCATAACTCATAAATCAAGTCTAGAAAGTTATTCTACAATTTTGTAGAAATTACTAAAATAATGATTTTATTACAATAAACATACCAAGTGAATTAACAACCCCCAACTTCCTCTCCAAGATAATCTTTTAAACACTATTTCTTTTTACACTTTTTTTTAACTTAATAAATTACTCTTCTTTCATCAATTTAATTCTCAAATAGTAGTCAAAATACCAAAAGTTTGTAGCATAAATTTTTCAATCTCTGTGGGACTATATCTTAAACTATACTAGAATTTGAAAGAGTACGAGCAACAAAATCTTATACAATTCGGACTCGTCAAATTTTTGGCGCCGTTGCCGGGGATTGACATACATCTACTTCAGGCTAAGTATTTTGATACTACTTTGAGAGCTTACTTTTATATTTATTATTATCGCTAATATCGTTCTCGTCTTACTTTATTTTTTTTATTTTCATTGAACTTATTTCTCTACTTTATAAGTTTCAGGTATTATGACCCGCTCCTTTATAAAAAAATTTAGCCAGTTACGATTCAGAAATTAAAAGAAAAATTTGTTAGCATAGGAAAGAACAAACATCATCTTCTCAAAACTTTTGCAGGATGGAACACTGACCGAATTAAAATAACCCACCAAAAATTATACCACATGCTCTAGATGATCAGTTTGATGAAGTGGTGTCTAGACCCGCAAATAGAATTTTGAGGGATTACGCTAGAGCGGACCACTTCAACTGTGAATCTAGTGTCCAAAAACCCCAGTAGTAATCAACAATTTTGAAATCAGGAGTGGATTTTAATTCGAACAATTCAGCAATCATGTATTTTTTTTAGTGATCCAAGTGAAGATCCGCATAGTCATCGGATTGATTTCTTAGACTTATTTGAAACTGATAAATGCAATGGAGTCTCTCCTGAAGTAATTAAGGTAAGGCTATTTTATTTTTCTTTAAAAGGAGATATCAAAGCTTAGTTTCAAAGTTTACCTCAGGGGTCTATTACCATATGGGATCAGATGACTCAAAAATTTTTAAACAAATATTTTTCCTCAGCTAAAACTACAAAGTTAAGACAAGAGATTTCTAATTTCTTGCAGACTAAAACTGAATCAATTTATCAGGCTTGGGAAAGATTAAAAGCAATGTTAAGAAAATTTCCACATCATGACATACCTAAACATATGCAATTATATATTTTTTAATTATGGACTCAAACCTTCTTCTAGAAATATTATAGGTGCAGCTGCAGGAGGCTCCATCATGGGTAAAACCACAAAGGAAGAACTGCAAATGAAAACTCAGAAAATTTTATTCAATGGTCATCTAATTGCATAATCATCAAAAAGGTTGCTACGGTAAATCAAGAAGATGCTTTAAATACATTAACACAACAGATTGCTTCTTTGGCACAAAAGTTTGAATATTTTCAGGTGAATGCGCATCAGCCAATTCAAGTCAAGGCTTGTGACATGTGTGAAGGAAATCACCTGAACCATGAATGTCAAGCAACAACTGAACATGTTAATGTTCTCGGATATAAGCCATACTTTTTTGGTAGCCCCTTGGCACAGAAACATCCAGGCTTCCAATGTAGCAATCCTCAAAGCTTTCAAAATCAATCAGTACAAGGTCCACCTATATTTTAAAATCAAAATCGTGGAACATCAAATTTCAAATCATATCAACAAACAGCTTCCTATCAACAAAGCCCCTCACAAGCCCATTCAAATATTGATGAATTATTGTATAAACACATCAAAAACACTGATGAAAAATTTCAGAGTCAAAAGGTAGCTTTTAAAAATCTAAACATTCAATTAAGTTAGTTGGTAACTCTTGTGTCAGAAAAAATTCAAGGCCCCTTACCAAGCAATACTGTAACACCCCATATTTCTCTAGCATAATCTAAGTCCCAATATATGAGTATTCATAAATAAAAATTTCAAAACACTCATTATTTTTCAGTTTAGAGTCTGCCATTGCATATAAAATTTAATTAGCTTTCCAACGATATAAAATTCACCGAAATCCAGTAGCCGGGTAAGAAGTTATGGTGATTTTAAGTTTTAGTCGTTAAACATCATCATTTTAAACCTTAGAGCATCGCGGAGACAGTCCAAATAACAATTGTGAATTTCCAGTGTAACTCTACTATGTTGGCGCATCACAGAGCAGACCAATTTCCAGTGGGCCTCTGCGATGGTGGTACATCGAAGAAGTGGACAAATTGGCACTTCAAAGGATTAACGCGATAGCTCCGCATCGCGTGTTTGTCCAGGTCTTAATTGTCCCTTTTTCAGTGGCTTGGTACGATAGTGGCGCGTCGTACCAAGGTCAAAAATCGGGATCTTCAGTTTTTAGATTCTATTTTTTAATTTGTTCAGGGGTATTTGGGTCTTTTTTTCACGACCCTAATTAACCTAAAACATGAAATTTAACCCCTAAACACCCTAAGTAGTCATCATTATTTCAACTCCTCACACAATTAAAGATTCTTTTTTTTAGAACAAGAAACCCTAGCTCTCAAATTCAAGGCCAATCCTCAAGAACTCACCCAGAACTTCAAGAAATTCACTATCCCAGGTATGTTAGATGTTCACCATGGATTCCTTTCAGCCATGGAGTCCAAATATCCTATTTTAATTACCAAGTTATAATCTTTTCAAGCTATTTGATTTTAAATAATGATTTCACCCATGAACCTCCATGTACTATTGATTTTATACTATCTTACCATGAAATTATTGATATCATTCAATCCTTCATATTTTTATATTATTATTTATTGAATAAAATCATGATTTAGTACTATTATGCTGAATTCATGCTATTTTTATAAGTTCCATGGCATTCCTATGATTGTTTTAAACCCTGAACTACAAGTGTTTGATAAAATACCTACAAGAGTGATTGACTTAAATAAAAGCCTTCATGTTTTGTCCTTTAAGCTTTAGTGTCATTTTACTATTATTGTATTTGAGTCCTGGGGTTATTGAATACCCGAAATCCATAGTTGTTTACTTAGTCTAGTATCAGTACATTACAGAATAGTCTTCAGAACATACTATGAGCATTATCAGAACAGTCAGTTACAAGTCAGATGAACTCAGAACAGTCTAGTATTTCAGTGTCTTTAGTTAGGAGTAGGATTTAACACCGAGCGAGTATAGGGATGGAGGCTTCCCCATCAGATAGGCAGAGTCGTTAGTAGCAGTCCCTATACTCCAGAACTACGTAGCTAGTGTAGGATATGATAAGTCACCCGTCAGATTAGGCTTGACTATCTCGCAGGGGTCACCCGTCAGTTTAGGCTTGACACCCTTAGTCCTTTGGATATTATATCGGTTTAGTGGATTCATACAACCATAGTTAGTACTCGTGGCACGATGTTAATATTCTTCCAACTGGGGTTACAGATTGGATACCGATTAGCTCAAATTCAAAAATATCGGTTAGATAATACCTCCCACAGTCTCAGATATAGTCTCAGTTACAGTCTCAGTTCAATTATGCACTCTTAGAGTTGCTTGACCAAAGCATACAAATATCAGTATTTTAGTTTACAAATTTTACTCAGTCCATGTTATATGCTTGGTCATGCATCCCCAGTGTCTATAGACTTTCACGTATCTTTAGTATTTACAGACTTTTATGCATACTCAGTATATACAGATTCTCAATATTTTCAGTATCTACAAATTCCATGTTCTCTACTCAGTACTCCATGTTTTACATACATATTCAGTTAATTATTAGTTTTGTTCATGAAACTATGCATATCAGCCTACCTCATTTAGCATACCAATATATTCAAAGTACTGATCGCATACTTTTCTTTTATGCTATGATGTATTATATTATAGGTGCTGACGCTCAGTTCTCAGACTGCACTTAGACCTCACTCCTCAGGCTATCAGAAGTACAGTAGCAGTGGTGAGTCCTCATCATTCTAGGACAGATTATTTTACTTCATTTCTCAATTTCAGTAGCTAGCAGAGTTAGTTGGGGGCCTGTCCCATCAACTCATATTTGGTCAGTCAGTTTTAGAGGCTTTTCAAATATTAGAGTCAGTTATCCAGTATTCTAATTTTTAGTTGACATGTTAGTTTATCACTATTTAATCATATTCAGTTAGTTTTTCTATAGATTTATATTTCAGTATTGATTCAGTGATAAAACCTTATGGTAATATCAGATGTTTTTCTACAATTATGATATTATTATTCAGTGCTCACGATAGGTACCAGCTCATGGGTTAGCTTGTGGTTCCTCGAGACTTTAAGCACCGTGTGACTCCCAGGGTGTACTCTCGAGCGTTACAAATACAGAGAGAAATCTAAAAGAGCACTTTAAAGCCATCATTTTATGGTCAGGTAAGAACCTTGATGAACATATGTAGATATTCAAAAAAAGGAACTGTCAAAACAACAGGTAAGTAAAGATAAAGATGTTGAAATACCCACAGGACCATCAAAAGAAAAAGAAAAAGAAAAATAATTGAAGAAAAAAATAGTAAAGAAATGACTTCTACCCCTGTGACAATCCTTTTTCCTTAAAAAATGAAAAGAGAGAAGCTTGACAAGCAATTTGCTAAATTTTTTGATATTTTAAAGCAAATTCATATAAATATTTCATTCACTGATGCTCTTTTACAAATACCTTCATATGCCAAGTTTTTAAAAGAAATTTCGTCAAGTAAAAGAAAATTAGAAGAAGCTCATGTGGTAGTACTTACCGAAAAATGTTGTGCTATATTTTAAAATAAGCTACCATAAAAGCTCGGTGATCCAGATAGTTTCACAATTCCATGCACTTTGGGAGGGGTATATTTTGAAAAAGCACTATGTGATTCTGGAGCTTCAATAAATTTAATGCCCTTTTCTATTTTTAGAAAATTAGCTCTTGGTGAGATAAAAAACACAAGTGTTTCACGTCAGTTTGCAGATCAAAGTACTAAAAACCTAAAGGAATAATTGAGAATGTTCTTGTGAAAGTACATAAATTTATTTTTCCTGTAGATTTTATAATACTTGAAATGCAGGAATGTCCCGATGAACCAATAATTTGGGGTAGACCATTTCTTGCGATCGGAAGAGCAATCATAGATGTCCTTCAAGGACAACTGATTTTGAGAGTAGATGAAGAAATAGTTATTTTTTATAGGAAAAAAATGTTAAGATTTTCAGGAGATGAGATTTCATCTTCATGCTTTTCAATTGATATGATTGAAGATCCTACAGATGAATTTCAAGATAACAAATTAACTTTAGATTCTGCTTGATTCTGACTCACCACAAGATGATGATTCAACCATCAGAAGTGAGGAAAATGATTATAAGGATAAGGAAATGCAATCAGAAGGAGTTCAACAAAAATTTGAACTCAAAATACTCCCTTCCCATTTAAAATATTCCTATCTTGAGCCTAAATTATCTTTAGTGATTATTTCAGCTTCTTTGAATGCTACACAGGAATATAAATTGATTGAAATACTATGAGCACATAGAGAAGCCATAGGATGGACAGTGGCATATATCAAAGAAATCAATCCAACTATTTGCACACACAAAATTCTCATGGAGGATAACTACAAACCAATAGTCCATCCACAAAGGAGATTAAATCATACGATGCAAGAGGTGGTTAAAAAGAGATAATAAAACTTCTAGCGGCAGGTATTATCTATCCTATGTTTAATAGTCCATGGGTAAGTCCTCTTCAGGTAATATCAAAAAGGGGAGGTATGACAGTCATAAAAAATGAAAATAATGAGCTCATACCTGCTAGAATTGTCACAAGATGGAGAGTTTGTATTGATTACAGACGTCTAAATGATGCCACCAGAAAAGATCATTTTCCTTTACCATTTATTGATCAAATGTTAGAAAGGGTAGCAGGATATGAGTTTTACTGTTTTCTTGATAGATATTGAGGTTATAACCAAATACTAATTGCACCCGAAGATTAGGATAAGACAACTTTTACATGCCTTCATGGAACATATGCCTATAGAAGAATGTCATTTGATTTGTGTAATGCACTTGCCACATTTTAGTGGTGTATGTCAGTAATTTTCTCAGACATGACCAAAAAATTTCTAGAGATTTTTATGGACGATTTTACACTTTTTGAAAAATCATTTGAAGATTGTCTTTATCATTTGTCCTTAGTCCTTAAGAAATGTGAGGAGACAAACTTGATCCTTAATTTGGAGAAATATCATTTTATTATTACAGAAGAAATTATTTTAGGACACAAAATCACTAGTAAAGGGATATAAGTTGATAAGGCTAAAATTAATATTATAGCAGGATTATCCCCTCCCACAACTGTCAAAGGAATTAGAAGTTTTCTAGGACATGCAGGTTTTTACAGACGGTTCATTAAAGACTTTTCAGAAATTTCAAAATCTCTGACTAACCTTCTGATGAAAGATGTTAAGTTTGAATTTTCAAGTGATCTTTTAAAGGACTTTGAAACACTCAAGAATAGATTATGAACCGCTCATATAGTTGTCTCCCCTGATTGGAACCAACCTTTTGAGATTATGTGTGATGCTAGTAATAAAGCAGTAGGTGTTGTGTTAGGTCAAAGAAAGGATAAGATTTTTCATCCCATTTATTATGCTAGTAGGTTCTTAAATGAGGCTCAGCAAAAATTTGCAACAACAGAAAAAGAATTATTAGCATTAGTATTTGCATTTGATAAGTTCTGTTCATATTTAATAGGAGCCAAGGTTATTGTTTTCACAGACCATGCAATTTTAAAATACCTCTTTGCAAAGAAAGATTCTCAACCTAGATTATTAAAATGGATTTTACTTCTACTGGAATTTGACCTTGATATTAAAGACAAAAAAAAAATAAAAAATCAAGTTATTGATCATTTATCTAGATTAGAGACACCTCCTCTGGAGCTTACAGAAATAAAGGAAGAATTTTCTGATGAACACATTTTCTCAGTAGTAACTAAGCCACCCTGATTTGCAGATATTGCAAGTTACTTGGTTAGAAAGTGGGTACTCCAAGATCTCACTTACCAACAGGAAAAAAAAGCTCATATTTGATGCTAAATATTACTTGTGGGATAAACCTTACTTGTTTAAAAATTGTACAGATTCTATCTTCAGACGATGTGTACCTGAGGAGGATATGGACAACATACTTTATCATTGTCATGGTAGAGCAATTGGAGGACATTATGCAACCAATCGAACCGCCTTCAAAATTTTGGAAGCTGGATTTTTCTTGCAAATAATTTTAAGTATGCTCGAGCATAGGTCGCAAGGTGTGATCAATGTCAGAGAACAGGTAATATCACAAAGAGAGATGAGATGTCATTACAATCAATACAGGTATGTGAAATTTTTTATATTTGGAGAATAGATTTTATGGGTCCTTTTCCTTCTTCTCACTCTTATATATACATTCTCATAGCAGTGGATTATGTATCAAGGTGGGTAGAAGCAATTCCTCCACAAAAAAATGATGCTCGTACAATATGTGATTTTCTCAGAAAAATATTTTTACCATATTTGGCACACCATGAATCATCATTAGCGATCAAGGGACTCATTTCATTAATAAACAATTATTTTCTTTGCTATTAAAATATGGTGTCACTCACAAAACAAGAACACCATATCATGCTCAAACTCAAGGACAAGTAGAAGTTACCAATCGTGAAATAAAAAGAATACTAGAAAAGACGGTTGGAATTTTGAGAAAAGATTGGGTCTTAAAATTAAATGATGCTCTATGGGCATACCCAACGACCTTTAAAACACTAATTGACACATATCCATATAAATTAGTCTTTGAAAAATCTTGTCATTTACCTGTTGAATTAGAACACAAAGCTTTTGGGGCATTAAAAACACTGGATTTTGAATTAACCTCTGCTGGAAAAAATAGATTTCTCCAAGTCAATGAATAGAAGAACTGAGGTTAGAAGTTTATAAAATACCCAAATTTTAAAGAAAAAATAAAAAAAATGACATGAGAATTTGATTCGGCCATAGAGTTTTAAAATTAGAGACTTTTTACTGCTTTACAGTAGCAGGATAAGATTATTTCTTGGAAAACTAAAATTCAGATAGACAGGTCCCTACAGTGTTACAAATATCACTTCTTATGGCGCTATTAAAATACAACATATCAAAGGTGGAGATAAGCTTAAGGTAAATGATCATAGACTAAAATTATATTTTGAAGGACGGTTTGATGAACAACTGTTGGTGACACTAATTGAATAATGAATCAAGCAATCAATAAGTCGAGTTGATGACATCAAACTCAGAACTACTATTTCTACCCATAACCATTGAGGGTGAAGTAATGAAGCATCATAAGTCCAGTATAAATTCACGTCAATTAATTGCTTAATCAAGTCACTTGGTTAATATCCACGTTATTGTATAACCAGAACATCTCATGAATGCCTCTACAAAAATAAAGTCAGCTACACAGGAATAATTTCATGGTGATAGGTATGCCTAAGTAACTGGTTGATTAACCAATTAATTGTGCATGATAATTATTGGCTCAGTTAATTTTTTGGTTTATATTAAATCATGGACAAATAATTATTTGTTTCTAGTACTATATATATAAACTTGTATCTGATACTTCACTACAGAATCAAGGAATCCAAACTAAATTGAAAGTTATTTTTTCTTGAGAACAATATATATATTCTTAAAATCACAACCTATTAAATTTTTATTTATCATTACTTATTATTATTAATATTATTATTATTATTATTATTCTAATCAATTTTACTCCTATAATCATATTTCTATAGTAGAAGGGCACATTGAAGCTCCATAGAAGCAACAATCACATCGACGCTGAGGAATATAATCTATATATAAATATATATTTACTTATAATAAATATAAAGTGTAAGACTGCAGTTTCTTTCAAGCTTTCTTCTGCAGTTGCAAATTTGAAAGCCAAAATATTTTACATATTTCTCTTTAAACATGATTGCATTGTAGGTTTTAATTAACAAAATAAATCTCTTACATTATGGTCAAGATTATTTCTTTCTATTTTCACCATATGATTTTCATAATTTTTTATTTTTTATTTTGTGAAGGAAAAAGCAAGCATCTTCAACTCAAAAATCTTGTGAATTGAGAAGAGTTATGCTCACTAAAAAGGAGGAATCAACAAATTTGGCTAGAACTTGCTCTTAATGTTTTCAAGGCAAAATAATATGCGACATTTATTTCTGAAAAATGATATTAGGCCTTGTTTAATATCAAATTTTAACCTCTATTTCTATCCACACCCACATAGTTTTCCTTTTTAGAACCTTTATTTTGATCCTTAATCTTTTTTTTTCATAACACTCTAATTCTTAGAAAATATATGTAAGTTCAAATATACACATATATTCACTTCAACTATAAATAGATAATATTCAATAGATGAAAAAAATATAATTTTTTTTTGAGAAATGGCAAAAGAAAGAGAAATGAAAATTAAAAAAAAAATAGTTCAAGTCTTTTCAAAAAAACAAAGAAAGAGAGAGAATTTTTTTTTAAAAAAAAAGAATGAGAAGGAAAAAAAGGAACTGTCCCAAGCTGAAAAAAGAAAAGTCACTATGAAAATATCCTTATCCTACCATCCTAAAGCCCAACATTACAAGCCTATAAGGTCCTAAAATGATTTCAGAAAAAAGTGTCGAATACATATTAGTGGCGACAAACATAAGGATCAACCCTATGGATAAAACCATGATACTCATTGAATAAGTAATCATAAACCTATCAATTCTGATGGATTGAAGAGAAGAAAGCAAGTTCTTTCTGATCAGAGCAAAATTCAGAATAAGGTAAACATTTGGTGAATTTAGAAAGATTAATTAAATTGAGCATTATGAAAGAGATTTATTCTGCATAAATTTTCTACCCTACAAAAAAAATTATGAATTTTTAAAATCTTTAAAAATCTTTTTTTCCCTCGAGGACGAGCAAAAGTTTAAGTATGGTGGAATTTGATGGATATAAATTATTCAGATAATTTAGTATATAAAAATTATATTTAAAAAAAATATGAATAATTATATTCTATCCTCTCATATATTCTGACGTATTCTACAGGAAAAAGAGTACAAGAAAGGACTAAAAGAAGAAATAAATTATTGAAGAAATAAAAGAATTTCACGGGTGTAACCACAATTTCATAGCCACAATCGTGAAACTTTTTGGAAGAAGCAGCAAAGCTCATGGGTTATGATGATCTTTACTTCAAAGCTTACACCCGTCAAGTGAAGGAATAAAGTAGAAGTTACAAGTTGATGGTTACAATCACCATCTCAAAAAATACATTTGTTGGTTCAACGTTATAATTTTCTATAAATAAAAGCATTTCTTTGATTATTAATCATCCAACAATCAACAAAAACAAAGTGTTGGTCTCTTGTAAAAAATATTTCTTCAAGTCTTTTCCATATATCTAGTTTCTTAACTTTGAGTTTTTTTTCTACTTACATAATAGAGTGATCTCTTTGTGTTAGGAGCATTGAAGAAACTTGGTATATTATAATATAAATCTTATTTTAGTTCTTTCAAGACTTGATTTTATTTAAAAGCTAAATACTTCGTGTTGAAATACTTGTACTAGAAATTAGTGTTACTTGATATTTTATATTATAGTTATAGTTATATTAAGTTGTACTTCCCACAAGGAAGAATACTAAATATACTGTAAGTATTTCATAAAATATAAGTAATAATAATTTTTAGTCATTTATTATTTCAAATCTTTGAAATTGCTTCTTTTGATCCATATCCTCACGAAAGGATTATTTCGAACTATTTCTTAGATTTAAATAATCTCTATCTTATTTGTTTCAATTCGTATCCTCGCGGAGGGATTGACTCAAATAAGATTGTTGATTTGAGGGGTCTTTATCTTATTTCTTTCAATCTGTATCATCGCAAAAAGATTGTCTCAAGTAAGTTTATTGATTTAAAGATTACTCGCAAGGGGTCTTTATTCCTCATAAACACATAAATCAACTCTAGAAAGTTATTCTACAATTTTGTAGAAATTACTAAAATAATGATTTTATTATAATAAACATACCAAGTGAATTCAACAACCCCCAACTTCCTCTCTAAGATAATCTTTTAAACACTTTCTTTTTACATTTTTTTTTTAACTTAATAAATTACTCTCCTTTCATCAATTCAATTCTCAAATAGTAGTTAAAATACCATAAGTTTGTAGCATAAATTTTTTAATCTCTATGGGACGATATCTTAAACTATACTAAAATTTGACAGAGTAGGAGTAACAAAATCTTATACAATTTGGACTCATCAGCCACACATTTATCGCAACATCCTCATCTTCGTTACCTTCAACTTTTGAATGTGGGAGTTCTTAACTAACCAACACTCCACTCCATACGACATAACCGATCGGACTGCCAATCTGTAAAACTTACCTTTAAGCTTTGGGGCACCTTCTTATCATATAAAACTCCTGAAGAGAGCCCCTATTTCAACCATCCTGCCCCAATACGATGCGTGACATCCTCATCAATCTCGTCATTGCCCTGAATCATAGACCCCAGATACTTGAAACTCTCCCTCCTCTAAATGGTCTGAGAGTCCAGCTTCATAACCACGTCAGCCTCTTGCGATACCTCACTAAAGTTACACCCCAAGTGCTCCGTCTTGGTCCTACTCAACCGAAATCCTTTAAACTCAACATTCTATCTCCAAATCTCCAACTTATCATTAACTACTTCCCGAGTCTCATCAATCAGTACCACATCATCAGTAAATAACATAGACCAAGGCACCTCCTCTTAAATAAGTCCCATCAAAACATCCATCACCAAGGCATATACAAAAGAACTAAGAGTCGATCCCTGGTGCAAACCTATCAAAATATTGATATTTTACTACTTAATTTATATTTTATAAAAATATTATTATTTAGATTAATTATAAATTTAAATTTGCTATTTTTTGAATAAAACATTCTGCGTGGTGATTTATCTCAGCAGAAGCCCATCTACAAACAGATAGATCCAGGTATCACCTTCAGAGATCTTTTTGGGTTGCTTTTTGAGGCCATTCTGGGCCCAAATGTAACACCTTAGACTATAAATGGGGGCAGTTGGTAGTTTAATTTGTAGCCTGGCTGAATTTTCAACTATATAGTTAAATTATGGGGAAAAAACGTATATAGCAATTATTAGATAGAAAATTACAACTTATAGCATAACTTTCATTTTTTTCAAGTTGTAGCAAATCTTATAAAAAAATAAAAAATAAAAACATTTTTTATTTTTTTTTAAATATAAAAAAGTAAGTACTGAAAAGAAAAATAAAGATTTAATACAACTAATATGCAATAATCCTTCCTTAAATATAGTTATCCTTAATTATTGATATCAATCCACCCCAAATCCCTCTAACCGTTTTTCTTTTCTCCTATTTTAATGCTTCCATTAAGAGTTTCCATCTTCATACACTACCTTCTTTTTATACATCATTTAGTTGTTCCAGACATAAACGCTTTAATGAACAAGCACAATCAATATGTCTCCATTTGATCAATATGTCTCCAGGGGAGCACTACTTGATTAATAAGACTTTTAACCCCCATCTCCTCAATTTGCTTGTGATTGAAGCGCAGTAAGAGTTCCATACAAAGACAAGAATATTGTATTTTAATGTTTTTTAGTGTTCATTATTGTTGTCTTTCTATGATTGTTGGTATGAACAAAGTTTAGTTTTTGTATTTAAATAGTTTTTTATTCGATGTTATGCTAATTTAACAGTTGTTTTGTATTTCTCACAGTTGAATGAATTGGATATTAATTAAGTTTGTGTCAACCAGATTTATTGCAATTTTTCTTTACAAATTGTGATTATTTTTTTCAGTATGAAAGATGATAGTGTTCATTAAATCTTAATTTAATACAAAAGTAGATGAGATAGAATCTTAATTCAAAGGGAGAAGCACATAGTGTATGGAATGAGTATATAAATTGGTATCACCTAAATTTAATATCGCAATTCATAAATATCAATTTATATATCTATTTCATACAAATGTTACATGTAAGAAAACACTTTATAAATTGATTCCATTCAATTTATAATCTTAAGTATATCTTCTTAATTGAATATCACAATCACATTATACTCATTCCATATAAATATAATATGTAAGAAACTATTTTATAAACCTTGAATTTAATATTAATATTATACAGGTTTCATACATGAAATAATTCAAAAAATACAAGTTTGTATATTTATTTCATACACTAAAATAAATAATAACGTATAATATTTGGTGAAAGTCGCTTTCTATCCCAACTTCTGCAATCATTATACTTGTTTCATACTGATTTTATATAGAATTCATACATGAAAAAGCTTAATAAGTATATAAAAAAGATAATTTTCACTATATTATTCTTATGAAAGATCACGATCTATATTTAAATTCGTATTTATGTTGTTACCAACACAAACTGATTGTTCAATATTTTTTCTCTAATACCCATTGACATATCTTTTATTGTTATATACAATGAGTATTTAATAAAAAAATTGACAATACTCCTTATATCATATTATTTTTAAAGAACAAAAGGAAAAATAGAAGAAAGAGAATTTCTGATGAAGGAGAACAAATCGTTGGTTGAATATTCTAGGACTTCTACACGAAGGAGTAGAATTGAATTTTGATTTAGACATGACTCACAATGGAGAATGAAAAAAATAAATATATCAATTTTATGTTTTTCGAAAAGAAGATGAATATTATCTTAAACCCACTTTTTTCAATGAAGAAGATGAATAGTATATAAAACCCACTTTTTCAATCTAGTACTTTCAAGGGAAGAATATGAATATTATATGAGTAAGTTAATGGAATCAGAATTTTCAATAAATTTTTGAAAGGTCGAATATTAGAATGGAGAAAGAGAATATATATTTACCATAATTATCAATACACAATTTAAGGGGAATATTGATTACAACCCTATAAATATGGAACTGATTTTAAATTATATAATTAAAAATAAATTTTGAAAATACAATTAAAATGATATATCTTTTAATAAGTTGCTATAACTTGTAACTAAATTGCTATTAATGCAATTATCTAAAAGTGTTGCTAAAATTTATTATTTTAGATCAAATAATACTGTAGGGGATAATTTTCTCTTAAATTATTGTCATTTGGCCCGGGCTTTAAATTAATATTCACTTTATTTTAATTTATTTAATTTATTTTTCTTTTTAATCTGTTTAAAAACTATCTTTTTTTCTTTTTTTTTGTTATTTAATTTTAATTTTTCACATGATACGTTTAAAATACAAGATCAAAAAATAATTTAATACATTCTACTTACCTTTAGCTTAAGGGACAGGATTCAAAAATTTTCTTTATCTTCGTAAATTTCGTGTCAACTCACAATCAGACAAACTAGCTAAAACACAATGACTATGTAGAAATTAAATTTATAATCGCTTTATTTAAGAGAGAAAACATAAGTAGGCGTTTGACCATGAAAATAAAAAAATTCTAATGTTGAGTTGAAATTAGAGTTGAAATTGTAATTGTATTCAGTCATGTATTTTTGAAATTTTTTTAGACTTCTAAAAAGAGAAAATATGAAATAAAAAGATGAAAAATGTGAAAACAGTTAAGGGCTATGTTTACTTGTTAAGTTGTACTTAAATTTTTTATGGTCAAACAAAAGAATTTTTGAAAAAAAAAGTGAATGTTACTCACGATCACAAGGCCAAAATCCTAAAACCGTACAACACAGTCACTCCTTAAATAAACGTAGAATGTAAAGGACTTGAAACAACACAATTGACAGATTTTTCCATCCTTTTTTTTACAAAAAAAAAAAGAAGAAGAAAAAAAGAAAACAACACTTCACACTTTGTCAATAAATTAGTTGATTAGAAAAATATCAAATTTAAACCTTTGAGGAGGGTTTTTTTTGGTTGGAGGTTGGTGTGTATAATTAAAGAATCTATATAATTTATGTGATTAACTTAATAATTTAATAAATAAATCAAACATGCACAATTTGTTTTTCTTTTTAAATTTAAGTTATAAGTGTTCAATTGAAATGCTCTTTCAAGAATGAGGTGTTCAATGGAGCAAATTTTAATTTAGTGTTTAAATGAAGTATCCCCATAAATTTAAAACTTAACTACTTCCTCTAGTTCGTTTTAGTTGATCCTTTTTTTAAAAATATTTATTTCAATTTAATTATCTCTTTTATAAAATTAAGAGAATTTTATTATGTTCTTCCAATAGAGATAATACATCGAAACATCCCTAAACTTGTAGCCAAAATTTACTTTAGACCCTAAACTAATCGAGTGATTATTTATCCCCCTTAACAACTTTAAAGTGAAATTTTTACCACCTTAATTGCTGACGTGACATTTTTTTTTAAAATCAGCACGTTAACGTCTTTAAAAAAATGAAAAAAGTGGGTCCCATCTTTTAAATTTTCCAAATTATATATATATATAAAGCTAAAGAAAAAAAGAAGAAGTCAACTTCCACTTTCTTCTTCGTAACAATCCCCTTTCCCACCCCAACAACTCTATTTTTTCTTCTTCGTAACAACTCCAATTTTTTTTAACCAAATCATCACCACAATCCGTTTTCCGAACTCTTAAAAAAATAGTTTTCTTGTTTGGTTATATCTACATTATAGAAGCACAAGCAGATAAAAGGAAGATCACATATAATTTCTTTCAATGTTTGTGCTAAAGGGTTGTTCAATAGAGCAAAAAGAAATCAAAGGGTTGTTGAATAGAGGAAAAAAAAATCATTCACTGAGTTGGTGGCATATATCGGAGATGGTCAACCACACGGAAAATGGCTCTGTTAGAAAATTTTTCTTCTCTAATTTATCATTCACTTTAAATTGATCTACTTTCCAAATTTGATGAAGAATTGGGTGAATGAGTTGGTGGATTTGATTATTAAAAACACAAAGGAAGCTAAAATTAAAGATTGAAATAATGATGTTAATGGGGGATTTGACTGTTAAAGAAGAAAAAAAAGAATCGGGGTGGGGATGGGGGGCTGGGGTGCACTGTTGGATCAAGTTATTTATCAATTTCTTGTTAAATTCGAATAAAGTTATTGATGTTTATGATATTAATGGTGAAATAATGATGTTAATGATTTTAATGGTGAAATCATTTCCGGTGAAGACTTTGTGTGATTCTTGAGATTTTGAGATTTTTTTGGTGATGGTTGTGGTGTTTTCAGGTAATTTGGGAGAATTTATAGGGTGGTTCACGGTGGAGGTGGGTGTTTTCCGGTGAGTCATTAATTGAGTGAAAGTTAATGGTGTTAATGGTGGCGGGGGCTATTGAAGCATAAGGAGGAGGAAAGAGGGCGTGGGGGGATGTTGAAGCATAAGGAGAAGGAGGATCAACGGGGGTGGGGTGAGGTGGGGTGGTGTGGGGTGAGCTATTAAAGAAGAAGAAGAAGGGAGAGGAAGGGGGTAGGGTGGGTTATATATATATATATATATATATATATATATATTGCTTTTTTAAAAAAAATATATAAAAATA
This sequence comes from Capsicum baccatum var. pendulum, assembly GCA_030864225.1. Taxonomy (NCBI): domain Eukaryota; kingdom Viridiplantae; phylum Streptophyta; class Magnoliopsida; order Solanales; family Solanaceae; genus Capsicum; species Capsicum baccatum. Next base: position 189,864,656 of record CM061559.1, on the reverse strand, counting down.
ATATGTGTGTTGGATTACTTTTTTAAAAAAATATATAATTTCTTACGTGGCAATGACATGGCACTGAGTTGGCAATGACGTGGGGCATCTGTACTTCACTCTCCGTAGTGAGAGTGGTATAATTTTTTTAGGATGGTAAAAAATTTACTTTAAAATTGTTAAGGGGGGTAAATAATTTTCATACAAGTTTAGGGTTTAAAGTAAGTTTTGGCTACAAGTTTAGGGGTGTTTCGATGTATTATCTCCTTCCAATATTATACTATCTGTAAATAACTAAATAAAGTGTATATACTTTCTCCATTTCAAAATAGTTGGGCCTTGTTAACTTGACACTTTCCTTAAGAAAATATTAATTAGCGATTTATTTTATCTTTATGCTTTAATCATATAAATTTGAGTGTATATATATATATATATATATATACACACACTTCAATGATAAGAGTAATAATGAAAGAACATAACAAAATTCTTTTGATTTTATAAAATAGATAAATAAATTAAAATAAATATTTTTAGAAAGTGAGTCAACTATTTTGATATGAAGAGAGTACTCAAATTTATATTTTAAAAAATAATTAATAAAATTAATTTGATAAAATAAATTTTTAATAAATATTTTTAAGGAGAGTATTAAATCAATACGGATCAAATATTTTAAAACTGGAGAAGTATGCATTGTGCCTTTTTAAAACGATGACACATAATGCATGTCTTAATTTCTTTTTACCCATGTCTTTCATATGTCAATGGAATTTCCAATTACTTTTTATGCATGTTTTGTTGCTATTGGTGAGAGAAAAATAATTTATCACCACACAACCACTTGGCAGTTAAAAATTATTGTGCCTGCAAATTTAGAAAGAGTATTGAATTTCTTGAAGACACAAAAGACAACATTAAGTATTGATCTTTTTAAACCGCTATTCAAAGTAATTAATTAAATTCAATAAAGAGCAATTTTACAAAATGACAACCAAAAACCATGAGGACGACCAAAAGCCAAGCATTCTCACTTATAATATTATAATAATGTATAGTGTTATAAAATATAAAATAAGAACAATAAGAATAAAATGGAGAGAGGGTAATTCTTATTTCTTATTAGGTGTTTCTTCATGAGTTTGAATTATAGAGGAAAATTAACCTTGGAGTTTCTAATTTTTTCATAAATAGACATTCACTATATATAGTGAAATAGACATTCAATATATATGGTAAAATACATATTCACTATATATGGTAATATATTTATAACACTCCCCCTTAAATATCTAATATCTAATTGATAGATAATGTGCATCGTTAAAACCTTACTAAAAAAATCTAGTGAAGGAAAAAGAGTACACATCTCTAACAATACGCATATAGGTTGCCTCATTAAAAACCTTACAAGAAAAAAACCATACGGACAAAACCTCGTAAGAAAAAAAGAGCACAACGCGTATTAACTCCCCCTAATGAAAACATCCTTGAATCTTTGCATTTTGATCTTGTGTATCATCTTCTTGAAAGTTGCAATTGGAGGAGACTTGGTGAATAAATTAGCCATACTGTCACTTGAATGAATCTGTTGCACATTAATATAACCATTTGTAACAGCCCAGGCCACCGGCGCATGCGAAATTGTCCGCTTTGGAGCCTCGGCCCCTCACGGTTTTAAAACGCGTCGCATACGTGGAAGGTATCCATGCACCTATAAGGCACACTTCGTTCCCCTTCACTACCGATGTGGGATTTGCCTAAGTGAATGCAGGCGTTACGTATCGCCGTCCCTACACCCATGGCACTCTCAAGTAGGCTTCCAACATTGTCCTACGACACATGACACATAATAACATCATATGATCTTCGACACTACCAATTGAACTTGTTTTCACTTTTAAGATGTCCGGCTAGTCAAAAAAAAAAATATCCATATACTATTGTTGACTCCGAAATGGTTTAATGAGGTATCCATGATTCTCTACTCCATTTTCATGATATTGATTACCTATTTACATGTTTTTCCTATTGAAGTATCATGGTTTCAAGTTTCATAAAGTGTGACCGCAAAGTAACCAATCTCAAAGATTAATTGAATTAAGAAATGGAATGTCTATATTTTAAATTGATGATATGATGTATTATATTAGTACCACTGATCAGTTGGCCATTGTATTATAAAGATTATGTATATATATGCTATTCCAGGGGTGGTCCCTGATGTATTGTATTAGTACCACTGATCAGTTGGCCATTGTATGACATATGTTATGTATTGATAAGGATTACGGGAAGTAATGATATGAAAGTAATGTGCAGGTATCCCATCAGTTCTTTTAAGTGTGGTCTACTCATACTGTTTATTCACTGGTATCTGGGTTCTGTTGATCTTTTGTATCTCATGTTGATACTCTCTGCCTTACATACTCAGTACATATTTCCGTACTGACGTCCCTCACGGGGGACCTGCATTCATGCCTGCAGGAACAGGTACTTCAGGTCGTACACCTCCGCAGTAAGAGCCAGGACATTCTATTGTTAGTGGTGAGCTCCAGTTGTTTCGGGGCATCCCAAGTCGTCTCTATATGTACCTATGGTATTTGTATAAAAGTCTTTTGTGGGCGGGAGTTCGTCCCGACCCCAACTCAGTTGTGTATCTATGTAGAGGCTTTTGTAGACATATTGTACAGTCATAGGAGTGTTTGGTTGATAGACGTGATGGCTCTGACGGTCAATTACTGTTCATATATATATTTATGCGTGTCTGCTGGGTTGATACAGGTACTGTTTTCTTCTATTTACAATGAAGTGCTGCCCAAATTTCTAATTTTCATAAGTAATGTAAATGTGAAAGTATAGGTTATGAACGGGTTCTCCCGGGCCTCCTTGGCTACGGGTGCCAGTCCGCTCCAATGGGATTTGGGGTGTGACACCATTCTTTTGGAGCTCATGTATGTAGAAGAGCTTTGATGAAGTGTGCTTCGTTCTTCTCCTTTTATGAATCCTCTCTTAAGTTGTGTTATGCATAGTACATTATCTCCGTATAAAATTATGGGTACATTGTAACATTTCACACCATATTTTTCTCGAATGAAATGTATCATGGATCTCAACCATACTCATTCTCGACTTGCTTCATGAATAGTTATTATCTCAACATAGTTCGATGAAGTGGCTAGATAGACTGCTTTGTATATCTTCAAGATATGACAGTATCCCCACATGTGAACATATAACTTATTTGAGATCGAGCTTTATACGGGTCAAATAAGTACCCAACAGCAGCATAACCAACAAGATCGGGACTACAATCTTTAGAATAAAATAAGCTCATATGTTTGATCACATTCTGATATCTCCTATTAGGAGCAGAACTATATATACCTTGCTAAAGAACTGATCGAAAAAGGTTATGCCATGCCTTGTATTATTTGCAAGATCCATTAGTGCACCAATTGCACTAATATATGGTACTTCATAACCAAGGAGTTCCTCATTCTTTTCTTAAGGTCAGAATGAATCCTTATTCAATTATGTATGTTTCTCATTTAAGCAAATATTCTATTATTTCCGAAAACTCTCCAAGAGTTTCAATAATTTTCAATCTATAAGCTTATACAATATAAGGATTATAAATAAGTTTCTCAGAAACTTTATATGCTTCAAACATTGTGAATCCTTAAACAAGTTTTCATGTAAATTTTGTCAAATGACAATATTCAACATTTAATGCTAGACATCTTCAAGTGTCTGGACTGCAAATCAAATAAGTTTTATGCTTACCAAGATGAATCCTTTCACGTTACTTAATAAATATTTCCACTTCAACATGCTTAATGAACATAAAATTCATATCCTCATAATCTCTTACAATATTGCGTCAATATTGTATCAAAGATATTGATGATATATCATTCTGTATCGATTCACAGTGTGACATTACATTTTGAGATCACATCACTTCATTATTTTCAAGTACTTAAACCTATCATAGGGTTTCATGAAATGTTTTGTCGTAGGCTCTTCAAGAATACATTGCCTTCTTATTATAATTATTTGCTCCTTATCCTTTTCAAGGATTATTTCATTTGGAATAGATTGGTCTACCACGTTTCACACATGCATATACTTTATCCTTTAGGAACACAAAATAGGAGCACTTGCAGCTTAAATATGATATGCTTTCGACATTTGACTTGAATTATCTTTTGAATGAGGATCGGATGATAATTCCTAACATATTTCATAGTTGCTTATAATCTCCCTCTTATGTTAGGAAAACTAACATGCATCCTCCACTTATTTGAGAAATCCATCTGTTTGCATCATGGTATATTTATTAATGGACAATGTGTGGTTCCCAACTTAGAACAAACTTTGAAGGAAAATTAATCATAATTTATTGATTTGATGCATAAAAGTACTTTTGTATATAGTATTTCATATTTCAAACCAATACATAAAGCTTGTTCTCATTAGCAATGGTTTAGCTATTTATAGAAGACATTCAATGCCAACCATCATGATCAAGATGAATTGTCTTGATTACACAATCTGAAAATTATGCTCTTAGCTCAATTTTATTGAGCAAGCAACTTTATGAATGTCAAACTTCAGGTTGACAATAAACATACAAGTGATCATCTTATATCGATGCATCTTAATAGATCACATGACTGGTGAACGGGCTCATATTCACCTTTTATACTTTTCAGATTTTGAGGAATCAAATTCCAACACTAGTTGGTCCAACCAACTTGTCATGAGAACAAGCAAATTAACAATTCTTGAAGAATCTTCTATTTCTTCAACATATGTTTAATACTCAATATGCACATTTTCGACATGTAGCAATCGTTCATATCAATTTATGAACTTTTATACTAGTAAACTCCAAGTTTACCATGACATATGCGAATGAATAAATTTTCGAATTAACTACTTCAGAAGTAGATTTCAAAATAACCCTTCTCAGTTATTCTGCCTCATTTGGAGGCGAGTTGTGACACCATCACAATCAAGTGCACGTTTGTATTGAAACAATCGAAATCCTCATTCCGCAGGAATGAAATATAATTGTGCCCTAAGTCTATCAAATTTGATAGCTTATAACTTCTTTCATGATATTGCTACTTCAGGAGCAAATCGAAGCATACGTATAATGTAGAGAATTTTTCTCTTAACATATCTTTCAAAGTACATCATATATTGCTATCACATTCACTTGAAGAATGGAGCAAATTGTCATCTTTTGAACTTATCACATATTGCTACCACATTCACTTCATGGAATTGAGCATATTCAATGAACAAGTTTCATGACTTGTTATCAAATACACATTATTCTACCTTAACCTTCATAATATCATCAATATAGTGCATTTAGATTCAAACACAATGTCTTACCCATATAAATGCGTCTTAAACATAAATCGATGGGACTTGAATCCAACATCTTATCATCATGGTGCATCAGGACTTTAACCTGATGTCCTATCTTTTCGGTGCGACAGAACTTAAATCCATCAGCTTTACCTCAATCAATACATTAGAACACAAGCCTAAGCCTTTTGTAAATATTATAATCACTCTTAATTATAGCCATAAATAAATATAATCATAATATCACCTCAAATATGGTCACATATAAATTGCAATCTCGACTACAACTTAAATGAACCAGCTTTCATTATTTAGTTATATTTAGTTATAATCATTCACTATGTTTGTGATGATAAAAACGGATAACCACTAATTCAAACTTTGAACAAATCTCACTTAGAAAATATATCAACCATAGCATAAGATTGAATAAAAACTATACATGTCTTTTACTTTTCAAAATTGCTCCGTTGTATATAAACAAAGTGATTAATTTGAGTTAGGACCTTATGTTGTTATAGTAATTTGAAAAAAAACGTACATGGCATTGACAAAAGTCAAAATTTATTGTTGTTGCATCTACACGTAATAAGTGATGATAAAATATTAAACCAACAATATTCAAAGACTATTAATTACTTACCTGATGACTACTTAAATCAATTTCTTAATAAAATATTTTAAATTCATCAACCATAATACTTCCTGTAATCATATTTGCCTCTTGTTATAACTGATCGATATATTGAACTCTTAATACGTATACTAATATAAATCAAATATTTATAGATCAGTCAAATATAGAGAGAGATTCTTATCATATATAGATGAGAATTAATAGAGCTACCTCGTAAAAGGATATGAGAAGGCCAAATCTTACCATCTAGCCACCGCAGATGTTACCTCAAAAACAACATCTAAACAAAGCAACTTAATTCATTCTAATATTAGAAACTCATATTGATAATATGTTATAAAATATAAAATAAAAATAAAAAAAATAGAATGAAGAGAGTAATTTTTATTTCTTATGATTTCTTGATGAGTTTGAATTAACTCTTTTATTTATATATGGTAATATATTTATAACATGATTTTCTAATAGTATTGGATGAATTCATATAATCTACGTGAGTGCTCACTGGATAGACTCTCCTAATTGCTTCTTATGTTTTCTTATTTCATTCTTTTTATGTTTTCTTATTCATGGACTTCAATTAATATTATTTTTAAAAATTTTCATAACAATATATGAGAACAATCGCAACTTTCAGTACATTTTTGTTTAGTTTTCAAATTTGAAAATATTACATAATTTAATTTAAATTACAAAATTAGTAAAACTAACCATCAACGTGAACAACGGAGCATTTGGTTATATCTATCACTAATAAATCAAAGTTGCACTAAAGGTTGGTGAATTTCGGTCATTGCAAAATCAACAAATTAAAAACTAAATTATTTTTTTTTTCAAAAAATCAACAATTTTGATTAGGAAATAAGTAAAACTTTCCAATAGAATGATTCTGAATGGAGTAAAAACGATATGCAAGTAAAGAAAGAAGGAAAAGAAACGCATCTCAGATAATATTTCTCATGATTATCTTCATTTAATAATCAAAGTGCAAGGATAACGAATTGTATTATTCATCATTGCATAAAACAAACAAGAAAAGACCAAGTAGAAAAGACTGGATCTCAGTTAGAAAAATCTTCTTCAATCCCATATAAATTGAAAATTCTAGAAAGATAACGCAGTAATTAAACTAATCATCATTGATCCAAATTAACCAAACAAATTCCCAAAAACAAGGAAGGAAAAAATGCAAATGCCATAAATTAAAGTATTAATTAACTGGAATTTTGTTTTCATTTCTGAATAATACTCAAAAATCTTTTTTCACTTTCACTAATCCCAAACAACTAGAAATGAAAGCTTTGAAAAGGAGGATCTCAGGTATAGAGAAAAGTAATCTACAACATTTCCAATAATATGAAAATTTCAAAACTCGGATAAATTCTTTATCACATCCTTAATCAATCTCAATAACAAAAGATAAACAGTAGATTCAAAAAACAGACGCAAATAATAAGGAAAAATGAAAAAAAGATGTTAGATCTCAGAAAAGTGAAATACCAAAAGAATTAATATATCCTCATGTTTAATATATCAGTATTTTCTGTTTCCTCATTGATCCAATGCAAAATAGAGCAAAAAAACATAGACAAACCGAATCACCAAATTGATTTTATAAGTCTATAATACATAGATGCAAATAATACAAGGAAATACATTTAAGTTCTATGCACTCAAAGTCTCTCTCTCTCTATATATATATATATATTATGAGCTATTCTTCTCATCGGCGCTAGGGTTTTGAGAAAAGCAGGTGGTATTCGCAATATATACATAGAGACTTTGAGAAACAGAGAGAGTGGAAGTTACGACGGCGTTTTAAATATTGAACGAACCCTAGCTGTCATAGTGGAAAAGTTAAATTTGCAACACAAGTCCTCAGTGAAATTTATTGGCCAACTTCAACCTTGGATTTCTTTGAATTATATTCTTAGGTATCTATAGTCCCGTTTGGACAAACTAATTTTTTTCTTAAATTAAAATTGCTTAATTTAAAAATATTGAGGTGTTTGGCCAAGTTTTTGGAAAAAAAATAATTTTTTTTGGAGTAAAAGCAATTATTTTTCAAAGGTTAAAAAAATAACTTCTTTCTAAAACCACTTATTCGTAAAAAACTTTAAAAATAAATACACTTAAAACACTTTTGAAAAGTTTAATCAACCACAAACTAATTCTAATTAAAAATATTTTTTTGAAAAACAATAATAACATATCCAAAAAAATTTCACAAGTAGGGGTTAGGGAGATTAAAGAAGAGATGCAATTAAACGGGACAAATGAGTTTACAAATTAAGTAGGCTCCTTTAAGTTTTAAAATTGGGTAAAAATGATTTAAAAAATTTAGTTTTTTTATTTCTACATTTTTGCCTCAATAATAAATAAAAGTTGTCTCAACAATTATAGAAGTTGTTCTACACGAAATTGTTTGAAAATTGAATAGTTGTTGGCACAACTAATACAGATGTCAAACAATTGTGTAAAGTTATTTGAAGAACTTAAGCCCTTCCAACTTAATTAATATTGTAGGACCCACTCATTCTTTTTAATTAATTGGGGACTTGAGAGACATTCTCGCCCCATATTTTTCAGGTTTAATTTAATACAATAAAATTATTATTTGATTTTAAAAAAGTATTTATATTTATTAGTGATAATGGAGATGGTTTGCAATGATGGCGGTGGTGGTAATGACTGATGTTAGTGATAGTAATGTTGGTGGTGATAGTTGTGATGATATAGATGTTTGGTATTGTGGTGACTGTTATGATGGTGACGATTGATAGTGGCAGTGGTAGTGATGTGAAGTTGGTTGATGTTAGTAGTTGGAGGTGTTGATTATGGTAGCTTAAAAATGAACGCATGGTGGTTGACTATGTGTTGGTAGTAGTTGGAGATGTTATTAGCTGCGTGATGGAGATGATTATTAGTAGAGATATACTGAAGCGATGGTGGTGGTTGAAGTGGTGGTAGAGGTGGCAACACCGATGACAATAGTGGTAGTGGTGGTGGTCGAAGAATGTGTGGATGTTGATGATGTGTTAGTGGTAGTTAGCGGTGGCGTTAGCTGTGATAGATGAATTGGTTAGTAGTTGGGATTGGCCGATAGTAGTTGATGATGGTGGCGGTGTTGGTGGTATAGGCATTGGCGTTGACAATAGTGATAGCGGCGAATATAATTAAAATAATGAAGATGGTAGATATAGTAGCGGATGAAAATAACGGTTAGTAGCAATTATGATTGTGAATGGTGGTTGTGACGGTGGAGGTAGTTGGTGATGGTGGTGGTAGTTAGTGGCTAAGTGGTGGTTGACAATGGTGGTGGTGGCAAAAGTGGTTAGTGGTGGTGACTGCTGATTATGGATTAGACTGGTGGTAAACATTATCCAACACAAGAATACCTCTTAATGATTAAGACTTAGGCCTCATTTGTTTGCACTTAATGGAGGTCTGAATCTGAATGGTTTAGACTTCAGACCATTAAGTGTATTTATTCTTATTAAGATTTTAGCCTTTAATAGGTCTGAATAGGTTTAATCATTCAGATCTAGAACCAAGTCTTAATAGGTCTGAAGAGATATTCTGGTGTTTGATAATATTCACCACTCTATTCATAATCAGCAGTCACCACCACTAACCATCTCTGTCACCGCTATCATTGTTAACCACCACTAACCATCTCCACCATCACCGCTATCATTGTTAACCACCACTAACCATCTCCACCATCACAACCATCATCGACAATAAATATCGCTACCAACCACTATTGTCAACTGCTACCACACCTACTACCTCTATTATTCTATTATATTCACCACCGCCACCGTCGTCGACAGCACCACCATTATCAACCACTACCGGTCAATTCCTACTACTGACCAACTCATCTATCATAACTAGCACCATCACTAACTACACTAATATATCACAACCTCCACACATTCTTCTGCTGCCACCACCATTGTCTCTAGTGACGCCACCTCTACCACCAGTTCAACCACTACAATTTATCTCTACTAACAACCTTCTCCACCATCCCAACAAACAACATCTCTAACTAGCACCAACACATCATCAATCATCATGCATTCATATTTCAGCCAACACAATCAACACCTCAAACTACTAATATCAAGCAACATCACATCACAACCACCACCACCACCATCAATCGCTACCATCAATCGCTATCATCATAACAGTCACTACAATATCAACCATCACAACCATCACCACAAACATTATTTATCACTAACATTAATCATTGTCATCGCAACCACCATTATAAACCATCTCCACTATCACTAACAAACATAAATATTTTTTCTCAACCAAATAATAATTTTGTTTTATTAAATTACATACTTTTATAATATATAATTAATTTTTATTTGAATTATATTTTTTATTTTATTATATATACAAATAAAAAATTTTGCACATTCAGATGTTGAAAAATAAATAGTCTTAATTATTTAGTTTTCAGAGCTAGAGACAACATCTTAATCATACAGATGTGCATTCAGATTCAAAGGTCTGAATCTTAAAAAAAACAAATGCAGCCTTAGTTCCATATCTGAATGATTAAGACATATTCAGACCTATTAAGAGTCAAAATCTTAATGAAAAACAAATGCACTTAATGGTCTGAAGTTTGAATCATTCGGATTCAAACCTCCATTAAGTGCAAACAAATGAGGCCATAGAGAGGTGGTTTCCACAAGACCCAAACCTTACCACTACGCCAGGAATATAAAGAGGTTGTTTCCAAAAGACTCCCGGCTCAAGTGTAACACATACAGATACTAGTTTGGAATAAGTATTTTTTTAAAATAACAACAACAACATACCCGATGTATTCTCACAAAGTGAGGTCTGGGAGTATAAAGTGTACGCAATCCATACCACTACCTCATCTGAAGCAGAAAGGTTGTTTTTGATAAACCCCCGGCTCAGGACAAATAACAAATGTGATCGAACAAAAATCATAAAAACAACCAACAAAAAAAGGATATCACACCGCTATATAGTAAAAGGAAACAAAACACCCACAAAATGATATTTAAACTAACTATACGAAAACGTCACTAGAACACCACGAACAAGAGGCTACAAGACACTATAGACACAAATAACAATAGAGCACTCTTCCCTACTTTTATGAAGGTACTCCTAACTACTACCCCTCTACCCTAATCCACGTCCTTCACACCTTCATATCAAGGATCATGTCCTCCATAAGCTGTAAATGCCTCAGGTCCTGCCTAATCACCTCTTTTCAATATTTCTTTGGCCTACCTCTACATGGCCTAAAATCATCCATAGCCAGCCTATCATACCTTTGAAGCATTCGTGTCCCTCTTCATCACATGTTCGAACCAACACAACCTCACTTCTTGCAGCTTGTCCTCCGCTGAAGCCACTCTCAACTGCTCCCAAATAGTCTCATTTCTAACCCTATCTATCCTGGTAAGTAATACGAGAATAATTACGGATATAGACTTGTGAGTGTGTACGTTGGGCCCAAGACTTGGTGTGGAAAATGAAGTATAAAGGACTTAAAAACACCAAAATCAGCCTATGACTTAAACTTGATGAGAGCCCATTCATTGAAGGGTCTTTTGGTCATTTAACTTCCATTTTGTAATAGCTATTTAAGGAACATGTTAGGGTTCCATTCAGCAGGTTTTGATGATATTTGTGAGTGTAGAACACTTTTAACAAGCTCTCTCTAGATGGAGGAGTGACCAAACTGAAACTAGGGAACTATACAAGGGTGGAATCACTTGTATGTTGTATTTACTTGGAAACATTGATGCTTGGGAGATGGAATCCAAACTTGTAAGAGATAGGTTTATTATTTGGGGTAGCCTTAAGGGTCCAAGATTGTTCATTCTTAGGTTCTTAAGATTATTCCTTCATGTGGTCTATCTATCTATCCTTTTACTTTCATTGTAATCTTGTTTAGAGTTTGTGTTGTAATCTTGTGTTCTTTTTCTTGTTCTTGAATCTGAATCTTGTAGTCATTGTGTTCACCTTGTTCTTTTTGTGTTCCTGCTAATTTGGTGTTGAAAACACAGCTCTTTATCTCATTATTATGTTGTAGTAGCGAATCCGAGAGTGGTCTCCATCTTGGTCCTCGAATCCTTAAGATTAGTGGACTATTTTGGAATGTGTTTGGACTATTTTTGACCTCATATCATGAGTTCCTTAGGCTGTACCGTATCATTTGGTATCAAAGCCGAGTTTGATTTCATTCCTACGAAGTCAATCTTGGGTTTGTTACTTAGAAAATAAAAAAAATGAAAACTGAAAACTGAAAAAAAATCCAAAAAAGTTGAAATCTGTCCATTTTTGTTTCTTGGCCAAAAATTGTGTTCTTGTTGTCTTGGCCGAGATTTGTTTGTTGTGTGTTTAGATATAGTAGTGTTCTTGTTTGTTTTGTTATTTCTAGTGTTAGTCTTCTTATTCACTAACACTTTTGAGTCTAGATCTAAACTTGAGCTTAAACTTGTTGAAAGTTGTTGTTGTGAACAAGTTAATGGCCATGTATTGATGTTGTTGTTCTTGGCCGTATGGTGACCTTTCTTGTGGACTTGTGCAGGACGTTGTTGGTCTTGTTATTGTTCTTGAAAAGTTGTTGTATTCTTGTTGTTCATCACAATCTTTACCCCTTGTTAAGACCAAAACACCACACTAAAGTACTTGGCCGTTTGTTAGAAGTTTTTAGTTGAATTTGTTGTTGTGGAATTGTTGTTGTTCTTGAGAGATTGTTGTTGATTTTCTTGGTGATTGTTGAAGTGTTCTTGATGTTCTTCCAAACCTTCATACCTTGTTAAAATAAAGTGAAAGTTAGATCCTAAAAGGTGAAGGAAAAGTGTGACAACTTTGTTAGTCTTGAAAGACTTATCATCACTCACCAATTAGTCAATCACATTTTAACCACTTTCCCATAAAATAAGGATCCATGTTTTAAGGAGGAGTACAAGTCTAGTCCAAGACTTTTGAGTCTTGAGATTTGAATTGAAAAAGAAACTCCAAAGACTAGTTTGTGTTTCCCTTCATTGAACAAGTTACACCAAAGTCAAAATTGTAAATATTGATCAAGACTTCCCAATTTGGAAAATAAAATTGTTGAGAACCGAGCCAATCACGGACTGCCATATCACAAATTACTGTTCACCAACAAATTTTAAGCTCAATTTTTGATCTTTTAGTTTCATTTTGTGTCTTTAGTTTCGTTTGTTGATTCCAAATCTAATTTACAAGCTAGTACTAGATTGTGAGTTAGTTTTGAAACCGTTCTTCGTGTTAACTTTCCTTTGTGTGTTTTAATTCTTTGAGTCATTGTAATACGTCTTTGTGTTTTCCTTACTCCTTGGAGTCCTTGTCAACGTTAGATTCACCTCTCAACACCACTCGGAGTACAAGCAAGCTTGCAACACTTGTGAGATTGAGTGTGAGGATCCGAGAGTCAAGAAATAAAAAGAGAGAGGAGATGTTTTTGTACAACTAATGTGTTTTCTGTTTTTGTAGGTAACTCCTTTGCCATAATGGACACCATTTTGGCCCTCGTTGATGCTATGTCCAGAGACCTTGCTAGGTCAAATGTGGGTCTAGAAAATATTTACTCGGATGTGGTAACTATGGGTGAGAGGTTGGATCGAATGGAGAGACGAAGGAACTCTCGTGCTTTTACTCCCGAAACTTTACCTACAAAAGTCAATCCTCAAAGTTCACCACAAAATGACATAAGCCAAGCTACAAATTACCCACAAAACTGAGAACAAGGTAGACCCCTTCCCCCGCTAGTTGATCAAGTCCAACAAGAAGGACTTGTAAGCCAATTTTCTCCCATCCAAGCTCCACAAACGAATCTCCACATTATCAAAATAGTCCACTTTACCAAATCATTTCTCTCAATCGAAACTCCACTTTACCAAAGCCTACATATCCAAGAAGATGAACATGGTAGAGAGGGACTTGAAGGATATGGAGCCTACGACAATGCTTATATGATGGAGGGAAACTTGAGTCGGATAAGATTGAAGCCGAAACTCAAGATGGAGAGGAAACCGAAGTTCAAAATGAAGATGTTAGCCGCAAATTGTGTTTGTGTTGCTCTCGGGTCCATCTTGTTGGTGGACTGTTTTTAGAGTCATTTTTTATATGTCCCTTGTTGTTATTGTGCTCTTGGACTCTTCATATTTTTGCGGACTATTTTTTAGAGGACTCTTTGAAGTGGCCAATTGAATGAGGTGAAGCCGTGAATTTGTGGGCAAATTCCTCTCAAGATGGAGAGGATGCTACGAGAATAATTACGGATATGGACTTGTGAGTGTGTACGTTGGGCCCAAGACTTGGTGTGGCAAATGAAGTATAAAGAAGGACTTAAAAACACCAAAATCAGCCCATGACTTAAACTTGATGAGAGCCCATTCATTGAAGGGTCTTTTGGTCATTTAACTTCCATTTTGTAATAGCTATTTAAGGAACATGTTAGGGTTCCATTCAGCAGATTTTGATGATATTTGTGAGTGTAGAACACTTTTAACAAGCTCTCTCTAAATGGAGGAGTGACCAAACCGAAACTAGGGCACTACACAAGGGTGGAATCACTTGTATGCTGTATTTTCTTGGAAACATTGATGCTTGGGAGGTGAAATCCGAACTTGTATCTTTGTAAGAGATAGGTTTATTGTTGTGGGTATCCTTAAGGGTCCAAGATTGTCCATTCTTGGGTTCTTAAGATTATTCCTTCATGTGGTCTATCTATCTATCCTTTTACTTTCATTATAATCTTGTGTTCTTCTTCTTGTTGTTGAATTTGAATCTTGTAGTCATTGTGTTCACCTTGTTCTTTTTGTGTTCCTGCTAATTTGGTGTTGAAAACACAACTCTTTATCTCATTATTGTGTTGTAGTAGAGAATCCGAGAGTGGTCTCCATCTTGGTCCTCCAATCCTTATGATTAGTGGACTGTTTTTGACCCCATTTCATGAGTTCCTTGGGTTGTCCCGTATCAGTAAGTTCACACATCTATCGTAACATCCTCATCTCTGCCACCTTCAACTTTTGAATGTGAAAGTTCTTAACGGACCAACACTCCGCTCCATATAACATAATTAGTTGGTCGGACCGCTACTCTGTAGAACTTACCTTTAACCTTAGGATGCACCTTCTTATCATACAAGACATTGAGGCAAGCCTCCATTTTAACCACGTTGCACCAATACGGTGCGTACCATCCTCGTCAATTTCATCATTCCCCTAAATCATAGACCTAAGATACGTGAAACTCTCCATCTTTTGGATGGCCTGAGAATCCAATTTTACAACCACATCATCCTTATACGACAAATCACTTCAAGTACTCTATTTTGATCCTTCTCAAAACTAAATCCTTTAGACTCGAGGGTCTGTCTCCAAATCTCCAGTTTATCCTTTAAAGTAAGATTATTATAAAAGCTTGGCAAAAACAACAGGCTACTGGTTTGGAATGTTCTTCTCGAAATTTGAGTTCACATATTTCAGTTTCGCAAATGTTCGTTTGAACCTTTTCTGTAAAAGAGGCTGATTTATGTAAATATCTTTCTTTTTTGGCCACCATTTAGATTGTTCTTATTTTTAAAAAGTTGCTTAGATATAATACTTTAAGAATTAGCTTTTTAAAAAGATATAAAACTTGGATGTAATATTTTCTCATATACTGCTCCACATTGAAGCAGTCATAGTGCAGTTTATAATTGGTACATGCCAATTGGCCTAATTTTATACTATATTTGTACTAAAAATACTTAAATTTGACCTAGTGGTTAATGAAAGTAGTATAAAGTCTCAAATTCAAATCTGAAAGACAAAGCACTTAATATAAGTTACCACTAGGTGCGCACAAATTGACCGAACACCACCGTTTGTTAAAAAAAAAAAAAATCTCATAAACATTCTTATCCCGGTAATGATTAACGAGTGACGGACCCATAGTTAGTAATCGACATTTACCTATAAAGAGCTCAGTTCAAATAATCTAAACAAATGGTATAAAGCAATAACATCCATAAAATGTACAAGGAGCAAATAAGAAAAAAGGAGGAAAAAATGACTAAACTGTATCAAAGAAACGACCACAAAGTACAAATTCCAGGAAGAGCAAAGTTTCTCATTTTTCTTTTCAAATTGTATAAAAATCTTGCTCAGCCATCCAACAACATCACTCTGTATATTTTTTTTTCAAGAAAAAAAGAAACAACATCATAGTTTATGCCTCAGATTTATGAACTACTATCCAGTATCGGATGCAATTATGAAAGAAAAAACAGTTCATAAGTTTTTTTGGCTTAAAACACCGTAAAATGTTTCCCCTTGTCATGCATTAGCTGCACTATTGTTCTTATTTTCATTTTCCAAGGCATCATCAGGTTTGCTGCTGACAGCGGGGGAAGCATCCATCAAGCTGGCAGCGATTGCAGCTTTCAGATCCTCATCTTCTTGATCTAAAAGTGATGTACCTTGTTCCTCGTACTGGTGGTAGGGATCAGAAGGCCACTGACTTTGACCACTTCTGCTACCTGTTCTCTGTGCAGCACTGCAGGACTTGGTAATCCTCTCCGCATCTTCTGGTAACAGCCACTGTCCAAATCCACTAGAAGCTTCAGAAGAAGACATTGGACATTCCTTGGGAAACTTTCCCCTCACGAGGAAAATGCTCCAGCCAAAGCCTTTCAAGGAGTCCAGATATGCTGAAAGGTAAAATTTGGAAAGGTGCTCGGGAGCGGCCTTAAGACTGTCAAAGTTGTACCACTCCCCATTTACTTTCCTGATACAGAACCAATGGTTCAGCAAGTGACAGATAAATGCATTTTCCAGTTCTGGGTCAATCTGAGCCGGCTCAGCAACTGGGCTGTCTAGTGGAATGATTTGCAGATCCCACACCTCCAATGCCTTTTGCAAAACCTGTCACCAAATTTCAAGTCAAAATTTAGCTCCTACAGCCAAAGCAGAAAGGTGATCTACGGAAAATCATTGGAAAATAAGCATGGTAGTAACAGGATTATGCTAGTCGTACAGTCATAGTGCCTCTCTTCACTTAGCGGAAACTAGTTAACTCACATGTTATTTGTCTCTCAAACTCAAACACATCAAACAAAACCTTGTGCTAGATAAATGGGCATAAACTCAGGCTAAATCTAGATACCAGGCAGGCGACAAACTAGAGTTCTGCGCCTCCCACCATAATTTTGTTGTCTGGTACTTCAACTTTTAACTTGAATTCACTAGCCCAATATATTAAATGTTGACCTCAAAATCATTACTACCAGCATATCCATTGAAAAGGTGATCATTCACCAGAAAGGATGCACAACATGAAAACAAACAAGAATGCACATTGCATTGAAGAAAGAAGAATTACAAAAAGGATAACCAGACCTTTAAATTCCAAAACAGCATACAGACATACAATTTGGAACATTACAATTAATTGGTGGTTCTCAAGACACAACGCTAAGTGACGGATATGAGCATCGCCCCGTCTCTTAAACACTTTCCGTGGTAATTACGCTCTCTATAAACTTTCCCACAAATGTTCTCTTTATACACTAAAATAAACCACAAGGGATGTTGATGATTATTATCATTTCTTCTATATCTATTGATAAAATAGGGTTGCTGGTCACTACCATTATCACAAAAAACGGGGCTTGCGATGCTTTAAGTTTCTGATTGATTGAATTAATGAATTTGAACTCTATCAAATATTTAAAGTATTTGAAAAGGGTTTATATATCATATGCCTTTATGCACATGATTACTCTTTAATCTTTACACTGGGAGGCAAGGATGTGATATTCGATTATGAGACTAATATCAGACAGCACCTATAGTAGTCACAAAGCTACTTCCAATCTTTCCTAGGTCAGTTTGTGTGCATCTCCATTAACCTATTCCACCAGGTATCAGCTAGCTCTTATGAGCAAAAAGCATCAAGCTGCTTCCAATCAAAACTCTTCCACAACTTGCCCTAAATTATAGATAGAGACATAAAGTACATCAAATTAATTTCGAAATGAGGATAAAATGAAAGGTATAACTAAAGAAGAAACCAGAGTCATCTGCAAACATTTGCAGAACAGGAATCAGAGAAAAAAATTCACCAACAGTTCTGCAAACAAAATGTCTCAGAAATATACCGACTTTCATCTATATTATGTTCTCTCCTCCTTATTTTTCTCAAATTCTATCACTTCTCTTTTCTCCTTTTTGGTTATTTCTGACAATAGCAGTGTCGAGCCAACTTTGCATCCTGAGTTATCCATCAAATACCTGCTACCCCCAATAAGCACATGTCGAGTAAGTCTGTCCCCCTAAAACTATGGCAGATGACAAGAATTCACTTAGTTTCACCTTTTGGATTCAAACTTCGCTAGGTTGTACTCCACCACTTCGACCACTAAGCAACATCCCAGGGCCTTTTCTTCACTTCCTTTTTTTATAAAGGGGAATGGCCTGGGAGAGCCTCATACTTGTTCAGGTTTGTCATCCCGGCCCCATGTACTTCACGACGTTTCAAATCAAATGCATATTTTAAACGTCTCTGACCGTTAACCAAACCTTTGCAGCGGTAATTGTAAAGAGTTGGACAAAATACGTGAACTGCATGCATATCAGGAGCGCAAATACGAATAATTTTGATTTAGAGGGAGCAAGATCAGAATAAAATAAAAATAAAAGGACGCAAGAAATCTAAAAAGGAATAAAGAGCAAAAAACCCTTTTATTTTTATTTCCCTGGAAGAAATAAATTCACGGCTAAAGAAATTTGGACGATTCTGAAACATAAGAACTGAAAATTACTCTAGGACTCGTCAGGGATACCTCGTAAGCTCAACCCAGATGTGGTCCACTCCGTGCTTGATGGAAACAAATTACTTGTCAACCCAAAACACCTACTTGACTTCTTTGATCGGTTCAATCAGAAAGCTGGTAGGACTCAACACATTGATTCTTTCTCCATCCTCGCTTTGGCTTTGTGCAATTCAAACAATTTTGCACCCGCCAAGCACGCGTTTGATGAAATCATTCAGAGATGATATCCAGTAATGGATAACATCTGCTTGTCAGAGGAGTGATAGAAACCAATGGGGTCTAATGTTTAAAGTTTATTTTTATTTAGGAGAGATGAGAGGTAGACCAATGGATCAAAGGGGATTTCGAGGTCGGGGGGGGGGGGGAATTTGGTCCGATTCCTTATGGTAGAGGAAACTTTGGAAACCGGCCCCAAGGTCATGATCAATGGAATCAACAATGTAATCGAGATCGAGATGTGGGTATCAATTCCATCAAGGTTAGTCTTCCAACTTTCAAAGGCGAGAGTGATCCTGAAGCATATCTCTCATGGGAGTCCTCATGTGAAAGGACCTTCCAAGTCAATGATCTCACCGAAGAGAAGAGTAGTATTATTTTTTAAATTATTTAATTTTAATATTTTTAATCTGACATGTAACATGACATCTATACATTGTTATTTTTTGTCTTGGAAGCAGACATGGAGGCAATTAAACAACACACACCATGGACCTTGGTCAGAGGTTCTTAAAATATGCATTTTGATCAAGTTACAGTGCCTACTTAAAACCCCGTGGAATACAGGGGCCGTGATGATAACTAAAGCAATATAAGATCGAGGCGACATCTGATTATATCCCTGATATCCTGCAATGTGGAGATTGGGAGCAACAAAATCATATTTCTAGTTTGACAGTTGGTGGTTGAATACTAATGGGTCTGTTGAAAAAGTTAAAGAGTTGGTGGACATCATTTGTTTTTCCAGAAAAAACTGACTACAATTTAGCTTTGTAAAATGAAAGCCATGAAAGGTAAACTGAGGGAATGGAGTAAAAGCAACCAAGGCAACCTGAAAGTACAGAAGTCAAACTTACTCAATCAACTGGCAGTGTTGAACAAGGTACTGGAAGGCATAATCTCAATGGAGGAGGAAATGGTAGAGAACGTATCCTTGCTAATAATGAACTTCTGAAGAATGAAGGAAGTGACATGGAGGCAAAAATTTAAGGCCATTTGGTTAAAGAAAGGAGATAGGAACAAAAAGTTCTTCCATAGACTGCTAAGCCCACAAAAGATGTTGACCATTTAATGATCCAGGATAAATTAATATCAGAGCAACAGAGAATCAAGGATGAGATTATGGAATTTTACAAAAAAAAAACACTACACTGAGACTAAAGAGTGGAGGCCTGCAAGCAACTTCGAGAATTGTTGAACAATAACTGAGGAACAAAAGGAGCTACTGCAGAGCAGATTCGAAGAACAAGAAGTCCCAAGATGTTCGAAAATGTGTGCTATGGATAAGGCACCAGGCCCTCATGGCTTCAAAATGGGGCTTTATCAAATGCTGGAAGGTGCTCAAACAGGACATCATGGAGGTATTTCACAATTTCCATTCTAACGCATTCTTTAAAAGGAGTTTCAATGCAACCTATGTGGCTTTGATACCTAAAAAGAAAGGTGCAAAGGAGTTAAGGGACTTCAGACCTATAAATCTCATAGGCAACATTTACAAGATTATTGCAAAAGACCTGTCTGAGACTGAAAAGGGTAATGAAAGAATTGGTAGATTCCCAACAGAATGGATGTCATACTTAAGGCCAATGCAGTAAGTAGCGGACTCAAGACAGAAGTAGAAAAAGACCGGTATTCTTTGCAAGCTTGATATTGAGAAAGCATATGACCATGTGAATTGAAATTTCTTACTAAGCATGCTACAATAGATGGGTGTTGAGTGAAATAGATAAAATTTTGTGTTTCTACTGTCAGAATTTCAGTCATTATTAATGGCTTCCCAAAAGGAATTTTTCTAGCTCAGAGAGGTCTCAAGCAGGGTGACCCCTTGTCCCCTTTACTTTACATAGTTGTCATGGATAGGTTAAACAATTTGATCAAAACTGCCAATCTTAATGGGTGGATTAAGGGCTTTGAGGTAGCCATGGATGGTCATTACAGCCAGGAGATTACACATCTCCAACATGTTGATGACAACTTGATATTCTGTGATGCAGAACTAGAGCAATTGAGAATTCTGAGAATTATCTTAGTTCTTTTTGAAGGTATTTGTGGGTTGCATATTAATCCGAGAAAGAGTCAGCTTTTTCGATTAAAGAAGTAACAAATATGGAGGCTTTGGCAATGATTCTGGGGAAGAAGTAAAGGCGCTTCCTTCTACTTATCTTGGCATGTCACTGGGGCAAAATCAAAGTCTGCAGGGATCTGAAACAATCTCACGGAGAAATGTGAGAAAAAGCTTCCAAGATGGAAGTGCCAATATTTGTCAATAGGAGGGAGTCTCACCCTGATTAATTCATTCCTATATTCTTTGCCTACTTATATGATGGCCCTCTTTCCCATACGTGTGGGAGTCATAGAAGACTTGACAACATAAGAAGGGTTTTTCCTGTGGTAGGGCAATAAAGAAAAGAGGTGTATCATCTGGTAAACTGGAAAGATGTAATCATTGGGGCCCAAGATTAATTGGGGATTAGAAATTTGACGAATCATAGCAAAGCACTCAAATTGAAGTGGTTAGGGAGATACTCTCAAGACTCTCAAAGCTTATGGAGCATAGTGATCAAAGCTAAATATGAAGTGGAGGAGAACTGAATGACTAAGCCAGTTAACTTATGGTGTTAGTCTTTGGATATCTAGTTTCTATCAGGGTACTATGGCAAACTCTTAAGAGTAAAATCTATCAGAGTACAGAATGGTAGTTGAACTTCTTTTTGGAATGACAACTGGCTGGGGAATGGAGCATTGAAGGTTTTATTTGCATATTTTTGCTCTAGCTCAGCACAAACAGAGATCTATAGCTGAAATGCGCACTATTCAAGGTTGGAATCAGATACTTAGAAGAGACTTGTTTGGCTAGAAGATGAATAGAATGATTTACAAGCAACTGGATTGAAGCCTGACACTTAGAAGACACATGAATGACCGGAAGCTGAATAGAATGATTTACAAGCAACTGGATAACTTCACAGGAACTCAGAACGGAGATGACAAATTGAGACGGCAGGGACATAGCAGTATTAATGTGGCCTATAAAATGTTACACCAATCTGGAAACCAAGTCGCCAACTGGCCCTGGAAACATATATGGAAGACTAAAATGCCATATAGGATTGCCTAATTCTCATGGTTACCAGCAAAGGAAGTGGTGTATGTGGTGCTCACACAGGAAATTTAATTAAGAAAAAGTGGATTCTTTATTCAAGATATTTCTTATGTGAAAAGAAGGTGGAGATAGTTGGCCATTTATTTGCACCAAGAGTGTGGCCTAGTGGTCAATGAAGTGGGATGAGAACCTGAGGTCTCAGGTTCGAATCAGCAGAGGCGAAAAACACTAGGTGATTCTTCCTATCCGTCCTAGCCTTGGTGGACAGAGTTACCTGGTATCTGTTGGTGGTGGGAGGAGGCAGGTATTCCGTGGATTTAGTCGAGGTGCGCGAAAGCTGGCCTGGACACCACGGTTATCAAAAAAAAAAATAGTTGGCTATTTATTTCTTCACTGTAGAATCACCAACCAGTTAAGGAAGATCATCAATCTCAGAGATATAGCCTAGACAATGCCTACAAAGATTACTAAAGCTCTCTTTAGCTGGGAAGCAACTGGAGCAGATCAACAGATCAACAGCTGACAGAAACAAATGGGACGATGGTTCCTGCTTGCATTTGGTAGACAATTTGGAGAGAACTGAATTCTAGATGTTTTGAGAACAACAGCAACAGTGCAAAAGATCAAACTTAATTGTATTCTACTATTTGTTTTTTATGCAACCAGGTCTACTCAGAAGATGCTATATGACTAAGAGACACTAAGGGGTCGTATGGTAGGGTGTATCAGATAATAAGAATACAACAACAACAAACCCAGTATATTCCCACATAGTGGGGTCTGGGGAGGGTAGAATGTACGCAGTCCATACCACTACCTCCGAAGAAGTAGAGAGGCTGTTTCCGAAAGACCCCCGGCTCAAAACAAAGGACCGTATTCAAACGTCACAAGCATACAACATGATGAAAATAACAGCAATACAATAACCACAAAAAATAAAGTACATTAACCAACAAAGGGCACCCCACTCCCCCAACCCTAGCACTACCACCCAAGCTACACCAAACTCTGCTAACTATAGCCTATGACTTGACCACCCCCTTAGCCCTCTACCCTAATACTCTTCCTCCAAACCTTCCTATCGAGGGTCATGTCCTCAGTGAGCCGTAATTGCTCCATGTCACATCTAATCACTTCTCTCCAGTATTTCTTCGGTCTACCCCTACCCCGCTTGAAACCATCCAAGGCCAACCTCTCACACCTACGAACTGGAGCATCCGTGCCCCTTCTCATCACATGCCCAAACCATCTCAACCTCACTTCCCGAATTTTATCCTCCACCGACGCCACTCCCACTTTCTCCCGAATAATCTCATTCCTAACCCTGTCAGCCCTCATGAAACCACACATCCAACGCAACATCCTCATTTCCGCCACCTTCAACTTCTGGACGTGAGAATTCTTAACCGGACAATACTCCGCTCCATACAGCATAGCCGACTGGACTGCAACTCTGTAGAATTTGCCTTTAAGCTTGGGGGCACCAGCTTATCGCATAAAATTCTCGAGGCGAGCCGCCATTTCAACCAACTTGCCCCAAAACGGTGAAAGACATCCTCATCAATCTCTCCATTCCCCTGAATCATAGACCCAAGGTACTTAAAACTATCCCTCTTACACACCACCTGAGACTCCAACTTCACTACCACCTCGTCCTCTTGCCTCGAGTCACTAAACTTGCACTCCAAGTACTCCGTCTTGGTCCTACTCAACCAGAAACCTTTAGCTTCCAGGATTTATCTCCAAACCTCCAACTTAGCATTAACACCTCGACGTGACTCATCAATCAAAACTACATCATCCGCAAAAAGCATACACCATGGCACCTCACCTCGACGTGACTCATCAATCCATTACCACGGCGAATAAAAACGGACTAAGAGTCGATCCCTGGTGCAACCCCATCAAGACCGAAAAATGCTCGGAATCCCCTCTCACAGTCCTTAGCTGAGTCTTCGCCCCCTCGTACATGTCCCTTATCGAATGAATGTACGCCACAGGGACCCCCTAACCTCCAAGCATCTCCAAAGAACCTCCCTAGGGACTTTGTCATATGCCCTTTCTAAGTCAATAAACACCATGTGCAGATCCATCCCTCTTCCTCTCTCTATACTGCTCAACCAGTCTCCGCATTAGGTAAATTGCCTCAGGCGTCGAGCGACCAGGCATAAATCCAAATTGATTCTCCGAAATAGACACTATCTTTCTCAACCTCCGCTCCACCACCCTCTCCTAAATCTTCATCGTGTAACTCAACAACTTAATACCACGGTAGTTATTGCAACTCTGAATGTCACCCTTGTTCTTATATAAAGGAATCACTGTGCTCCATCTCCACGCCTCGAGCATCTTAGCAGACTTGAAAATGTTGTTGAACAAATCGGTCAGCCACCTCAACCCTGCCCCGCTAGCAAACTTCCAAAAATCCACCGGAATCTCGTCGGAACCTGTCACCCTGCCTCTTCGCATCTTGCGAATCGCCTCACAAACCTCCTCCACCTTAAAGCGCGGACAATAGCCAAAATCGCGAAATTCTTCGATGTGCTCCAACTACCCTAACACAATGCCTCTGTCCCGCTCATCATTCAGGAGCCTATGAAAATACGACTGCCATCTTTTCTTAATGAGAACGTCTTCCACCAATACTCTGCCATCTTCCCCCTTAATGCACTTAACTTGGTCCAGATCCCGACCCTTACGCTCCCTAGCTCAGGCAAGCCTATACAGTCTCTTTTCCCCGCCTTTCTCCTCTAAACCCGCATATAATCTCTCAAACATAGTTGTCTTAGCAGCGGAGACAGCTAACTTAGCCTCCTTCTTAGCTAACTTGTACTCCTCCCTGCTCACCCGCCTCTTCTCTTCATCCTTACTCTCAACCAACTTAACGTAAGCCGTTTTTTTCGACGCCACCTTCTTCTTAACTTCTTCATTCCACCACCAATCTCCCCGATGCCAGCCAGACCAACCCCTCGAGACACCCAAAACCTCTCTAACCGTCTCCTTGATGCAACCCGTAGTCGTGTCCCCCATACTATCCACGTCCCCCCTACACTCCCAAGCCCCCATCCCCTCCAACTTCGCCCCTATCTTCATAGCACTAACCGGGGTCATGTCACTCTACCTGACTCTAGGTCGACCCTCCCTACCCCTTCTCTTCTTTCCCTTCTTAATAACCAAGTCCATCACCAGAAGTCTATGTTGGGCCGCAAGATACTCACTCGGAAAGACCTTACAATCCTTACACAAAGCTCTATCCCCCTTCCTAAGCAATAGAAAGTCAATTTGAGTCTTGGCTAACCTACTACGGAAAGTAACCAGATCCTCCTTTTTCGGAAAGCAGGAATTCACTACCACCAACTCAAAGGCCCTCGCAAAATCCAAAAGAGCAGCTCTTTCATCATTCCTATCCCCAAAACCAAAGTCTCCATGCACATCACCAAAATCTATCGGTAAAGCCCCGATGTGCCCATTGAAGTCCCCTCATATGAAAATCTTCTCCGAGCTAGGCACACCACGAACCACCTCATCCAAAACCTCCCAAAATCTCCTCTTCTCCTTCTTATCCAGGCCCACCTGTGGCGCATAAGCACTACAAATGTTCAACGTAACCCCCCCAAAATATAATATATTAGTAATGCAAGTATTAGTTATGCTTACATTAGGTATGCTGAGATTATTTCTTATGCAGTGTTTGGTTTGGTGTGTTAAAAATAACTTGCATTGCATATTTATTTTTTAAAAAAAAAATATTTTCAAAAACACCCTCCATAAATATAATGGAAATGATGTGGAAAAGGTTTTGAGGGGCTATTGTGTCTTTAGTCATGCTAATGCATGCATTAAAATCCCTTGCATTGTTAATACCATGGTTCCCATAGATTAGTAATGCATAGCATAATACCAAATAGAGTGTGTAATTAAAGCTTGCGTAGTTATACATAGGTTGCAAAAGTGTACCAAACAAGGTATTAGTAATACATAGAGCTAATGCATTAAGTTAATAATGCATCCTACCAAACGACCCCTAATTTACTCGGATTCTTCACTTTCAGTTTCGCACCCGTGTTGAAACGACATGAGTATGGGATCCGTACCGGATCTGGTCAAACAATTTTGGGTACTTTGACCAAAATTGACTAGGAAAATCGGGATAAATCTAATGATTTTGTAATCAAAACAAAAGCTAAGGTGAAATTGAAGAAAATGGAATACTTTGTTACTGCTCATCCTTTTATCTCCTTTCAGGATTCTCCTCTTCATCAATATTTTCTCCACAAGTTTTCAACCTAACATCTCATAATTTAGGTTTTATAACTCTTGTTGTAAAATGAATATTATGGATGTTCATGTGACCTCCTTAGTGCCCAAGAAAATCAATAACTTTGTGCCCAAGAATGAGGGCTCCACTACAAACTTGGTTTATGAAACATATAGTCAAAAGAGAAATACTATGAAACATATGAATCAAAAGATATGAAACATATGAATCAAAAGAGAAGAAAAATACTATTACTCCCATTCTCTCTCTATTTGTCTTTTATTACTTCTAATCTAGTACTTTTTTCTATTTTATAACATCGTATGTTTCAGAATACTGGGAGAATGGCTATTTATAAGCCAACATATACTTGGCCATCAAGTTTGTAACGGGGCCCTCATTCTTGGATACAATGTAGCGGGGCCTTATTCTTGGGTACAATATTATTGATTTTCTTGAACACTAAGGATGTCACATACAACACTCCCCCTTGGATGTCTATGTAAAAGATTTGAATATTACCATTACTCTTGTACAACAAAATCATTGTACTCCAACTCCACTCATCTGCATTCCAGTCGCCCTAAAAATGACATTAAACAACACAGTTAGCCACTTCATACCTATTTGGCACGCATTCTTCCAACATTTCGCCGAGCTCTCATCTAGAGGGGTCTCTCTTCCTCTCGTCTTAGCAATTTTCCCCTTGACCTCCACAAATTTTATGAACCTACAATACCCAAAATCCTACGGCTCTCGGAATGCCCTAACTCCCTCAGCATAATATCGTTGTCCCCTTCCTCATTCAAGCCCTAGACCTAGCCCTACATCAAAAGTTTTCTATGCCTATTTTAAGTTTATGAATTTTGATGTTGGTTCTAAATTTAGATTTGAATAATGCAGGAAGAATAAGATATCATATTTTGATAGCTTAACAGCTCACCTGTAATTCAGATGTATAGGGCCTCAATTAATTTTGACAACAAAAGTAGCGATTGTCTTTACTTACATGGCTTAGGACCAAATTGATCACTTTTTGAATACATTAAGGACCAACAGTTAAAAAAAAAAGAATAAAGACCATGTCCATCATGTTTATATATTAAGGACCAAATGGAATTAAAGTCCATACATTTAAGGACCATTTTAATCATTGATTTGTTTACACATTTTCTCAAATCCATAATTCAAGACTCTTTCTGAAATCCTACTTTTCCTAAAGTTAATATAGTCTAATATAAATCAACCTTAAATGCAATTAAAGGAGGTTCCCCGATCATTACTGTTATGGAAGTTAGTTGACTGCTTAAGTAAGTTTTCATATTTAGAGAATAACATAATAAATTCATTTTACAAACTTCACCCAAAAATCAAAGATTGCAACAGTAAAGATGAAGAGATTTGAGAATGAATTGTTTGATTATTTCCTCAAACATGTTCTACCGTTGGGGTTTATATAGTGTTTACAAGTAATCCCAAAAAGAAAGGGAAGTATGCAAGCATCCTAACCAGGAAAGGAAAGAAAAGTAATTCCTAATAACTCATATTCCAATTTCACAACTAAAAGGATTCTAAATATTTCATATATACACAAGGAATGGGTTGTTGCGATACTAATAATGTCCTAATTCTTAACAACAACAAAGACTCCACATAAGAAAAATTAAGAATGAACGAGCACACGTGTCTACTCTGGATGAGCAACTAAATCTTTAAAACGTTGCCAAACTCATTAGGAGCTTATACTTCACAATTTAACATCCTCGACTTGCTATCAGTTACCACTCTGAACTAGAAAATTAAAACTTGTGTGAAGAATCATAAACAATTCAAGGAGAGAATTGTCATCCATTAAGACTTAGAGGCTAAGTTGCTCGGACACAAGTGCGGGTGTCCGACACGGGTACGGATCTAGAGGGCGGATCCTTCACAGTCTCAATTTAAAGACTCGCGGATATGGATTTAGGGATGGATACGGATGCGGGGATTCGGCGAAAAATAATTTAAATATCTAAAAATAGAGTTATAAAACATAAATTATGAGATATTATTTGAAAAAATTGAGGAGGAAATATTGTTCAAGAAGAGAATCCTAAAAGGACATAAAAAGAAATGCAATCACATAGAAATTTCTATATACAAGGTATTCCATTTTCTTCAATTTCACCTTATCTTTTGTTTTGATTACAGAATTTCTTAAATTTATCCCAGTCAATTTTGGTCAAAGTACCCAAAATTGGTTGACCAGATCAAGTACGGATCCCACACGAATACCTACACCCACGTTGTGTCGACAAGGGTACGGCACCGAAAGTAAAGAGTCCAAGTAACTTAGCTTAGAGGATTTTCTATTCAACAATAGAGCAAGTGAACTAGCACAGAATTGGAGCTACCCAAGATTGACTAAGTTCTACTCCTATTCAAGCTCGATTGAGGTTTTAGCAAATCAAGTTCGCCTAATTACATGTTTGTGCGTTATACAAATCAATTAGCTAGGAACAAACATATTTGGCATACACATGACAGGACTAACTAAACCATAAAATACTTTTTTTAATGGTATTTCCCGATCCAGCTTGGCACACCTCGTCTATTTCACGGGGTATTGCTACCTTTCAAGAGCACGGGTATCAAGTAGATGGAAAATCCCTTACTGCTTTTGCCTTTGTTGGGATTTGGAGTGAGAACTCATACAGCCAACCTCTTTATAAGACCATAAGGACAAAAAGAGTAATGATTCTTATTCTACAAATCTAATACTCCGATATTTTTTGGTTGCTATAGCGAAATGTTGTTTTAGAGAACATATGATACAACATAACATGAAAGATGACTTCCACATAAAACATGGTTGTTATAGTGAAATATTGTTATAGAGAACCGTTGTTATAGAAAGGTTTGACTGTACGTGGCAGTCGATCTATAATCAAGCTGAACTTCAGCTGGAGCAGTTCAAACCCGTCGTGGAGTAGGATTATGAGTTTCAACATAGGATTTCAAAATGATTTGAACTGTTCAAGCTACAGCTTTCTTGTTAACGCTAAATATTCATGAAAACAAAAAAATCATACAAGAAAAACTTGGAACTACAGAAAGCTTCTCGCAATTTCGTTATCATTCTTTGTCTTAAATCAGCATTATCCAAAAGCTGACTAACTAAGTTGCTCGAACTCGGGTGCGGGTGTACGATACGGGTACGGATCTAGAGGTCGGATCCTTCGCGGTCTCAATTTAAAGATTCGGGGATATGGATCTAGGAATGGATACAGGTGCGGAGATTCGGCAAAAAATAATTTAAATATCTAAAAATAGAGTTATAAAACATAAATTATGAGATATTATATGAAAAACTTGAGGAAAAAATGTTGTTCAAGAAGAAAATCTTGGAAGGAGATAAAAAGAAAAGCAATAACAAAGAAATTTCTATATACAAGGTATTCCATTTTCTTCAATTTCAACATAGCTTTAGTTTTGATTACTAAATTTCTTAAAATCTGTCCGGACTTTTCCAGTCGATTTTGGTAAAAGTACCCAAAATCGATTGACCTGATCGGGTACGGATCCCACACCCACAGCAACGTTGTGTCAACACGGGTCCGGCACCAAAAGTGAAGAGTCCGAGTAAATTAGCTAACTAATACTAACCCCTTGAGTTGCGCCATTGGTCACCCAAAGTCAAACACAACAAAACAAAACAAAACACCAGAATAAGCAACTTACATATCAATTTTCCTACAATCTTTACTTCCACATGCTCAATAAAAAGGCAAAAACACTAACTACACATAAATTAAGCTTCCATTCACAAAATCACCACAAAATCATAAGACTTCAGTTTTCAATTAGCATAGAACGCATATAAGTGAAAAACCCAAGTGGGCATCCAGCCGTGAAGAGCTAAAGTAACAATCTTGGAAACCAAAGGTCCAAATCCTTCTCGTCTACCTAGGGTTTGATGTCACATTTTAGCGATACATATACCAGTATATTGGTGGAGGTGTACCCAACCTAATTAATCTGACCTAGACCATCATGCAATTTAAAACAACTACTCCCTCAGCCCCAATTTATATGTCACTTTTCGAATTTCAAAGATTCAAACAAGTCTTTCTTTGACCGTAATTTTTTCATATATCATTTGAATATTTTGAATTGCCAATTATTTGTAAATTAATAGAACTTTTTACGTAGTTCTCAACTATATAAATTTTATAACAACAATAACATACCTAGTACAATCCGACAAAAAATGGGGCCTGGGGAGGGTAGAATGTACGCAAGAAAGACCGTCCAAAGCAATCCGAAAAAGTAACAGACGAACAGGAAATAGCAGATAATAAGAAAAACAACAGATAGTAACACAGACACCCAAGCCCTAATTCATATTAAAAACTATACTGTTTGACTCTTGAAATTCGAAATGTAACGTAAATTAGAACAGAGAGAGTATATTACAAATAAGGAATGAATAAGCATAAAGTAGACAAAGTGAGTGAACCTGGATACTAAAATCGCCGTCAAGGGAAACATTATGAGACTCTTCAGGAACAAAATCGCCGCCACCTTGAACCATCATCTGCCGTTCCGTACGGTCGAGATCGGAAGCTACAGCCGCTAAATCGAACTCAGAGAAAAAAGGACCTTGTAAAATGGTGTTTACACAATGTACAGCGCAAAGCTTAGATTCTTGTACCTCATGGTACAACATCCCTCCATTGCTTACTCCTTCCATTTTTTCTCCTCAAATTTCTTTGCCTTATCAATTAGCTAAAAACCTTGGGTTAAGGTTTTGATTAGTATAACCCTCTCTTTGTTAGTTTTTTATTTTTTTTTTCTTTTGACGAAATGAATGAATTTAGTAAATGGGAATGTGGAGTTCACATTATTTTGGAAGGTAAATTTGGTAAGACTTGCAAGTACAAAAACTTGCCCATCTTGACACGTCATTTGATATTCTTGGGCACAACTCCAAAGGAAGAATGTTAAGCAAAAACGAATTCACAAAGTATTGAAGAGGAGAACTCGAAATCAAAATATGCCCTCACACTAACACTCTGATTAATGATGATTAGTTATGATTTCATAATGTACGATACATTATGGTATGGTATGATATTATATAGTATAATATAGTATAGTATAATGTTTGAATAGATTGTATTGTTTACTGAAGTTTAATAACAATTTTTTTGTTTGATTTGATGGTATGGTACTATAGATAATTTTACTAAAATATTCCTGATTATTATAAATTTTAAATTTATTATAATTAATGATATTTTTTTATGAGAAAAATATCAAATTTACCCCTCTACTTTAAAAATTAGCTATATTTATCGTTTGTCATACTTTTGAACTAAATACACCCCGATGTTAAAAAAGTTTTCATCTCTACCCTTCAACTTAACGGAAGAACAAATTCAACCAAAATAACCCTATCCTAATTAACACCGACCCGACCCGAATTAACACTGACCCCTAAAACAAAATTTCTCCATAGTTGAACACTATATATATTCTACAAAACTTATTCGCAATGTCCAAATGCTTTTTGATTAAGAAATATCTGTTTCAACGCATTGAAGCAACATGATTTCTCTTCCATTTCAGAATTTGGCTCATCTCCTTTGTAACTTCAGTGTTAGTTCTCCATGGTAACTTGTACTTGGCCATTCTTCTCTTCCTTGATCCCACTTCAATTTCATCTCCATAATCCTGCAAAGAAGGGAAATAAATTACTAAGCAAATCATAATATATTCAACTTTCTAAAGATTTGTTTAAGTGATCTTTCCTTCACTTGTATCTCTTGTATTTTTTGGAATCATCCTTCTTCTACCATATTAAATATTTAATCTTTGGTAGAAAGAGTTTTACTCTTAACATATTTGGTGTAGTCTTGGGTTAATTGGGCCTTGGATTTCAAAATAAAAACTATTTACTCCTTGATTTATCTAAAGTGAGTTATTTTAGGTATTGTGCTCATGTTAGTCGGACTCTTCGAAAATGTAAACGAATGTGTGTCACATTCTACATTAGTGTATTTTTGGAGAATCCAACACAGATACAGCATCGAAGGTGAAAATTCCGCGCAACTTATCATTGTACTACTTTTTGTTGATATCTAATGATTGAGCAACATTATGCAACCTTCTATATCTTCTCAAACCTTTTTGCCTAGCTTTTTGTCTATAAAAAAATACTACCAGTACTACCTAGTTTATGATGACAAATCTAATCTATTTGTCGGGTATAAGCAATTTAGCATGGTATCACCAAGTGCCCTAGTAACTAAAAAAAATTATTGGCTCTCTGAAACTGTCCAACTATGAAGAAATTTTATATTAGGGGTCGGTGTTAATTTGGGTCGAGTCGTTATTAATTAGGATAGGGGTATTTAGGTTGAATTTGTTTTTCCGTTAAGTTGAAGAGTAGGGATGAAAACTTTTTTAACAACGGGGTATATTTAATCCAAAAGTATAACAAAGGATAAATGTAGTCAATTTTTAAAAGTAGAGGAGTAAATTTGACCCTTTCCTCCTTTTTTATTAACTATGAACAGAATTTTCTTTGTGTTGTTACTGGCATATAAAAACACATTCAAAGAGCTCTACTTTGCTATAAAATATTCGATCCATGACAAAAAAATTTTGTAACGTTACACGAAGAAGTGCGAAAGAACTGACAACATCAAGCACGGACAAAATCTCGTCTTCCAATGTATCTCGTTCCACATTGAGGAACTCTGACAAGACGAATCCCATTTTAGCAGAAATGCACTAATATTTTATTGGTTAAGAATGTTTAGAAATTTGATAACCTACAGACTTTCACAAATTAAATTTTCAAAATCATGATACTATTTTCAATTTGTATCTCCAAAATAAGCTAATCTAGTCAGCCTTCCACTTACATGAATCACATCTAACACTTTTTGTGTTATACTTTTCACGAGCAGCTTAATTCTCTACTGACTTGGAAATCAAACCCAGCAAAAGTCAGGACAAGGCTCCAATGCCTTAATATAAGGATAAGAAGCGTCTTTGATTATATAAAAGAATATCCATACAAAATAACATATATGTTTTAGCAAAAACTAATACTATTTGACGTAGTTACATATGTTTAAGCAACTGGAGTTTGCTGATTGTGTCAAATCATTTTATTTTAATGATAGGTAAATATAATAAATTTTATGAGAAAACAATAAGCAGTTAAGTTTTAAAAAAATATACCTCGGAGGAAAAAGGAAGAAGTCAGAGAACAACGTAGAGGAGAGATTGTGAGCAGAAAAGCGTTAAAAGAAAAATATGTTAGTGTTAAAAGTAATATAAGATTAAGGGTAAAATAGGATTAGGAAATATTATATAAGGATATAATTGGGACAAAATTAATAGAATCATGAGAAACCCCCAAATCGGTGGTTCTGAAAATTTAAGGATTTCATGGTTATCAAATCATGAAAATATATCATACCATACCTTTTAGAAAACAATCAACACAAACATGATTTCCTTGGTAACCCTACCATACCATACCATGGGAAACCATCATCCAAACAGGCTGTAAAAAAAGAAAGTATCAATCTATGTCATATAAAAAAAATCTAAATAGTCTTTGTACACTTATTAAAGTACACAATACCTTTAAATTTTAACAACAGACTTTTCAACAGCGTCAATAAAGGTGAAGTACAGATTATGTACTAAATAAATGTACAATCCGTTTTTTTATGAATTGTGCATTTGTTTAATGCACAATTCTTTTTATTCAATATTGTGCACTATTATGCACTAAATAAATGCTCAATCTATTTATATATACTTATTTCATTTTTTTTTTAAAGATTGAAGAAATTGAAGAAAAACATCCATAAATTACAACAGAATCACAAAAAAACAAAAGTTGAAGAAATTTTTTGTCAAGCTATTAATCCATCAATGGAGGACAAAAGAAACATGTCAAGACTGGGTAGAGCCCCTGGGCAGTGCACTTGTTAAGAATGCATAGTCATTTAATTTTGTATGCCAGTAGTCCTTACACTGCTAATTTAAAGAAAAAAATCAAAACAAACTTTTTAATCTTATGCACCAGTGTTTTCTCTGAACATACAAAAAATCTCACGAACTTACTTTTCATTTTATTTTTGATGAAAATTTCAGCTTACTTTCTTTTCTAATATAAGCTTAAAAAAAAGAGCTGCAGCTGTACTAATCGATGCTTGTGACTCAAGAAGATGTTCGAGTAAAGAAAACAACATCTACACAATGTCAACTATCAAGAGAAATGGAGCATTGGAATAGCTCCGGGAGCAATCTTCTTGGTGAAAATTACTGATGATTACCATTGAAATGCAGCAACAAATGCATTACATTATCAATCAATCAACTAGTTGACATCAATCCTATGAATGTTCTTATAAACGTTTCGCTCTATTCGAGCTCATTTCATTTCAAACACTTACAAATCCTAACCAATTTAATAAGGATTTCGAGCAAACACAAAACAGAATATAACTGTAAATAAGCATCAAAAGTCACTTGAAGATGTGAATCATAATCTTTTGCTAAAGCAGAACCAGTGAAGTCTAACTAATACGAAGGAATCTAAAGTCTGCTCAATAATATTACCTGCTATGCACCTATCTAGCCAACGAAGAGTTCGATACATAGCCTCTTCAATTCTTGGACTTGTGATGGTAGTTTTCACGACATCATCGAGAGCCATAATAATATCTGCACCAATTATGGTCTGCCATGGGTTCGACAAGTCAGCAAGTTAAAAATGAATTGACACGTGAAATAAGTATATATAAATAGATTGTGTACTAAATAAGTGCACAATGTTGAATAAAAAAAATTGTGCATTAAATAAGTGCACAATTCATAAAAAAAAAAAAAAAAAGAAACTGTGCACTTATTTAGCGCACAATCCATAAAAAATAAACTGTGCACTAAATAAGGGCACAATCCATAAAAAATAAACCGTGCACTAAATAAGTGCACAATTCATAAAATATGAATTGTGCACTACATAAGTGCACAATCCATTTAGTGCACAATTTGTACTTCACCTTCATTTTTATTGATGCCGTTGGAAAATCTGTCGTTAAAATTATTGTGCACTTAATAAGTGCACAAAAGTCTATTTTGATACTCTTTTTTATATGTGACATAAATTGATACTTTTTTTAGTTTGAGGGCATGTTTTGGTTCTGGGTTCTATTGAAGAGGAAATAGGAATTAAAAAAGGCAACAAAAATTAGGTAGCGTGCGATCATGGTTTATCATAAAAATAAAATAAAATAGTTTTAATTTTTTTACAGTAAAAATAATATTTAAAAATTAAAGTTTATTTGATTATGAAATATTTGGAGTTGTTTTTAAATCTTGTGAGTAAATTGAAGTGGAAAAAAATTGAAAACATCCTGATTGTTGTTTTTGAAAATTTTGAATTTTTTTTAAAAAGTGAATAAAGTGAAAACAAAATTTTTTGAAATCTCATATACAAACATATTTTTCTAAGATGAAATACTGAAAAATGAATAATATTCATGGTCAAACGTGTCTTAAGAATAAATTTCCTGGATAGTCGTCACCAATGGTAATTGCCTAGTAATATTATTTTTATTTCTATTGGTACTACAATATCACTCAGTTATCACATTATACTCACACAATAAAAATCTTCTTCTCTTCTTTTTCTTTTTTAAAGGCAAAATGACCTTTTGGACCCCTGTACTATGTCGGTTTTGTAAGTTGGACACTTCTACTTACATGTTTGTCATCTGGACCCTTGAACCATTCAAAAGGCAACATTTTGCACCCATTGACCGTTGACCATGCCTATGTGGCAAGGTCATGCTGACCAAGATAAGGAGAGTGTACCCACTCGCCTGGGGTGCGAGTTGGGATCATTTTTTGGTCAATTTAACATTAAAATAATTAAAAAATAAATAAAAAAATAAAAATTTTAAAAAAATTAAAAAGGGTCCTTTATTTTTCTTCATCTTTTTAAATTTAAAAATATTTTTAAAAAATTTTAAAAACTTTAAAAATATTTTTAAAAATTTAAAAATATTTTTAAATTTTTTTAAAAAAATTAAAATATTTTTATAATTTTTAAAAAAAATTAAACAAGGATCCTCCATCTTTTTTAATTTAAAAATATTTTTAAAATAATTTAAAATTTTTTTTAAAAATTTAATAATTATTTTAAAAATATTTTTAAAAATTTTTAAAAATATATTTTTTCCCTTCCCACCCCACCCCAGCCCATCCCCACCCCCACAACCCAACCAGCCCATCCCCACATACCCCAATCCCTTCTTTTTTTCCTCCATCCTTTTTAATTTAAAAATATTTTTAAAAATTTAAAAATATTTTTAAAAATATAAAAATAATAACTTTAAAAAAAAATTCCCACCCCACCCAGCCTCCCTCTCACACATACGTTCACTTTTTTTTTTATTTTAATTTTTCCTCTCAATTCAATTCCTTTCATTTTTTAATTAAAATTTAAATTTGAAATCTTTTTATTTTTTTGGGATTAAAATTTAAATTTAAATTTAAATTGAAAGTGAGTGATAGTGAATATTGAAAAAATAGTGAATTTTGCTTAAAAAAATTAAACTTTGTGAATTTGTTAAAAATATTCAAATTTAAAAATCAAAAATTTATTATGTTTGTATGTATGAATTTATAGTTAAAAATTTAAATTAGTTGGAGAAGAATTTTAATTATTTGGAATGGATTTGATGTTTAATTTGTGAGCAAAAATAAAAACATGATTATTCAAATTTTTTTACAATTTATAAATTTTTCTTATTTAATTAAATTAACTTTAATATTTAATTTGTTATGTAGCATTTTAAAAATGACTTGAAATTTAATGTAATATTTTTTTTTAAATGACGTGTCAGACGTGGCAGCTGGTGTGGAGGAGAGTGTGTTACACTCACTAAAAAAGGGGTTTAAAATGTTACTTTTTAGTGGGTTTAGGAGTCCAGATGACAAACATGTAAGTAGAAATGTCCAACTTACAAAACTGACATAGTATAGGGGTCCAGAAGGTCATTTTGCCCTTTTTAAAAGAAAAACACTGT
The DNA here is from genome assembly GCA_030864225.1 of Capsicum baccatum var. pendulum. NCBI lineage: Eukaryota > Viridiplantae > Streptophyta > Magnoliopsida > Solanales > Solanaceae > Capsicum > Capsicum baccatum. The sequence continues at coordinate 189,827,111 of CM061559.1, read as the reverse complement.
CTCCTTTGATCATTGAAGTACAAATAGTTATAATTTTGAATTTGGCACATCAAACTTTATACATGACCATTGAAAGGAGACTAGAGGTTACTTTACTCCATAATCAAGAGAAAAATTATATACGTGATTAAGGAGGATTATAAACAATGTGAGCAGGTTTAACTGTTTGAACCTACATGAGAACATACTTCATCTGTCCACATTGACAAGTCTTTTGACCTAGATTTAAGAATTCAACAAAAATTTGAAGACATGAATTATTAGGCTCTCAATCTCATTAATATGAGAGAATATTTTTCAGGGGACTTTCCGTTTTCCTTCTCATGCAATTGGTTATGAGAAGAAAATTTATATCTCTTAAAGCAGGCATGAGGTTATTAGACATCACTTGATCCCCAAAAGTATAGTTACAACTTTTGTCATGTTATATGTCCTTAATCATAGCAGTATAGAGTAGGAAATAGTAGATAATAAGAAAAAACAGATAGTAACATAGACACCCATGTCTGAAGTCATAGTTAAAACTGAATAGTTTGACTCTTGAAATTCGAATAGTGCCATATAAGTTAGAACATACATTAAAAATAAGAAATGAATAAGCATAAAGTAGACAAAGTGAATAAACCCGGATACTAAAATCGCCGTCAAGGGAACATTATGAGACTCTTCTGGAACAAAATCGCCCCCGCCTTGTACCATCATCTGTCGTTCCGTACGGTCGAGATCGGAAGCTGCAATTACTAAATTGAACTCAGAGAAAAAAGGCCTTGTAAAACGATGTTTACACAATGTACAATGCAAAGCTTATATTCTTGTACCTCATGGTACAACATCTCTCCATTGCTTACTCATTCCATTATTTCTCCTCAAGTTTTTTGGCCTTATCAATTAGCTAAAAACCTTGGTTAAGATTTTGATTAGTATAACCCCCTTTTTTGTTAATTTTTTTTTGGCCGAAATGAATAAATTTCGTAAATGCGAATGTGGAGTTCATATTATTTTGGAAGGTAGAATTGGTAAGACTTGCAAGTACAAAAACTTCCCTATCTTACTTGGCACGTCATTTGATATTCTTGGGCATAACTCCAAAGGGAGAAATTTTAGCAAAAAGATTTCACAAATTATTGAATAGAAAACAAGAATTAGAGAAGGCAACAAAAACTAGGTAGCGTCCCATCATGTTTCACCGTGAAAGTAGAATAAAATAATTTTTATTGTTTTTAGTAAAAAAAATATTTGAAAATTAAAGTTGTATTTGGTTATGAAATAAATTAGAGTTTTTTTAAATCTTTATGATTAAATTGGATTGAAAAAAATTGAAAACATCCTGATTGTTGTTTTTGAAATTTTTGAATTTATTTTAAAAAGTGAATAAAGTAAAAATAGAATTTCCTGAAATCTCATGCCCAAATATATTTTTCTAAGCTGAAGTACTGAAAAATGAATAATATTTATGATCAAACGAGTTTTAAGAGTAAATTTTGAATTTGGCACATCAAACTTTATACATGACCATTGAAAGGAGACCTAGAGGTTAGTTTACTCCATAATCAAGAGAAAAATTATAAATGAAATTAAGAGGGGTCATACACAATGTGAGCAGGTTTAACTGGTTTTAACCTATAGGAAAGCATACTTTATCTATCCATATTGACAAGTCTTTTGACCTGCCTTTAGGAGTTAAGCAAAAGACTTGAAGACATGAATTATTAGGCTCTCAATCTCATTAATATGAGAGAATATTTTTTAAGGGACTTTCCATTCCCTTCTTATGCAATTAGTTATGAAGAAGAAAATTTGTTTCTCTTAAAGCAAGCTTGAGGTCATTAGTGACACACCACTTGATCCTAAAAAGCATGATTGCAGCTATTGTTATGTTATATGTCCCTTGTCATAGCAGTATAGAGTAGGCAATAATTATTGTTCCTTGATAATCTCTAACTAAACCTCCTCCACTGTGTAATCTAACTGTTAATAATACTAAATATTTGCAAGATAAAAAAAATCAAGCAATACATTTATACTTAATCAGAATCCCATAAATGTAACAGTCAAATCAGATTAGTAATAAGAATTTATTCTCGAAAATCAAATCACTTGATTTTGGACATTGTATGAGATTGTAGTTGTGTATATAAGTACTTGTACCTATAACAAATCAATATAAATTCTTTATTCTCACATATTAAGTCTCTTATATGGTATTAGATACATCTTTTACTTAATCACAGTCTCAATCCAACCTACTATTTTTTATCTCTCTGTCTTCCTTCATGGCTACTGATCAAAAGACACCAGATAGCTCATCTTGTGCTATAGTCACCAATACTCCTAGCATAACATTAAACTCAGGTGAGGTGCTTGGTTGCATTAATGTTGCTGTACAATTATCATTAAAACTGACTTTCACCAGCTTTATTTCATGAAAAGTCTAGTTACACTCTCTTTTCATCGGATACAATCTCATAGAGTATATCACTGACTCTATGCAAGTTCCTGATGATGAAACCAATTTTCAGATAATATAAGATGAATTGATTCTTCATGCAATCTTGGCCTAGGTTTTAGAGGCATTTTACTATTCATATCCTCTTCCCAAACTTTTCACCAAGCATGAAAAATAATCCGGAAGACATATAAATAACAACCAGTCTTGCTCTTATTTGTTCTCATATTGTACAAGATGATCTCATTCTCTACACCCTGATTGGACTTGGCCCTGATTAGCAGGAAATAGTTATTGCTATTAATGCTCGTGATACTTGCATCTCATTTGAAGATCATTATAACAAACTCACTAAGTTAAATCCTATTTGTATAAATCCAAATAGGTTTTGATGTCTTAGTTGCCACCATGAATGCAACAATCAGGTCACGTAAACCACAACACCACAACAAAGGTTTATATCCCAATATAATCAGTCGAACATTCCTCACACAAATTTAGGATAAGATGAGGGAATCAAAGATCTTGTAAACCTCGTGTCGAACGTTAATTTTGTGAAAAATATGGGCATATGCAAAATAATGTTGCAAAGCCAAAGCTATCCTACTTGGAACTCCAATAACAAACAATATTATTGTTTCTACTCCAACAACTCAAGGATGGTTAATCAATTCAGATGTTTCTCACTATGTGTTAGGGCATGAGGAGTTTTGATGATAGATATATGAATGAAACACGTTGAAGAAGCTGGTTCATTCAAGGTGAAATAGTCTAGCTGACACAGGAGTTTGGATGATATGATTATATGTTCAAGACAAAATTAGATAATATTGATTACATCAGAAGCCGAGTTAGATCAGACTAGAAGTCTTGAAGAAGTCAAGTTGATCAAGGAGTTCAGTAAGAAGAGGATTTGAATTAAAAGAATCCTATCAAAACTAGGAGAGGTGAGGCGGCAGCAAAAGGGAAAAGAATTAACTGATAGAGTTCTACTGAAGAAAGAATTGAACATAAAAAAGGACTCTATCACAGGTTGGCTTAAATACAACAAACATGACTCAAAGTCAGTACTCACGCACGTACTGAAAAAGTCAATCAACAATCAACATACATACTTGAAGAACCAAGCCTCTTACTTAGCAGGTCATAAACTGTGTAGTAGTTAGGTTTTGGTATTGTAATGAGTCATTGATTCTAGTCTTAGTAATCTATAAACTGAGTTAGGAGTTGTCGTCTTCAAGTTTGGGAACTCGATGACTTGGGAATACTTATCTTGGGAAGATTAGTGTTTTTGTAGTAATAGGAGTTAGAAGTTTTAATTCCTAGGTTATGAGAAGTCTTGTAATTTTGTTGATTGTTGAGGCTCAAGTATTTTAGTAAAGTTGGGTTAAATCCTGTAGAGGTATAGGTCGTGGTTTTTTACACCTTTCTTGAGCGTGTTTTCCACGTAAAAACACTATGTTCAGTTTACTTCTGTGAACCACGTTTACTTACTTGTTCCAAAGATAGGCAATTAGTAGGACGCGTACTCTAACAAGTGGTATCAGAGAGAGGTTGTCTTAAATAAGGTTAGCACCTAAGAAAAGGATCAACATGATGAATTCCGCACCTCCTACTGGTTACAGTGAGGGTCATTCAACCACTACACCTCCACTCTTTGATGGTTCTCATTTTATCTGGTGGAAAATAAGGATGGAGATATTCATTCAAGGTGAAGACTATTAATTATAGGACAGGATTACTGATGGTCCCACTATTCCAATGAATATTATTGATGGAGTACAAGTCAAGAAAGTAAGGAGTGAATTTATTCCTGATGACCTGTTGGCTTTAAAGAAAAAAGCGAAGGCCAAAAACATCTTGGTGTGTGGTCTAGGACCAGCTGAATATAACAGGATATACACCTGTACTACGACTTAGCAAATTTGGGATGCACTGGTAAATGCTCATGAAGGTACCTCTCAAGTAAGAAAATTTAGAATTGCTCTCCTGTTTACTGAATATGAGGCATTCAAAATGAAGGAAAATGAAACACTTCATGAGATGATGACAAGGATCACCACTTTAACAAACGAGTTAACTTCGTTAGGAAAAGTCATTTCTGAGGAAGAAAAAGTTGAAAAGGTACTGAGGGTGTTACCTAAATCAAAATGATATGTTAAGGTGACTGCAATTAGGGAGTCAAATAAAGAGCTTGAAGGGTTGACCTTGGATGAACTTGTAGGAAACTCAAGGACCTATGAAATGGAAATTGATAGAATCAAAGAACAAGCAGCCCCTGAGAAGATCTTCGCTTTAAAAGCTTCTCATAGTGATGATGAATTTGAACTTGATAAGGAGAAAGTTGCCTTCATAACCAAGAATTTCAGCAAGTTTTTTAGGAAGAAGAATGGAACAGGTACCAAGAAGCGTTCAAATTATAATCAAAATGGATGCTATAAGTATGAAAAGACTGATCATTAGATCAGAGAATGTCCTCTATGGGAAATAGAATGGAGAATAAAAAGGGTTGAAAAGGAACAAAAAGAAAGGGCAAAAAGAAAGAAAAAAGAAGAAAATGGCATGATAGCTGTATGGGGATCTGACTCTGATGATGATGAAGTTGATGAGACAAAATTTATGGATTTTGGAGATTCAGACATTGAGAAAGAAGATGATGCTCTTGAGGTAAGATTACTTGAACTTTAAGAAAACTGCATCTGTTTTCTAAAACTAGACTTGTTTCCTTGATAAGTGATTCAATTTATAGTCTCCAAGAATTAACCTCTCATAGAGATGATGTAACACCCCGGGAAATTTTTCATTGAAATTTTGTGCGTAAACGTGTTGGATTCTATCTTCTAGATTGAATTATTAATTTTTCCATGCGAAATGTCTTAGATTATGACCCACCATTGCGTAGAGTGTCAAATAAGATTTCCAGCGATATGTGGATCATCCAAAACGAACACCCGAGCGACGATTTATGAACATTTCGATCGAACCATGAATAGTAGTGAACTGTAAAACGTGTAGGAAAAAGTACTGAGGCCTGACGTATTTTTGATCCAACTTTAAATGATCATAACTCCTTGTACTTAATGATCTGGGTGATCTACTATATATCAATGAAAAGATCTGCGATTTCATCCAATTTGTCTATCGGAGCAAAAAGTTATGGTCGATCTACTTCAGCCTATCAAAAGTGAATTTTTGGGTCAACTTCAAATGATCATAAATCCTCGTACACAATGATCTGGGTGAGATACTATATATCAACGAAAATATATGAGAGTCCTCTTTCTAATGAAATTAGTTTCATCCAATTTGGATATCGGAGTAAAACGTTATGGTTGATTTATTTTAGACTATCAAAATAGTCCACCAAAGGACAGATTCGAGAATTATTTGATTTTTAGGGGCGTTTTGGTCATTTACTCTCACCCAAAATCCGTTCAAACCCTATATTAAAGCCTATTAGAAGCATTATATGTTATATTTCATTAAATTCCCTCCAAAAGAAAACCCTACTCTCCTAGATCCAACTTCAAGAACCTCCAAAGTTCACCATTAATTCTGCAAATTTATTCAAGATTCCAAGTTCCTAGTTCAAGAACTTCAAGAACCTCCAAATTTCACCATTAATTCTGCAGATTTATTCAATATTCCAAGTTCCTAGTTCAAGAACTCCAAGAACCATCATTCAAAGGCACGATTAATATCTCAAAAATGAGTATCGATCTAAAGTTCATCATTCAAGGTATGTGGGGTTTTTCAACAAGAACTCTCTTTCGTTCATGTGCCCAAAAGTACTTTTCTTTACAAAGGCATAATTTTTATTTGATTTTTTACGAATTTGAAGCATGAACCCATATCTTATGATGATTATTATGAAATCTTGATGTTTATGATTTTGAAAGATGAATTTACATGTGTGGAGATATAAAGCATGAATCTTGACTGATATTTATCATGATTTTGATATTTGGGTCGTGAATTCCCATTGGAAATTGTGTTTTTTTTAGAAAGTGTGCGTTATAAGCATGTTGATATTAAATATTTGAGATATTTTGAATGATTTGACCTTTTGGTCTTAATGGAGTTATTTTGAACTCGAGTGTGAAAGAAATCCACAACGTGGTTGATTTTAATAGATGGGAAGCATGATGGCTCCCGATGTACATTTATATATTACTAAAATTATTTTATTGTGGATTGTCTTTGAAATGATCTGAGCTAAGTCCGGAAGAAATCTTTAGCATCGAGTGGGAGGTATAAAGCGACCTTACTTCCCTAGAACTATGTGCCCCCGTAGGAGTGAGCCTGAGGCTGATTTATATAGTGATCACTAGTTTGTGTGGATTTGATATCGATAGTCCTACTCCGATGATAAGGATAAGAAGGCTCTCCCCAACGTGGGTTGTACGTTGGACTCCATGTAGCTCATATGGTTTATGTCGGTTATAGGATCTCCCAGTGTGTGTGTGTTTCCTTGTGTCTATTGTGAATGGTGAAGTGATTTGAAAGTGGAATTGTGAAAGTTATTCTTTCAAAAGATTTAAATGATATTTACATTGTGAGAATTGATATTCTTGATGAAATGAAAGTGATTGACAAATTATATGATGACTCACATGTGTTATTGCACTTATTTCATCCTCTCATGATTATGATAATTTTCTTTGGGCTATGTGAGTCTTTCATACATCCTGCATATTTCTTATAAATATTTATGATGATGATGTTTATACAACTGCATACACCCCCATATACTCAGTTCCTTTCCATGGTACTGACCTACATCTTCTGATGTGGGCTGCATTTTCTCAGAATGTAGGTTCAGATGCTCAGTTCCAGGTTCGACAGTGATTCTTCGGGCACACTGTTCTACATCCTCTGTTGTGGTGAGTCCCCATGTTCCGAGGATGTGATGTCTGATGTTAGTTTCACGGAATTTTTTACATTTGATAACTGAGTATGAGTCAGTTGGGGCATATCTCAATGGCTCACTGGTTTTATTGATTTTCTTAGAGGCTTGTCAGACTAGTATAGATGTTAGGAGTTGACTAATAAGTCGTATTTTGTTATCTTTTTGAAATTCTTTATTCTTGGATGATGATTACTCTGTTGATATTTTAGGGTTACTTATGAAAACCCTGTTGATTTGTGTTTAACTGAATGAAAATGGCTTAAAGGGTTAGCTTGGGGCTACTCGTAGCCTCAAGCACCGTGTGAGGCTTTGGGACCCATTTTTTGGGGTGTTACAAACTTGCTATTAGAGCCTAAGGTTTTAAGGTGTCCTAGGGAGTCTGACAAGCCGCGTTAAGTAGAGTCTTGATCATCGGTGTGTAGCGTGCCACATCTATGAGCAAGAGGCTACAAGATGTTTTAGGAAAAAGTGTGATTCTTTCTTTCAGAATTCTATCGTGCTTAAAGTATCTCTCTCTGCTATTGATTCGTGCTCTCTTCTTTTAAAAATATGACTTCACGTTGAGCGAGAAGAAATAATGATGGTCAACAACCTCAACCCGCTGACCCATTGATCTTCATAGAGTCTTGTTGGCTGATCTAATTGAGTTAGACATGGTAGATTTTGATGTGATTCTGGGTATGGACTGGCTGTATTCTTCTTATGCCTCTATTGATTGTCGAACCTGAGTGGTCAAGTTTCAGTTTTCGAGTGCATTCGTGTTTGAGTGGTTTGGGAATTCTGTGCCACCCAAGAGTCATTTTATCTCTTACCTCAAAGCTAGAAAGCTTATTTTCAAGGGGTGTATTTACCATTTGGTTAGAGTCAAAGACACTAAGTTTGAGACTCTAACTCTCCAGTCTATTAACGTCGTCAATGAGTTTTTTGATGTCTTTCTGGATGATCTCCCAGGGATACCTCCTGATAGAGAGATAGAGTTCGGGATTGATCTTCTTCCCAATACTCAGCCTATTTCTATTCCTCCTTATCGTATGGCCCCTGCAGAACTTAAGGAGTTGAAAGAGCAACTCAATGATCTACTAGATAAGGTTTCATAAGGCCCGGTATTTCTTCTTGGGGTGCTTCTGTGTTGTTTGTAAGAAAGAAAGATGGCTCTTTGCGTATGTGCATTAATTACCGCCAACTGAATAAAGTCACCATAAAAAATAAGTACCCCCTTCCGAGAATAGATGATTTGTTTGACCAATTGCAAGGTTCAAGTAATTTCTCAAAGATAGACCTTCGTTCTGGCTATCATCAACTCAAAGTTAGGGAGTGTAACATCTCGAAAATCACTTTTTGAACTTGTTATGGCCATTTTGAGTTTCTTGTTATGTCTTTCGGGTTAACTAATGCCCCAACAACTTTTATGGACCTCATGAATCGAGTGTTCAGACCATATCTGGATATGTTTGTTATAGTGCTCATCGATGATATACTGGTGTACTCCCGCAGTGAGGATGAACATTCTGATCATCTCCAAACTGTCTTGCAAACCCTTAGATATCACAAGTTATTTGCCATGTTCAGTAAGTGTGAGTTTTGGCTACGGTCAGTTGCTTTTCTGGGTTATATCATTTCTTCTGAGGGTATTAGAGTTGATCCCCAAAAGACCGAAGCTGTTAGAAATTGGCCTAGACCTATTTCTCCGACTGATATCCAAAGTTTCTTGGGTTTAGCTGGCTATTACTGCCATTTTATTGATGGTTCCTCCTCTATAGCGTCTCCTATGACTCGGTTGACCCCAAAGAAAGTGAAGTTCTTGTGGTCCGAATCTTGTGAGAAGAGTTTTCAGGAGTTGAAGACTCGACTCACTTCAGCCCCTATTTTGACTTTGCCTGATGGTGTTGATGGTTTTGTGGTGTACTGTGATGCTTCGAGAGTTGGGTTTGGTTGCGTATTGATGTAGAAGGGTAAGGTGATAGCTTATGCTTCTAGACAGTTGAAACCCCATGAGAAAAATTACCCCACCCATGACCTTGAGTTGGCTGCTGTTGTGTTTGCTTTGAAAATCTGGAGACACTATTTGTATGGTGTCCATGTTGATGTTTTCACTGATCATAAGAGTCTATAGTATGTGTTTACCCAGAGAGAATTGAATCTTACGCAGATACGATGGTTAGAATTATTAAAGGACTATGATATGAGTGTGCTGTACCATCCAGACAAGGCCAATATTGTGGCGGATGCCCAAAGTAGAGTGTCCATGGGTAGTGTTTCGCATGTGGTAGAAGGTAAGAAAGAGTTGGCTCGTGATGTACATCATTTGGCTATATTGGGGGTTAGGTTGTTTGACTCTGCTGAAGGTAGTATAGGGGTTCAGAGTAGTTCCAAATCCTCCTTGATTTTGGAAGTGAAGGAAAAGCAATACTTAGATGCTAGTTTGGTCAGACTGAAGGAGTCAGTCAAGGACCAAAAAGTAGAGGTTTTCTCCCAAGGGAGAGAGGTGTGTTGAGATTGCAGGGTAGATTGTGTGTCCCAAATATTGATGATCTGAGATAGAGGATTATGGCTGAAGCGCACGGGGCGCGATATTCTATTCATCCTGGTGCCACCAAGATGTACCGAGACTTGTGAGAAATTTATTGGTGGAGTGGCATAAAAAAAGATATAGCAGCATTTATAGCTAAGTGTGCAACATGCCAACAGGTTAAGGTTGAACACCAAAGACCTGGTGGTATGATTCAAGAGTTTAGTATTCGCACCTGGAAGTGAGAAGAGATAAATATGGACTTCGTGATTGGTTTACCTCCTTCCCGGTGCCATCATGATTCCATTTAGGTTGTGGTTGATAGGTTGACTAAGTCTGCTCATTTCTTGCCTGTTCATACTTCATATACTGCTGAGGATTATGCTAGATTGTATATTTGAGAGCTAGTCAGACTGCATGGAGTTCCCTTTTCTATCATTTCGGATAGGGGTACTCAGTTCACTTCGCAATTTTGGAAAGCTTTTCAGAAGGGTCTTGGTACCCAAGTGCTTTTGAGTTCTGCTTTTCATCCGCAGACCGATGGTCAGGATGAGCGGACCATCCAGACCTTAGAGGATATGTTAAGAGCTTGTGCACTTGACTTTAACGGAAGTTGGGATGATCACTTACCGTTGATAGAGTTTGCTTACAATAACAGTTTCCACTCTAGTATTGGCATGGCTCCGTTTGAAGCCTTATATGGGAGAAAGTGTATATCACCCATAGGTTGGTTTGAGGTGGGTGAAGTGGTTGCGAGTGGTCCTAATTCGGTATTTGAGGCTATGGAAAAAGTTAAGTTGATTAGGGAAAGGTTGAAAACTACGCAGAGTTGTCAAAAGTCATATGCGGATGTTAGAAGGAGAGACCTTGAGTTTGAAGTTGGTGACCTAGTGTATCTGAAAATTTCACCCATGAGGGGGGTGAAGAGATTCGAAAAGAAGGGGAAGCTTAGTCCCCGTTATGTTGGTCCTTACAAAATTCTTAGCCCTGTTGGTAAGGTAGCTTATGAGGTTGAGTTGCCTTCTGAGTTGTCCTCTGTTCATCCAATATTCCATGTCTCCATGCTTAGAAATCATATTAGCGATGCTGTGGTAGTGGATTCCTCTGTGAGTGCTAACATTTAAGAAAATCTTTCTTTTGATGAGATTCCTGTTGAGATTCTTGATTTCAGTGTCCGAAGACTAAGGAACAAAAAAGTTCCCTTGGTCAAGGTGTTGTGGCGAAACTTATCTGTTGAGGGTGCAACTTGGAAAGCTGAGGCGGATATGCGATCCAAGTACCCGCACCTATTTTCTGCGAACTCCGATCAAGCCGAAGGTACCATTGTTTCCTAAATCATGCACTTTTGATAAAGTTGCAGCAGTTCAACTGTAGTTTCTTGAATTTATGCATTTTATATTGCATTCGGATTGAGAAACGATGTGGTGATGAGTCTAATGAATGGTTTCAGCTGTATTCTCTATTCCCTATCTAATCTTGGCATGTCTAGTGCCATTCGAGGATGAATGTTTTCAAGGGGGGATAATGTCATACCCCAAAAATTTTTTTGTTGAAATTTTGTGCGCAAGCATGTTGGGTTCTATCTTCTAGAATGAATTATAATTTTTCCATGTGAAATGTCTTAGATTATGACCCACCATTGCGTAGAGTATCGAATAAGCTTTCCAACGATATGTGGATCATCCAAAACGAACACCCGAGCGACGAGCGACGAGTTATGAACATTCCGATCGAACCGTGAATAGTAGTGAACAGTAAAACGTGCAGGAAAAAGTACTGAGGCCTGGCATATTTTTTTCTCTAACTTTAAACAATCATAACTCCTCGTACATAATGATCTGGGTGATCTACTATATATCAATGGAAAGCTCTGTGAGTCCTCTTTCCAATGAAATTGGTTTCATCCAATTTGTCTATCGAAGCAAAAAGTTATAGTCGATCTACTTCAGCCTATCAAAAGTGAATTTTTGGGTCAACTTCAAATGATCATAACTCCTCATACCCAATGATCTGGGTGAGATACTATGTATCAACGAAAATATATGAGAGTCCTCTTTCTAATGAAATTAGTTTCATCCAATTTGGATATCGGAGTAAAACGTTATGGTTGATTTATTTTAGACTATCAAAATAGTCCACCAAAGGACAGATTCGAGAATTATTTGATTTTTAGGGGCGTTTTGGTCATTTCCTCTCACCCAAAATCCGTTCAAACCCTATATTAAAGCCTATTAGAAGCATTATATGTTATATTTCATTAAATTCCCTCAAAAAGAAAACCCTACTCTCCTAGATCCAACTTCAAGAACCTCCAAAGTTCACCATTAATTCTGCAAATTTATTCAAGATTCCAAGTTCCTAGTTCAAGAACTTCAAGAACCTCCAAAGTTCACCATTAATTCTGCAGATTTATTCAATATTCCAAGTTCCTAGTTCAAGAACTCCAAGAACTATCATTAAAAGGCACGATTAATATCTCAAAAACGAGTATCGATCTAAAGTTCATCATTCAAGGTATGTGGGGTTTTTCAACAAGAACTCTCTTTCGTTCATGTGCCCAAAAGTACTTTTCTTTACAAAGGCATGATTTTTATTTGATTTTTTACGAATTTGAAGCATGAACCCATATCTTATGATGATGATTATGAAATCTTGATATTTATGATTTTGAAACATGAATTTACATGTGTGGAGATATAAAGCATGAAACTTGAACGATATTTATCATGATTTTGATATTTGGGTCGTGAATTCCCATTGGAAATTGTGTTTTTTTGAGAAAGTGTATGTTATAGCACGTTGATATTAAATATTTGAGATATTTTGAATGATTTGACCTTTTGGTCTTAATGGAATTGTTTTGAACTCGAGTATGAAAGGAATCCACAACGTGGTTGATTTTGATAGATGGAAAGCATGATGGCTCTCGATGTGTATTTATATATTACTGAAATTATTTTGTTATGGATTGTCTTTGAAATGATCTGAGCTAAGTCTGGGAGAAATCTTTAGCACCGAGTGGGAGGTATAAAGCGACCTTACTTCCCTAGAACTATGTGCCCCCGTATGAGTGAGCCTGAGGCTGATTTATATAGTGATCACTAGTTTGTGTGGATTTGATATCGATAGTCCTACTCCGATGGCAAGGATAGGATGGCTCTCCCCAACGTGGGTTGTACATTGGACTCCATGTAGCTCACATGGTTTATGTCGGTTATAGGATCCCCCAGTGTGTGTGTGTTTCCTTGTGTCTATGGTGAATGGTGAAGTGATTTGAAAGTGAAATTGTGAAAGTTATTCTTTCAAAAGATTTAAATGATATTTACATTATGAGAATTGATATTCTTAATGAACTGAAAGTGATTGACAAATTATATGATGACTCACATGTGTTATTGTACTTATTTCATCCTCTCATGATTATGATAATTTTCTTTGGGCTATGTGAGTCTTTCATACATCCTGTATATTTCTTATAAATATTTATGATGGTGATGTTTATACAACAGCATCCACCCCCATATACTCGGTTTCTTTCCATGGTACTGACCTATATCTTCGGATGTGGGTTGCTTTTCTCAGAATGTAGGTTTAGGTGCTTAGTTCCAGGTTCGACAGTGATTCTTCGGGCACGCTATTCTATATTCTCTGTTGTGGTGAGTCCTTATGTTCCGAGGATGTGATGTCTGATGTTGGTTTCACGGAATTATTTACATTTGGTAACTGAGTATGAGTCAGTTGGGGCATGTCTCAATGGCTTGCTGGTTTTATTAATTTTCTTAGAGGCTTGTCAGACTAGTATAGATGTTAGGAGTTGACTAATAAGTCATATTTTGTTATCTTTCTGAAATTCTTTTATTCTTGGATGATGATTACTCTGTTGATATTTGAGGGTTATTTATGGAAACCCCGTTGATTTGTGTTGAACTGAATGAAAATGGCTCAAAGGGTTAGCTTGGGGCTACTAGTAGCCTCAAGCACCATGTGACGCTCCGGGACCCATTTTTCGGGGCATTGCAGATGAATTGTCAGCAGCCTTGCAAGTCTAAAATTTGATTTCATTGATCTAAAAGTTTGCAAACATTCTGTTGAAAAAGAAAATTGCACTCTCAAGAACCAAGTCACATTGCTAGAGTCTTCAAATAATGATCTTAAGTCTGAAGTTCTTAAATTAACACTCACTGAAAATGGTAAAAAAGCCATGAGTAAAGAACAAGAAAAGGCTGAACGTGAGTTAACTAAGTACAAACAAGAATGTCATAATTTGATTGAAAAAATGAATAAGCTAAGTCAAGAAGTTGCCAAGTTAAAGTTGGATTTGGAAAGAGGTAACAGATGGACAAATTCTTCAAGAATTATTCATCAGTTGAGTGAAAGAAATCATAATGAAAAAGCAAGTTTAGTTTTTTTAAAAAAAAACTGATAATCTGCAAGATATATGCTATATCTGTGGCAATCTTAGACATCCTACTACTGAATGTCCTGTGGCTGCAACCAGCATAATTAGAAGCCAGAATCTGGCAACAAACTTTTCTCAGACCAAAAATACAAGAACTAAAATTGGTCAGAGAAATAGGTTAGGTTACGTGTTTCCTACATGGACTAGAATCAATTTACTTCATCCTTTTACCAACAAAACAGGGCCCAATCTAGTCTCGGTTCCTAAATCTAACCATTGATTTCTCTTGCAGGAGATGATGAAGGAAACCAAAAAGCACTAGTACTTAGATAGTGCATGCTTAAGACATATGACTGGCTCCCTTTCGCTCTCCAAAATAGATGGAGGAGGAGTTTCTTTTTGAAACGAAAAAAAGTGAATCATCATTGGAGTTGGGAAAATTAGCACATCAAATTCAAAAGTTGTGGAAGATGTGTATCTTATGCAAGGATTAAAGAATAACCTGCTGAGCATCTCACAATTATGTGACAAAGGTAATAAAGTAATTTTTACTGCTACTGGGTTAAAGTCAAAAGGATGGATACCAAAAAAATTGTGCTTACTGTAAGGAGATACAGAAACGTGTACAAAGTAGACTTAATGGCAGTACCTGGACCTGAGTTGACTTGTCTAAGTGTAATAGAAACTGATCCCCTCCTTTGGCACAGAAAACTTGGACATGCAAGTCTAAAACAACTTAACATACTTTCTTCCAAAGACATGGTATTGGGGTTACCTAAAACCAAGTTTAAGGAAGAAAATTTATATAGTGCATGTGTAAGGGGGAAGCAGGTAAGATCTTCATTTAAGTCAAAGAATCATGTTAGTACTACCAAGTGTCTTGAACTGGTCCATATGGACTTGTATGGACCAATGAGACAACAAAGCAGAGGTGGAAAAAGTTATGTTTTTGTAATTATTGATGATTATTCCACGTTCACCTGGACTTTGTTTCTAGACTCTAAAGACGATGCCTTTGATGTCCTTGAAATCTTCATCAAGAAAATGGAAAAGAAATTGGGCACTTCATTAGTTTCCATAAGGTCTGACCATGGAAGAGAATTTGAGAATGCAAAATTTTTGGATTTCTGTTTATCACAAGGAATAGACCATAACTTCTCAACTCCTAGAACACCACACCAAAATAGAGTGGTGGAGAGAAAAAATAGAACCTTGAAAGATATGGCTAGAACAATGATGCTTGCAGCAAATGTTGCCAAGAACCTATGGGCTGAGGCAATGAGTACTGCAGCATATATTATGAACAGGTGCATGATTAGACCAATGTTAGACAAAACTCCCTATGAGTTACTAAAAGGTAGAAATCCTAACATTTCTCACTTTAGAACTTTTGGCTGCAAATGTTTCATACACAACAATGGTAAGAATAATCTTGAAAAATTTGATGCCAAAAGTGATGAGGGGATCTTCTTAGGTTATTCACCATATAGTAAAGCCTATAGGGTTTCGAATAACAAATCCAACTGTGTTGAAAAAAGCATGCATGTGATGTTTGATGAATTCTGTGATAAAACTAACCTGCAGAAAGAAAGCGATACTGATGAACAGGTTGCGCAATATGTTCTAGCGACTGAAACAGTCAAACCTAGAGGCATTTTCATAGGAGGAACTAAAGCTGAAGGTACAGTGATAGGGGGAACTAAGCCATCAACTGACTCTCATCAGAACATCAGCAGTGATCCTAACAGCTCACTTGGCTTGATCCCAAAAGGATTCAAATATCAAGGCTCACACCCCATTGAAAATGTACTTACTGATCTCAATTCTGGTATCACCACAAGATCTGGACTAAGAAGTATATGTGCATTCAAGGTATTTCTGTCAGAGATAGAGCCAAAGAAGGTAACTGAGGCATTGGTTGATATTGATTGGATCATATCTATGCAGGATGAATTGAACCAATTTGAGAGAAGCAAAGTATGATACTTAGTTCCTCTTCCAAAAGAAAGATCAGTAATTGGGACTAAGTGTGTGTACAAAAATAAAGTTGATGAGCATGGAACAGTCACAAGAAATAAGGCAAGACTGGTGGTTCAAGGATACAATCAAGAAGAAGGAATTGACTTTGATGAGACCTTTGCTCCTGTAGCCAGACTTGAAGCTATAAGACTACTTGTTACCTTTGCTCCTTACATGGAGTTTATTTTGTATCAGATGGATGTGAAGAGTGCATTTCTGAATGGCATTCTCAAGGAAGAAGTATATATTAAACAACCCCCAGGATTTGAAAGCAAGGAGTTTCCAGACTATATCTACAAGCTGGACAAAGCTTTGTATGGATTGAAATAAGATCCAAGAGCTTGGGATGAAAGACTGTCCAAATTTCTATTGGAACACGGATATACCAGAGGTAAAATTGACAATACCCTTTTCTTGAAAACTAATAGGAAGGATTTATTAGTTATGCGGGTGTATGTGGATGATATTATTTTTGGCTTAACAAATATGCTTATGACTCATGAGTTTGCCAAACTCATGTGTTGTGAATTTGAGATGAGCATGATGGGAGAGCTAAATTAATTTTTGGGCTTGCAAATAAAGCAGTCAGCCTCAGGAATAATGATTCACCAACAGAAGTATATCAAAGAGCTTCTCAAGAAATTCTCCATGGAAGAGGCAAAAGAGATAAGTACTCCTATTGTTACTGCCACAAATCTAGACTTGGATGAAACAGGTTCAGATATAAAGCAAAAGATGTATCGAGGTATGATAGAGTCATTATTGTACCTCACAGTAAGCAGACCTGACATAGTGTTCAGTGTAGGGCTATGTGCAAGGTTTCAAGCTAAGCCAAAAGAATCACATTTAAAGTCTGTAAAAAGAATCTTCAGATACTTAAAATGAACCACTGATGTTGGCTTGTGGTATCCCAAAGGTAGTAAATTTAACTTGGTAGGATACTCTGATGTTGATTATGCAGGATATCTTGTGGACAGGAAAAACACTACAGTTATTTCACATTTCTTGGGATCATGTTTGATTACTTGGTCCATAAAGAAGCAAAATTCAGTAGCTTTGTCTACTGTTGAGGCTGAATACGTTGCTGCTGGGTCATGCTGCGCCCAATTGTTGTGGATCAAACAATAAATCATGGATTTTAGGGTAGATGTAGGTTGTGTTCCCATTTTTTGTGATAACACAAGTGCTATAAATATAGCCAAAAATCCTGTCCAACATAAGAGAACTAAGCATATTGATATTCGCCATCACTTTCTTAGAGATAATGTTGAAAAAGGAAATATATCAATTATGTTTTGTTTAACTGAGGAACAAATTGCTGACATATTTGCTAAGGATTTAAGTAGAGAACACTTTGAAAAAAATAGGTTAGCATTGGGGATGATTAAAATTGTATAAATCTCCCTCAATGATTGACTAGAATATGTTATGCCTTAGTGAGTGTTGATTAATTCAGTCTTACACATTTAGTTGTGTATCCTAATTCCAAGATTTTAAAGCAAAGTAATATAATTATGTGTTATTTTTTGCAAATCGACTGAATCATTAAGGCACGAGTGGTCATGGACTAATCAGAACACAAGGTATGATTATTGTTTTCCATAGTAGAATTAAGAGAAACAGGTTATCTACATGGTTCACTCTGTTATGATTATAACCGCCAAAACCCAACAGTTATCTTCTTCAAAAGGCTGACAGACCTTTCCCATCAGTACAAAACCTCTACATCAACACGCTTCTTTGTATCACAGTCCCTTCACGTTTCAACTTCCTTCTGACTCATCTTAAATACACACCTTCTTTTCTCTTCTATCTCCACTTCTTTCTCAACCTCTAAAAATTTAACAAGCTATGGCGTCTTCCTCATTCTCTCCTTCCTTCACAAAATCTGAAATAAAACCTGCAACCCAAATTATTCTTCACCTAAACATTACTTTACCTTCCCTTATCCAACCCCAAATCCCTATCAAGTTATCTGATTTTCCATTGTATAAACCTCCACCATAACCATCCTTTCACTCCTTCTTCAAACCTTCTCTTTTTTCAAAACCCTTACCATTACCTGTGCTTCCTCTTCAGATCCTTGATCGCGATGACATTCCCATTGCTAATCTTATCCCTAGACGGTCATGCTCAACTCTGAAAAGAAAACCATCTTCTGTCCCCATTGATGTTGACATCGATACTCAGGTAAAATTTTCTCTTATCATCCATTCATTCTGAACTCCACATACTCAGGGACGGAAACAAAGAGACTATGCTTCTTTGGAAGAGGCACTTAGGACAAGTAAAAAGAAACAAGTAGTGTCTACTGCTTCTACTCCCCCACGTGATCCCTCTCCTGATATTCTTCTCCGCTCTAAAAGAAAATAAGAATATCATAGCAAAAACCTCAAAGTCCTTCTCCTCTCCCAAACCCTCATCATCCTCAAAATCTACTGTTAAAGTCATTACTGTTCAAGGGTCCACCTCCTCTAAAGTTTCTCCAAACTCTACTTCCCATCCCAAAAAACAAGCTCCACAACCTGGTTCTTCTGGTCCATCTAACTCAGATTTAGACTATCTTTCTAATACTCCTCTTGTTCCTCCTACTTCCATTGACTATGATGATGACATTCATGTTGATACTTCTATTGGTAAAACTTCTCAGTCAGACCATGTTCTGCACTTTTAGAAATGAAAGATGACTAGAGGAAGAGTTGTCACAGGGTTTGGGGGTCCTGATATAGATATATTAGTTTCAAAACTGACAGCACAGGGGTGGTCATCCTTGTTTCTTCAAGGTGATCATCAGAGAATATTTGGTAAAAATGAGGTGTATGAGTTTTATACTAATGGAGTTACAACCACAGTTCATAGGAAAACCATCAATCTTTATCCTGCTGATCTAGGTAGAATTCTCAGTGTTCCAATTGGTGGTTGGTGTCATTATGTGAAGGGATCTTGTCCACCTCTTGATAATCTTCCATCCGCTCTAGATATCTGTAGAAAATTCTCTGGGAATCCTTTTTTTTCCTCTCATTATAGGGTCATGAAAAATGAGATGTCCCCTCTCTATCAGTCCTATTTTGATGTGGTTCACAAAATAATCTTACCTCGATAGGAAAGGCGCACAGTTGCAAGTTTTATTGATCTTACCTTGATGGAACTATTGGATTTTGAGATTCCAATAAACCTTCCTCTACTCATCATTAAGCATATGCAAAGGGTATTTATTAAAGATACAAATGGTCATGCTCTGCCCTATCAATTCTGGCTTACATCTATTTTTGATAATTTTTATGTACTTGTCTAGGTATGGTCCTTGCAGACGACTAATGATGTGATTGGACAACTGAACCATGCTAGGTTACCTGCTACCATGAGACATGCTAACAACCCTATGTAAAAGTTGCGAAATGCATTAGAGGCAAAGCAGGGTAAGCTAGAGGGTGCACAAGCTGCATTGGTAGCTGCAAAGGCTATTAATGAAGATGAAAAGAGGGTTCTTGAAGCTAAAATTGCATCCCTTACAGAAATCTTGGATAAGGAATGCGCTGAAAATGCTGATATCATTAGGAAGTTGACCTCCTTTATTCCCTCCTCCTCCTCCAATTAAAATCCTTCTTCATCCTTTGAGCCCATTCACTATGATGCTCTCCTATTTAACTTGTTTCTCTCTTTGTTTTACTGGGTAGCAATAATTGTATCTGTTTTGTTTAAAATAGACCTCTTTTGCTTCACGTGATCTACTTTTGCTTAATTCAATGCAAAGTTATCTCTTGCTCTGAATCTTGCTTGTTTTAGTGATAGCCCCAGTGGCCATGAATTATTAAACAATTTTTACTTGATGGCTCAATTTTTTGATGATTTCAAAAGGGGAAAGAATAGATTATACAATGCTTATAACTCAATTGGACTAACCTATTTCATTCTACTGTGATTCTGTTATTTAATTCCTTCTTAAGTATGTCAGGATTCTGTAATACTGAAGCTACTATGTTTGTCATCATCAAAAAGGGGGAATTTGTTAGGGCTTGAGGAGTTTTAATGATAGACATGTGAATGAAACACGTTGAAGAAGCTGGTCCATTCAAGGTGAAATAGTCTAGCTGGCACATGAGTTTAAATGATATGATTATATGTTCAAGACAAACTTAGATAACATTGATTACATCAAAAGCCAAGTTAGATCATACTAGAAGTCTTGAAGAAGTCAAGTTGATCAAGGAGTTCAGTAAGAAGAGGATTTGAATTAAAAGAATCCTATCAAAACTAGGAGAGGTGAGGCGGCCACAAAAGGGAAAAGAATTAACTGATAGAGTTCTACTAAAGAAAGAATTGAACATCAAAAAGGACTCTATCACAGATTGGATTAAATACAACAAACATGACTCAAAGCTAGTACTCACGCACATACTGAAAAAGTCAATCAACAATCAACATACATACTTGAAGAACCAAGCCTCTTACGTAGCAAGTCATAAACTGTTTAGTAGTTAGGTTCTGGTATTGTAATGGGTCATTGATTCTAGTCTCAGTAATCTATAAACTGAGTTAGGAGTTGTCGTCGTCAAGTTTGGGAACTCGAAGACTTGGGAACACTTATCTTGGGAAGATTAGTGTTTTTGTAGTAATAGGAGTTAGAAGTTGTAATTCCTAGGTTACAAGAAGTCTTGTAATTTTGTTGATTGTTGAGGCTCAAGTATTTTAGTGAAGTTGGGTTAAATCCTATAGAGGTACAGGTCATGGTTTTTTACACCTTTCTTGAGCCGGGTGTTTTCCACGTAAAAACATTGTGTTCAGTTTACTTCTATGAACCACGTTTACTTACTTGTTGCAAAGATAGGCAATTAGTAGGACATGTACTCTAACACTATGTCACTAATGACATTCAAAACTTATCTTTGTCTTCAGAATATGATAGCCTTGATGAAGTTCAAGTAGACAATGGCTCGGGTTACATATCACACATATTATTCTATCCCACATAAATTCCTCCTCAAACACATTACATTTATGCAATGTCCTTTGTGTCTCAAATAATTAAATCTAATCTGATTTCTGTTGGCAAATTTTGCAAAACTAACAAAGTGTCTATTAAGTTTTTTCCATATTATTTTTCTGTAAAGGGTCTCAACACGTGGGATGTCGTGCTCCAACAACAGAATAAAGATGATGTCAACATTCTTTCAAAGTCATCCCCACCAATAGTTCAGAACACCATTAAAACACTTTTGTTGATTAGCATCGTTGTTATGGGCATCCCTCAGATAGGATATTTTATCATATCATCCGCACCAACTCTCTACCACTATCAATTTCATCTCTTGGGTCAAACACATGTGTCTTTTGTTCTTGTAATAAAAGATATCGACTTTGTAATGACCCTTCAAGTTATTTCCTCAATTGTCATATATTTGTAGTATTTTGATCCTTTCCATAGAGGCTACATGTTATTTGTGACTTGTCAAAATTGTTGGTTCGATTATCAGACAGTTCATTTGGATTTTATGATTATTTTTTTATTTTAGAGCTTTTGTTGTTAAGAAATTAATCTTGGATCAAAACTCATAATAAACAGGCTTAGATGAGAATTTCACAGTGTCATCAGCTTTGGAATGTTGATTTTAGGCTATGGAGATCCTTAGTTCAGGTCTCGAGACTTCTAGACTCATTTTGAGCTATTGTAGAACTTAGTTAAAATGTAACAAGGCGTGGAGCCCAAATTTAATAAAAATAATCTCAGATGAAATTTTTAATGGTTCTATTGAGTTTGAAATGTCGAATTTGGTATGGTACAATAGTTTGTTTGCGCGCATGGGATTTTGAAAGAATTTTCAACCCTTGACCGAAGTCCATTTGGACTTAAAAAATTTTGGTACAACAGCTGGTGGTGCAGCCAATCCTTGGACTTCGCTTTTATGAGGTTTGGAGCATTCAGTATGGTTAAGGAATCTTAAAATTCACGTTCGCGAGCCATCCATCGCATTCGTGAAGAGGAATTTGGCTGGACCGACCCAACTTTACACTTTGAATTTGTGGTGGACTGATTGTGTTCACAAAGAGTAATCTCGTTATGTATCACAAACGCGACCCTCGAGTACCACGTTTGCGATAGGTAAAGGCCTGGCAGTATAAACCCACTCTTTCCTGATTTCTTCACCATTTTCTGCCATTATTGAACCCTAGAGTGGGAAATCATAAGTTGAAATTAGGGATGAGTTGAGGATGTTGGGTGATCATTTTCCACTAATTTCTTTATAAGTTCTCTGCCTAATTCCTCTATTTAATTCCTATTTTATCCTTTTTTTCATAATTTCCTTCGCTGATTTGTGCCCCGATTAGTAGTTTCTTTATGCTCAACTTTTGAGCAAATATTCTTTATCCTTCTGAGGGCATCACATTGGATTTAATTTTGGAATTTCACCAGCGGACCTCACTACCCATTATTGACTCAATTTTGTGCTTGGAGTTTTATATTGCAATATGGGTATCATTTTACTCTATTAACGTGTAGATTACTATTTTGATAGTATGACTTGTTTTGAAACTGAGGAGCAAGGACGAGCAAATTATGGATCATTTAAGAATCTGTTTCAGGATTGAAGTAGGCTTCGGTCTACTTTTCTCTATGAAATTGTGTATAGTATAGATTACATGCTAGTTAGGGATTGTAGAATGGACTGATGACTAACATATCAGGACTTAGCCTATTTAGAGAATTTGGGATAGAAATATGATCCAAACCTTAACACAAAACACTTGTTATGGACTTAGAATCCTATTATCCTTGAATGTAGACTTATTTAGTCATAGATTGACATTACAGATCCCGTCATATAAGACTTACCATTTGACTTAATGGTTTAGATGATATTTCTCTAATTAGATCCTTGTAGTATTTTATGCCCCTGATTACTGTAGTTTTCTGAGTTATGAGTCTTTATGACATTAGTTATGTATTGATGGATCCGAGGTCGTGGTTACGATACCAGTTGAACTCCAGGTGAGTATTCTATCCTTAAAGAGGATGTGATTCTAGTTTATAGATGTTTAGGCGCCTGTGGTTGAGTGTTTGGATACTAGCGATGGCATGCATACTTTTAGATGCATTCATGCTCACTTAGTGGTACGATTCCAACCAAACCTTTGGTTTTATTATTGTTTTCCGAAATAGGAATTTATTTCGCTTTTTCACTTTAAAAATAAATTTCTTCTAGAATGTAAATTGTACTACCTTATTTAAATGAATTATAATCTTTTAGAACTAAATATACTATTTTGGAACTTAGACCAAAACTAATTTTGGTCCATTTTTAATTCACTCTTTTACCACTACTATTTACTTTGGTCGAGAGAAATTTCTATCTTTTCATGCTATTACGCAAATTTAGTCCCGACATTAATCTCAATCAATATATATGAATATTCTGAGTCCCCTATGGTCTCCTTCATCCATGAGACATAGTGCCGGAGAAGAATGATCGTATAGGTCCTGCCTTTGGTGCTACCAAACTAAAGAAGGTGCATACACTTGGTACATTTGGCACTCAAATAGTTTTTGTGCATTCACCCATTCATATGCATTGCTTATCCCTTTTATGATTGTTTGGTGCTTATATCAATCAGCCCTATGGGGATTGTATTAGTATAAACTATGATTGTTGTTTGTTAAGTGTTTGCTTAAACCTTTCAGGCATATGAGGGCTCGATTAAGTGTTATTTGTCTGGACTAGTGAGTTATTTTATTATTGGATTATAGTCAGTTCGTGGCGGGATAGTTATGGACTGGTACCCAAGATTGTCGGTACATTTTTAATTCTTTTCTTTCTCACATAAATATGTCATGGTTAAGTTATATCATGATTAGCCACACTTAGGTTAGAAGCTTGATCATGTTATTATTATCTCCCTTACTTGGTTATGATCCTCAAAATGTTAGATGACTTCCCCATGTTATTATCTTGAACTAGTCCTATATATGTATGCATGTATGTATGTATGCATGTATATAAGGTATTACCATATTACTACTACATGCCATTCCTTCACTCTTCATTTGTGTATTGTCTAGTAATATGTGGTGTTGTACTTTAGTTCCTGAATACTATTAGAATATGATAGTTTACCGTTATTTCTCTATTAGCATGATTATGTCTAGTTTCTTCAATAGTTGCATGTAGCTTATATTCCTTCTTTATATGCTATTTATGCTTGTATTACCTTTAGATCTCAGTCAGGCGCTGCCTACTGAGTACCACATGTTTGATACTCATACTACACTTCTACAGCCTACAGATTATAGTACGAATTCTCATTATTGATGTGTGTATCGTACAAAGTAGTTATGGATCGAAGATTTGGATGAGCTCATGATCTTCGGAGTAGTCCTACTCTCCATCGTATTGATTATACTTATCTCTATTTTGTATTTTAGAGATGATTTGTACATGTATATTCATTTTATATTTTCCTTTTGTACCCTATTGTATTAGATACCCTTGTACTGACTTCACCAGGTTTTGAAAATATATTTACGTTCTTCTTGCTTTATTTTTTCTTATTATTTAGTTTTTTTTCTTTCTTACTAGTTCATTACTAACTATAGGTTGACTTACCTAATGGTGAGTTAAAGTAAATGTCATCATGACCGAAGAAATTGAATCGTGATAGACTTTCATTTAGTCAGTCTACTCTTAGAAGTTCATCTCCTTTATAGTTTCTTTTTAGTGATGTGTAGGGGGCCCTGTTTGTAACACCCCATATTTTCCTAGCATAATCTAAGTCTTAGTTCATGAGTATTCATAAATAAAAATTTCAAAACACTCATCATTTTTCAGTTTAGATCTTGCAATTGCGTAGAAAATTTAATTAACTTTCCAACGATATAAAATTTGCCGAAATCCGATAACCGGGTAAGAAGTTATGGAGATTTTAAGTTTCAGTCATTAAACATTGTCATTTTAACCCTTAGCACGTCACAGAGACAGTCCAAATGACAATTGTCAATTTTCAGTGTGACGCCGCGATGTTGGCGCATCGCAGAGCAGGCTAATTACTAGTTTGACAATTTCTAGTTGCATTCTAAAGGCTTACCGCGAAAGCTCCGCATCACGATATTTGTCCAGGTCCCAATTGTCCATTTCTAGTGTCTTGGCGTGATAGTGGCGTGTCACGCCAAGGCCAAAAATTGGGATGGTCAATTTTCAGCTTACGTTTTAAATCTGTTTAAGGATATTTGGGTCTTTTTTCTAAGCCCTAAACTCGTCCTAAAACACGAAATTTAGCCCCAATTGGCATAAATAATCATTCATTATTCAATTCACCTCAAATTAAAGATCCCTTTTTCCAAGAACAAGAAACCCTAGCTCTCAAATTAAAGACCGATTCTCAGGAACTCACGAAGAACTTTAAGAAATTCATCCATTAAGGTTTGTTAGATGTTCATCCATGGGTTCCTTTCATCCATGGAGTCCAAGTAACCTATTGAAATTTCAAGTTTTAATCTTTTCAAGTTATTTGATTTTAAATTATGATTTCTTCCATGAATCTCCATATACTATTAATTTTGTACCATGTTACCATGAGATTATTGTTATTTTTTAATTCTCCATGTTTTAATATTATTAATTATTGAATTAAACCATGATTTAATGCTATTATGATGAATTTGTGCTATTCTACGAGTTCCATGACATTCCTATGATTGTTTTAAACCATGAACTATAAGTGTTTGATAAAATGCCTACAAGAGTGATTTATTTGATAAGAGCCTTCATGTTTTGATCTCCAAGTTTTAGTGTCATTTTACTACTATTCTTTTGAGTCCTGGAGGTATTGAATACCCGAAACCCATAGATTTTTACATAGTCTCATTTCAATATCTTCAGAATAACTTCAGATTGTATTATGAGTATTATCAGAACAGTCAGTTAAACTCAGAATAGTCTAGTATTTTAGAGTCTTTCAGTTGGGAGTAGGATTTAGCACCGAGAGAGTGTAAGGATGGTGGTTTTCCCGTCAGATAGGCAGAGTCACTAGTAGTAGTCCCTAAACTCCAGAACTATATAGCCAGCAGAGGGCACAAAAAATCACCAGTCAGATCAAACTTGACTATCTCGTAGGGGTCACCCGTTAGCTCAGTCTTGACACCCTTAGTCTTTTGGATATTATATTAGTTTAGTGGATCTACACAACCATCGTTAGTACCCGTGGCACGGTATTAATACCCTTCCAACTAGGGTTACAGATTGAACTCCGATTAGCTCAAATTGGGGAATGTCGATTAGATGATACCTCCCACAGTCTCAGATATAGTCTCAGTTACAATCTCAGTTCAGTTACGCAGTCTTAGAGTTGATTGACCAAAGCATACAGATATCAGTATTCTTTGGTATTTCAGTTTACATATTTTACTCAGTCTATGTTATATGCTTCGTCATGCATTCCTAGTGTCTATAGATTTTCACGTATATTTAGTATTTACAGACTACCATGCATACTCAGTATTTACAGATTCTCCATATTTTTAGTATCTACAGATTCTATGTTCTCTACTCAGTACTCCATATTTTACATGCATATTCAGTTAACTATTAGTTCTATTCCTGAAACCATACATATCATCCTACCTTATTTAGCATACCAGTACATTCAAAGTACTGATCGTATACCTTTCTTTTGCACTATGATGTATTATATCATAGGTGTTGATGCTCAATTCTCGAATCGCATGTAGTCCCTCAGATCATCAATAATACAGTAGTGGTGGTGAGTCCTTATCATCTGAGGATAGATTATATTACTTTCTATCTTTATCTCAGTAGTTAGTAGAGTTGGGGGCCTGTCCCATCAACTCACAGTATTCAGTTTAGAGGCTTTTCAGACACTATAGTTAGCTGTTCAGATTATCCAGATTTTAGTATTGTGCTAGATTCATAATTCAGTAGTCGTTTCATTATTAAAACCTTATGGCAATTCAGTTATTCTTCCACATTCATGATTATATTATTCAATACTCACAGTAGGTACCAGCTCATGGGTTAGCTTGTAATCCCTCGGGACTGTAAGAACCATTAACGACTAGGGGGTAGTCCTGGGTCATTACAAACTCGGTATCAAAGCCTAAGGTTTTAAAGTGTCCTTGAAAATCTAAAAGTCGCATCAAGTAGAGTCTTGTGCATGGGTGTGTCGCGCACCATACTTATGGATGATAGGATATGAGGTGTTTAGGAAAAATTTTCCCTTCTTTCAATATTCATGTCATGCGATTGAGCATGAGCTTAAGTTAAACTCTCAGTCTAATCTTTTTTTCCTTCCATTTACAGAACATGCCTCCCAAGAAGAATGAAAAAAGAACAGTAAATCAGCCAGCCCCTCAGCCCGCCCATGTGGATCCTCTGGACAAGCATGTTTCCCACGCAAAATTCAGAGTTGCGTTCACCACTCTAGCAAATTCCATAGTAGCACAAAATGAACGGTTAATAGTTGTTTTGGCCAACCCAGTTGCAAATACTATTGACACTAGAATTTGGGATTTCACCGGAATGAATCCTCCTTCTTTCATGGGATCCAAGTCTGAAAAATATCTATAGGAATTCTTAGATATGGTTCAAAGGGTAATGGATACTATGGGGGTGATATCTAGTTAGAGTACTGAGTTGGTTGTATATAAATTGTAGGATATAGTTCATACTTGGTTTAAGCAGTAAAAAGTTGATAGGGGTGTAGATGCGGGGCCTGTAGAACGGGAAAAGTTGACCACAACTTTCTTAGATAGATTCTTTCCATTAGAGTTAAGAGAGGCCAAAGTGTTAGAGTTCATTGACTTGAGTTAGGGCAGCATGGGCATGAGGGAGTATTCCCTTAAGTTTACTCAGTTAGTTAGGTATGCTTCTCATTTGGTAGCTGATAACATATCCAAGATGAGTAAAGTTTATATCTGACGTTTTTTATAGTGTTGTCAAGGAGTGTAGGACCGCAATGCTGATTAGTGAGATGGACTTGTCTAGGCTGATGGTTCATGCTCAACAGATAGAAAAGTAAAAGATTAAGAAGAGAGAGAGAGAGGAAATAAGAGGGCTAGGACAGGTAGTTTTAATCTCAATTAGCCAAAGTCAGAAGGTGGTAACCGTCCTCAGTTTTATCAGAGGTCTTCAACCCCAGCACCCTCTTCAGCCAGTGCTCCCGTACCCAAATTCAGAAATGACAATAGGGATAGAGCACCAGGCTCTAAGTCTCAGGTCAGTGTTAGCAGTGCTCGTACAAATTCTCTATGTCAGAAATATGGCAAACACCATTAGGAAGAGTGTAGAGCGGGTAGTGATGTATGCTTCGGGTGTGGCAAGCCAGGCCATCGGATTAGGAAGTGTCGGGTAGTTGCTCAGAAAGGTAGGGATATGCACCAACAAGGCCAGTCCCATCAGTCGTCAGTTCCATCCGGTCATCCGACTCAGCAGGGTACCACTTCTAGTGCTACCAGTAGTCAGCGTTCGAACAGATTATATGCTCTTTAGTCCCGCCAAGATCAGGAAAATTCTCCTGACGTAGTTACTGGTACGTTGCGGGTTTTTCACTTACATGTTTATGCTTTACTAGATCCTGGAACTTCTTTTTTCTTTTTTAACTCCATATATAGCTATCAATTTTGGAGCTAGTCTCGAAACTCTAGCAAAGCCCTTTTCAGTGTCTACCCCAGTAGGCATTTCCATTATAGCCAGATAGGTATACAAGAACTGTCCGATCACAATATTCCAGAAAGTTACCTCAGTTGATCTCATGGAGTTAGAGATGATGGATTTTGACGTCATTCTCAACATGGATTGGCTTCACTCATGCTATGTCTCAGTTGACTATAGAAACCAAATACTTCATTTTCAGTTCCCAAATGAACCAGTCCATAAATAGAGGGGTAGTACCACAACTCTTAGAGGTCAGTTGATTTCATATCTTAGAGCTAGAAAGATGATATCAAAGGGGTGTATTTACCATCCTATGTGAGTCAAAGACTTTAACTCAGAAACTTCAACCCTTGAGTCAGTTTTAGTAGTTAGGGAATTTTCAGATATGTTCCATGAAGATCTCTCTGGAGTTCCTCCCGAAAGGAAAATCGACTTTGGAATAGACCTTCTCCCAGATACTCAGCCTATGTCTATTCCTCCATATAGAATGGCTCCAGCTGAACTCAAAGAATTGAAAGAACAGTTGAAAGATCTCTTAGATAAGGGATTCATCAGACCCAACGTCTCCCCATGGGGTATACCTGTTCTATTCGTGCGTAATAAAGACAATTCTATTAGAATGTGTATTGGCTACCATCAGTTGAACAAGGTCATAGTCAGAATAAATATCTACTTCCTAGAATCGATAAATTATTTGACCAACTTTAAGGTGCTAGCTATTTTTCCAAGATAGACCTCAGGTCAGGCTATCATCAGCTTAGGGTTAGAGAATGTTACATTCTGAAAATAGCTTTCCGAACTCGGTATGGTCATTTCAAATTTCTAGTCATGTCCTTTGGTCTTACAAATGCCCCAGCATCCTTTATGGACTTGATGAACCGAACAATACCTGGACAATTTCCAGTGGCATTCTAAAGGCTTACCGTGATAGCTCCGCATCGCGATGTTTGTCCAGGTCCCAATTGTCCATTTCTAGTAGCTTGGCGCGTCGCGCCAAGGCAAAAAATTGGGATGGTTAGTTTTCAGCTTACGTTTTAAATCTATTTAAGGGTACTTAGGTCTTTTTTCTAAGCCTAAACTCGTCCTAAAACACGAAATTTAGCCCCAATTGACATAAATAATCATTCATTATTCAATTCTCCTCAAATTAAAGATCCCCTTTTCCAAGAACAAGAAACCCTAGCTCTCAAATTAAAGATCGATTCTCAGGAACTCACCAAGAACTTCAAGAAATTCATCCATTAAGGTATGTTAGGTGTTCATCCATGGGTTCCTTTCATCCATGGAGTCTAAGTAACCTATTGAAATTTCAAATTTTAATCTTTTCAAGTTATTTGATTTTAAATTATGATTCCACCCATGAATCTCCATGTACTATTAATTTTGTACCATGTTACCATGAGATTATTGTTATTTTTTAATTCTCCATGTTTTAATATTATTAATTATTGAATTAAACCATGATTTAATGCTATTATGATGAATTCATGCTATTCCTACAAGTTCCATGACATTCCTATGATTATTTTAAACCATGAACTACAAGTGTTTGATAAAATGCCTACAAGAGTGATTTATTTAATAAGAGCCTTTATGTTTTGATCTCCAAGTTTTAGTGTCATTTTACTATTATTGTTTTGAGTCCTGGAGGTATTGAATACCCGAAAACCATAGATTTTTACTTAGTCTCATTTCAGTATCTTCAGAATAACTTCAGATTATATTATGAACATTATCAGAACAGTCAGTTAAACTCAGAACGGTCTAGTGTTTCAGAGTCTTTTAGTTGGGAGTAGGATTTAGCACCGAGCGGGTGTAGGGATGACGGTTTTCCCATCATATAGGCAGAGTCGCTAGTAGCAGTCCCTAAACTCCAGAACTACGTAGCCAGCGTAGGGCATAAGAAGTCACCCGTCAGATCGGACTTGACTATCTCGCAGGGGTCACCTGTTAGCTCAGGCTTGACACCTTAGTCTTTTGGACATTATATCAGTTTAGTGGATCCACACAGCCATCGTTAGTACCCATGGCACGGTACTAATGCCCTTCTAACTGGGTTACAGATTAGACTCCGATTAGCTCAAATTTGGGAATGTCGATTAGATGATACCTCCCACAGTCTCAGATATAGTCTCAGTTACAATCTCAGTTCAGTTACACAGTCTTAGAGTTGCTTGACCAAAGCATACATATATCAGTATTCTTCAGTGTTTCAGTTTACATATTTTACTCAATCCATGTTATATGCTTGGTCATGCATTCTTAATGTCTACATATTTTCACGTATATTCAGTATTTACAGTCATGCATACTTAGTATTTACAGATTCAAAACTAAAACATCTGTCTGAACAACTAGTCTGGAAGCTCTAAACTATCTAAACTGTGGAGTTGATGGGACAAGTCCCTAACTAACTCTGTCTATTAGAATACTGAATCTAATGCAATAATAAAATAAGTATTATCCTCGGATGATAAGGACTCACTGCTATCAACCGTTGTTGACTGAATCTAGACTGCTAAGGGTGCTCTGGCTCTCGCGCTTCTGAATCTATGGTATAAGACACCATAGCACAAGAGAAAAGTATGCGTTAGTACTTTGAATATACTGGTATGCTAGATGAGGTAAGGCTGAATGTAAGGGTTTATATGCATGAACAATACTGACTAAATAATCTGAGTATACTAAATGAGGATACGTGCATGAATGCATAAACCATAACTAAAATCATAATGACACTGAATACTGAGTTCCAAATGCTGCTTAACTGACATCTGAGCTTACTAATACTGGGATACTGAATAACTGAATCTACCGATATTAATAACTGAATACTGAGGTTGAGATCGGTCCTATCTAGCGGGTGATCTCTGAATTGTATTATAATAAGAATGCTTAACTGAATCTGAGATCAGTCCTATCTAGCGGGTGATCTCTGAATATACTGATAATGAAGATGATTTGAATTAGTATTAGATCAGTCCTATCTAGCTGTTGATCTCTAAATCTGATGATACTGATACTGTTTAACTAAATTAAAGATCAATCCTATCTAGCAAGTGATCTTTGAATCTGCTAATAATGAGAATGATCGACTATATCTAACAGTCCTGATTCTGTACTACTGAGCTGAGTTCTTTTACTGAGACTGATTCTGAAACTGAGACTATGGGAAGTAGTCATCTAACTGACATACTCCGAATCTGAACTAGTGGGGTCCAATATGTAACCCCAGCTGGAAGGGTGTCAGTACCGTGCCACGAATAAAGACAATTCTGCTATGGAGTCAGTCCTGTCTAACGGGTGACCCCGGGGATCAGTCCTATACTAATGGGCTATCCCTGAGTATGTCAGTCCTATCTAACGGGTGACATCTCATACCTACGCTGGCTACGTAGTTCTGGAACTTAGGGATTGCTCCTAGAGATCTCAGTCCTCTCTAACGAGTGATCCCCCATCCCTAGGTTTGCTAGGTGCTAAATCCTACTTCCAACTGAAAGACTTAGAGCTGATTCTTTTTCTTAAACTGTACTTGACTGAGCTGAATCTTTTACTGATCATGTTACTTAACTGATCTAGCTGAGTTCACTTGGTTTCGAAGACTGACGGAATACTACTGAAGTTCGTTATCTGATTGAATGCTACTAAGTTCTGAATTGATTGCTTGAATACTAATGAGGTCTGAACTGGATACTTGAATACTACTAAGATCTGAGCTGAGTACTGAACTGAAGCTGAAATACTAATGATACTGAGATTACTGAGTCTTTCTAAGTTCTGTAACTGTCTGAGAGTACTGAATTTTGTAACTGATTGAGTTCTACTGATTGTGGTTTGATTGAGAGTATCTTGAAAACTGACACTGGCTCTAGACTTGCAACTAATTTGTTGGGTATAAATACCCCCAGGACTCGATAGCATAAATAATACAAGACCTGACCACTCTTGAACAACATAATAATAGACTACCATTCACCATACACTCAATAAAGCATCTCTTCAAGCACTTGGAAAAATTAATCTCTTCAAGCACTTGGAAAAATTAACATGTGGTTGCATAGGGAATACATACCAATATCTCATAATTCATCCAACAAGGTCTTGCATCAAACACTTAACATACATTACAGTGTACATAATTGGGGATTTCATGCTAACATGTGACAATGCATTTACTAAGGCTTTTCAACAAACACTTGGCATGCATGAACTTATACATAATTGGGGATATCTTATCCACATGCTATAATGACTGTAATTCCTTCACATAAACATTTTATCAAACATATTGGGAGTATACTTTGGTTATTTAACAATTTCTACACCTAATTATCATGGAAAATCACTCAACATGCAACTTGAAAAGGGTTTATCATGAACATCACACAATTCATCACATACTAGAATCAATTCTTGAAACTTGTAGTCTAAATCATGAATTAAATCTCAACAATACATAATCATGAACTTCAATACACATAAATCATGCAATCTCATAATTACATAAACTTTATAATTCTGAAAAGGATTCTTGGACTTCTTGGGTGGAAGGAACCCAAGAATCAACATCTAACATACCTGAAAATCTAAATTTTTGAAGTTCTTGAAGACTCTTGGAAGGATTCTTGATATTGCTTTTGAAACTTGGGGGCTAGGGTTTTCTATTTTTGAGAGAGAATGTTTTTGTTCTTGAGGAACAGTGAAAATAAATGAGCAATTTTGGCTATTAAGGGTTTAAATCCCGTATATGGACTGATTAGGGGCTTTAGGAAATTATTAATTTGTCCTAAAATTTAAATAACGAAACTTGAGCAAAATCTCAATTTTTCATGCTGGCGCGACGTGGTGAAATCGCACCAGCTCACTGGAAATTGCCAACTCTGAAATGGAGCCTTGGCACGATTCCATAATCGCAGAGGCTCACTGAATTTTGATGATTGCCATTTTGGCTGGCTCCGCGACGCGCTAAAGTACCAGGCAGTACACTGTCTTACTAAAATGGCTCTAATTCTTCGCTCGGGTGTCGAATTTGGGCGAATTTGGTACCGATGGAAAGCTTATTCGATTTTTCACGTGATAAAAATTCAAAATCTTAAAAATTTCACATGGAATAAAATATATTCATCTTTAAATCAAGATCTTTGATGTTCTAGAGACGAATTTAAACTAGGAGAAGTGTGGGGTATTACAATTGTAGCTCTACGTCTTCCTATAGTGTCTATATTAGAACCAATCCTATTTTTTAGAGTTCTATGAAATAAAAAATAATAGATCATTTATCCACAGAAGTGGAATACAAAGTTGTTGCCTTCACTATTTTTAAACTTGCATGGGTCCAAACCTTCATGAACTATATCAGCGCCCTTCCTTAGTTCCTAACATCCAGTATGATAATATTTACACCACTTACGCTTGTACCAATCCAATCTTTTATAGTCGAATAAAGAATATTTCTATTGATTTCTATTTTTTTCGTTATAGGATTACCAAGGGGCAGCTACGTATCATCCATGTATCTGTAAGAGACTAATTAATAAATGCATTGATTAAATTATTATTTAAAAAAGGCTTGAGTTTCCTCGATCCAATATCGGTGTATCCAATGGATCCTCTGTCTTATGGGGGCGCGTGTTAATGATAGTAAATATTTAAAGATCTAAACAAATCAAGCGACAAATCTGCACTTAATTAGAGTATCATAAATGCAATAGTCAACCCAAAATTAGTAATAGTAATTGATTCTCACAAATCAAATCATTTGATTTTAGGAATTGTATGCAATTGTTATGTATATAAGTATTGTACCCTACAACAAATTAATATAGAATGTGTATTCTCATATATCAAAACTCTTACACTTAGATATAACTTCCATCACTATTGAGTTTGACTAGAATAATAGAGGTTTGATCTATTTTATACTCATGGTAATTATATGTCTCAATAGGTTGCTTAAATTGATTCCCAATTAGGTCTTAGATAACCTCTTCGAAATTTTTGTTTAGAACTTATAAAGGAAATGATAAGATATTAGTTTTGGTTCTGTAAAAAAAATATTATATTTTTAATTTTTTTATTGCATCTTGATTTTCACGATTCTATAAAGGTATAAGACTGGTGATGCAATTTGCAATGGTGTTGTGAGTCTGAAAATTTCACCACTTTAATAAGAGAATATTATCGTTGTTGTAGTCAATTTCTAGTGGACCTGCAAAAAAGAACCAAACTTTCTTGGCTAGATCTATAGGCAGAAAAATGATTAACATTTTTAATATTAGGATTCAGGGGGTTGGTAATGCAACAATGATAATTTAACTCATTATTGAATACAGATTATACTTCCCATCTTTTCTAGTTTAACTCTTGAATTGATTTCCTTCTCTTCTAGTTGAATGCCGATTTGGCTTCCCTTCAGTTCTCCATCCTTCTATTTCACCAAGTTCCCCCTAAATATTTTGTACGTGTCACTTTTTAATTTAATACACCAAATTTATTTATTTAATTAAATATAATAACTATGATTACTATGGTTAACAGTTAAAGAAAATACAATAAGTACACTATCATAAGTTTTAGTTTCAATGGTTTCTTGATGACCATCACCTTAATAATGTTGTCCTAATCTAATTTTCTTGAATTGTAAGGGTGTTTACATCTTAATTTCATGTGACTCAATTTATATTGAGTATTTTTAAAATTATTTAAAAATTGTGATGGGGTATTTAATTTTAGGTAAAAGCCACAATAATGTAGACAAATTATCATAAATGCAAATATATATATATATATATATATATATATATATATATATATATATATATATATATATATATATATATATATATATATATATATATATATATATATATATATATATATATATATATATATATATATATATATATATATATATATAT
Source organism: Capsicum baccatum var. pendulum (assembly GCA_030864225.1). Lineage (NCBI taxonomy): Eukaryota > Viridiplantae > Streptophyta > Magnoliopsida > Solanales > Solanaceae > Capsicum > Capsicum baccatum. Next base: position 189,791,250 of record CM061559.1, on the reverse strand, counting down.
ATATATATAAGAAAACTCAATAACTGACGATATAAGTTGAGAGCTTTATTGAATATAAATAACATATCTGAAATGTCAAATGCATTATTCAAAAGAAAATAGACAAACATAAATAAGTAAAGTAGAGAGAGGTCCACAATGCTACAAATCTCTCAAATGTGATCTCATCTTAAAATTTAACACCTCTTTAAATATGATCACGAACTCAATTAATACTTGGATCGATACACACACAAAAGTACAACAAATTTAACATGAATAAAAGGTAATGTATATTCAACAAATATTATTGATTTAACTAAATAAAATACTGTCGAGAATTGACATTAAAAATACTTGCTTCAACCTGAAAATTTCATATAACCACTAACAGAAAGAAAAACATAAGTCCAAATAAATATCATATATAGATTATGCATATCCACCGATAAGAATCATGAAGCAATACTTATAATTTTTATTCTCTCCCAATCATGCCTCAAAATCAGTATTTTGAATTACATGCACACACATTGCATAAGGTACTCATGTAAATAACGACTAATGAATGTTAGGGTCTTAAATTCATTTCTATCCGAAAAAACATAAATTAAAATTAATTTATATTAAGGATAACTATGAAATTTAGACTTTTTTTAATTCTGAATTCAGCTAATCAAAGCATACAAATATCAATAATTTGATTTTTAGTTCAAAAAATCATAGCTCTCATAACAAAGTTGTCATTAAGAATTATAAGTTGACAAAAATAGTTATGTTATAAAATAATATAGCAAGAACAAGAATAATAAGAGAGAGAAGAGAGAGAAATTCTTATTTCTTGAGGGATTATATTGAGGTGTTGAAAGATCAATTACAATGAAGGAGAACTCCCTTTATTTATAGAGAGAAACTGAATTGGTCCCAAAGTTAAGGTTCCTAATTTTTCTCTTAATAAACATACAAGTAGACATTCACTATAATACAAATATGTTTATAACAATCCCCTTGAATATTTATATGATATATAATATGTCTCGATAAAAGCTTACTAGAAAAAAACTCATGGAAAAAAATAATCTAGTGAAGAAAAAAGAGTACACATCTCTGATAATACATATTTTGGCTGCCTCATAAAAAATCTTATAAGAAAAATTCAGTGAGACAAACCTTTATGACAAAAAATGAGTACAATGCATATTAACTCCCTTGATGGAAACATCAATACAAAACTTGAATCTTCACATATCAATCTTGTGAATCATCTTCTCGAGAGTCACAGTAGATAGAGACTTTGTGAATGAATCAATCATATAATCCCTTAAAGGAATCTGTAGCACGTTGATATCATCATTCTTTTGGAGTTCATGTGTATAGAAAATCTTTTGACGAAACATGCTTCACTCTATCTCCTTTTATGAATCCTCTCTTTTGTTGGGTCATTCATGATTCTCGGCTTGCTCATGAATAACTATTATCTTAATATAATTTGTATGTCATGTAAAATAACTTAGCATGACATTAACTCTTCTTAAAAATATGTAATATGTTTATATTGAATCATTAAGTTGATCATATAAATATCATGTATATTAAAAAATTTGACAATATGTGTTAGCATAAACACATTCATATGAGGCCTTTCATTTGTCATATGCAAGTGATCTTATTTTAGTATCTCCATGTAAGATTAAAATTATATCATGCTCATATTTATAACTAGTTATCTAAATGCATCAATTGCAGAAGATATGATATTTAAAGATCAATTTAATTCTGCATGTTTCTTATTTCAACTTTTTTCAGTAAATAATATATTGCTTTTGAAAACTCTCCAAGAATTTCAACATTATTCAAATAATAAATTTATCTCTTATAATGATTATAAACAAGCTTTCCAGAAATATTTATATGTTTTGGGTATATTGAATCCTCTAGGAATTTTCATGTAGATTTTGTCAAGTGACAATATTCCACATTTCATATATGACATCTTCTAGTGTCTGGCTGTAAATCAAACAAATATTATGCTTACCAAGATGATTCTTCTATGTCACTTGATAGATATTTCTACGTAAGCATGCTTAAATAAACGTAGAGTTCAGATCTTCATAATCTTTTACAATATTAGGTTATATTGTATCAAAGATATCATCGACAATTTATTATTTTGTACCGGTTTGCAATGGGATATAACTTTTAAGATCTCATCCCTTCAATTATTTTTCTTAGGTATCTAAACCTCTCATGAGGTTTCGTGAAGTGTTATGTCATAGGCTCTTCAAGAACACATTGTCTCCTTATTATTGTCATTTGTTTTTTTTCCTTTTCAAGAATTATTTATTTTGAACTGATTATAGTCCACAACATTTCATTCATGTTATGGACTTTGTCCTTCAGGGACACACAACAAAAGCATCTGCATCTAAACATGAACTTAAATTGTGTTCAGCGAATTCTCCTAGCACTTGACTTGAATTTTTTTTTGAATGAGGATCCTATTGATAATTAACAACATATTTCTTAGTTGTTTATTATTTCTCCCTTATGTTAGAAAAATAACATGCATTTCAATTTACTTTAGGGCATCCATCTTTGTGCATTATGGTATACTTGTTAATCATATATCACACATTAAAAACTAGTAGATGAAATCCCTAACCTTGAATCAATTGGGAGGGAGAAATTAATCATAATTTATTGGTCCAATGCATACAAGTGTTATTGTATACAATATATCATATTTCAGACCAAAATATGAAGTTTTGTTCTCATAAGTAATGGTTCAACTATTTATCAGAGGCATTCAATGTCAAACTAGATTTATCAAAATGATTTGTCTTGATTACACAATCTGAAAATCACAATCTTAATTCTATTTATATTGAGCAAATAATTCTAGAAATGTCAAACTGTAGGTTGACAATAAACACACATGTGATCATCTTATATTGATGCATCTTGATATGTATCACATGAGAGGTGAACGATCTCCTTATTCACATTTTATACTATTCAGAATTTAGGGGATTCAATCCTAACATTTGTTAATCCAACAAACTTATCATAAGAACAAACAACATAAATAATTTTTGAAAAATCTTCTAGTTCTCTAATACATATCTAATACTCAATATGCACATCTTTGGAATGTCACAATCGTTCATGCCAACTTATGAACTTAATTATACAAGTAAACTTCAAATTTACTATGACATGTGCCTTTTGATTTAAACTTCCGATTTACTATGACATGAATTTATATCAATAAACTCCTAGTACTCTTAGTTTATTATGACATGTGATCTCATCATTCTAGGGTATTTACTATCGTAACTCGGAGATATTCAATCTTCAAATTATTCTACCTCTTCTGGAGGTGTTTTGTGATATCTTCAAAACCAAGAACATGGTTGAATTTATATGTTTTACTAAATACAAACACATTTACCCTTAAATATATAGATCTGTATTTATAACAAACAAAATTCTCATTCCCAAGAGATGGAATATAATCATGACTTAAACTTATCAAATTATGATAGTCTAGAATCTCTTTCAAGAACTGTCACTTCAAGAGCAAATCGAGGCATATATATGATGTAGAAAATCTTTTTCTAATATATTTTTCATTATAATCAAAATAAGCATGTATTATCACTTTTAGCTATCATCATTTTGTTCCTTCATGCTCATATTCGTACATATAATCACTTATCATCTTTTCGACATATTATGCACAGCTATCACATTCACTTCAAGAAATAGAGCATATTCAATGAAATATGTTTCATGTCTTTTCACCAAAGACATATTATTCTGCTTTTGTCTATATTATATCATCATTATAGTGCATTGGGACTTAAATTCAACATCTTACCCATATTAAAGTACCGAAGACAATAAATTGATGGAACTTGAATTCAATATCTTATATTATAGTGCATCAATGCATCAGAACTCAAACCCAATGCCTTTATTATGGTGCGGTAAAAACTGAATCAACCGCTTTACCCACTTAATGGTACAATAGGACAAATTTCATGAAACTTGACCCTATATCTTCTATAATATTTCATACTTCAAAGCAATTACTACTTAAAAAGTTATAAAGAGCCGGGCAATTAAACCGCTTCAAATAATTATAGACATAAACAAATTAATCATAACAACCCTCTCTACATACTTAATACTTACCACCGCTGGCAATCATATATATTTTTAAGTTTAATTAAACTTTTTATTATTCAGTACTTTCATGAGATGACCTAAAGTAGTACGTGCATATTGCTTGATTAAAACACATAATTATTATAGATGATTCACACATCCATTCAAGCTCAAAGAACATATGTAAAAGTAATAGTCATCTTATGAAAAATATTTTATCCTTGATATGCAGAAGTAAGGCGGTGTCCCTATTAGGGTTGTGCAAAAACCGAAATGACCGATAAATCGAATCGATAAAAATATTATTGGTTTATTGTTATTGGGTTATTGGGTTAACAGTTTTTTAATGGTTTTATAAAAAAAAATTATTGGGTTATTGGTTCGGTTCGGCTTATTGGGTTATTGGGTAAATCGATAACCCAATAAGTATATATATATATATATATATATATATATATATATATATATATAACTTATTATATATTTCTCTTAATTTTTGTTTAATCTCTACATATTAACAAACCTATTATTTCAATTATACAAACTCTTAATTTCTCCTAACAATAGTTAGTTCAAACTTGAAGATTTTTGTAAATTAAAACGCATTATGTAGAATTTTTGTTTGCAACTAAGATTCAATTTTTTTTATGTTAGTTACTAGTATTTCCATTTTATGAGTATTTTCTTATCGGTTAAATAAAAAATTGAACTGTTAAGGACTAAAACCAATAAACCGAAAATCGATAAAAAATATCTTATTGATTTGGTTATTGGTTTAACATATTTAAAAATTGAAAACCGATAAACCAAACCGATAATATGCAAAATCGAACCGTCCGATGCACACCCCTAGTCCCTATCATTCTATCAATATCTTTGGGACGGCGACGTGTACCATGACCTATTTAACTCAAGGATATCATCGCTTAAACTCAAATAATAATTAGAGACTCATGGTAATAATGTGTTATAAAAAATATAGCATGAATTACAATGAAGAAAATCCCTTTTATTTATAGGGAAAAACTAACTTAGTCTCAAAGTTAGGGTTCCTAACCTTTTTTTTAATAAACATACAAGTACACATACACTATAATACAAATACATTTATAACAGGTTAAATTTTATTTTATTTTTAATTATAATAAAAAGTATAACATTAAATTTTGTAAAATCAAAAAATCAAATCAAGCAAAACCAAACAAACCGCTACATATGTATCACCTTGATAATTGATACTACCACTTGGTATTTTGGTAACAAGAATCTATTTTGTTGGCAACAAAATTTATTTTGGTGATTATTTTAGTGAATAAAGCAAAGAAGTTAGCCTAAAATTATGTCAAGTGACATATTGAGAACTAGACACTTGGTATTTTGGAAAAAAATACTATGACCAAAAAGTCATTCCAAAATAAAAAATATTTCAGTAGAGATGTCATTCCTTAAAATATTTGAACAATTAATTTAAATAACATAAATAATAATATTATATAAAGTAAATATTTATGATTTTACTACTATTGAGTAAATCGAGAAAATATTGCAAAAATCAATTAGTAAATAGTAATCACGTAACTTATATGAATATGATTACAATAATCAAAAAGTTATTTCAAAATAAAAAAAATATTATGAAAAAGATGTTATCCCTCAAAAATATACATCATTAATTTAAATAATAATGTTATTTTAAAAAATATTTATGATTTCACTACAATTTAGTAAATCAAGAAATTATTATAAAAAATCAATTCAAGAATAACTAATTAATAATCAAGTAACTTAAATGAAAAATATTATTATGACAAATAAGTCCTTCCAAAATTAAAAATATTATGAAAAAAATGTGATCACTCAAATAGTAATTTTGGACTACAAAATGGAAGAAATTTATTTCAATATATTTCAACTGATTTTATTTAAAAAATATGCATTCATATTTATTGGAAGGATTTTCATTTGATTATTTTAAGTAATCTAAATTTAAAATAATATGTATTCATATTTAATGAAAAGATTTTCATAATTGAGAATAACTATCATTGAGTAAATATACTATCATTCTATATTAGGAAAAGAATAAATGATAGTCTTGAATTTAAAAGGGGGTAGATTGAAAATAAATAAATAAATACTGAATTTTTTTCAAAATGAATATTACTACATAGAAAAGATTACATAATATTTATTGAAATAAATAACTACTAAAATTACATAGTCCTAATTAATATTCAAAGCCAAATAAAATTTTTTCTTACAAAGTTATTCTTTAGTTGACCAATTATATAACTTTATATATGTCTGTAAGAATAATTTTGGATTTTAAAATAATCAAATTTGAAAAAGATACTTCATTTTAATGAACAAAAATTAAATTATCTTATATAAAAATTTAAATATGCAGATCAATAAAATAAATTAGAAATAAATATTTCTTAATAATAAAAATATCAATAAAAAATTATAATAATTTTTATATGATGAAATGTAGGTGTGAGCTACTAATTATATGCAATTGAAGTATTACCATAAAATGAATATTTATATGACAAAAAGTATTTATGATTTCATTCAATGTAAGTCAATTAAGGAAGCATGACAAATTTGATTGAGAAATATAAATAGAAAATGAATAATCAAATAACAATTATATATATATATATATATATATATATATATATATATATATATATATATATATATAATATTGTACCAATTGCAATTAATCTAGAAGTTCTAATGTTATAACAATTTACCACTATATAAGAAGGCTACACTCAGTAAAAGATAATTAATTTTTGTCATAACATGTTGGAGAAGATGAATTGTCCAAATGATTTCTGTCACGACTTATCTTGTCGTGATTATCGCTAGGATCTCAATTTACTTTGAGTATTATTTTAGAATAGATTTTTCTTGATTTATCAAGTCAACTAAATATACAGGTTATGTTGCATATTCATTTTATTTTCTACATGTTTGATGAAAATTTTATGAGCCAGTATTCATGTACTTTATGTTTTATAAAAAAAATATAATCTATACTCTTTGAAGATTTAAGTTAGTGATCTTTTAATATGTCATACATTTTTAAAAACTTAAAAAAGTTTATCTTGATCGAAATGTGCAATGAGAATTTTAGCAATAACATAAAAATTTACAAGTTATACATTAAATATGGAGAAATTAACTAATATTGATATTAGATAGTTGATTTTTCTTGCATTGCAAATATTGTTGCTTTAGATTTTAGTGAGATAATAATATGATTTCAAAAATCAATAAACTATGATACTAAATTATTAATCCATTATTTTCTTTATGTTAGGATTAATACTTGATTTGTCTATACTATATTTTTATATTGTATAATTAAAAATTAATTTACAAATTAAATTATGTGATTTTAATAGCATATTAAAAGTTTTGTGATATTATATACGGGAATGATAGTGAAGTGACCTTAGTAAAAAATGATAGTTGTATAACTATCTATGAAATTTACCCAACACTAGAATTACTATCTCAAAAGTAGGGGTATACATAGGTCGGGTTGGTTCGATTTTTATTAAAAAAAAATCAAACCAATCATGTCGGTTTATTAAAACTATAAACCAAATCAAACCAACATAAAATTGGTTTTTTCAGTTTAGGTTTTAGTCTTTTTTTTTTTTGGATTTTTCAGTTTTTTCATTTTTTGTAATAATATTTAGTTTTACAATTATATTATGATCGAAGACTAGATCAAATATGTTTCACTCATGTGCTAATGAAAAATCATAATTATGAAAAAATAAGGAGCGGAAAACTCTCTTGAAACTAAAAAGTGAGATGAAGCGTGAAAAATTTAGGTTTTAAGTTTATATTGGGTTTTGGATCATTTAATTAGCAATTAATGGACAAATATTACTACTTAAAGACCCAAATCTAAATATATATCTACATCTACTTTCAAATTATTGGAAATTACTAAAACTAGTTGAAAAAGTATTTAAAAAATAGATTATAATTAATATTTTATGTATAAAAAATTCAAATATTATATCTATACTATATTAAAAGTGTGAAGGGCCTTAAAAATGATGTTTGAACATTTTTTTCCTTCATTAGAAGCCTCTGCAATAGATAAAAATATCTTTTTGTTATTTTTCTCAATTTATTATTTAATTAGATTAATGACTCCTAAAATATATGAAAAGAATTTAATAACTCCTAAAATATATAGAAAGAATCCTGATAAACTAAAAACTTCTAACACTTCATAATTTAAAATTATAAAGAAGAATAAGTAGAATATTATGAATAAAATTGTAGGACAAGTCAAAGTTAAAAAGGGAAGAAATCGTTGTGCACATAATAAAAAGACGGCAGAAAAATTTATATTTAATTATATGATTTATAAAAGAAAAACTTTATAGACAGAATAAATTTAATTTATTGTTCCTACGCATGAGTTTTAGGATTTAATAACATATATTTATTGATTTTGATTATTTAATCTAGGTAATATTTAGTACTTCTAAAAATAGAATTTTGCCTTATATAAAAAATATTCTTTATAATTCTATTTAAGTAATATTTTGGATCAAAATTTATACGAAACAAATTCTTATATTGTACTTTTGCTTTTTATTTTAGTTTTGATTCACGTATTTTCTTACTATCATCATCTCTTTTCCCTTTATTTATTTCTTTTAAATCATACCTTTAAAGATTATATATGAAGAATAATAATCAACAATTGACATTGATTCTCTCATTTGATAATTTCTTGTGTTTCTCTTTTAGTTGAAAGTTTCTGATCGAAAAATTGGATAAGTATGTTGCTGCCGAATGAAAGTTGTCAAAAATTAAAGGTTTATTGCTCTTTTATTCTTTTACTTTCTTTGCGTAATCGTGATATAATTTTGATTATCGTGACATAAAAAGCGCTCCAATCCCATTTTTCTTTTTTTAAAAAAAACATATCAAGGTCACGAATTAGGATCGGACGTTAAATTCTTTTTTATTTATGATTTATGTTTTTTGTAATATCGTAACTTTTATGTATAATTCAACCACTATAGAAATCCATATTATTTGTAAGTGAGGCATATTAATTGTTATTTATGTTAAAGAAAATCGTAATACTAATTTATAAGAATAACATAAAAAAGGCAGCTATGGAATATAATTTCAAAGAACAAAATAAAATCGAAGCAAAAAAGTTGTTTGTAGTGTAGTCATTTAAATCACCAATGTCACATTATGCATAGTACCCTCCTCTATCGAAGGTTGGGTTTGATTGAGTTTATTTTAGTTTATATGTGAATGTCTTGGTTGCTTGTAATCACATGTGGATATTTAATCTCCATAATCTAAATCTAAAGATTTGACGATATGGAGCCACATACAAATGTAGATGTAGGAATTCGACTAAATATAATTCAAATATCTACTTAAAAAATATGACTGTATAGATTTGAGATATGAACACAAAAATTCGACTGATATTTATGTAAGGATAAGGATCCGAACGCTTATATATAAAAAGTCGTTATTCAACATTCTTCATCACAAATTTTTAAGGTATTATTCTCTCAATTATTTTTGCCTTCGACAATATTGCATTTTTTTCTCTAGGAATATTTCTTTTATCATCTTTTGTGCATGTAATTAATAAGGTTTTAATTTTACTGTTGTGTCCAATTTTAGTCCTTTTTTGGCATAAGATTTGTAAGCAAGCAATGTTATTATAATTAGATATCTTTGTAAAAATTTATAATTCACTCTATTTGAGTAAATTACTATTTAAATTTTTATAATAAAGTTATATATAAATATCTATATAAGCTTTTGTAATAGACAAAATCGTCTATTTTTAAATAATCAAAGGTTACACGTGTGAGATACGTGAGGTTAAACTAATATATATATATATATATATATATATTATGTCGGTTTGATTAGGGTTCCGTTTGACTTTTTTTTGGTCAACACCAAACCAAATCAAGAATTGTCGATTTTTTTTCTAACGCCAAACCAATCAAACCAAATCATAAGTCTTTTTTTTATCTCGATTTGATTTGGTTCGTCGGTTCGGTTTGACTTGACGGTTTGGTCTGTACACCCTTACTCAAATGCTATATCTCGAAGATCATAATTTGGGTGAGTATCTCGTGGTTGATGCTCAATGGGCAATGCTCAAATTCAATAAATTAAATACTTATGAATATTGATTTTTTCAAATTCATTATATTTAAATTCTTACTGCAAATATTATTGTACTTTTAGGCAATGCTCAAATTCAATAAATCAAATACTTATGAATATTGATTTTTTCAAATTCATTATATTTAAATTCTTACTGCAAATATTATTGTACTTTTACGTAGCATATTGTACTATGTGAAAGTAAAGATCATTTATCATTTGTTATTTATAAACATTATACTAGAAACTTTCTTATATTTTTGTTTTAGTTGATATAAATAGGCAATGAGTTCAATCATGTTTATATTTATATTTGTAACTCTAATTTTAGAATATTGTAAATTTTTTGGTGCAATAATTATTTTGATCTACTTTTTATAATATAAAGAATAAAGATGAATAAGATTAATATCTTATTGTACTGATGAATATGAGGGTTTAAGTATTAGTTGAATGTTCTAAGATGGGAGAGAATTCAATTTCGATAGTGATTAATATTTATAATTTCATTCAAATTGAGTAAATTGAGAAAGTATGATAGGGTTGATCGAAAATAGAATTGAAGAGTGAATATTCAAACCTATGAAGGACTTTACCATTTATCCGAAACAATGATATACAATAAGATTCATTAATATTTGTTGGTCCATTATCATAAGAGAATAAGTGAACATTGTCAAATCGTGCAAATAGGTTAGGACTTTAGATAATGTTATAAGTTATTTATTGAAAAAATGATAATAAAAAAATACGAGAGAGGAAAAATTGACTATTATTGAGAATTTGGTCAAACTATTTTCTTTGACGTAAAAATATTTTAAAATTATAAAAAATATACTATAACTAAGATCGTGCAAAGGAATACAAAATCTACTTTGAAAGAAAATTCTATTAAAACAAGAAAAGAGAAGGGGAAACTCCTTTCTCCCTCTTGATAAGAGGGTGCAAATTAAGATATTTAAATATAAAAGAAATTAAATTTCAAGGTAAAATTTATAGAAAAGCCTCATGTGCATAACTCTAAAACATATCTTTCATTAGTTCTTTGTTTTTCTAACCAAATTTAGAAGTAAGTCCTTAACTAATAATAATTATGTTAAATATGCATTTTTTTATAATTATATATTTTTTTACAACATAAATCAATATAGATCACAATATTATCTAATATTCTCAAATAATTATATTACAATATAATATTATTTGCATGCGGATACTAATTTTCGAAAATAAATGTTTTAAGTTTTATGTAGTTAATGATATTAAGTTCAATATTTTAATAGTTATTTTTGGTATTGCATAAATTTATTAATTTCAAATGTGTGAACGATATTCAGAGGCGGATCCAAGATTCGAAAGCTCCGGGTGCCACCTTATTTTGAACAATAACGTATACTCCGTACAATATTTTAGGATAGTGGAATCAATATTCAAAGAGTAAACTATAATTATATATATCTAACAAGTGTTAGTATTACATGAAGGCTTGCCTAGTTAGTATTGTCAAATGTTTTGTAAAGAAGAGGTCACGGGTTCTATTCTTCATAGCCACACTATGTTATTTTTTTAAGAGAAAATAGACAAGTACTAAAAATCATTCTAAAAATATAGTGCAGAGCGGGTTTCGAACCCGCGTTGTTGGAGTTATTCGACCACTTACGCCACTAGTCCCTTTGATATTGTAGGTGTCAAGCATAATATTTATACATTAACTGATACATATACACATAAATATACAGAGTTTCATCCAATAAGTGCAGCTGTCGTGCCACCCCATACCTTCTACATAGATCCGCCCCTGACGATATTGAATAAATTTTTTATTATATAAAATTAATAAGATAATAATTTCTATAATAAATTTCATTTAATATCGATCGCGCATGTATGTACTAAATAGAAAGAAAGTCTTACTTGGAATGTTACCAAGTGGCAGCATAACAAGAAGCCAAGTGTTAGTATTTAGGACAATTTAGTTAAGGTAGGTAATAATGGTTAGTTAGTATTTTTTAAAATTTTAAATTAAAACTGATTAAAAAAAAAATAGTGGTTGATTTGTATATGTTTATTAGGGCAATTTATTCATGTTACTCTTCCTAAAAAATTGCTGCTAAATTATAGACTCACCACTTATCCATTTCTCTCCACTAAAAATTACAAACACGGAAAACTAAACTCATTTTTAAAATCATAAATAATTTAAAAAATAATGATGGATATTTTCTATAAAATGTGCAACATATAATTTGAGCTATTAATAACTAATATGAATAGTTTATTATTGTTCTGCACATATTAATTATGAAAAGGATTAATATCAAATTCAAATTTAATATTCTTTTTTAAAATGGATATATTAGGAAAAAAGTTAAGAAGAAGCTATTAAAATAATTTTTTAAAAAAAAAAAACTGAAAACAGGTCTTTAAAATAAAGTTTTGGGATAATACTCACAAAAATACTTGAACTTTGATCAAATTTTCAGTTGAGCATACTGAACTTTGCGGGGGGACCCTATTACCCCCCTAGACTTTTTAAAGTGGATTTAATTCCACCCCGAAACTCTATACTCATTTTTGGCACTGACACGTGTAATACACACACCAAATCTCATTTTTACAAGTGTAATACACGCGGCAACCTCATATTTATATGTGTCCAAGTGGGCAGATATATGCCATTAAAATATAAAAAATGTCTAGGGGGTAACAGGACCCCCACAAAGTTTAGTATGCTCAACTAAAAATTCGATCAAAGTTCAAGTATTTTTGTAAGTATTATCCCGCTAAAGTCTTTAGCTAAAAATTATTGAATTCTAAGTACGTATTTTTAAAGGGAATTTAAAATTCATAAAATCACTCCCACGATCACATAATGTTACATGACATAAATTGCACAAAATTTGAAGGTCAAAATCATCGATAGACCCTCAAATTGTTTCGAAAATTCACTTAGACCTCTCAACTAAGGTTTGTACCTATCAGACCCCTAACCCCCCGAATTTTGAACCAATTGGGTATTTTTACCTACATGGCACACCGCGTGCAATGCACTTGCGGGAGGCGCATGAGGTATATATTTTTTAATAAATTACGAATAGAAATGTGTCAAGTGGCAATGAGAGCCTCAAAAAATATTAATTTAAAATTTATATTTAAATTCCTTTATTAATATAATTTTTAATTATTATAATTTCATAATTCTTTTTTAAAAAATGCACCCCACCCCCCTATGTCATCTTATTCACCACACCCCCTGCGTCTTCAACCCCACCCCACCCTACGTCTTCATCGTTTCAATCCCATCCCACCCCCGCGTCTTCGTTGTCACCCCATCCCTACGTCTTCACATGAACAAATTCTTCTTAATCCACCATAATTATTCTCATTTTTTGAAAAATTCCAAAAAAATTCACTTTTTTTTTTCCTCCACTAGTATCACTATTTCTTGAAAAATTACAATAAATTTCAATAAAGATCACTTTTTTCTCCAAGAAAGATCACTTTTATCACCATTTCGTTTTTTTCCTCCACAAGAAAGATCACTTTTTTCTCCATTAATATCATCATTTTATGAAAAAAATTCAATAAAGATGACATTTTTCTAGACTCCCTTTTGAATTCTTGAAGTAGATTTCAACAAAAAGTCGGGAGGGGGGAGAGACGATTAACGCTAGGGGAGGGGGGGTTGGGGGAAGGTGGGGGAATGTTTTATTTTCATTTTTAAAAAAAATTATAATTTCTTTTTAATAACTACTTTTTTATTTTTATTTTTTAAATAATTTTATAATTATTCTTTTATAATTTGGATCCTCAATGTCACTTTTTATTTTCATTTTTTTTAAAATTTTATAATTTTTTTTAATAATCAGTTTTTTATTTTTATTTTTTAAATAATTTTATAATTATTTTTTAATAATTGGGATCCTCAATGCATTTTTTTATTTTAAATAATTTATAATTTCTTTTAAATAATCAATATTTTATTTTTATTTTTTAAATAATTTTATAATTATTTTTTAATAATTTGGATCCTCAATGTTATTTTTTATCTTTATATTTTAAAATTTTTATAATTTCTTATTAATAATCAATTTTTTTATTTTTGTAAATTATTTTATAATTATTTTTTAATAATTTGGATCCTCAATGCCATTTTTTATTTTTATTTTTTAAAATTTTTATAATTTTATTTTTATTTTTAAATAATTTTTTAATAGTTTTTTAAAATTTTATAATTTCTATTTAATAGTCAGTTTTTTATTTTTATTTTTTAAATAATTTTATAATTAATTTTTAATAATTATTGGACCCACAATACCATATGTCAGCTTCCAATTAGTCCTTTTTGCCACATCATCGCGTGTGTGCAACACACACTTTGAGCTTTTAGCTTATTGGGAAAAAAAATGCCCAATTGATTTAAAATTCGGGGGGGGGGGGGGGGGGGGGGGGGAAGGGATTAGGAGTCTGATAGGTACATGCCTTAGTTGAGGGGTCTAAGTGAATTTTCGAAACAACTTTAAGGCTCTTTCGATGACTTAGGCCAAATTCGAATAATTTAAGACACAACTATTTTATCCTAATGGCAGAAATTAAATAAATATTCTAAATTTTTAACTTTTTTAATAGAAGAAGAATTGTTATACAGCTTAATAAATTACAATATTTTGAATTAAAAGAAAATTAAGGCAGTTTTAAGTTTGTTTTAAAACAGTTTTTGTTTCAGTGTCATCAAATCATCAAAACAAAAATATACAAGAAGACTTTAGAGACCACCGTCACTAATCCCACTTCCCTCATTTCCTCCTCACAGAGTTTATTTTACTTGGTAATTTGCACACAGTTTTTTTCAATGTTTTCTTTTTCTTTTCTTGATTATCAATTAATTTTACATCAGTGATAGCTTCAATTTGTGAGAAAATCTCAACATCAAGTGCTCAATCAATGTTGCGATGGTAAGAGAAAATTTACTTCGTACATTTCTTGATTTTTTTTTTTTTAAAATATTCTTCTCCAATCCCTCATATAAATATTTTAAAAAGTTATCATTCTGACTTGCTGTGCTCCTATGCATGATCAATTTTTTTTTAATTAATTATTTCATTTTTGTATATAGAGGTACTAGATATGCACGATAGCACGGGGCCAATATATATTTTTTTATTTCAATTTATGTGACATAAATAGATTTTAGATAATTAATTATTAAAATAATTCAAGTTTTTAATTATTGTGATTTTGTACACACGTAAAATTTAACAGATTTATAATACTTTTTCTTTTATTTCAATTTAAGTGGTAATAATATAATTTTGAGAGCCAGCCAAATGTTTTATATTTTTAAATTGTTAATTATTAATTATGGGATTTATAATATTTTTTACATAATTTTTCAATAAGATATGAATACTCTCTTCGTCTCAATTTATGCGGTACAAATAAAATTTTGGCAATCAGTCAATTTTTTAAATTATTTTTATTAATTATTGTTATTTACAGTACTTTTTATTTTATTTTTAAACAATATATGTTGCTTTATATCTTTCTCTGTCCCGTCCCGATTTATATGACACTAAAATAATTTTGATATTTAATTAAATTTTTTATGTTAACATATCATTTTATTATTCTTAAATTTCTAATACATAAATAACTTATAATAAGGGTGATATAATAAAATTATCGTGACGATAATTTAATTTAAAAAATCAAGATATAATTTCACATTTTATGTCTATTTTATCTTTTTATTAAATATTATTAATTTTTTTTAATACTTACACGACTCATAATAATTAATTAAGAGCGATTGATTATGTTACTTTTATAAAAATTAACATGATTTGTTATATCCAATAGTAATCATCGATAACTTATCGGAGTAGTATATTAATTACATAAGGGATGCTATATTTTATATATACAAAATATGATATTATTAAACATCAGTAATAAAATTTTATTATATATTTTTTTTATTTTCTTTTTACTTGATCCATATTGA
Source organism: Capsicum baccatum var. pendulum (assembly GCA_030864225.1). Classification (NCBI taxonomy): domain Eukaryota; kingdom Viridiplantae; phylum Streptophyta; class Magnoliopsida; order Solanales; family Solanaceae; genus Capsicum; species Capsicum baccatum. The sequence continues at coordinate 189,774,902 of CM061559.1, read as the reverse complement.
CCCAACACAAATCTTAAGAAAATATTCATTAGAAATTTATTTTACTAAATTAAATTTATTAATTTTGTATTTTAAAAATTTAAAGTTAAGTTTAAATATTAGTATTTTTATATAAGAAAAAAATTAAATTTAAATTTAATAAAATAAATAATTTAAAAAAATAATTTTGAATATAAAAGTCAATTAAAATAATAAAATTGATTTACTTTAAATATTTAGTTACAATTAATTAAGATAAAATTTTTATATTGTTAAATTACATAAATTTAAGATGCTATAGTTTGCATATACAAAATATGATATTTTTAAAATTATTGGATAGTGCATTATGTTTATCTCTCACTATAATAAAATTTTATTATATATTTTGCTGTATTTTTGTTTTACTTAATACATATCGATCCAACACAAATCTTAATAAAATATTCATTCGAAATTTGTTTTATTAAATTAAATTTATTAACTTTGTACTTTAAAAATTTAAAGTTAAGTTTAAATATTAGTATTTCTATATAATAAAGAAATAATTCTAAAATTTGAATTTACTAAAATAAATAAGAAAAAAAATAATTTTGAATATAAAAGTCAATTAAAATAATAAAATTTATTTACTTTAAATATTAATTAGGATAAATTTATTATATTATTTAATTACTTAAATTTAAATTAAATCTATGCAAAATTGGAACGTTCTGTGGAACCCACCCATCATTATATATAAGCATAATTAAATGTAGCTTCGAGGGTAATCTTGTAAATAAATAGAATAAGGTGGACTTTTTTTTAGGGGCATGGTCTATAATTAAATGAAAGATTGTGACACTTTTTAAAGTTATTAATAAGATACAAATAACATAGCACAAAAGTCAAATTCTTTAAGCAGATTTTTCTCATAAAAAGACTAAAATGCTCTCAACTTTTCATTAATTAAAAATAATTATTTCAATTTACTTTTTCAATTTTTGAAATTAAGAATTTTTTTTTATATTTTCTCCTTGTCTATCCTTAGTATTTAATAATTATATAAAGTATCAATAGTCAAATTTAGAGTTTCTAAGTACATTTAATAAAGTTAATTTAGTAAAATATACTTCTAATTAATGTTCTCTTAAAGGTGTATCAAGTCAATATGATCTTAAAAATTATTTATTTAAAAATTATTTTACTAAATTAATTTTACCAATATGTTTTGAAAATCTAAATTTGATATAGTAACTTAATCACAAGGTTAATATTAGAAGAAAATAATATTTTTTATTAATTTGTTCAAATAAATAAGTAAAAAGAAAATTATATTTTCAATATATGAGACAACTTAACAATAAATATATGACATTTATTAATTTTAAAATTCAATGACATTTATTACTTTTGAAAAGGTTGTATACAAATTAACAGTAAATATATGACATTTATTACTTTTTAAATTCAATTATGATTAGTTAAATATAAAATATATTTTAAATATAAGATATAAACTAACAATAAACATACGACATTTATTACTTTAAAATTCAATTATGATTTATTTTAAATTACTTAATTATATTAAATTTAGAAAGTTATTTAAACATGTTCAAAAAGTTGGTATGCAATTTAACAATAAAGATATGGCATTTATTACTTTTAAAATTCAATTATGATTAACTAATATAAATTATGATTTGTTTCAAATTACCTAATTATATTAAATTTACAGAAGTTATTAAAACATGCATAAAAAGTTGGAAGAAAAAAATAAATAGTTTTTTTTAATTCCCTAAAAGAAAGTATAAAAAGTTGGAACAAAAAGTAAAATTAATTTTTTATCCCATAAAAGAAAACATAAATGAGTATTTGGACCATTTGCATAAAAAGAAAATATGCATTTAAAAAGGAGTTTTTTTTTTTTAAAAAAAAAATAAGGATTTGTTATTAGGATCATGGGGTCCACCATGTGGAAGATGACATCACTTGAAGGTGATATAATTGGTAATTAGAGAAAGTTCATTGATTTTTTTGTCATTAGATATATATATTCAAGTTTGTTTAAGTTATTGCACAATCCAACAATACACAAGTTTTTTCGAATTGACAATAATACCCTTAGAATAATTATTTTTTATAACAAGCACACATGTTGAAGTGGCTCTTCTAATATATAGAAAATTTTGATAATATGACAAGAAAAGATACAAGCACTATGCAAGAAGATGGAACATGATTTTTCAGGTTGGTAATTTATAATAAAGATAATACCCTATTACCCCTTGAATTATATCCAAAACGGCAGAGATATACCTTAACTTAAAGGGGGTCCTATTACCCCCTGAGCTAATTAAAAGTGTAATTTTGACATTCTTAGTGCCTACGTGGCACATACGTGGCACAACACAATGAAGTGTCCATGTAGGCACATGTGAGTGCCACGTATGTGCCACGTAGGCACTGAGGGTGTCAAAATTACACTTTTAATTAGCTCAGAAGGGTAATAGGACCCCCTTTAAGTTGAGGTGTGTCACAACCGTTTTGGGTATAGTTTATGGGGTAATAGGGTATTTTCTCTTGATAATATATATGTATCTATTTTTTGGTTCAAGAAATTTTTTGTTCTCTGTGAAAATTGTTAGGGTTTTCGTCCCAATATTCTTACCAAATTTAAGTTTTACTTTCCTTAGAAGGAAAATAAAAGTAATATTATAATTACTTTTACTTTTTCTAAAAGGAAAATATAAAACTTTTCCATATTTGGCTAACCTCTTTCTAAGAGGAAAGGTTTTGGAACTCAAATAGAAGACCCTCTCTTCTCATACAATAACACAATAACATCCACAATATAGTCTTTAAAGAGTCTATATTTATGGGAGATTTCTGTCAATAGGTTTTGGATTTTTGAATTTTATTTTTAATATGTAGGCTGTTTGGCCAAATCATATCAATAATATGCCTGTTACTAGTATGTTTTTCTTTGTCATCTAAATTATCATCTCCATGGTTTGCAATTTTAAACTTCTGCATGACTCTCTTTCAATTTCAAACTCAACAAGTGATATCAAAGCCTACAATTTAAAGATCCACACTACTAAAAAAGGGCTAAAAAGCGACGGACTGTGTTGCTTTAAAAAGCGACGAGAAAAGCGACGTTAGCCGTCACTTTTTTAGTTTAATTTTAATTTTTATTTAATTTTTATTAAAAGAGACGGTCAACGTCTTAATATCCGTCGCTTTTTTTGGAAGATTTTTGTGTTAATTAATTAAAAAATAATTTATATATTTTTTTTATAAAAGCGATTGACAGCGTCGTAATTTATTAAAAAATAATAATTATTATTTTTTAAAACATGACGTCGTCCGTCAATTTTTAAATTTTATTTTTATTTTTATTAAAAGTGAGGGACAACGTCGCTATAATTTTTATTTTTTAAAATATTAATTCGAGAAAAGCGACACTGTCTGTCGTAATTTGTTATTTTTTTTTTACAAAATGCGATGGAAAACGTCGCTTTTGTTAAAATTAAATATAAATTATTTTTTTGAAAAGCGACGTTGTCCTTCGCATTTTAAATTTAATTTTTATTTTTATTTATTTTTATTAAAAACGACGAACAATGTTGCTATAATTTTTATTTTTAAAAATATTAATTCTAGAAAAGCAACGCTGTCCGTCGCAATATATAATTATTTTAAATCTTTATTATTTTTAGAAAAAGCGACGGACAACGTCGCTTTTTTTAAAATTAAATAAAAAATATTTTTTTGAAAAGCGACGTTGTTCGTCACTTTTTAAATTAAATTTTTATTTTTAAAAAATTTAATTCTGGAAAAGCGACGCCATCCGTCACAATTTGTAAATATTTTTAATTTTTATTTATTTTTTTACAAAAAGCGACGGACAACGTCGCTTTTGTAAAACTAAATTAAAAATTAACTTTATGAAAACGACATTGTCCTTCGATATTTAATTTTTAATTTACTATTATATAAATAATTTTTATATTAAAAAAATTAAATGTATTCAATTATTTATTGAATACATTGATATCATACGATCGATTGATAAAAAAATTATACTATTGAAGTTATAATATAATAATATAAGCTAAATTAAACGATAATTTATCATTATATATATACAAAATGTTGTATTACGAGGTAAATTACATGTGTATGTGATGTATCTAATACATATTGTGAAGTTTATAGTCAATCAACTATATATATTGAATACATTGATGTCATACGATCGATTGATCAAGGTAATAATATATATTTTTAAATTATAATATAATAATATAAACTAAATTAAATGATAATTCATCAGAGTAGAAATAAAATATATTGTATTACGAGGTAATATACCCGTGTATGTGATGTATATAGTTAAAAGTTAGCTAACTGAGTTTATATATCCAAATATTATGAATAATATGTTAACATCATATGATCGAGCTAATAATACACTATTGAAGTTATAATAATGAAGCCAATTAGCCGACAATTCATCATATTAATACGTTGTATTAACGTAATCGAAATCTCCAATTCAATATTTTTAACCCAATTTCTAATCCCAATTTCACTATTTTTTCTTGAAATTAGAGGTGTGCATCGGTCGATTTGATTTGATTTTAAATATTATCGATTTGGTTTATTGGTTATCGATTTTTAAATAAGTTAAACCAATAATCAAATCAATAAGCAAAAACCCTACATGATGTGTTTTATTTTACAAGAATTTTCAAGCTTAAATAGGTTTTCAAGAAGGTCTGCATACATTGTACCCTCCACAGACCTATTTTGTGGGACTAAATCGATTTAATTGTGTTGACACCCAATTTTGACCTCACAATACCCCTCCCAGGCTGCTATTTTATATAGTAAGTTTACGTAAGATTAATTCTTACATGCTTAGTTTATTTTAATATCAATGTCTTACTATTTTTCTCATCATTTAGGCTGCCATTTTATCAAAATTATTTGATTTCAATTGTTAATATTTTTGTACACATTATTCTTATATTAAATACATATTGACTTGTCACATTCATAATTTAGAAAAATGCACAAATTATTTTGATACCATTTTCTATAATTTTTAAACTCAAAAATGACATTTTACATAATTTTATTAAATTATTTTTTCACGCAATGGTGCACACTCATATTTTTTATAAATATACTGTCTAGTTTTTCATTATTATTATTATTATGATTACTATTATTATTATTATTATTACTATTATTATTATTATTATTATTAGTTATAACATTTATTTAAATAACAGTCTAAATTAAATCAGTTTATCTAATCTATTTATTTTCTGACCCAATTTTTTACCACAATATACCAATTTTAGCCTAGTTTTATTCAATTTATTACAATTATAGCAAATTTGTGACATAATTGAAAATTTATGTAAATTTTGATCAAATTTTCAACCTTTAAATCACAGTCGTCGATCAAACCTGATCCAACGACTGAGATCAAATTACCCTCTTTTTCCTTTAAAATGCATAAGCCGTCTCATTATTATTATTATTATAATTATTATTATTACATTTATTAAATTAGCAGCCACTCTTATTTAATTTTCCTTTCTTGTGTTTAATTTTTAGCCAATCTTTTATTCCAATTAGTATCAATTTTAGCCAAAATTAAATATCAATATAAATCCCAATTGACCTACTTTTAAATACCTTAATCTCAGTCGTTGATCAAAGTTGATCCAACGATTGAGATTAAATCAACCAATCTTTTCTTTTAAACAAAATATCAAACCCTATCCTCATTTTCTCCCTCAAACATTCGTCTCCCTCCCTTATACTCTTTCTCTCTCTCTAAGACTCACCCCTCAGCCCTTTTTCGGTGAAACCACGCCGACGAAGCCTCTCAAGCTACTGTCGGCAGCTTCCTCCATTCACGATGAACAGCCACCGATGAGCCAGCCTCCGACGCTGGACAAACCATCCCCATGCCGGACGAACCAACCTTCGCGACACCAACCACCAGTCACCAGTCAACGCTGCATCCTTCGACCAGAGCCATGCCCTTGGTGGACAAGAATTTATTCGATCTCAATTCAATAATTATAAGTCAATATAGTATATAAATTCTTGTGGTTGTCCATGATAAATGGTATACCTTAAGCTTGAATTTTGATTGAAAATGCAAGGAAGATTATTAGGATTGTAGTACTAGTACATCGAAATTATCTAGTATATTGACTTAACCTATGCATGAATTTATGTTTAGTACCTTGCTAGTTAATGTGGTAGCGCGGATCTGAGGTGTGCCTTGTTTCTATAGGGAGTAGTTAGTTGTGGATTTATACTTTAGGTGAAAAATTTTAAGGAATGCCAAGTGAAGTCTCATGTATTATCGGTTGAGTAACATATTTGTTGTAACGCTCGGTGAAGCGTATTTATATGTAATCTGGTTAGCTGATAGGTTTGCGATAAGCCTATTTACAAAGGAAATTCTGGATTTTTTTTTTTTAAATTTTGAGAGATAACAGAACTTTAGGACCACATAATGGATAAAATAAAGTGGAAGTTAAGTAGATGATCTCAAAAAAATTTTAGGACCACATAATGGATAAAATGAAGTGGAAGTTAAGTAAATGATCTCATGAGTGTCTTAGGTAATTATAGGAGCCAAATAAGTTATAAGTATCATTCGAGGACGAAAATGATGTAATGTAGTTCTTGAAAGGTGAACTTGTGTTTTGAAATTTGTAAAGTGTAATCACTTGAGAATGTGAATTCACGACTTGAAATTGGTTTAGTGTTGATACTTGAAATGTGAATTCATGACTTGAAAATGGTTAAGTTTAGTCTCTTGAGAAGTGAATTAGAGAGTTGAAAATGGTTAAGTGTAGTGTTTTGAAAATTTACTAGTCACTTGAAAAGTGGATTAGCGACTTGAAAATGATTTAATCTAGTTCTTGAAAGGTGAACTTGTGTTTTAAAATTTATAAAGTGTGATGTCACTTGAAAATGTGAATTCTTGACTTGAAATTGGTTTAGTGTTGATACTTGAAATGTGAATTCATGACTTGAAAATGGTTTAGTTTAGTCACTTGAGAAGTGAATTAGAGATTTGAAAATGGTTTAAGTGTAGTGTTTTGAAATGTGTACTAGTCACTTGAGAAATGTATTAGCGACTTGAAATTGGTTTAATGTAGTTCTAGAAAGGTAAACTTTTAATTTGAAATTTGTAAAGTGTAATATCACTTGAGAATGTGAATTCATGACTTGAAATTGGTTTAGTGTTGATACTTGAAATGTGAATTCATGACTTGAAAATGGTTAAGTTTAGTCACTTGAGAAGTGAATTAGAGAGTTGAAAATGGTTTAAGTGTAGTATTTTGAAATGTGTACTAGTCACTTCAGAAGTGATTTAGCAACTTGAAAATGGTTTAATGTAGTTCTTGAATGGTGAACTTGTGTTTTGAAATTTATAAAGTGTAATATCACTTGAAAATGTGAATTCATGAGTTGAAATTGGTTTAGTGTTGATACTTGAAATGTGAATTCATGACTTGAAAATGGTTTAGTTTAGTCACTTGAGAAGTAAATTAGAGAGTTTAAAATGGTTAAGTGTAGTGTTTTAAAATGTGTACTAGTCACTTGAGAAGTGGATTAGCGACTTGAAAATGGTTTAATGTAGTTCTTGAAAGGTTAACTTGTGTTTTGAAATTTGTAAAGTGTGATATCACTTGAAAATGTGAATACATGACTTGAAATTGGTTTAGTGTTGATACTTGAAATGTGAATTCATGACTTGTAATTGGTTTAGTGTTGATACTTGAAATGTGAATTCATGACTTAAAAATGGTTAAGTTTAGTCACTTGAGAAGTGAATTAGAGAGTTTAAAATGGTTTAGTGTTTTGAAATGTGTACTATTGACTTCAAATTAATCAAGTGTAGTTACTTAAGAAGTGAATTCGTGACTTGAAAATGGTTTAGTGTAGTTATTTGAATGATGAACTTCTTGTGTTTTGAAATTAGTAAAGTGTAATCAGTTTAAAATGTGAATTCATGACTTGAAATTGGTGCCCCTCCTCCTGTAGAAGTAGATATTGATGCAGATTTGATTGGTCTAATTCCTGGGGATACAGACAAATTTGGTAGAGTGTTTATCGAGCCTGATGGATTTTCGTAAGTTTATTTTTCAATTGATAGGTTCATTTTTTTCATTAATAAAATATTCAAGCTTACATACTTATTATGTTATTTACAGGTGGTATCCCGTGTGAAAAGAAGTTAATGAGACTGTAAGGAAGAGCGTTACGAGACTTTTTACATATCTTTGGCACGAGTGGTGAGATATTTCAATAGTCTCTAAACAAGCCATGTTTCAAGAGTTAAGGTATATTAGATTTAATTATTATTTAGTTAACTTTAATATATATATATATATATATATATATATATATATATATATATATATATATATATACTAGTCATATAAATTTATATAACACTAGTCAATCGATTTTTAGACAATGTGTTTTTGGTTGACAAAGCACGATCATGTCATTTCTACAATTTTTGAGAGACATGCTACTATGTCACATTAGATTGCACATCTTAGACGAGCCTTAACACAGGTCGTTGCTCTTGATTCAAGTAGTGAAGAGGAAACAGATAGTGATGAGGAGTTTGTTGGGGCTACTCGTTAGTGTTGTTGGACTTGATTTTTAGATAATTTTTAGATATTTTGAACTTAGCTTTTAATTAGTGAAAAATCTTTAGGATTGTTTTAAGTATTTTGAATGTTGTTTGATTCATTGTTTAAGTGTTGTTGATTTGAATTGCTTAAATGATTTGTTGATGTAGTGTGTTGTATGATTATTGTAATAATGTGTGTTGCATGAGGGATGTATATATTGAATTGCATTTTTATTTGGCAAGTGGGATGTAGAAAATGCAGATTTCTGCATAAAAAAAATACAGAAAAACGACGACGACCATCGCTTTTTTATTCATTATGAAGAACAAAAAGTGACGACCAACGTAACTTTTTATTCATTATGAAGAACAAAAAGAGACAACCAACGTCGCTTTTTTTTTCAAGAAGTATTTTATTTTTCTCAAATTATGACGAACAACGTCAATTTTTCTGAAAAAAATATTATTTTTTCAATAAAACGACGATGTCCGTCGTTTTTTGTTCATCGTGTGTTCTTTACACAATGAACAAAAAACGACGCACAGTGTCGCTTTTTGTTCATCATGTGTTCTTCACATGAAGAACAAAAAGCGACTCACAACGTCGTTTTTTCAAAGAATAACTAAAAAAATTCTTTTCTCCAAAAGCGACACTGTTCATCGTAATAAAGCAACGTAGGCCATCGTTTTTAAAAAAACAACGCCCCTTTTTTAGACGGAAAAAAAACGATGAATTTTCGTCGATTTTGCTCAAAAAAGTGACACTGGCCGTCGCTTTTTGGCATTTTTTTAGTAGTGCCAGTGATTTGGTGAAACGAGGTTGAAGACAAGTTCAAGGCGGTTCGAATCAATTTGCAATCAATTTGATGATAATGAAAATTTATTCAACTACATATGGAGAACAAGTTTCAACCATATTTTCAACATTCTTGTTGTTGCATCATTATAAATAAAAATAAAATATTAATTTTTTAATCCATTTTTAATCATGATATTTTAAACTTTATTTTTATCCATAGCAAGCAGCATTTATGAAAATTATATCAAGAACGAAGTTCATGCATGTAATGTGAAGAAGACGGATCAATTGAAGAAAATTAAGCCAAAAAGGGGAGATTGGTTAGGTTTTTGCCCTGATTTTCTTATCAAATTTAAGTTTTATTTTTCTTAGAAGGAAAATAAAAGTAATACCATAATTACTTTTACTTTTTCCTAAAAGAAAAATATAAAACTTTTCCATATTTGACGAACCTTATTCTAAGAGGAAAGATTTTGAAACTCTATAAATAAAAGATCCCCCGTCTCATACAATAACACAATAACATCTACAATGTAGTCCTTTAAATTTAAGAAACTGATTTAGGGGGAGATTTCTCTCATCGATTTATGTTTTTCATTATTAGTTTTATATGTAGGACAATTGGCCAAATAATATAATATTAAGTTCTTAGTATTGTTTTATGTGTCTTCTGAATTATGATCACGATGATTTGCAAACTTTAAGCTTCCGCATGACGCCCTCTCAATTTCAAAACCAACAAAAAATTCAACAATTTAGTTTCAAAAGAGTTAAATCTGGGACTTTGGATTAAAAAGGACAGATAAGTTGTCCAATTAAGTAGGAGTCCTCCAAGTTTTTTAAATTAGGTGAGAGGGACGAATTTTTTTTGAGTTTTTTTTTTAAGTTTTTTCGTTTGAACAACTTGTCCCAGTTGTAGAACAACTTTGGTAGTTGTTCGACAACTTTGCGAAGTTGTTCAACAACTGCGCAAGTTGTTGAACAACTAGGCCCAGTTGTCCTACAACTGCATCTAGTTGTTGAACAACTAGGCGTAGTTGTACGACAACTGAGAGAAGTTGTTCAACAACTGCGCGAAGTTGTTTAGACAACTAACGTAATTGTCCCACAACTATCCCAGTTGTTCAAGGGACGACAAGTTTGTGAGACCCACTTATCCCCTTTTCTTAATTGGAAACTTGAGGGGTCTTTTGACTCATTTTTCTCGTTAAATCTTATCTTATGTAAAAAAAAAAAGAAGCTAAAACTGAAAGCCACTCTCTCCTTCTCTCTGTTGATGCTTGTTTTTCTCCATCTCTGACTTAATTAAGGCTTCTCAAGTTTCTAAGAACAAGACTATAGGTATATTGTCCTGTACTTTGCCGTTTCTTGATTTAGTTTGTTAGATTATAGTTGGTGCGTTTTAACATTATACACTTTTTGTTATAGATCTCAGAGTGGTGAATTCTCAAGCCTCAACATTTGAAATTTCTCTCACATTTACTGCAACTTTGAGCACTTGAAGACAAATCATAATGGAATGTATGAAATGTTGTATTTTTTCATGGTTAGTGTCATTGATGACTATTTGATTCCTATTCGCTGCTTCTCTTTTATAACTTCCCCTCTTTTCCTCAGAATTGATTCTTTATGTTACAAGTTAAAATTTCTGAACACTTTATATTATTTTCATTATAATATGGAGATTATCTAACATTGGTACTTTATAGCATTTTATTTGCATATTTGTTGGTGATTTCAAGATTTCTTTTGAATTTAAATGAGCTTAAAGTACATTGGATTATAAAAGTCACTAATTAAGAATCTAAATGTTTTAATATAAGCAAAGAATAATATCAAGACATATTAGATACTATTCTTTCATTACACTAAACTCAACTTCAGTTAAAGCTCATTATAAAATTAAACTTTTAATAAATTATGCTTATTTTGTGCAGTCATAGATTCACCTTCAACTGTCTTAATGCGCCTAGTAGATTAAAGTACTTTTCTCCTCATTTTTATTTTATATTTCTATTGATTAACTGAAAGATTTTGAGCAAGAGGTCGAATAATTAGAATGTAATCTCAATGGTTATTGCTCTCTTGGTGTTAAAATAAAGTCATAATTACCAAATGTTACCTAAATTACTCTGACAATACAAACAGTCAAAGTCTCATTGGCTACTTATCCTTTTGTAACTCAAAACTGGTGATGCCTTCTTTTTATTATGTACATGAATAAATCCTAACTTTCTCATATTTTTTCAATGTTTTTTTTTTTAATGATTTTGTTACATACATTCAGTAAGTGGCAAGTCAAAGTGAAATTTTATGTTTGGTAGTCTGTTACGACATAAGTAACATTTTCACTATATCTCCAATATTTCATCTATCTCTTCAGTGAAAAAAAATTTATAGTTTAAGTTTTTTGCTTTTGACATGCTTTGATTGTGCTGATGCATTTGAATCAGAGTGCAAAGATGAAGACTTCTAGAGTGTTCCTGTGATAAAGAGTTCTGATTTTCAATCTTCTATTATTCATGTTAATTTTTTTCTGATATAATTAATAACTTCTTAAATTATATTCATTTATTAGTGATGAGTGATATGAAGGATAATCAAGTTTTGCAGGCTTAGTTAAGAAGATGAGAGTTGTGAAATTGTGTAAGAGATGAAAATAATGGTCAAAACTTAAGTACAGAATTGTGTTGTGACATACAGACACCGTACCTCGATATATGAAACTTTTTCTTATGTTAAGGTCAAGACTGAGAATAGTGAAGTCCTAGTCAAGGTTAATGGATCACCAAATTATAATGGTAAATAGTCAACAAATCAAATTTGGTTATGAAACTTTTCACTATCTGTATGCAAGGTTTTATCATATAATCTTCATTGTGTGTGTTCTTTTTCTCTTTCGTTTGAAGTAGATAAAAATATGATAATAAATTATGAATTCATTATTTTCACTCTTGCATGTATCTCTTTTTTGTTTCTTTGCTTGGCTATTTGGTAAGTTCTTTTTCTTTTCTTTTTTTTTCTATTTTCTTGTTCTTTTTTTGCGAATTTAGTCATTCTCCGCATAAATTCAATCATTATATTGCATATTAATTTTTCTACTGTCGAACACTCAAACTGTCAAAGCATATTGAACTATCACTCTGTTATTTTTTTAAAAGAAAATTAAGAATACCCCTTTTATTTCATTACCTAAATATGGCTGGTGTTGAAGTATCGAAACAACTTTGGCTAAAGACAATTGATTTGTGCTTATATATAGTGTGTTAGATGATACATCAGGTCATACTCAGAATTTGAAGGGTCTACTGTTTTATGTTATTCAGTATGTGTATCGATTGCTTATAATGGACTGAATCATTGATTTATTGAATTATCAATTTACTTTCTTAATTTTTGCTGGTCATTAAGATAACATGCTGCCATTTCTGATCTTTTGTACATAGACACGATAACGTGATAGCCTTACAAGTCAAAAATTTTATTTTTTGATTTTCTCAGATTTTTTTCGTTTTATGTTCTTTGTCATTGTGTTATTTTGGCATTCATCCTCTTTGCTATTTATTTGTCAAATATCTCGAACAATGATTTAAACTGATTCGACACACTTGAAGTGATATTAACATTTTACTTTGAACAAAGATTTTCAGTAATAACATCTTACCATTAGATCAATTTGCACATAAATAGTCTAATTGTCTTTGTTCTTTTCCACCTTTCTATTTCATGTACCATCAAATTTCTCTCAAATATTAAGTAATCACAGGCATTATTTTTGTGCAGTAGAGGAGTTCACATGGATTTCGATAAAGAAGAAAATCACCTCTTTTGTAATGATGTAAAATAAATGCAAATTTTCATCGTCTAATCCTGATGTCTTATTTCTGATACGATTATCTTCTTAATATATTGAAATCATAGTTCATTTCTGACACTTACATGAACTATCAACTACTTATCCTCTCTTCAAATTGACATTTTTTAGTTTAATTATTTTATTTTTTAGATTGTTGTAGATATTGAAGTAGATGTTAGTGCAAATGTTATTCATTTTTGTCATGGATACAAATTCACTTCCTTAGCAACTTGATGAAGAATGTCTGATTCGCTCCAAACTTGATCATCCATGGTTTGCAAACGTTAAGATTCTTGATGACGCCCTCTTAATTTTAAACCCAACAAGTGGTATCAGAGACTATGGTTCAAAGGTCCAATGGTTTGGTGAAACGAGCTTGAAGACAAGTCAAAGTGGTTCTGATCAATTTGCAATCAATTTGATGATAATGAAGATCTTTGTCTAGCTACATGTGGAGAAAAGTTTCAAACAAATTTTCGACAATACTGTTGTTGCTAATCCATCTTTAAAATCAAAATCAATTTTCAACCCATATTTATGAGTTCCAACTTTTAAACTCTTCTTACTTTAACACTCTCGTGCATATACTTTTAATGCATGAGCTTAACTTTTAACCTGTGCTCACTTTCAATGCACAAGCTTCACTTTTAACCTTGTTCACTTATAATACAGGGATCCAATAATGTTAACCCATACTTTTATTTTTAATACATAGGGCTCCAATTTTTAACCCATATCAACTTTTAATCATGGTAAGCAGCAGTGATATATGAAGATCGTATTAAGAAGGAAGATCAAGAATATTTTGTCAAGAAAATCAAGCCAAAAAAGGAAAATATGTTAGGATTTTTGTCCTAATTTTCTTACCAAGTTTAAGTTTTACATTTCTTAAAAGGAAAATAAAAGTAATAACATAATTACTTTTACTTTTCCTGAAAGAAAATTATAAAATTTTACCTTAGTTGATTAACCTCTTTCTTGGAGGAAAGGTTTTGGACATCGAGGGAAATGCAAGGGGCGTTAGCGGTCTTTTTTGCCTCTCCTGCTACTGGGAAGAGAGAGCCGCTGTCATTCTTCTCTTCGTTCGAGAATCAACTGCACATGAATAGGCTCTTCCGTAGGCATTCAAGGAGGAAGCGGCTTTTTTCCAAAATTATCGGGAAAATGAAATAAAATTCTTTTCGTAAGGCAAGAAAGTTGCCTAAGGAAAGTAGAAGTCTATGTACACTAACCGAATCTTTGGGGAAGGATGGTGGTGCAAATTGGCCTTTTCCCTTCTCCTTTCTAAAGACCTCCTTCTTATATCAAAACACATAAGCATCCACAATGTAGTCGTTTGTGTTTCTCGTTTAGGGGGAGATTTTCTCCCAATAGTTGTATGTTTTCTTTAATACCACTTGACCAATTTATATCAATAATATGTTTTTAGTATATTTTTGTGTCATTAATTTATCGTCCATGATTTACAAACGTTAAACTTCCGCATGATGCCCTCTCAATTTCGAACCCAACAGTTTCTTCATCTTCATTGTGCTTTCTCGTTGTTTATCCTGAAAGTGAAATTTATAACATAGGTTGAGAAAAAATTGCAAAAAATGAATTTAAAAAAAACTTACAATAGCATTTATAATTTTTAGTAATTTTCAATATTTATAGGCAACACAATATATGAAGATGCTTAATAATATTTAAAATATCATAAATTTTTAATTTTTATTGTGTTTGCACTACCAAAAAGTCTTGTTTTAGCCATGTGATTTAGTGAGGAACGTCCTCACTAATCAAGATTTAGTGAGGGCAGCCATCACTATAAGGTATCTTGCTAATTTGAGTCTTGCTAATTATTAGTGAGGGAGACCCTCACAAAGTAGTGAAGGACTCCGACACTCAACCATCGTTGTTTTGATCTCACAATTTTTTTAAAAAAATAACATAGTGAAACGTCCCTTGCTACATTTAAATATATATATATATATATTAATGAGGGACGTCCCTTGCTATATTAAAAATATATATAATATTAATTTATTATTTAGTGAGAGGCGTCCCTTGCTATATTAAAAATATATATAATATTAATTTATTATTTAGCGAGAGACGACCCTTGGTACATAAAAATTAATACAAATTATAAATTTAAATATATTGAGAGATATCCCTCGCTAAGTTAAATAAAAAATTAATTTAATATTTGAATATTTTGAGGGATATAGTTACAGAAGTCCCTTGTCAATCTGGTGTTATTATTAGTTTTTTACTGCACTAAAACTCAATATTTAAATAGAAAATCAACATACAACCAATATTAACCGGCAAAACAATAAGAAAAAAAATTCCGAAACAATTCAGACATTAAAATTAAGTAACCAAACTTCATACATATTCATCCAACTTAAACAATATGCAAACAAGTATCAAAAAGTGTGCAAAGAATCACCACACAAATTCTTTCAAACACTCCAAACTAACGAAATTCAAACCTAAAACAACAATGCCACCTAATACTCAATTCTATCCTCTCCACCATCATCATCAAGGTATTTACGTGAGCTTTGAATTCTTTGACGTCTAACTCAAGTGTTGCCCTACGCCACTCCTCCATCCTTCTTTTTCGTTCCTCCTCATACTTCTTAGTAAGCTCCCGAACTTCATGTCGCATCTCCTCAAATTGCTCATATGATGGCAAAACTCCCTATACCTTGCAATCCACACTAAAGACGTTAAAAGTTCTTCTCAGAGAAAAGGTCATATTCCATTCCCTTACACACGCCCTCAACTCTATCCAACCAGCATGAGAGAGTTTCTTCCCCTGATGGCATGATTGAATTGCCTTGATCATCTGTTGATCGACTCCTTTTGATCTCTTCAATTGCTTGAAAGTATCGATTCTATATTAAAAGTAAAATTAGTATATAATAAATGATATAAAATAAATTCTAAGTAAGACATGAACTTACGTAAGTATCCGCTGCCCGTGTTTCAACCTAGGCTTCTTTTTCATCTCTAATTTTCATATGGATCTTCTTCCATACCTCTTCACGAGTGGTTGGTCTATCAAGAGATGCTTCCTGCAAATGAAATAAACATAATGGACCACAATTGCATAAAAAATTTGCTACCATCTAAAATGTATAAATAATTACCAGTATCTTCATCCAAAAGGTCTAAAAGGAAAGCCCAAAAAGAGTGACATTGAATCCATGATTGTTTTAATTCCAAATGAGATGAGTGATGCATCAGATGCTGATTGTAAAACAAGTGTATCTTCATCTAAAAAGGTTTAAAAGAAATTTCTGAAAGGGTGACATTGGGTCCCTAGACATTCCAACTCTTGATAAGATAAATGATGCATTTGATATTGATTGTGAAACAAGCAATGGGAAAAAACTTGTGGAGAATGAAGATAACATGACCACAGAAGCGAGTCCAAGACGTTAGAAGTTGCCTTAGAGAGATGCCAGTGAACTCACAGAGTTGTCATAACGAAGGAAGCTAAAATATAAAGATGATAAAGTTTTGTTTGGGAAGAAGATAGTAATCATTATTCATTATTTATTTAAATTCAAAAGTAAGAAAAACACATTTTAAGCAACTGATTTAGAAGATAAGTACTTATAATTTGTTTTGCCAATGTAAGTTTATAGAAAGAAAATAGGAGATAGAATTATTTCACATATTGAATGCATTAGAGTTGACATTGCTCACAAGAGACACTTTTTTAATATGAAACACTTATCTCATATTCCGTCAAGGACGTGGAAAGCTAGCTACAATTTTGAATTGCGTAATCACATTTTTTCCTATAAGTTTGATTTGACTATTAGTTTACATTCTTAATTTCAATATGCAACATTTTATAACACTTAATGATATGATTTTAGAACAATTTTGCTGCAACACTCAGTTAGTTTAGGCAGCGCTGCAACATCTCAGGCTCATCTATTCAAGTTAGCCAACGAGGGCGGCTCAAGCCCAGAGCTTAAAAACTCATGTTAACTATCACCACCAATATCTTGTTATGTCTAGTTTATTATGATATCTGTGTGTTTACTTTAGGATTAACTATTAAGCATTAATATTTTTCTGTTCGTCTTTATCAAATTTATTGTGTTTGCTATTTTATCTTACAAAGAAGATACCAATTTTCATTGTTTTAATAAGTTATTAGTAAAATATTTCTTGTTGTATTACAAATGTGAATGTTTCCAATTTCAGAATATTCTTTTTCTGTCTCCTTTATGATAAAAAAAGTATCTTTCCAAATAAAAATAAAGCATTCTATTTTTGCTTATAAAACAATCTAACTTCAGCAATCAGGAACAAATAGATGACTACCTCCTTTATTAGTTGAAAACCAACAGTTATGTCAAGGCTAACTGAGCTTCTTCACACTCATGAGGGTGTTGATGACTATCTGCAAGTATAACTATTATTCAAAGCAATGGATCTCACCCTTTTGCTCTTTTAATGACTCAAACCACATCTTAGGGCTGGAGGTGGAGGGTACTTACCATCCGCACAACCCCTCCTGTCAGAGATACTTAACAATGCACTTGACTATAATAATACTTCTAATACTTTTATTTTAACTTAGCTATAGCTATTCAACACTGCAGTAGTGTACTATTATCTAATTTCTAGCATATTCTTTCGCCTAATGGTAACAAAACATTAAGTAAGAATGCTGACACAACATCATGATATTGAGTTAAACCATCTTCCAGGTTGGAAGGACCTATTTGTGCCAAGAATGGAAGCAAGAGCTGATCACATTCTCTGAATTTCTTGAGAGAATTCGGTCTAATGATGCTACCTCTGTGGGAACTATGTACTTAGCCCAGCATCAATTATTTGATATGGTAATTTTTTCCTTTCTATTAATTGCAACTGGGCCTGTTAAGTTACCTAGGTAAACTAGGAGTAGGCTTAAAGGATCAGAATGAGAGAGTAGTTGTGGAGCTTTTCATGTTGTGCTGGTAACAACAAGCTTTCTTGTTCTTCCTCAAAAGGGATAGTTTCAATCCCATAAGAACCTGATGCACTAAAATAATTGTTGCAGATGGTTTTTATGGAGCAAAATTCTCCAACAACATGTGATGAGTTAGTAGAAACAAATTCTGACTTTTAGCTTTAAAGCAGAAGTCTAATAGAGAAAATACTAGCTAAAATCCATGGCATTTTGGATTTTAAAAATCTTTGTAAGTTCAAAGCTAAACTTGTAGTTGTTTTAATCGGATGTGAACACCGAATAGGTTCAACTTGTACTTGGCAACATCACAGTCATAATGACCACCAATTATATACAGAAAACAAACAATAACACTAAACATAAAGTTCAAATTATGTCTTGCTCAAAACAGAGGAAGTTGCCCATATTTGCCCCTTAACCATCCTGATGTACAACTTATACATTATCACAGGATACATCGTGTCACTAACAGGACATGGAATACACGATACTAGATACAATAGAATATGCAAAGCTACGGAAAAATCTAAAACACATTAGATTGACGACAAAGAATAAGCATATCTATCGTTACAAAAATAGGGTAAAATTTATTTCCAAACAAAAAAGCACTTAATTACTCAATCAAAAAGGGTGAAAATATCGTTAATGTGAAAAAAGAGTCTCAATTAGCAAGGAGAGGTTATCAAAATCCAACCCAGCAACCATCACCGTGACGTTAGAGCTTCTGCCTAGTCCAACCAACGCCCAAATTAAAATGTAGGATTTACATATGAAATTATAATTTAACCCAAACTCTGTTGTGAGAAGCATTTTAAAAAAAATGATGAAAAATAATGGGAGAAAGAGGGAGAACCAAATCCTTACAATTTTAATTTTTAGTAAATTGATTAACTTTACTTAGGGAAAAAATGGTGGAAAATAATGTTGGGGAGGAGTTGGAGGAACAACCTAAGCCATATTTTTTTTATTTGGAGAATTAATTTAACCCAAACCCTGGTTATTTTAAGCCATGTTTTTCTTTGGTTTGTTTGGAGGGTTAATTTAATTCAAATCCTTGCCATTTTAATTTTTATTAAAATATGAGCCATTTTATATATTGATTCACCCATAATCCTTACACACCTACTTGATATATAATCATTTCTATATTCAGGTGGTTTCGACGTGTCTGGTTCAGTTATTTGCTTCAATCGTGATTTTACTATATCACTCCTAATTAATTATTAAAAGTTATTTATATATTAAGAATTAACAATATTTAATAAAAAAGTAAAATAAATATTTATGACAGCACCGGTTGAAGCAGCTAGTTTCGACGCGTCTGCTTCAGCTGCCTGCTTCAACCATTATTTTATTATATCACCCTAATTAATTATTATAAGTCATTTATATATTAAAAATTAATAATATTTAATAAAAAAATTAAAATTGATATTTACAACGTGTCTGCTTCAGCTGCTTCAACCGTAATTTTACCATATCACCTCTAATTAATTATTATAAGTCATGTAACATTAAAAAATTAATAATATTTAATAAAAAAATATAAAATAGACATAAAAGAATAAATTAACTCTTGATGTTTTAAATTAACTTGACATCTTATGACATTTATGACATGTCTGATTCAGCTGCTTCAACAGTAACTTTACTAAATATCAACCCTAATTAATTATTATAAGTCATCTAAATATTAAAAAATTAATCATATTTAATAAAAGAGATAAAATAGATATAAAATGATAATTAACAATTGATGTTTTAAATAAAATTGATGCCTTATATGAAGTACACTTCAATTTTTTCAGAAGTATTTTTCTTATAGTAATTTTGTTATATCACTTCTAATTGGTTGTTGTAAGTCATTTAAGACATGTATGCTTCGTTGTTTCAATCGTGATTTTACTATATCACCCATAATTAATTATTATGGTCATCTAAGTATTGTGACACTTAAATTGGAATAGAAGAAAAATTATTGTAAATCACAATAATTAAGAACTTAAATTATTTTTAAAATATAATTGACTTTCAATGCCACAAAAGTTTGGACAAGAAGAGTGATATATATTATTTGAAAATTACATAAAAAGTATTATAAATTATAGTAGTTAACAACTTAAAATATCTAAAAATAAATTATTTATTATATATTTAAAAAACAATTATAAATCAAAATTATTAATAACTTAAAAAATTTAAAGATCAACTTGTCTGCTTTGACATAACTTCATTGATACTTTTCCTTGGTTTCATTTTTTTCCTCCATTTTAATTCATTTTTTAAAATTATTTTATCTGTTATATATTTCCAAAAACAACATAAAAATTCCTATAAATCACAATAATTAACAACTTAAAAAATTTAAAATATATAAAATATTTGGTTGACTCTTGAAATTATATCAGTGGCACTTAAATTAGAATAAAGAAAAGGTATTATAAATCACAATAATTAAAATGTTAAATTATTTTTAAAATATAAATAACTAATAGTTTGGGCAGGGAGAGTAACGTATATTATTTGAAAACTACATAAAAAGTATTATACATTAAAATAGTTAACAACTTAAAATATCCCCCAAAAAATTAATTTGTTATATATTTTAAAAAGTACGTAAAAAATACTATAAATCATAATAATTAACAACTTAAAAATTTAAAAGATATAAAATATTTGATTGACTCTTGAAATTATATGAGTGTCACTTAAATTGAATAGAAGAAAAGTATTATAAATCATATTAATTAAAAACTAAAATTATTTTAAAAATCTAATTGATTATCAATGCCACAAAAGTTTGGACAAGGAGAGTAACACATATTATTTGAAAATTACATAAAAATATTATAAATTACAATAGTTAACAACTTAAAAAGTCTCCCAAATTATCATGTATTATTCTTATAATAGCATCTAATTGGTATCAAATTTTGAATATTTACTTTGAAATTTTAAAATAGTACTCTAAATATAATCGATGTTGATCCCATGCTAACACATGCCCCGCCCCCTAGTATTAAAATATGGTTAAATCAATACTAATTTAATTAATGAAATATTTATTAAGAATATCATTAAAAGCTAAATTGATTCTTGACCAATGTATCGATGTATTTTTTCATCATATTGATATGAAAACAATCACATTAAACCTTATAGTATTTCTCTTATAGTTATTTGTCAAATTGACTCTTATAATGTGAATTGTGACAAGTTAAAAAGGAAAGAAGTCAGTATAAGCTGGTACTTCATTTTTTTTAAAAAAAATTCGATTGTAAATCAACCACTGTTACTAAAAGCTTTGCTAAATAAATATAACAATGGAGAGTTGAGATATAAAACTCGTGAACATCCTTATATGTGAGTTGCAAATTAATGATTAAGTAAATTCATGTAAAAAATAAATTACATTGTTGAGTTAGAGTTATTGAAAAGGCGGATTTTGTAATTTATTTTACACTGAAATATTGATTTCTTGAAAAATTTGTGGATTATGATACACCACTCAAAGTATATTAGGATAATATGTATTATGAGGGTATTTCTTTAATTTTTTTTTATATTTAGGATAATGCTTTAGTTTAATCCTTTGACCTTATATATTTTTTTGTGTGTGTGAGAATATGAGTTCTTGAAAAAAAATTTGGATTAGAATACTTTCTGGCCAAAGTAAATTAGGATAATACTATTTTACGGTGTTCTTTGAAAAATTTATCTTAATTTAACTTAAATATTTAGAGTATAAAAGTTCATCAATATTTGAAGTATATTTTAGTCAACCAACATTTATATTCATATTTTTATAATAGTATAGATAAATGGATAGATATGTTGATAAATCGATAATAATTCTTATAAATATTATTAATACACTAATACTAATTAGTATAGTTGTCAAAATATATATTAATATATTATTCGCTAATATTATTTAATGACATCGCTAATACTTACGGTTAGTATAATTGTCAATGTATAACTTAGCAGTCAATAATATTTCTAAAGAATCATTAATAAATTTTACTTAGTTTAACTATCGTATAAGTTAATCAATCAATAATACCTCATAGTATATCTGTACTTAGTGTCGTCATCAAATTCTACGACGATCAGTCAATAACAATACATAAGAATATCACTAGTTCATTTCTATTTATAAAATATCAACTATAAGCTAATCCATTACTTATAGTATTACTTATACCACTAATAGATCATTTTTTTTTCATTATCAAATTAAGTATAAGTTAATATAATTCATCAACTTTTATTAAGAATACCACTAAAACATTTCTACTTATTCTAATTATCACTAAAGCATATATATATATATATATATATATGCTTTTGGTTATGTGTAGAAAAATAATGAAATTTAATAGTATGAAAAGAAAAAAAAGGTTTTAAAGCAATTATTGAGTGATCAAATAATTGATATCATTGCTACTGTTTTTTCTGCAAATCTATAATATGATTATTTATTAAATACTCAATTTTACATATTTAATTTAGTGAGAAACTTCCCTCGCTACAATGAAAAAAAAATCACAAAATAATTATGTGTATCTTATGGAGGACTCCTTGGATAACTTATATTTCATTTTCATTTATTTTTTTATTAATGCATTGTCACCAACTAAAAAAATATTAAAAATTATATTTAAATTTTCTTTGAAATATGAATTTATTTGTTATTATTTAGTGAGGAAAATCCCTCGCTATAACAAATTTAATACTTATTAGCTTTTTATTATCATCATATTTTAGTGAGGGATGTCCCTCTTCGTTTTTTAAAAAAATAAAAATAAAAATATTAAAAATTATATTTAAATTTTCTTTGAAATATGAATTTATTTGTTATTATTTAGCGAGGGAAATTTCTCGCTATAACAAATCTAATATTATTTTTTTATTATCATCATATTTTAGTGAGGGACGTCCCTCTTCGACTTTTAAAAAGATGAAAGTGAAAATATTAAAAATTATATTTAAATTTTCTTTGAAATATGAATGTATTTGTTATTATTTAGCGAGGGAAATCCTTCGCTATAACAAATTTAATATTAGTTTTTTATTATCATCATATTTTAGTGAGAGACGTCTCTCTTTGCCTTTTAAAAAGGATGAAAATAAAAATATTAAAAATTATATTTAATTTTTTTTTGAAATATGAATGTATTTGTTATTATTTAGCGAGGGAAATCCCTCGCTATAACAAATTTAATATTAGTTTTTTATTATCATCAAATTTTAGTGAGGGATGTCCCCCTCTCCTTCTTTTAAAAAAAATGAAAATTAAGATATTTGATTTTTATGAGGGACAACGTCGCAAAGTCCCTCACAATTTCAACATACAATTTGTCCCTCGCTAACCTTGGTAGCTAATAGCCAAGTTTTTAGTAGTGTTGTACTTACCGTTAATGTTGAGGTATCTTAATTGTGGGAATAAACTTGCTGCCTTTGACTCTTGAATTGGTCAAACTCTATGTTGAAATTTTTAGAGGATTGTTGCGCAAGTGTGGCCAATGGTTATTTTTATTGATACAGATTGATAAGTATAAAAATTAAGCTTGGCTATTAATCTATACTCATTGATGAGAGTAATATATTGTAAAAAAAATAAAACTTGCAACGATAAAAAAGTCAAAATTTACTTAGACTTATAGAATGTTCTAAGTTGATATGGTACCTTAATCTTCTCTAATTTCTCCAGATTCTAACTGTACTATCTCAATAAAAGTTAATTGTGCAAAAAGAGAGCAACATCAATGCTACACTGACATACTTTGCTCTTCGCTAGTACATTTAAGAAATAAACTGCAATAATGTATAATGTCATAATACAAATTTTCACCTTAAAATAAGTAGGAGTTGTAATCTTGTCTGAATGTATAATGTCACCTTACACAATATTAATATTTTATAACTGTTTGGATTTTCAGAACTGTCAATGTATAACATATTGAAATATATTTCAGAATACTTATATTATACATTAGTGGGACAAAATAACTAATGTATAATATCTTATATATTATAACTTATACTTTACAATATAAACTTTCAGAATATATAATGTCATATCATACATATGTCAACTTATATATCAACTTATAATCAATACTTTCGGAAGACCTGGACGACCGGAATCTTCAAACTTTTTTTTACTTGCCGCTTTTGAACCTGACTTCTTCAATCTAGAAGTGACAACCTTCTTCAATTTCTTCATTGTAACGGGATCGTTTCGATGCTTTGAACGATTCTCTGCGAAATTCAGATCCTCGTAATCAAATGTACCAGGAACAAATCCAATGGGAATATCTTTTTCTTTTGCATCTAACTGAATAATTCCTAAACTAAAGTTAAGAGGATAATCCATTACCAATTTTACACTATAATGACTAACAGTAGTGTTAAATCCAAGTATAAAACAAGAAAATCAAAGATCTAACTTGTAGTATATGAAAAAAAATAAAAAAATCGAACTACTGAACTTAAATATTATTGCACAATATAGTAATTTCGTACAAAATCAACATGCAACCAAACAAAAAAAGGAAAAGCTCCTGAATTGGTAAAGTTGAAAAAAAAAATTAAAAAATTAATGAAGTAAATTGGAAAAATCAATTAAAGCTTAAACACTTACAAATTGGTAACCTCTAATTAGACGTTTACTTGTATTTTGCCGTGACTTATGGGATTCAAAAATGGAGGAAAGTACGGGTGGGTAATGGGAGCACTTGGGAGCAAATATCGGAAGAAAATAACGTGGTTTTAGATGTATAATATTTAAGAGAGAGAAAATACAAACAAGAGAGATTTATGTAATTAGTTTGAGATTTATGTAAATACTTTACTAAATTGGGATTTAATGTAATAAGGTAACTTTATATGTAAATTTTATTTCTTAAAATCCCATCAAAAGCACGACAACTGCAAATGTCAATTTTAACAAAATTAATGAAGACGTTGGATTAAACAGTACGCGTTTTCCTAAAAGCGACAAGATTAGTAATTACAGCTGCATCGATAGGTCTCGTTAAGAAAATAGACTTTACTGTAAATCTATCAATGTTACTAGTAATCAAAGATAAATTCTATTGATCAAATGTCCTATCTCTCGTCTTATAAGAAAATTAAATCAACATCCTGCAATTCAAAATAGAACCTAAGAAGTAGATAAAAAATTATCATTTAATACACAAATCAATATAACATTAAAATATTCAATATAATATTTTAAAAAACTCAAAGTCTAACAAAGATTTATACTCTGTAAAATACTTAGATATAACACAAAGAAAAACCTTAAAATCATACTACGCCTGAAAGTATAATTCAGCAATTCAGAAATAGTCCTATTTAATTCATCTAAAATTAATTAATTTGGGACAGATAATTACGACCGCCATCCTTGTTCAAAAAAAAAAAAAAGATAACTTGGTTATACCAACTCCAAGAACTGTAGCATGAGTTCATTCCAAATAGCTTGTAAAACTACGACAAATGCTACAACGCGACAATAAGTAGACCAAAAATATACTTGCATATGTTTGTGGAGAAAGTTAATTTTTTTCATAAGTTAAAATCATATTAATATAAATACTTAGAAATATACCTTGAATTGTGTAAAAAAGATATCGAACTACTCATGTAAGTAGACTATTTCATGTACAGATGAATTGGTGGGATCAAATAATGCAGATATTATTATATCGGACGTTTTGGTCTAGACAAATGAAAAGTTAACTAATCAATATTGTCTTTCTTTGAAACGAATCATTACTCACAGTTGCTTCGTCGGTCTTACAAACTCATGCAGGCTCTTGTCAAAAGCATTGTTAAACTTTCTATGGGTAGCCTGGTGCATTAAAGCTACCGCTATGTACGGTGGCCGGAAAAGACTGTTAAACTTTCTATGCAAAAAATAAATTCAGTAACATTGAGCCTACTGTCGATATGCGCATAAAGTTGTAGTATGAGACAAACCAACAGAAATTAAAGAAGAATTAAAGTCTCAAATGTGAACTCTAAGATATATTATCTATGGTCTTGTTTGAGATAGTTTTTTATCGATATTTTTCTCTTATAAAGGAATAGTGTTCTCCAAACAATTGATGATCTTACTTTAAAGTAGCATTGTTTTATAATAGTCATCATTGAAACAACAAATTCTTAGTTTTGTAGTTTATGTTAAATGGTTACAATGTTACTTTCTGGATGTTAATTTACAATTTATAGATGTCCTTATTTTTTGAAAATATGTTTTGTAATTACTTACTCTATACTGTAATGTTACTAACATAGTTTGGTAGTTATTGAGTTTCCATTTCATTTTTTTATAACGTATAAAAATAAATTACAAATTAATCTGTTATTGTATATCAACACATTGTATTTTTATCAGTATGTAAATTCTGTTAGAAGTTAATAATACATTGAACTAATGTATAATACGTTTAAACTTATGTAATACATAACATCATACATGTTTTTAAACGTTTATGACTTAATAGAAAATTACGAAAATATTTTACATCACACACATTTAAAAAGTATAATACTATATCATACACTACCATACGTTGTGAACTTATCATATATTTACACTAAAGTATTATCAATATTCATACACATAAAAGAAAATGAAAAAGACAATTACTTAAATTTTCACGAATTATGTTACATGAATCTGTCATTTATTATGTTGTTTAAACAACAAAAAAAATATGTACTCAGTTAAAAGTTGTAACGCCCCGATTTTCTGAACCGGAACACTACACGGTGCCTATGATCCCTAGTGACCACAAGCTAACCCATGACTGATATCTGTACCTGTATACTGCAATATATAACGTAATAACGCGGAAAACATGAACAATAGGCCATAAGGTTCAACTGAATAAACTGTCTGACAAATAGTAACATCCATATGGGTGATAAATACCCAAAACAACTGAAGTCTGAATCAAATCTGAACATAAATCTGAAAGCCTTTAAGTACTGTCTGAATAAGGAGTTGAAGGAACATGTCTCCAACTAACTCCGTAAACTGAAAGCTAACTGAAATAATAAATGAATCAAATCATATCGTCCTCGAATGAAGAGGACTCACTGCAACTCTGTATACTGGAATGCGACTGCTACTGCTGGTCGAAACTCGTGTCTCTAAACCTATGGTGTAACATGAAAAGAAAACACCATATCGCAAATGGGTCAGTACAACTGGAGTACTGAGTATACGAGTGAGGTAGGCTAAATACAAAAGGGTTTACATACATGAACAATGCTAACTAACCGATTGATATGAACGTGAGAGTGCAAACATGCATACATAGTAATTGAAATCGTGAATACGTGATAGTTAGATCTATACGCTAACATGGTTTACTAATAACTAACATGACTGATACTGTAGTTCTAATAACATGGGCGACTGGGTCTAACAGTCCTAAATCCGATGGAACTATCTGAGTTCCGTACTATAACTGAATTGATTGTATCTGACAGTCCTGGTATACTTAAATCTGAAGAACTATCTGAGTTCTTTTACTAAGACTGATACTGAAACTGTGGGAGGTAGTTGTTTAACCGACATGCTCCAATAAATTATATAGCTAAGTTGAGGTTCAATCTCTGCCCCGACTAGAGGGGTGTCAATACCGTGCTACTGGTAAGGACAGGTGTGAGTAACCCTTAGCTGGAAGGTAATCAAAACGAGAGCGATGGGAACCCTAAACTAACAGATTAAGCCACCTCATCAACCCTAATCTGACAGTTTAAGATGTCTCAACCTACCTGGCTACGTAGTTCTGGAACACAAGGATGACTACTAAGAATCACACCCTAAACTGGTAGGTGAGTTTCCATCCTTGGGTTCACTCGGTGCTAACTTCTACTCCCATCTAAAGAGATTGAACATGATTTAACTGGCTGTATATGGACTGAGTAACTGATTTTTGTTGACTGACGAAATAGTACTACTCTCTGAGAATTTATTGAGATCATGAGATTTCTTGAGTCACATGACTGACTGAGTTCTATAGATCATGGCTTGACTGAGATTATCGTGATAACGTGACATGGCTCTAGGCACACAACTATATTTTTCGGGTACAAGTACCCCCAATACTCGATGGAAGGAAACTGACACACATAACTGACTTGATCATAAAAATGGAGTCCATAATTCACCATATCATAAGTAGGGGATTTCACACTAAGCATAGTTCTCAACATCTTAAGTATGGAAGGGAAATTCACACGACATATGTACACTTGCATAGATTCAATATCATGCTCAATCCATATCACAACAACGACGCATATCAATCATGTGGAATTCATGTGAAATCATAAAGCATAGAGCATGGACTTGTCATTTAAGCACTATTAAATCATGGAACACGAATCTTATCACCTTAAGCATTTTATCAAACATTTTACCTGCATTCTTTTAGCTTAGGTGTGTTTTCATGAATTTCCCCATTTTAAACCACATAAAGTTCATGGATTTCAACTAACAAACACATATACTTCATGAAAACACCTTTAGATATCATTTTGAAACTTAAACAACGATCATCAATATGTACATGGTCATATCACAACAAGACAATCACAAAATAATATTTAAAACATAGTTCATGAGCTTTATGAATGAAATGGATCCATAGATGAACACTACGCATACATTAGATGAAAGATCCGTGAAAATTAACGGTGAAATCCTTTGAAATTGAATCTTCTATGAAAACCCTAGGGCTTGTTCTTGAGAGTTTTTGAGAGAAATTGAGTGTAAGTTGATGAATTAGGGCTTAAATCTCTTGTTATAAGGTTTATATATGGTAGGAAAATTGACCCTTTTAACCCTGGACACGTCATTAAGTTTTCAGAAAATTTTCCGAATTGGGCCCTTGGTGCGACGCGGCGTTATCGCATTGTGTCACTGAAAATTTGACAATTGGAAAATGGAGGGATGGTGCGGCGCGGCACGGAGCCATCGTATCGCCCCCTCTTTGAGACCTGGAACCATGGCACGAAGCGCTAGTATTGCGGAGCAACATTGTAATTTGACAATTGCCATCTGAGCTACCTCCGCGACGCACTGAAGGCTCAGGTCAGACACTGTCTCACTAAAAAGGCCTTAACTCTTCGCCTGGGTGTCGGATTTGGGTGAATTATATATAGATGGAAAGCTTATTCGATTTCCCACGTGATAAGAAGTGAAAATTATAGAAATACCATGTTTATAAGAATGAATCCTTATTTCAAATCAAGTTAGAACATCTTTGAGATGATTTTCAAGCTAAGAAAAAGCACGGGTATTACAAAAGTCATTGTTATCAGTCTAACATCATACATGTTATTAAAGTATAATAGCATATCATACATTACTTATATATGAAATGTTAATGTATAACTGTGTAATATACATTACGTTTAAACAGTTATTTACTGTAATAGTTGCCAACTATTATGTTATAATTGTAAGTAATATGGTAACGAAATATGATCTATGAAAAATGTATAAAATTTTTATAATAATATCATACATTGATTATGAAGTGAACATCAAATAACAATTTTAAGCATAGATATAAGTTGCTCCAAGTTTCCAATAAAAACTAATAAAAACATTTATACAAATAAAACCAAACAAATCATCAGCATATAGAAAAACATATTAGCTTCTTCATGATTCCTTCGGAAAGAAATCGCACGTCCTCTGGTTGTGACCAATACCAAGGTTCCTTGATATGGACCGCTTAAATGAGCCCCATCAACAACTACAATCGGTCGACAAAATTCAAAACCCCTTATCATGGGATGTAAGGTAATAAACAAGTATTTAAACTCGTTATCTAATGCTTTATGCATCCGAATGTGCGATTCCGGATACACTTGGTCTAGCATATAGATATAATAGGACATTTTTCTATATCCATCTGCTGGTCCACCTCTAAGCATTGAAATCACCTTCTCTTTTGTGCGCCAAGCTTACATGTAGTTACTATCAACTCCGTAAACAACCTTTATCTCTTCAATTATGTTCATGGGGATGTGTATTCTCTTGTGATTAATTAATTTTGGTGCTGTAAATTTCACAAAATTTGTTGTCGCAATCACATTATTCAGCACTCTATCGCTAAGATTGTAAGTATACTCCAACTCAAATCTTTTTATCTTAAACATTTTTGATTGATTCATATAATACGGCTTCAAAAACCACTTACAGTCTTTGTTATGACAATTCAGAACATAGTTGCATCAATTTCATAACACCGAGTCAATCTATTATACAAAAGCTTTAAAAATCAAAATTTTAGTACAAAATGCAAATTTTAGGACTATCACAGTTTCATTGTACATTAGCTCGAATGTATGAACAGACATTATACATTCATAATTTCATGATTCAACTAAACAGAAGACAACTTGAAAACATAAACTTGTTCAAAACGTCTAATACCATATTACCATACATTATAACATCAACAAATAAAGATAGCACTTTTATATCATACCTTTGTTTATCGGATCGTTTTGCTTTGGTGTTGAAGCAATTAGCTATTGCATATCTAGCCATTACTGCAACCAGATTATGATTATCCTTATAAAGTTGATTTAGCTTTATTTCGGTATTCTTGCAATCAGTAATGAAGTTTTTTTTCACTTTAATTTTAGGAACATATAGAGCATACTGATTATGCGTTTCAGCGATCGTTAATGCAACCGAATCATATTCACTACCTTCGATACGAAGTACAACACCTGTTTCTCTATCAAACTCGATTTCCTTATTCGATTTGTTGAAAGCGAAAATACGTAAAATTTACCGATCCAAAAAATTATTTCTTCAACTCAATGTAAACCCTCACTCCATGTTATTTCTTATGATAATTGGAGAAGAATTACCTTCAACAATATATTTCACTTCAATTTTTTTACGTACTTCGTCGAGATACAATTCCATGGCGATCGTATCAATCAATTTAAAGAAACTTATACTTTCCAAAACAATAATTGCGTCACTTTTGTATGATTGATAATTAATTTTCGACTCCCAAATACCAGAATGTCACAACAATATGGGGATATTCATATTGATTTCAGTAGAATTGAAGAATGAATGTAGAAGAATTTTTTTTTTTAGTTTTCCAGGTTGTGAATTCAAAATAAATAAATTACTGTGATGTTTATGAAAATTTTTGAAATTAAAATTTCAGTTACTATTTTTATTCATACACTAGTTAATGTTAGCTAATTATTGCCGTTAATTAAAGAACAGTAAAATAATTTATGATTTATCTTACCTTAAATATAAGATTAACTGTTTTATCATACATTCGACCTATGTATGATGGATGGTCGAATGTATGAGTATATTTGCAAAAATTAAGAGAGAGAAAACTTGAAGGAATTTTGTGTAATTAGTTTCATTAACTAGGGGATTTATGTTGTATATACAAAATAGGAAAAATTACATATATACATATGCTGACTTTGCCTTATTACATTACATCCCATGTTGAAAAAGAAATTACAAAAATCACAAATTAATTACTTAAATTCCTACCTTTTTTTATTTTCTCTCTCTTCCTTCTTATACATTCCAAACAACCATATTTTGCTCCAAATTATGCTCCATATTTTTCTTCTAAAATCTTGCTACCTTTTCTCTCTATTTATTTAGTATGCCATCTATGATTATGAGTAGCAGCTGTAATTCCAATTTTACCTTCCCTTCTTCCTCACCATTTCACTTCTCCTTAACCACGGATTCCACTTTCTCTACTCAAAATCCATAAACCCAAAATTATGTTTTTTTCTTTTTCAAAAAAAAAAAAACTAAACCCAAATTAATCAAATAAACACTCTCAATAATAAACAAAATCAAATTGAAAAAATCCTTTGATTATTATTTTGCGTAATTTTTTTTTAATTTGAATTTTTTGTTGAAGAAATTTATTATGTATAGATCTTGAACAGTGATGGCTTGAAATGTATTCAAATTTCGTACGGCCCTTAAAGGACTGTTCAATTATGAACTTGTTGGTGTTAGGCATTGTGGATGCTTATTACACTGTCTTTTTGACCAACTATGGGGGACGAAACTAAAGGCCAAAGCCAAAGAAAATATTTACTGGAGTTTTCCCTTTCACTTATTGAATTTCCCTTTCACTTATTTGTTAATGATTAAAACAACATATTACTAATTAATCCGACATTATATTTTGAACACATAATATGTTTCCTATTATGTACCTTTGCTTATAAGTGAATCTTACGTTGAACTAAATACTAATACGTTTTAAACGTATGTATTACATAACAACATACATGTTTAAAACGTTTATTACTTGTAAAAAAATTGCAGAAATTGTTAATATCATGCATATTTATAATGTATGATGCTATATCATACATTGATACGAATGTATAATCAAATATTATACATTCGTAAGTCTACTGGAATGGCACAGTTTCACTATACATTGCTTTGAATGTATAACAACTTATTATACATTCAAATGTTTACTGGAAAGACACACATTTATTATACATTGATTTGGCTGTATAAAAACATATTATACATTCATAAATTTACTGGAATGATACTGTATATAATTTTTTAAAAAAATTGAATTCAGTTAAATTTCGTTATTGTATTTCTAACTTCATATATGTTAAAAACGTATAATGCTATATCATACATTTATTACATATTAACTATCAATGTACAGCATTTTAATACACCGGGCGTTTAACAATTACTTACTCCTATAGAGGGTAAGTTACATATTTAATGTGCATTTATAATCATGTTCTAACTTCAAGTTATATGGTTACGAACTATGATATAGAGAAAAAACATAAAATTTTTATACTAATATGAATCATTGATTAAAGAAATTAACAACTATAATCAATAAAAATAATATATATTACTTGCTCCAGCATTCAAAAAAAAAACTAATAAAAAATGTTTATACAACTAAAACCATTCATAGCATCTGCACATAGAAAACCATATTATATTCTTCATGATTCCCTTGGAAAGAAACCGCAAGTCCTGCGGTTGTCACCGACTCGTTCGCATTTACCAAAATTACTATTGCATCACTTTTGTATGACGTATCATTAATTTTTGACTCTCAAATTTCAGAATATCGCAACAATACGGGGATATTCATATTGATTTTACTAGTATTGAAGAACGTATGTAGAAGAAGATTTTAGTAGTTTTGAAGAACGGGTGTAGAAGAAAGTGATTCTTTTTTGACTTTTCAGATCGTGAATCACAGGAAAAAAAATTATGTATAACAAAATTTTTAAAATTCAAATATCAGTTACATGTTTCATCAATAAATGACTTAATGTTGGCTAATTACTGCCTTTAATTAAGGAACTGTGAAATAATTAAAGATTCTCTTACCTTAAATATAGAATTACCTGTTACATCATACATTCGATCAATGTATAATATGTGACCGAATGTATGAGTATGTTTGCAAAAAAAAAAAGGAGAGAAAATAATAAGGGATTTTGTGTAATTATTTTCATTGTCTAGAAAATTTATGTTGTTTATACTAAAATAGTAATTTTGCATTAAAAAGTAATCATCAAGTTAATTAATTCAAAAAATTACGAATATATGATAGTTTAGAAAGTTAATGCGACCCATAAAACAACATATTTAATGACCCAATAACTATAATGAGTATCTGCACAATGTAATCCATTATTTCATATATATATATATATATATATATAATTTATAATATATTAAAAGTGCAAAAACTATTAAAAAGTGATTTAAACTTTTTGCTCTTCATTAAAAAAAACTGTACAATTGACAACATCGTCTTTTAACTATTTTCGTAAATAATTATTCAATTATTATTTACTATTTAATACTTTGAAATTAATTAAAACCTCTATTTAATCTAGGCAAGAAATCATACCATTTAACACTTCTAAATCAATTACAATTTTACCTTAAATAGACAAAAAAATCTAATGTTATTTAAGTTATATTTTGGCAGAAATATTCTTTACTTACTGTGGCGTAGGTTATCAAGGTATGCCGAAGAATCAAAGAGCTAAAACAATCGAAGGTGATTTAGAAGAAGCATTATATTGAAGCGATAGAAAAAAGATAAAGACTATTTGATCAAGAAGAGGGATTGAAGTGGCATGAAATTTGCAAGTCAATTTTTGCACTTTTAGGATGGAACCAAGTCAAATTACGCAACTTTATGAATTAGCAATCACTAATCATCACCAATCACTAATCATCGGCTGAGACACCAATCGTAATTTAAGGGGTTAACAATGTATTTCACCTTCCTCATTTGTATCTTAGATGTTTACTACTGTTATATAACTAATTAAATAAATTCTCCATCTTTAAATATCCAAAAGATGTTGAAATTAACTATTGTATTCATCTTTATTATTTAAACAAATACCTTATTTCGTGTAACGTTTAAACTCATTAAAGTGAGGTACACGCACGAGGCGCGTATACCTTAACTAATATATATATATATATGTGTGTGTATTTGTTTGTTTTTGTTATATTTCTCTGCTCCTTTATCTTTGAATTAAATCGCATATCGCGCGAGAAGGTATATTAGTTTAATTATACTAAATGAAACACTAACTAATTTAATTCAACTTTTAATAAAAAATTAAGGAAAACTTTAATTATATATATATATATATATGATTTGAACTTTTTATCCTTCATTAAAATATTCTGTAATAGACAAAATAGTCTTTTCACATTTTTTAAATTAATATTTAATTTCTTTTTAATATTGACTCCTAAAATATATGGGATTATGACTTTAAAATATATGGTAAGATACAATAATTATTAGTAAATTTTGAAGTTATCAATATTTTTGTTAAAAAAAAAAAAACAATTACGTTTTCTTCTTACCCATTATGAAGCAATTATAGTTGAACCTAAATTCCTTTAACAAACAAACAAACAAACAAAAATCTTGCGGATTAGTCAATGTTGGAGTGCCTGTTTTAGTTTTATCAACTTCTTTTTCCAACTTTTCCTTAAATAATAGAAGTTTTTATATAAGAAACTTAATGAACCATTTATTTTAGGTATTTTTAATTAATAATTATTGACTTTTTTAATGCCAAACATTAGACCTCATGTATGTAGAATATATTTTGTTTTTAGGGTCAAAATGAGTGTGAGTAATTAATAATTTACCAAAAAGATTTTAATTGTTGATTCCTTCTCTATTTAAACTAAACACTAAGCAATATTTAGCACTTTCAAATGTAATATGGGGATAATCTTATTTGAAAAATAATCTCTTCAATTCTATTGAAGTAGTATTTAAAATCAAAATTAAACTAAACACTAAGCAATAATTTCTTCTAAATCAATTAGAATTTTATCTTATTTGAAAAATAATCTCTTCAATTCTATTGAAGTAATATTTAAAATCAAAATTAACAAGAAACAAACGACTTTGTCTACTTCTATTTTTCTTTTCTTATTTTGATTTTGATTCACGTCTTTTTTTGCCTTCATAAGCATCATATTTTGTGTCATTCTTTATTTCATTTTATTAATAGATTTGAAGATTATATATGAATTATACATGATCAACAATTGATCTCAATTAATTCTGCCGTCTTGATAATTTCTCGTGTTTCTCTTTCAGTTGAAAAATTTATTCGAAAAATTAGACGAATCAAGCATGATGTTACTGAATGAAAACAACCCAAAAAATCTAAGATTTCTCTTTTTTTTTTCTTTTTCTGTTTTTTATGTAATTGTGAGTTGATTTTGATTATGTTATTTAATCATATTTTGAAATATCATTTGTTAATATTATAGTTGAATCTTTCGTTAAACTTATTTGTTGAATTCAAACATAAGGTTGTAGTTAAGTCTCGAATTTGGATATGAAGAGTTTTATTTTGAAGAGGAACCTATAAATTTAGAATTATAATCTACTCTTTCAATTGTAGGTTTATTAATTACGTTTGAAGGTGGATCAAGTACATTATTCATTGTAAATCGAGTTTAATCTATCTATTTATAGTCCTTAATTAAAAGACTTTATAATGAAAAAAGTTAATTGTAAGTTCTCTTATTTGTTCTTGGGATCTTATGTACAAAGACAATTATGAACTCTGATGGGATAGACATAATCCTGAATAAAAGTTTGTTGGAACATGTAGTTTAGAGCAAGTGAGGAGTCTTTCTACAATTGCTCATAATTGCATACATCTACTGCCGAAGTTTCGCATGCAATATTAAATTTCACTTGGAAGGTATGTATTTAATCGACTGAGTTATCCTAAAACTACACTTACAAGATTTTATTGAGTTATGTAATTGTTTCCTTATTTTGGATGTGGAACAAGCTTTCAATTTGCTCTTAGTATTACTTCGATCTCGTGTTTGGAAGCTGAATGCATTTATTCAATTCTTATTTTTTGGACTAAATCTTGTATTTGATATTAATGTAAATAATTTATTGGTGTTGAAAATATCTGCACATAAACTACATTTAAATAGTGAAAAACTTAATTGACGCTATAGCTATCATGTGGTTAACTTAACTGTGCAATAAACGCGTCAGAACAAACAAATAAAGAAATAATAAATTATAATTATTTAATATGAATACTTTATCACGTGGCCAGACATTCAACTGAATATATATTATCGTTTGAGTGTCTAGATGATTTTTTTTTTTACAATTTTAAAGGAATGTTGATATATTCCGCTAACATATTTGTATCTTAATAAAACAAGTTATTATTTACAATACTAATTCAACTAACTTCACCATATTTACATGTTCAAAAGATATTAAATTCAATTATTATATTAGTATAATAAATTTTACTTTAATTTCATTTTAAAAAAATAATGCATTGACTGTAACATCAGGTACATTAAAGTATGATATTGAAATTGATGAATATTTTAAATATTAAATTTTTCTTATTAGAGCTATGTAGAAAGTCTAAAAGTTGACCAACATTTTACTTCTTCGCTTTTTCTAAATTACATATAATATAACAATTAATATATAAAAATATTTTTTCTATAGCTATAATCTATATTTATATCTATCTCTCTATATATATAATATTAAGAGTGTAAAGTGCATTAGAAATATTGTGGTTTGTTAAATTCACACATATTTATTATAAATATGCACGTCCAGATAATACATGGTTGTGAAAAATATAGGAGTAACTAAAAATTCGTCCACCAAAAATACATCCAAGGAAATTATTTTCTAATTTTTCTTGAGATTCATTCTACCAATTATTGACTCATATAGGTGTAGTGCCTTCTTGATAATCAATCCAAAATTGTTATTGTCATTGTAATAGGCTTTCTCTGATTTTTTATATTTGTGTTTAGGTTTAATGTGTAGAATTTTTACTCGTGAAAATAATTAGTTTTTTTAGCGTATTATTCTTTATTTAAGTTTGAGTGTATTATAGATTTGAAATAAATATTAAAATTGTGATACTGATTTATTCTATTACAATATATTATTTTTTCTGCTTAATACAGATAATAGATAAATGTTAGGTTAGATTTTAAGGAATTTCAGTGTAAATGTTAGATATAATTGTATTATTCAGATATCATGATTATCATATTGTTCTGTTAGTGTATGCTATTTTTTCTGCTTAATATAGATGATAAATGAATGTTCGGTAGGACTTTAAGAAATTTTGTGTAAAGGTGAGGTTTAATATTCGTATGATATCTCATATTATCGAATTGTTTGTTGTAGTTTCTGTTCTATTGCTATCTATTATTTTTTTTATAGTAGATAAATGTTTGATCGGGCTTTTTGACTTTTTATGTAGAGGGTAGTTTCTTAATCATATTATGTTGTTAACCTATGTTCTGTTATTTTCAATCATTTTTCCTGCTTAACACGGATGGTAGATAAATGTTCGATTCGACTCTTTTGGTTAAAAAAAAAGTTACAACACTTAGATTATTTTGTATCTAGCTTTTCTTTTTGGTGGAAATTTTTCATTTTGAGTAGGAGTCTAATTTTATTTTCTCAAATTTATTATTATTAATTATATTTATCGTAAATTAGTAAGAATTTTTAAACTTAATATATGGTTATATAATACATAAGGTGTACATGTGTTTCTCTTATCAAGTCTTCAATCAAACTTCTTTTTAAAAGTAGTTATTTTTTTTTAAACGTCCTTATTTTAAAAAAGTAAGCGTTTGATCAAGTTTTTGGGAGAAAAATTGTTTAGAGACGTCTAATTTTCAGATTATTTTTTTTGTGTCAATTTACGTGGTATAATTGAAATTTGAGATTCAAATTAAATTTATTTTTTTGATTGTTTAAATACATATAACATGTATTTTAACATTAATTTCTACCTTTTAATAATGTGTTATTATTATGAATATATTTTTATTGATCGATACGAGACACACGTGCAAAGTACGTACACTAAGCTAGTGTGTGTATATATATGTGTGTGTATGTATGTATGTATTTGTTTGTTTGTTTTTGTTATATTTCTCTGCTCCTTTGTCTTCAAATTAAGCGAGAATGTATATTAGTTTGATTATACTAAATGAAACGCTAACTAATTTAATTCAATTTTTAATAAAAAAAATTAAGGAAAACTTATCCCAAATCAAACAACGCCCTTGCGAGATTTGAGCAATAAATTTGAAACTTAGGTAGGCCCATTTGGCCATGAATTTTTTTCACTTTTCCGATTTTTCTTTCCCCTTTACATTAAATTCAACTCCAAGTTGATGTTTGGTTTTGAGAATTTCAAACACAACTTGGAGTTGTATTTGAAAAAGTGAAAAATAAAAAAAAATTGTTTTCACTTTTTTTAATCTTTCTTCTCTTACAAAAGTTTTAAAACAACTCCAATTATATTCATTAACAAACACAATTCCTACTCCAAAAATTTTAATTTTCATAACAAAACTCCACTATGAGTACTGAAATTTTATTAAATTTAAATTCATATATTTATTTGGACTATATTAAATTCAAGAAAATAGTCCAAATAATATGACTAATATGATTGGTTTAATCCACTAGTCTCAAATACATTGGACTAATTTAATTGAAATGATGAGCCCATATTTATTAACCTAAGGCCCAAATGGGTGTTACCCTAAATTAAAAGTCCTAGCCCATATCTCTGGTCATATGAAGTGGCAATCTATGTTAAATGAAACGAGCGACTAAAACCATGACATGTGTCGATATCATATGGCAATTCATGTTAAATGAAATGAGCCACTAAAAGTATGTCATGTGTCAATGTTATATGGCAATTCATGTTAAATGAAATAAGCCACTAAAAGCATGACATGTGTCAATATTATGTGGCAATCAAAGTTCAATAAAATGAGCCACTAAAATCATGACATGTGTCGATATTACATGGCAATCCAAGATAAATGAAATAAGCCACTAAAATCATGCCACATGTGCAGATGACATGTTCTAGCCAATCAAATTAGAGTTTTTCACCAAAAGAATGTGATTGGTCAATTTCAAACCAACCAATCAAATCACACAATTGTCTTGCCCCTCCAACTATAAATAGGGGTCCTCATAACTCACAAAGGGAGGATTTTGAGAAACAACAAGTAAAAAGAGAGCTCGTGGATCAAAAACTATAATTTCTCTACAAGCTATATGTTTCAAACAATCAAGCTCTAGATCAAGTTCAAGATCAAGAACAACAAAACTCTTGTTCAAGATCAAGTTACTTATTCATCGTTCGTGGCAATCATCCAAGTGTCTGTGATGAACTAATATCCAAATTCAAGTCCGAAGACGAAAATTCAAGATCAAGCTACTTAAGCCCTTGAATCCAAATCAAGTTCAAGTCCAAGCTAATATTAATTTGAAGAATCAGAGGATTATCATAGAGATTGTAATACTTACTAAATTTAAAATCAAATATTATATTTTGTTACTTCAAATTTTCTATCTCGATTATTATTTTTTTGACTTAGAAAAATTTGTCATTTATAAATTTTGGCACACCTAGTGGGACTAAATCTGTCCTTCAGCTCTCCTCTCATAAATCAAATATGCAAATTTGTAGTTGCAGGATCGTAAAGATGAAAACGATACTTCAAGACTCGTCTTTGAGTTTCATCAAGTCTACACTCCGACAAGCCTTGAAGTAGGGGGCATTTGTAGACATTAAAATTTTGTGGACTTTACAAAAAGAGTTCAATTTTTGTTAGAGTTCTTGGGGGCTACTTTACCCGAAATCTAGCTTGGTGGTTACTCTACCTTAAGCCTAAGTTACGCCTATATAAAGGGGGGAAATATCCCTTTAAAGAGGCATCTTCAAAGTCCCAATAAATTCATGGGATATTCATAAAGAGATCAACACCTTAAAGATTTTCAATATCTCAGAAATTCATGGGATATCCATAAAGAAATCAAAATCCTCTCATTCTTGATAATCAAATACATCAAGAAGATCCACAAACCCTCCTTTCATGGAAATCAAATCCAAATATTCCTACGTTCGAAAAATTCGCCACTAATGATCTTCGAATTATGGGAAAATGCACATCAAATCTAAATATGCCTACGTTCAAGAAATACGCTATTGATGGTCCTCGAATTACAGTGAAAATCAAGAGAGAAGAATCAAGGGAGGAACAGATTTATACCCACATTGTTTATCAATAAAAAATCATATTTCTTCATATTTTTATTGGAATTTATTCCTATCATTGTAAAAATTTGTTAGAAACAAACTAGCATGCGTAGTGGGACCTTCTCCACCTCTCATCTCTTTTCATTAATCATTATTTTAAAGAATACTAAAATGGCACCCAAAAAATTTTATTCCAAATCTATTGTTGCTAAGGCTACTTACTCTAAATTTTCCTCTAAGGTGGATAACATACTTGATGCCACCATGGAAAGTGAGGGGCCTATTACTAGGAACAAAGCAAACTTACTAAGACAACAAACACTTGAAGTGTCATCTGTATCAACTCCTGTATTTGATCTGCAGCGTTTAAAGGGGGCAAGATTTCTTCCCAATGAGTTAGAAGAAGGGGAGAATATTGCTAAGATCGTTGAGAAGACTTTAACTCAACTTAGCCCATTTAAGACTAAGGACCACATCATGCATGGAGATGATCATGCCCTGATCATTAAGTCTGCTCTAATTACTCTGTGTGAACTATTTTACTCAAATTTTAGTGTGAGAAAAAATCCATTTATTAATCCTTCATCTTCGGTGGCTATCCAAGCAATGGTGACTAACACCTCAATTGTGGAAGAACAACTTGCAAATTTGACT
The DNA here is from genome assembly GCA_030864225.1 of Capsicum baccatum var. pendulum. Classification (NCBI taxonomy): domain Eukaryota; kingdom Viridiplantae; phylum Streptophyta; class Magnoliopsida; order Solanales; family Solanaceae; genus Capsicum; species Capsicum baccatum. Next base: position 189,733,264 of record CM061559.1, on the reverse strand, counting down.
AAAGCGATTGAAGGCCTAAAAAATATGTGCAAAATCAGGATAATCGGATTGTCAAGTTAACAAATAGAGTTGAAAGTATTATGGAGAGAGGCTCAAGCCAAGCATCTGGGAAATATTCGATGGAATAAGACAAAGGAGATTTATCTACGAAGCAAAGACATGTTGCTAATGAAATACAAGTATCTATTGAGGGGTTAATACCAATTCACCAACTGAAGGACTTTATTGTGGGAACCATTAAAGACAAGTACGATGTTGCTTCCAAACCATCTCTCACATATGCTAAGCCATATACTTCAAGAATTGATGGATTGAAGATGCCTGCAGGTTATCAACCTCTAAAATGTCAATAATTTGATGGTAAAGGAAACCCAAAGAAACATGTTGCTCACTTTGTTGAAATATGTAACAATGCTAGAACTTATGGAGATTATCTTGTTAAATATTTTATGCATTTTTTACAAGGAAAAGCATTTGATTGGCATACTGATCTCGAGTCTGGTTCTATTGATAGTTGGGAACAACCCGAACATGAGTTTCTCAATCATTTCTATAGCACGAGATATATTTTAAGTATGGTTGAACTTACCAATATACGCCAATGAGAAGATGAATGCATTATTGAGTTTATCAATCGATAGAGGAACGCAAGTTTTAATTGTAAAGACAGACTTAGTGAGGCTTCTGGAATAGAAATACGTATTTAAGGAATTCATTGGGGACTTCATTACATCCAATAGGGTAGCAAACCCAAATTATTTGAAGAACTTTCCACACGTGCTCATGATATGGAGTTAAGCATGTCCTTAAGTGAAAATTAAGGATCACCTGTTTATGAGCCCCGAAATAGAAAAGACAAACTAGAAGTGAAGAAATGGGGAAAGTTTGTGCCAAAATCTGAAAGTAAAAAGGCGATAGATGTTAATGCCACACCATTGAGGGTCACAAAGCTAAGTAAAAAAAAAGTGTGAAAACCACATCTTTCCAAAATAATGCTAGCAAAAGGTTGACTTTAAAGGAGATGCAAGCAAAAGAGTATCCGTTTTTGGACTCAGATGTCCCAAATTTTTTTGAAGAACTCCTTTCATATAAACTCTTTGAGTTACCTGAAATGAAGCATCCAGATGAAATTGGTAGGACTAGTGATCCAAACAACTGCAAATATCATCGGTTGTTGGGTCACCTAAAAGAAAAGTGTTTTATCTTCAAGGAAAAGGTCATGGACTTAGCCCGCGAAGAAAAGATACTGCTCGAAGATGAGAAGGAAAGTTCAAATCAAGTATCTATAACTTTTGGTTCACTTGATCCCATATTTATTTGCTATTTTGTTTAAGTGCATAAATGTGATAATGTCTTAATTCTGACCTCGCAAAAGATGATTAAATTTGGCGACTTTGAACCCATCGATGTTAGTAGGCCATTACTTCCTCCTATGATAAATAAAGTAATAGTGAATAAGGAAATATTAGAAAAAAGTCAATCCCTTATTGAGCACACTGATGATGAAGGATGGATCCTGATGACTTAATGAAGATGTTGTAAGATGAGCTTAGAAAATAAGTTGATCAAATAAGCAACAAGAGGAAATATGGTCAAAAGACCCTACAAAAAAATAGCATAGGAGAATGTGAGAAAGATAAAAATTGAGAAGAATTATTGTCCAAAGCCCCGTTAGCCAGTGACATTGGAGGAATTCTTGTCGAGTTTGTTTAGTGGGAAGATATCTTATGTTGGCGCCAAGGCCTCATATTGTAATATCGATAAAGAAGAGGCAGCAATAGAAGACTCATCTCCATTAATCCTGTCACATCAAAAACCTATTAAGACTTTTTCTGAAAAAATAAACACTTGTGATGGAAAAATCATATTAACTAATGATGATCTCTTATTGGGTGAGACATCACACAATCGTCCCTTATATATGGCTAGCTACGTGCGCGAGAACAATGTGAAAAAAATTATGATTAATGATGGTTCTAGAGTTAAAATTCTCTCAATTCACACTACGAAGAAGCTTGAAATCTCAATGGATGAATTATCTAAATGTCATCTTATGATTCAGGGATTCAATCAAAGGGGCATAGAGCCATAGGTTCTATCAAATTAGAAGTCAACATGGGAGATATAAGTTCAAGCATATTAATGTATGTGATTGACACAAAGACCTCATATAACATCTTATTAGGAAGGCCATGGATACATGATAACAAAGTGATCACGTCCACCTACCATCAATGCTTTAAGTACTTTGAAAATGGAGTCTAAAAGAAGGTAATTGTTGATGATGAGCCTTTTACTGAAGCAAAAGCCTATTTTGTAAATGCAAAATTTTACTTAAAGAAACATATGTAAAATAAGGTAAATGTCGGTGATGTATGTTCTATAAGGGAGATATTGATACTATAAAGAAGAATGATGAGGCAGCTGGAGAGGCAAAGGTGGTGGTTGAAAAGAGTCTAATATCTTCTGATATGAATAAAGTACCTGATAGCAATGTGGCATCTTCAAGTAAGAGGGTGACCCTAATTATTCGATGTGTCCTAAAGGAAAAGAAGGTTGAAGTCCAATTATCTGGGTTGCGACAAAACATGTTAGGAGGGTTGACTTTTCCTATTAAGCAAATTGATGTCCTAAAGCCACCTTCAAGGTCGGTAGGAGGGCTTGTCAAGTCATCTAATTTTGATACACATAAAATATTTCTTGAAAAACGTACGAATGAGGGTTTTGGCCCAAATGCCTATAAGTTATTGGCAAAAGCTGGATACAACCTCGATGAATTCTTTAAGCTAGGGAAGCTCCCACATGAAGTATTTGAAGGGCCAAACCATGGTCTAAATCCTACTCAGAGGATAATGATAGAGAAAGGGTATGTTGTCAAACAATTGCATGAAGGTTTGGGTTACAAACAACCATCACCAATCCGTATATCTATAAATAGGGCGTGTATCAACTACATTACCCATAAGGATAATTTTGTAACATCTAACAAAAGGGTTTCAGTATTTGATCGGCTCAGTGACCCAAGTCCAAAAACTTCGGTATTTGGTAGGTTGGGGCCAATAAAGAAGAAATAAAAATGCCAAGGAAATAATAAAAGGGTGGAAGAACATATTTATGCTAAAGAGCCTAATTTTTACAAAAGTTGCTTTAGTTTGATTCCTTCTAGAATGAGGCGAGAAACAAAAGTCTTAGTTTTATGTGGAGATGTCTTCAAAGCAAGAACTCACACTATAGTTCATATTAAGAAGCATAAAGAAGATGTAGAAAATATAGAATCATCATATCACATCACAATATGCGACAAGAAGGGTACTCTGCCATAAATAAAGATCTAAAATGAGTTCGTTAATATCAACACATGTCACCACATATATTTTAATGATAATAATCTTCAAGAAGTTGAAAACTTTAAAGATGCACCATCTGAACTTGCGGAAGGGGTGAAGAACACTGTTGATGCATTGAAGGAAGTCAATCTTGGGACTCATGAAAATCGAAGTCCTACGTATGTAATCGCCTTACTGGATGAAGATAAAGAAAATAAGTATCTTGAGTTTATTATGAAGTATAAAGATGTATTTTCTTAGAGCTACAAAGAAATGCCAGGATTAGATCCTAAAATTGCAGTTCATTGCCTTGCTGTGAAGAGAGGTGCTCTCCTTATTAAGCAGGCTCAACGTCTTTTTAGACCTGAATTAGTCCCTTTGATTAAAACTAAAGTTAAAAAGCTCATCAAAGCAGGTTTCATCCATGAAGTCAAGTATCCCACGTGGATTTCAAGCATAATATGTGTAAGAAATAAGAATGGTCAGATTCGAATTTGTGTTGACTTTAGGGATCTTAATAATGCATATCCCAAAGATTAATTTCCTCTTTCGATACCCGAGCTTATGATCGATCACACAATTAGATATGAGGTAATGTATTTCATGGATGGTTTATCTAGTTATAATCAGATTCGTATGGCACAAAGATATGAAGAACTCATGGCCTTCTGTACGCATAATAGAATACATTGCTACAAGGTGATGCCTTTTCGTTTAAAGAATACTGGTGGTACTTACCAATGAGCTATGCAGAATATTTTTAATGATATGATTCATAAGAATATTGAGTGCTATGTTGATAACTTAGTAGTGAAATCAAAAAAGAGAGATGACCACATACATGATTTGAGAATGGTATTCAAACAACTTTGAAGATACCAACTCTAAATGAACCCTTTGAAGTGTGCTTTTGGAGTTAATTCTGAAAAGTTACTTGGCCTTATTGTTTGATATTACGGGATTAAAATTGATCAAGATAAGGTAGATGTTATTTTGAAGATGTCTGAGCCTAAAGATATTCACGAACTGAAAAGCTTGCAAGGAAAATTGGCGTACCTTATGAGGTTCATTTCAAACCAAGCTGGGAGGTATCAACCATTCAGTCGTCTTATGAAGAAAGATGTCCCCTTTTAATGGGACCAGGCCTGTACCCATGCTTTTAAGAGTATAGAGTCTTATCTAATAAAGCCTCCAGTGCTTGTAGCTCCCATACCTGGACAACCATTGGTATTGTATATTATGGCACAAAAAAGATCAGTAGGAGCACTTCTAGCATAAGAAAACCATGAAGGGAAAGAAAATGTCCTTTATTACTTGAGTAGGATGATGACACCAAATGAGATAAAGTATTCACCTATAGAGAAGTTGTGTTTGGTGCTTGTATTCTCAATTCAAAAAATGAAGCATTACTTTCAAGCTCATGTTGTACGACTCATCTCAAAAGCAAATCCTATCAAGTTTGATATGTCTAAGCCTGTATTAAGCAATAGACTAGAAAGGTGGTACCTATAATTCCAATAATTTAAAATTGTATGTATCTCTCAAAAGGCAGTAAAAAGATAAGTGCTGCCAGATTTCTTGGCCGACCATCTAATTCCACATGATTAGAATTTATCTGATGAACTACCTGATAAAGATATTATGTTTGCAGAAATTCGATCTTCTTGGAAGATGTACTTTGATGGAACTGCACATCGTGAGGGGGCTGGTGCTGGGGTATTTTTGCCATATTCCTTCACATTAACACATTGTTTCTCTAATAATGTCTCTGAATATCAAGCTCTCATACTTGGACTCGAAATGGTTGTCGATATGAAATAATTACAATTGCAAGTCTTTGGCGATTCCAAGTTAGTGATCAACCATGTTTTGGGTAGTTATGAGATCAAGAAGCCTAAGGTGCTTCCTTATCACTATTACGCTCAGAAGTTGATAAGTTGGCTTGGAGAGGTTACCATTCAACATGTCCCTAGGATGAAAAATAAATGGGCTGATGCATTGGCAACCTTAGGTTCTGCATTGGGATCTCCTGATTAAATGCAAGTCATCATTTGCCAAAGATGGGTAGTACCACTAAATGAAAATGTAGAGTAAGTTGAACAAGTTATCACTGCTTCTGAGGCTGAGATTGAAGACTGGCGGCAACCAATAATTGATTACTTGTGTTATGGAATTTTACCAGAAAGTCCTTGAAAGAGGACAAGCATTCAATGATGATCCCCTTGCTTTCTTTACTATAAGGGTACACTCTATAGACGGTCATTTGACGGAGTACTCTTACGTTGTTTGGGCACAAATGAGTCTATTCAAACTATGCAAGAAGGTCATTATGGAGTGTGTGGGGCACAGTAGTCTGGGCCAAAACTTTATTTTCATATTAAAAGGATGGGTTATTATTGGCAATCTATGGTGAAATATTGCTTAGATTATGCTCGAAGGAATAAAGCTTGTTAATTTCATGCAAATTTCATACATCAACCCCAAGAGGTATTACACCCGACTGTTGCTTCATGTCATGAGGATTGGATGTTGTTAGAGCATTACCGAAGTCTTCTGGTGGACATTTGTACATCCTAGCTGCAACTGATTATTTTTTAAAATGAGTTGTTTCTCTGAAAGAAGTAAAGAAATAGAATAAGGCAAACTTCATTCGAGTTAATATTATCTATCGCTTCGGCATTACTAGATATATATCGAACGATAATGGTAAGCCATTTGATAAGTTGATGACCAAAATATATGATTTTTTTTAGCTTCAAGCAACTCAACTCCTCTATGTATTGTGTTGTTGCCAATGGCCTTGCTAAAGCATTCAACAAGACACTCTGTAACTTGTTGAAGAAGGTCATTTCAAAATCTAAGAGGAATTAGATGATAGAATGGAAGAAGCTCATTGGGCATATAGAACAACCTATCGCACACCAACACAGACAACTCCTTATTCACTTGTTTATGGGGTTGAAGCAGTTTTGTCACTTGAGCATCGAATCCCATCACTGTGACTTGCTATTCAAGGACTTACTGATAAAGAAAATGCTTGGTTACGCGTTGAAGAATCATAGGCTTTGAATGAAAAGAGACTAGATGCTCAACAAAGCTTGACATGTTATTAAGCCCGCGTATCTCGATCTTTTACTAAGAAGGTCCGCATTAGATGCTTTCAAGTGGGTGACTAAGTTCTTGTTGTAAGAAGGCCCATTATCACCTTTCGTCGACCAGGAAGCAAGTTCTCAGCTAAGTGGGATGGGCCATATATAGTACAAGAAGTATACTCAAGTGTTGATTACAAACTTGTTGACTCAGAATGTTTACATAATGACCCCGGCAAAGGATAGTTCATAAAGAGATGTTATCCTTGAAGAGAGGAAGAATGCTCCTTAAGGCACGAGCCTAAACTGCATGTCACTCCTGGACCGCATGAGTATAAACTGTGTACGACCCAAAAAAAAGTCCTCTAGGTTGAAAATCTCGAAAGAGGAGGCCAAGGCAAAAGTTAGGACACGAAAAAAAAATTACAAAAATAAAAATAAAAAAAAGCAAATTTATTTCTCCTTTATAACTACGTTATGACTTGATCCTCTTCACTGAGTTACGTAGGCTCTTAGAGTGTCATTTTAAGTTCAGTATCATGAGTAAAAAAACAATTCTCATAGTTCGAGCATTCACATTCCGAGTTATGAGTTCTCTATCACAAGACACACAAATTTGAAAAATCGACAAAAGCAGAACCTGAGCTAACTTCAAAATATTATTTAAAACTATCCAAATGTTCTAAAATTTTAAATTTTGGATATGTTTCAGATTTGGAAGTCTATTTTATAGGGGATTAAGCGGACTTCAATTTTGATACTCCTACATCAAAATATAATATTTTTAGTGTAGTCGCGCAAATCTAAAAATGTCTGTCTGGTAGCATGTAAACGTCACTTAAAAATAGTTTCTAGAACGATCCAAATTCTATAAAATCTTGAATTTTGGATATGTTTTATATTTGAAAGTCTAGTTTATGAGGGATTAAGCGGATTTTGATTTCGGTACTCCTACATCAAGATATGATATTTTTTATGGAGTCGCGTAAACCTGAAAATGTCTGTCTGACAGCATGTAAACTTGACTTCAAAATACTTTTTAGAACTATCAAAGTTCTCTAAAATCTTAAATTTTGGATCTTTTTTAGATTTGTAAGTCCACTTTATATATAATTAAGAGGATTTTAATTTTGGTTCTTCTACATCAAGATACACTTTTTTGGTGTAGTCGCGCAAATCTGAAAATGTCTGTCTAATGGTGTTTAAACTTGACTTCAAAATATTATTTGGAACAACCTAAATGCTCTAAAATTATGAATTTTGGGTATCTTTTAAATCAAGAAATTTGGTTTTTGAAGAAAAAAATCAAGTAGCTCATAATTTTGGTATTCTCGTCTCCAAATACGAATTTTCTACCTTAAAAGCACAAGCTATTGAACAACAAAACTTGGTTGAAGTTGAGGCTTAATACAATATCATCAATGCTTTATGAGAAAAAAATTTTAGGAGCCAAAAAGAAAAAGAAGTATTTAAAAGAATGCGGCAATATAAAGCCAAGCGGAAGGAGTTTATTGGTGTTACTGAATTCAACTGCTCAGACAAAACAGAAGGAAAGAAAGAAAAAAGGTTTGAAAATAAAGAAAGACATCTCCTAAAGATAATCTAAACACAACTTATAGTTAACTAAATCCTGGAGAGAAGCCTCTAACCCTTGCTTTTTCTTTTCAATTTCATTCGAGGCATTTTGAGTTGCCAAGGAAATGTCAACACACTTGGTGAACTCTTCTTCAGCAATGGAGACTTTGGATTCAATTTCCTTATTTTATTATTTGGCAGCATCTCAGAGAGCTTTCAACTTCTTTACCTTCTTTCTTGCCTGTAATCATGTTCTTGACCTTAACCCCAGATGAGAGTGTTTAGCCACTCATGGAATTGAAAAGAATCACAATTGAGAAATTCATGGTTATAATCCAAAAGTAAATTAAAAGAAAGGATAAAAACCCTAAGAGAAGCCTCTTCAAGTTTATTCCAAGCCCCAAAGGCCGTATAAGGTGTATACCACAAGATAGGAGTTTTTATTTATAGTTGGAACTAAGTGGCCAAATTTGACACACCAACGTGCCATGCCCTTATTGCTGAGTATAGGGGAGCATGGAATGCCACTATCAAGGAGGTTCACTGGAATTTTAATTTTGGTTTGTGACTAATGACATGGCACACCCTTATCTGTAGGCTAAAGGGTATGGCATGCACCTAAGCTCAGAAAATCCATCTTTGGTCATCGTTTGCTCCATGTATTTGGCTTTAAGTTCATCACATTGTGGTTCCTTTTCCTCTTTAAAATAAGCTTGTATATCATCCCTTACTTGAGTTTAACATCTCATCAAGCTTCCTACATCATCAAACACTACAAATTAGAACTTAACCATGCAATAGAATTCAACATGATTAACTAGAACACACATAGCTCAAGCTAAGAACACTAGTTTCCTTGTTTAAACTCTAAGTGAATGCTTTAATTCCAAAATTGTTTTGAACAATCCTTAAAAATTCTAAATACATAGTTTAACACTTGAATTATTTATTATGTGAATCTTAACTCTTTACACACAGGAGAAGTCCTCAAAACTAGGCTAATTAAGGCTAGATAACAACACTTAGGTTCATAAATCCACCTAAGATCATAACCCCACACTTAAAGTGTTGTTCGCCCTCGAACAAATATTTACCTTAATAACCCTCAAGAGATTGGCAAGCAACAAATAGTTCTCTAGATTTTTCCTCTCTTTTCTTCATCACAAGTTTCAGATGCTCCATGGCTTTTCGATATGACTCTGACTTTTCAATTTCTGTGGCCTTATTAATAAGGGTTGACAGAGCATGGTCATAGGAAGTGGCGGGCTCGAAGAAAGACTCTAATAAATTCTACAAAAGAGAAATGTCTATACCCATTCTGCTCATGTCTTTAAGTATTACTTGAACCTCATCTGCGAGAGAAGAAGCATGATCCGCAGTAAGGCCTTCTAACTTTGTGCGGATACTGGCCCAAGCTTTCATAAAAATTTCTTTTTGAGCTTCAAGATAACCTTCCTTCCATAAAAACAAACATGGATATTGCTGGTTATTTGGGGAAATCTGAGTTTGCACTTGCTTTAACTTTCATACTGGGGGTGGAAGTGACCTCTAGCTTAAATTTTGAGGTAGAACATGCATTTATAGAGTCTAGTCCTGCTATAGATTCGCCATTGGCTTGTGGTTTACCATAATAGCAAGCATCCATTATATTGATATTTTTTGGCTGCATAAAAAAACGATTAGTGAAATAATTGGATAACCATAAAATAAGTGAGAAAACTTGAATCGTTACCTCTTTTATAGCTATCAGTGTCCTTGAAGAATTAATATTATCACCAGAAATCTCTACCACGTGCAAAGTAGCATTTGATAGTTCTTCTAAGGATGGTCTTACTATCTTCCAACAATGATCTCCATGACTGCTAGCACTCTCATCTTCAGATAATCGCTTATTGGAAACTTGATGAGGCAGTATTGACATTTGTTCTTCTTGAATTTCGTTAGGCAAAGGTTCCTTAATCTCTTCTACAACTTCTTTAGACTTCAAAATGAGAGGCATGTTCACAGCTAATGCCTTTTTCTCACATTCTTGAGAGGCGTCAATATTAGGACCCACGACACTCACTAGAAATTGTATATGATATTCTAGAACACCCTCGTGCACCTTTTCCCACCAAGATTTATAATTTGATGACTAGAATCTCTTCAGTTTGGAGTCACTAGGGGGAAACGTCACCTTGGCCATAGATTTAGCCAACACACAAATGTGTGCAAGTCTCAATCCATCTTCTAATGAAGCTTCTCAAAAATCTTGGTCTAGTAAGCTAGGAGAATATTGGAAGAAGCCAAATTGACGGATAAATCTGTGGGGACTATAAGGCTCAATGATGACGACATTCCTATGCCATAAAGAAAGATAGTTCGAGCAAATACTCATGAAGAAATTCGACTGGAATTCCTTGGCATTTCCATCATCGTGATAGTGATAGGCTTGAGGCCTCTCGAGCAATGTGCCATCCCAATTAGTAGTTCTTCCTCCATGTATACGTTTTCTTTCTTCTTCCTTACCATAGCACCTAGAAACACCTTTGCGTTGGATTCCTTTTCATCTTGACTTTTCAGTTTCCATTACTTTACTGTCCCAAAAGTTTTACAAGTTCTAAAGTTGTAAAGCATACTTTTTAATAAATATATCTATATTGCGGGATTGCTTCGGAGTTCTGTGCTTCAGGACTTCTGGTAAAGGCTTTTTTTTGCTCTAATTTTTTTCATTCTTATCTTTTTTTGTTCAATCTTTAATGTTTTGTTGTTTATTTTTGCTCTCATAGATGGCAGACAATGAAGCTAAAATGGATGAAATTGGAGTTTCAAAAGCAACCAAAACTATAAGTGAAATCAACTCAAAGAAAAGAAAATCTATATTGAAAAGATCTGTTGCATGGGATCATTTGATAAAATATCCTAATGGAGAATTGACTGCAAAATATAAGTATTGTGGTTTTTCATATCCATAATTTAAGACTAGAAATGGTACCTCAGGATTGAAAGGCCATATGTCTAGATGTCCAAAATTTTCCCATAATGTTGAAACTAATCAAACTAGGTTAGGTTTTCAACCAGTTCAAGGTGGTCAACAGTTGAATGAGGGAGTACTTGTTTCTTGGAAATTTGATCAAGAACTATGTAGGGCTACTTTAGCTAAGATGATTATTCTTGATGAGCCGCCTTTTCGTTTTGTTGAAAGGGAAGGTTTTAAACACTTTGTGAATGTACTTCAACCTCAATTTCGAATTCCCTCCTGTAAAACAGTGACTAGAGATTGTTTTGATTTATATGGTGAAGAGAAACACAAATTGAATTTTTTTTTTACAGAAACCCAACAAAGAGTTTGCCTCACTACAGACACTTGGACTTCATTATAGAGAATTAATTATATATGTCTTACGATTCACTTTATCATCAAAGATTGGACTATACGCAAAAGAATAATAAATTTTTATCCAATTTCTAGTCATAGAGGTGTGGATATAACATCTGTTATTACAAAGTGCTTGCTTGATTGGGGTATAGACAAAGTCTTCACTGTTACGGTTGATAATGCTAGTTCAAATAATATTGCAGTGAAAGAGTTGTCTAAGCAATTTAATAAATGGAGAACTAATATGATGGATAGTAATCACCTTCATATGAGATGTATGGCTCATATGATCAATTTGGTTGTTCAAGAAAGTTTAAAAGAAATGAATGATTCTGTGAAACGTGTTAGACAAGTGGTAAGATACATTAGATAATCTCTGGCAAGGTTGAAGAAGTTTAAAGAATGTTGTGAATTTGAAAAGATAGCATGTAAGAAATCACTATGTTTGGACGTTCCTACTAGGTGGAATTCCACCTATTTGATGCTAAATGTGGCACAAGAATTTGAGGATGCATTTGTAAGTTACGGTGCTCTTGACTGTGGATTACTACATTATTTACTTACTAATATTTGTGAAGATGGAAAATCTGCAGGTTCAATTTTATCTCAGGTTCTCTTTATGTTACATCAAATTTTCACTTTGTTGAAATTTGTGAGCTTCATTTTGTTCTGAAAGGTTTGATAGAAAGTGAAGATGCTAATTTGAGTGAAATGGCAACCAACATGAAAGGAAAATTTGATACATGTTAGGGTAAACCGGAAAAAATGAATAAACTAATTTTTATTGCATGTATTTTGGATCCCCGCTACAAAGAGGAGTATGTTACTTATGCACTAGTGAGTATGTTTGGGGAAGAAACAGGAAACAAAATAGTACGCGAAGTGAAAAGTTACCTGGTTTCTTTGTTTGATGAGTATGCAAAAGCACATTCGAAAAGGTCTCAAAGTTCTTTATCTATTTCTTTAACTGATAGCAGAATGGACTTACCAAGTGTAAGTAGTTCAACTCAATCTAAAAAAACAGCTGCAACATTTACACAACAATTCAAGAAGCATAAAGCCAACAGTGGAAGATCGTGTGCTAAAACAGAGTTGGACAAGTATCTAGGTGAAGCAACTGAAAATGAAATTGATGATTTTAGTATCTTGAATTGGTGGAAAATGAACTCAATCAGATTTCCTCTTCTTACTGAAATGACTCATGATGTGTTAGCCGTTCCTGTTTCTAGTGTGGCTTCTGAGAGTGCATTTAGTACGGAAGGACGTATTCTTAATTCATTTAGGAGTTCATTGACTCCTAAATTAGTGCAAGCTCTTGTGTGTTGTCAAGATTGGCTTTGAAGTGACTTACTTCCGATTGAAATTGAGGAAGATCTAGATTATTTGGAGCAATTTGAACTTGGTAAGAGATTCTCATTTATGAGCTCTATATTAATAGTTTATTTTCTTACATTACATGAAACTTATTTTTATTTCTTCTTAGATTTGGCAGAGAGTGAAAGTTGTTCTCATATCATCGATATCTAATTGTAAGTTGCAATACATGATAAGTATTTATTGTGCCTGAAGTAGCAAAATTTGTTTACTTGATTAGCCAGTAGTCTTCTTCTACCTCTTTCTTTATTGGTTCTTAAGAAACTTCTTTTGTTTTGAAGCAATTCGTGAAAAATTGTTGTTGGATTCTACTGGAAAGTATGCTACAAGAGAAGAACTACAGAAGTATATGTGGTATTTTGTCTAACATTTATTTCTTTTCTGGATTATGTTAACATTTATTTCTTTGGTCTTTTCACTTGGTCTTGTTAACTAAAGAACTATTACGTTTCTTTTGTAGGATATTGCGCATGATTAAAATCATCAAAGTGATACAAAAGTCATTTTCACTAGTAGTTGAAAAGTGCTGCAACCTATTTGAGAAGTATTTCAGTTCAAATGGAGCTACATTAGCCGCTGACCATGTAAAGTCTATGCCTAAGACAATGTGAAGTCTTTGGCTCGGACAAGGCAACATTTTGGCTTAAATTGTCTAAAATCTTTGCCTCAGAAAACATAAGGTTCTTGACTCAGACGGTGTAAAAGTCGTAGTCGTGGACCATGTAAAGTTTTTTGCCTTAGGCGGTGTACAGTCTTTGACTCGAATAACCCAACACTTACGACACCTTCTGCTCAAATATTATGTATTTTCAAAGCCTCAAATTTATGATGTTGGAGCAAAGATATTAAGCACATTCCTTCACACCATAAGATCAACAGGTGGTGTTATGGTAAAGCTTTTAAGTTGTGATATCCACAATAAAGATATTATTCTCGGTGGTCTACGAAAATGAGACCAAAGTAAAAAAAAAAAAGATCGAATACTAAAAAAATTGAATACAACAGCCGAATTCTAAAAAAAGAAAAAAGTTGTCTCAATGTTGGTATGCTCAACGTTGATAAATTAAATAACAATGCAATATATGAAGTACTGTTACCTTTAAAAAAAAAAAGAAAAAAGAAAACGAAAAGATGGCTGCATGTAACCAAAGTAATATTTTTCTTCCTTTATTTACTAAAAAAAAATGAGAAGTCAAAAAAGGGGCTGCTACACCCTGACTCTTTTTTTTTTTCTTTTTTTATTTTATTTTATTTTATTTGCTAAAAGTATTACTTTTCTTCTTTTTCTTGATAGCAGTCGAAAAAAAAAGGAAAACAAAGTAAGTGCACAACTTATTAAATAAACGTGAATATTTCTGTAAGATGCTCCACAATTGAGTTGGGAAAAAATATATGTATATGTTTTTTATGAGAACTCAATTTTATAGGTTGCTACTTATAGAGGGGGCAAAGAAAATATAAATTTCTTAGTGCAACATAAATTCAATATTGATAAAATTAAATATTCTTGAGATAAAGATAAAAATATCTCTTTTTCTATCAAAAGTCTAATAAAGTTTATCAAGAATTTTAAAAATAATGACCAAAAAATATGGATGCCACTTTATAAGCAACAAATCAACATTTCACTACTAGTACAATTCTAGTCCCGCGTGAAAATGTTAACATGAGCATTTACTTTCTTCTTCCGTCTCATTTTATGTGACATATTTTGATCAGACACGGAGCTCAGAAAATAAGAAAAGACTTTAAAATATTTACTAAATTGTCCTTCATTAAAAAAAATGTACTACTACTATTTTTAGTTAAATGGGATCTCCTGAATACGAGAGCCGAGTTAGAAGTTTCTTGAAGCCAAAGAAACTAGTATTTACTACGTACAAGACAGCCAAAAATATATTGTTGTCTTAATTGTACTTCAAGTCTAGTCCATAGACTTTTAGAAAAAAATTTGAATTGGACAAGTCTTAAAGTAAGGGGCATTTGTGAGTATTAAAATTTTATTAAATTTAAATTCATATATTTACTTGGACTATATTAAATTCAAGAAAATAGTCCAAATAATATGACTAATATGATTGGGTTAATCAATTAGTTTCAAATACATTACGCTAATTTAATTGAAATGATGAGCCCATATTTATTAACCCAAGGTCCAAATGGGTGTTAGCCCAGCCTAAAAGTCTTACCCCATATCTCTTGTCATATGAAGTGACAATCCATGTTAAATGAAATGAGCCACTAAAACCATGACATGTGTCGATATTATATGACAATCCATGCTAAATGAAATGAGCCACTAAAAGCATGTCATGTGTCATGTTATATGACAATTCATGTTAAATGAAATAAGCCATTAAAAGCATGACATGTGTTAATATTATGTGGCAATCAAAGTTAAATGAAATGAGCCACTAAAATTCTGCCACGTGTGCAGATGACATGTTCTAGCTAATCAAATTAAAGTTTTTCACCAAAAGAATGTAATTGGTCAATTTCAAATTAACTAATCAAATCACACAATTGTCTTGCCCTTCCAACTATAAATAGGGGTCCTCATAACTCACAAAGAGAGGATTTTGAGAAAGAAGAAGCAAGAAGAGAGCTCATGGATCAAAAATTATAATTTCTCTGCAAGTTATAAGTTTCAAACAATCAAGTTCAAGATTCAGTTCAAGTTCAAGATCAAGAACGACGGAACTCTTGTTCAAGATCAAGTTACTTATTCATCGTTCATGACAATCATTCAAGTGTTTGTGACGAACTAATATCCAAATTCAAATTCAAAGACGAAGATTCAAGGTTAAGCTACTCAAGCCCTTGAATCCAAATCAAATTCAAGTCTAAGATCATATTATTTTGAAGAATCAGAGAATTATCATAGAGATTGTAATACCTATTGCATTTGAAATCAAATATTATATTTTGTTACTTCAATTTTTCTATCTTGATTATTGTTTTCTTGACTTAAAAAAAAATTTATCATCTACAACTACTTTTAAGCAGACATTACTATTAAGTGAATTGAAGAAAGAGAAAAGGACACCTACAAACCATTTTTAAAATAAATGGCAAGCATTTAATATTTTGTCAAAAAATAATCAGTCGGCTAAACCATTTTCACACTATAGTCATTTTTTAATTTAGATCATTTTGGCACATATAGTTCAGATACAGTTTATATACCATACTAATACAATCCATATACAATTCTTAAAAAAAAAATAGAGCATCCTTTTCCAACTTGGGTCATTCGATCCTTTTCTAAAAATATTTCAGTTTTTTTGCAACAAATCTCTTAACTGAAAAATATTCTGTTTCTTTTTTTTCTATTTAAAAATAATAATTAAATATAATTATATAAAAACGATATAATTATTATATATAGAGAGAAGTTGTATATTTCTATCAAATATGTATATATATAAAATATAAATAAAAAATATATAATTATTATATAAAATGTGTAAAAATATTATATATCAAAATTATATAATTTTTATGCAAAATATTTATATGTATAAAATATATATAAAAACTGTATATAATAAGTCAATAAATTAAATGACTAGAAAATAAATTTTGAATTGCACGATCATCTTACTGAAATTAATTTCGGCCGAGTGGCCTATTCGTACCTTCACTTGAAGAAATTTCCCACTTCTTCAAATTCTACTGAAGTTTCCTGTTGGGCAAGTTGAGAGGAGTCACCATTTTACCTCTCTCTCCTTATCTCTCCGGCGAAATCCATTTGTAAGTTGTCGAGCTTTCTTCTTTGCCACAACCCTACATTTTACTGACTGATTTTAAGGCATTCTTCTTTTCGTTTTTTATTTAATTTTGATTAGGTTACATAATCTACTTTAGTCTTTCTAGTTTAGTGCCCATGCTGGATCTAATGAGTAATTACTTAGAAACTTCAAATATTAAACTAATAGTTTCTCTGAGATTGATAAAACATTTGATTAAGGATCATTAGAGA
Organism: Capsicum baccatum var. pendulum; assembly: GCA_030864225.1. Lineage (NCBI taxonomy): Eukaryota > Viridiplantae > Streptophyta > Magnoliopsida > Solanales > Solanaceae > Capsicum > Capsicum baccatum. The sequence continues at coordinate 189,716,560 of CM061559.1, read as the reverse complement.
GAGATGCTGGTTGAGCTTTCGATTAGTTTTTTTCTAGTGTTACTTTTGATTTTTGTTATCTATTTTCTTCCCTGTGCCTCTGAGGTTGAGGTAAAGTTTGCATACACTTTACCTTCCACCAGACCCACACTTTGTGGGATTATACTGGGAATGCTGTTGTTATTGTTGTTTTGTCTTTCCTGGACCCGTGCATAGCGGGAGTTTTAGTGCACCTGTCTTTCCTTTTTGTCAATACAGATACTACTTAACTATACCTTTCAAAACTATGATTTGAGGGAATCTTCATTATTGTTGTTGTTATTATATTTTTTGTGATTACCCTGGTTCAGGCCAGCTTACGTGCACCTCGATGGGTTATGTGCTATTTCCCACCAGCATAGGTACTAAGTAACTCTGTCCATTAAGGCTTTGACAGTGGGGAAGATATCACCTATTGTTCTTGCCTCTGACTGAGACCTCATGTTCTCAGTCCACCTTTGACTACTGGTCTACACCCTTGGCTGCATTTTGTGTGGCGAATTATTGGTACACTTGTTGTCTTTTTGGATGCAACGAAGGATTTGGTTGTCCAAGTTGAAGGACAAAATGCTTGAGAATAGAAAGAAATTAAGAGACAATATTGGTGGTGTAGGACTTGTACCATTGAATGTTCAGTGTTTACCACCAATATGTGAGAAAATACTTGGTGCCCGTGCCTCCCAAGGTAGGGGTAAGGTCTACATACATTCTATCCTCACCGGACCCCACTTGTGGGATTACATTGGGTATGCTGTTGTTTATTGTATACTAGGTGTCCGTGCTTCATAACAGGTGATACATGATAAGCTGGAGAAAGGGAATGAGTAAATTCAAGCAACTATGGATCACAAGAGAAAATAACTTGTCAAAACCTCAAGATCAAACAATGAACACCAACAATTGAGCGTCAATACCAATCTAGTTGGGTTGGCTCGGCAGTATGAATTCTCATTATTTTTCTGCTCCATTTAGATCCATCCCATACCAACGTTCTGTAAATTAGGTTTGCTAACCTTAGAAGTTCACTATGTGTTCTGCTGCCGTACAAATTCCCAGCAAGATTAAATTGACTTCTAGCAGATGTTGAACTAACGTAAGTGTACCAACTAGATTAAACCCAATTTCAAAGGCTCGACTTTTAAATTTCTTTTGAGTATCAAAAACCCAATACAGAAATGAGTATGAAGGTGAGAGTGCGGGACAGAGCACCTTTCTATTGTGAATCTACATTAAAACACTGAGCTTGTAGTATTTTTTTGTAGTATTGTGAATGTGAACTCTGTGGCTTGCAGGGTTCTTATGAACATGACTTTTAGGTATTGAAGTTGAAGAAGAGAAATAAGGTGAAAAATGCTGATAAATGGAAAAATGTGATCAACTAGAAAAAAATGATATAAGGGGAAATTTGGTCTTGAGCATAAAAAGAAGAAAAAAGGAGGAGCTGTGAGTTATATTCCTTTTCGGAGTGCAGGGCTCTAAATCTGTATTTGATATATTGTGACAATGTTTTTTTTTGAGAAACCGTGGCTGAGATCAGTGCAAAACTAGCGAAACTGCATGTTGAAAGGCTGTCTCACGACATGGCTACCTTTATATTGTTCTGAATAGCTGCAACCAAAAAAAAAAAACTTTTTTGATGGGATTTTATGGACAGCCTTAACTATGTTTTAATGTAACAAGTCTGGATGCTGTCTTCTAAACAAAAGTTAGACTGCCCACAGTTGCAGAACTATCAGGCAACTAGATGCCTCGATTAAGTTGACAGAGTAATGCATGATATCCAGAAATGCTGATGGCATTACCTGGCTGCCGAAAAGAAGCATCACTAATGTAGAAGGTGTAAGCAAAAGGATTTTTGCCGTTTTAAGTTATCATTTTTCCTTTTGATAGGAAATACATGTGCACCAAAGGAGTTGCCGATTGATTTAGTGTGTGGTTTTTTTTGTGGCACCATCAAATGCACAGTCAAATTTCCTTCCCTTCAGTTCATGCATCAAATTTATCCTGTTTCAAATGTTTGTGTCATTGTGGCATATGCCACTTGAGGACTTTGTGCTTACAATTGTTTGCAGGAAGTAGTTCCTGTTGGATAGTTTGGGTTGCCCAAAGTTAAATTTTGAATTTTCTTGAACTCATACTGCATGTGCAATACAAATTACACAGTAGAATTCGTCTGTGTCCTAAGAACTTTTTTGGTATTTGCTCCAGAATTCACAATGTCAAGAAGATATGACAGCCGCACAACTATCTTCTCTCCAGAAGGTCGTTTATATCAGGTTGAATATGCAATGGAAGCTATCGGAAATGCAGGGAGTGCAATAGGTATCTTAGCTAAAGATGGTGTGGTGTTGGTAGGTGAAAAGAAGGTCACTTCAAAGCTTCTCCAGACTTCCACATCCACTGAGAAGATGTACAAGATTGACGACCATGTTGCCTGTGCTGTGGCTGGAATTATGTCAGATGCCAACATCCTCATTAACACTGCTAGGGTTCAAGCTCAACGCTATACTTTTGCTTATCAAGAACCAATGCCTGTTGAACAACTAGTTCAGTCTCTGTGCGACACCAAGCAAGGCTACACACAGTTTGGTGGGCTTCGTCCATTTGGTGTTTCCTTTCTTTTCGCAGGCTGGGACAAGAACTATGGGTTTCAACTGTACATGAGTGATCCAAGCGGCAATTATGGTGGTTGGAAAGCTGCAGCAATTGGGGCCAACAATCAACCAGCACTGTCAATGTTGAAGCAGGACTACAAGGATGACATGACGAGAGAGGAAGCTGTTCAACTTGTTCTTAAGGTGCTTAGTAAGACTATGGATAGCACTAGTCTTACCTCAGACAAGCTTGAACTGGCAGAGGTATTCCATACCAATGGTAAAGTCAAATACAAAGTGCACTCACCGGAATCTGTAAACAAGTTGCTCACACAGTATGGATTGACTCAACCTGCTCCAGACGCCGCCCAGAACACTTTCTGACTTTGGGCATGTTTCAGCTTATCTGATTACTGGATAAGCTGTTAACCAACTTGTCCATAAATTCATGCCTAGATATTTTCTGTTTTTATATGGCAAAGTCTGTTGAAACCTGCCTTGTGCTAAAGAGAAATTGGAAATACATTTGGGTACCTTTTGGTGCTCAAGTAATGTGTGTGGTGCAGTATCCTACATGCTTGTTAAGCTTGATAATGAAATTCCCACCCAATGCTGTGTTATTTTTCTCCAGTCAGGCAGTCGTTTTAGAGAAGCTTATTTGAGGTTGGTGGTCTTTGCTTTTCTATGAAATAAATATAGAGATAGGATAATGCAGGTTCCCTTTTTCTGAGTATGAGTGCTTCACATGCTGGTGCTTTGCTTTCGCCTGAGTAGTTAAAGAGGCATTTGGCCACATTTTTTGTAAAAACAGATAAAAGTAGTTTTTTGTTTTCAAAGTGAAATGATTTTTGGAAAACGAAATTGTGTTTGGCCATGAAATAAGTTAAGAGTTGTTTTTGAATTTTAGTGAGTACTCCCTCGGTTCATCTTTACTTTTTCACTTTTTTATTTTGGAAACTCCAATAATACTTGTTCAGTTTATAAAATTAATGAATAATTTACCGGTTCCTATCCATTTCACCCTTAGCATTAAATACGATTTATTATCTAATGTATTTTTCAAAGCATTAAATTTGTTATATTCAAAAAGTAATATGGTAAAATTAATCATATCATTTATTGCTTCTTAATCCCTATGCCAATAAAAAAGACAAGTAAAGATGGACGGAAGGAATAATTTGGAGTGAAAGAAGAGGGAACAACTTTTTGTTATTTTTGAAAATCTTGATAAAAGTAAAAAAAAGATTTTTTTTCAAAATTTTATGGCCAAATGTGTTTTTAGGAATAACTCCATAAAAAAGCGAAAAACTTTGGTGGCGAACCACCTATAAGTAATTCTGTTGGACATTTTATGAAGAGGGAACAACTTTTTGTTATTTTTGAAAATCTTGAAAAAAGTTAAAAAAATATTTTTCTGTTGGACATTTTATGAGTGCTGATGATCGATGAGTTTATCTTCCCTAACTTCCACCAATAGAACTCCAGGACATTACAAATTAGCTTAGTAGAAAATATGGTTTTAAAAGTCTGATATTTTTCACCTCAGGTGAATCCCTATATACTTAAGCTTTCCACCAAGAACTGCATCGAGCATCATCGCTGCAGATCAAAAGCCTGATCGGATGGTGGTCGATTTTGCCTCTTATTGGTTAATTGAGTTTGTTGAAACTATGCCATCCCCATCGTTTATTTTAGTGCTTCCCTTACTGCAGCAACAGCTTTCATTATTTCTGCAAGAGCTTCAGGGACAATTCTTGAAGTTTCACTTGATCCGTGTCTCATTATTTTGATTTTCCATCAATTTTGACTTATGGAAAACATGAGTGTATTTTCTTTTGTCTTTTTGGTTCTGATAGTGCTGGTGGAGATGGAGGTGATGAAAATGAAAAGTAACAAAACACATTTTTAATGAAAAATGAACAAAATACAATTATCTGAACCTCCTTTCTTATTCCATTTCCATGTGCTTTTCTTAGTGCCACTAATTCAGCTCCAAGGAGGGATTTTTCTTTGGTTTGTCTACTACCACATTGACACAAAAGGTGATATCGACACCTCTTTGTATCAGTTTTAAAAAATAAAGTTTGACTGGGTTCTAATATATTATCCCCTATTTATCTATAAAAAAAAAAGAAGAAGAAATCAGTGCAATATTCTATTCAAAAACTGTTTTTATTGACCAATTGGCTGTATTGTCCAGCTACTAGTATAAAGTCCAACCACATCCTCTCCGTCATGTGTTTTTTCGTGGAATAACATAAACTGTATTGGAAAAACAAAGCAAACAAGATCTGCTTCTTATAGAAACCATGGCTGAAACTCAAGAAACAGTTTTCAAGTCAGTACAAGAACTGGCAAGTAGCAACCAGGTTCCAGAAAAGTATATCCATACACGAATCTCAATCAATAACTCTTGTCCGCTGCTTGATGTGCCTGAAGTTGACCTTAGCCTTCTCATATCACCAACATCTCCTGCCAGACAACATGAGCTCAACAAACTTCAATCAGGTCTCAAGTCTTGTGGCTGCTTCCAGGTCTGATTTTTCAAAATCTTGGAAATGGTCTTTTCTTTTTAGTTGCATACAGTAGACCCTTGAGGTCTGGCCCTACCACCGACCCCGCGCATAGATGGAGTTTTAGTGCAACGGCCTACTTTTTTTTTGTGGTTAACAGAACGAAAAGTAGAAGTCAAACATCATAGGATCAATAATAGAGAGAGAACTCGTGAATGAAAATATGGAAAACCAAATTATGTTTGCTTGATTGGTTGCTTTGTTGGTGAAGAGCACTATTATAGATTATCTCCTTCATTTGAGAATGACGGGCGCGCTGACATAGTTTTTTGACTACGTATTCATCAGAACCCATTACTTTCCATACGGTTATAGATATATGTATGTGTGCATAAACCTGTTAAAAACTCAAAAAATATTAGATATAAACCTTTTAACATATACACTGAGTTCAATGCTAAAAGTTGAATCTGCCCCAGCTAAGAATAGTAAAAGAAACAGGGTATCATATCACAAGGGGATGATATTAATGTAGTAGTAAAAGAAACGTATGTGTAAACAAATCAACATGCTCTGTGCACTCTTGGTTGCAATATCCCGTTTAACATATGACAATAACATACCCAGTGTAATTCACAAGTGCACTGGGTAGAGTGTACACAGACGCTAACCCCGTTTAGCATTTGATATTGGAAATTCAGGTCATAAATCATGGAATAGCAGATTCATTTCTTGACAAAGTGCGAGAAATTAGCAAAGAGTTCTTTGCTCTTCCAGCTGAAGAGAAGCTTAAATATGCCAGAACAGTCGATGACATGGATGGATACGGAAATGATTCAGTTCTTTCAGAAAAGCAAAAGCTTGATTGGACAGACAGATTGTATCTAAACGTGTTTCCTGACGATACAAGAAAACTTCAATTCTGGCCCCAAAAACCTGAATGTTTTAGGTACATCTTCTCTGCTTTTGCTCCGAAATGAACAAGTTAGACTCGCTGCGCTAACAAATTACTACTTGGCAGGGCAGTATTAGAAGAATATATCGAGAATATGAAGTTGTTGAGTGACTCCCTCCTAAAGGCTATGGCAACGTCATTGAACATGGAGGAGAACTGCTTTCTGGACCAGTGTGGAGAACACAGAACGATGGTTGCAAGATTCAACTTCTATCCTCCGTGTCCAAGGCCTGATGTTGTACTCGGAGTCAAACCACATGCTGATGGAACGGCCATTACCATCCTGTTGCAAGATGAAGAAGTTGAGGGGCTTCAGGTTCTCAAAGATGACCACTGGTACAGAGTTCCTGTTGTCAAGTATGGTTTACTCATTAATGTTGGAGATCAAGTTGAGGTAAGAGTAAGCTAAATCATACAAAAGGGCTTCAAATGCGTCAAATTTATTTTGAGTGATTAAAAATTTTATGTGTCTTTTGGTAAGATGCGATTATTTTATAAAAAGAAGCATCCAACCTCTTTAGTACATATCTGAAAAGATGTATCTGATCATTGAAGAAGAACACATCTCTTGATTGAAAGGTATAATCGCTCTCTCTATAAGTACTAATAGTATTGCAGAAAATCTGTACTTGAGCTGCATTATTTGGATCTTCATGATTTCATCTCCTTCACAAAGCCCTCGAGAGATTTAAGAGTGTACATTTCTTGAGTGGTTCGTGGTATTTTGGGAGTAGGACGTCACTTTGCTATTTGCATTCGGGCAGCAACGGAAATATACTCTGAAATCAATGCCTTCCATAGCGTGCCTCGAACCTATTTTTCCTATCCAAACCTCTCTTTTCTTCTTTTATCATTAATTGTTGCGACTTGAACTAGTTGTTGATTTAATGTTCGTTCTTTTAGCATTACCATCTCCAATATTTTCCAACAAAATGTTGTACAGCATGTAAAATTCTCAGAATTGTTATTCCTTGCAGATAATGAGCAATGGTGTCTTTAAGAGCCCCATGCACAGGGTGGTGACAAATGCAGAACGAGAAAGAAACACCCTTGCTGTCTTCATTATGCCAGATGTAGATGTTGAAATCGGACCAGTGGAGAAACTTATCAACGAGGAAAGGCCAAGAGCGTACAAGAATGTTAAGAATTTTGTTGATCTCTTCTTCCAAAGCTACCAGCAGGGTAAAAGGCCAATAGAAGCAGCAATGATATCCCAAGAACTCCATTAAAAGCTCCCTTTCTTGCTTTTCCATCCAACCCCTGCTGACTGTATGTGAGAAAAATAAATCAATAAGACCCCTAAAGTTTCCAATTTAGAAAAGGGTACAAGTGGGTCTCACAAATTTTATTTTTTATTTTTTTAAAAAAAATTTAGTCTTTCTGAATAACTGGAAAACTTGCGTAGTTATTGAATAACGTTGAACAACTTCATAAAGTTGTCGAACGACTATCAAAGTTGTTCTACAACTAGAACAAATTGTTGGGACGAAAAAACTTTAAAAAAAAATAAAAAAAAAGTTGTCCCTCCCACTTAATTTAAAAAACTTGGAGGACTCCCAATTAATTAGATAATTTGGGAGTCCTTTTTAATCCAAAGTCCCACTATATGTTGGTTTTTTCTTCCTCTATTTGTATTACTAGTCTCATTTGACGTGCTAAGTCCGAGCCCAAACTATATTAATATTTATAGATATATTTATAAAGTTTTTTTATTTTGTTTCTTTATTTGTTTTTTTTTATAATCTTATATTAGTTAAAAATAGTTCAATAATTTCTTAATATTTCTAGAATATTAAATCACATATTTATTATAATTGTTTCTTCTATTTTCTTTAGTTCATTTCGTTTCATAAAGAATATTTCTGTTCTTTCTTAGAAACTGCTCAAGACAACAAGATTAAAAAATATTTTGGTCATTTCTATATATCTTTAATTTAAAATCACAAAATTAAAAATTATTTGTTATTTTTTAAAATTTCATGCTAAGTCAAAATCAGATAAATAAATTAAAATAAAGGGAGTAAAAGATACATGCATTAAAACTCTTCTCTTTTTTATTTTACTGAAATTTTTTGAATTAACGTCTTTAACAATCTAAATTGAATTTTGCCTTATGTTGAATTAACTTTTTTCTATTTTTTTCTCAATTAATTTTACATTGTCTAAAACATGTTTTTTAATAAAAAAGTATAAAATATATTTGATGCTACAAATTACTAAATGAACACGTCAGTAAAGTTAATTTATAAGTAAATATCACATTAAATTAAATAATTATAAATCTAATCCAATACAATACTTTTGTAGATGTTTATTCAATTGATGAAAGCTTAAAAAGTTATTGAAACTTCAATTAGGGGTAGAAAGGCAAAATGAAGTTCCTTGTGAGAATTTAGAAATTAAGTGTTCTCTCTTATTATTATCTATGTCTATATATACTAAATAGTACAAAAGTCTTGCCAAGATCTTGTCAAGTTGCATCACAGAATTATTGCATGTGTTAGTTTTTAGGACAAATTAGTTAATTTAGTTACGAATTAGTTATTAGTTATTTTTTTCAATTTAAGATTTTAAAATAATAAAATATTAATAATTTTTTTGAACATATTTTATTTTAAATATGATAAAATCACTCCATCAAAAATTAATTCTTATTATTTAATTCTCCCATTAGTTAGTAGTTATTATTATTTTTAAATTTACAATTATAATAAATTTAGATATTTATTTATCTTTTAGAGTTTTTTTTTTTTAAAACTCGACGGTATTTTTTCATCGTCATGTTTATTATCTATCTACTCCTTTTTTTATATAAAAAGTAGTGTAGATTATTTACATTAATTTTTCGGATGATTAGCACATTTATGATTCTTCTTTTGAGGAAATTATCAGATTTTTTATATTAAATGTTTATTTTATAGTTAATATTGTTATTTAATTTAAAATTTAAAATCTTAATAAACTTTGATAGTTATTTATTTCTTACAGTTTTTTTTATAAAAAACAATTCAACATTTTTTCTTAATATAGTGATGCTTATCTGTTCTCCTTTTACATAGCAAAAAAAATTATACACTGTTTTCATTAATAGTAAACTAACTCTCCACACGTTTACGGCACATTCTTCTGAAATCACAATTCTGACTTTTTTCTTCTTGTGGAAATTATCAGATTTTTATAAGTAAATGTTTAATTCTTTTATTTAACAAAATTTAATTTTAAATTAAACCAAAATATTTCAACTACTCCTCCTTTATTTAGCAAAAAAATTGTTATTTATACTTAAAATTATATTTTAATAATCACATATGACTTTTCTGTGGAAAGAAATCAAATTATTTATAGTAAATATTTAAATTAATTTCCCACAACTATTCCTTTGAAGCAAAAATCATGCGAAATTTGACTTTTAACTGCATAATTATAATTATTTGAAAATTTAAAAGTCTACCAATAAATAATTCTTGCAAATTATGACAAGAACTACTTAAAAGTTACTGTTTTAGTAACTTAACTTCCCCACGTCTGTAACTTCTCCAAACAACACTTTCCCACGTCCGCAACTTCTCCACACTTCTGTGCAACTTCTACACAAAACACTCTTCATCTGGAGAAGTATAAAGTTCTTTGACGCTTCTATATATCTCTGCATATATATACGATAAGGTAATGTGATTTAAAAAGTATTGTTTCAATACATGTTTATCACATAATTCTTGCACAACTGTGCAAACTATTTCATGAATTTGAATTATGTTTTGGTAAAGGAAATTTGTGGGCGGTGAGGTGGTAAGGAACTATGCATTAACTTAGAATTCCAGCGAGTGTCATATCTCTAGAAGGTTGTTGTTCTTGTGCTTTTGGGAATCTTCTCTGTTGCATTATGTTCATGTTTGTTGTTGATTTTGAATTTTTCAAATGTTACTTATGTTATCGTCTTTTGACACAAGCATTGCACTGGACAATATTTTAATTATTGGCACTGCATTGACAAATGTAAGCAATTTGACCATCTCAAGTTACACAGGGATATAAGTTGTCATTCATTATTATTTTATCTTGCTTTTTCATTGTTGAGCAAGGCATTACCGTATGTTCCTTTCATGTGCTGCAGATTTGCAATCCCTTTAATAGTCAACTCGGTTGCTCGATGAAATTTTTTTAGCTATGCATATCTTAAAAAATGACAATAAATAGTGGACAGAAAGATCAATGGGAGGCACCTAGGTTTAGACAGGAAGTTGAAGTGTGATGCATTTTTTATTCAAAATGAATTTGTATCTCCGCTGGCATCATCACAATTAATATTCATAAAGGACAACATGAAAAAATTTGGACTTTTAGCGGCCTCTGTCTCTGCTTCTACCATCTGTACACCACTTCTTCTCTCAAATTTTAAATTTCTCTCCCAAAAATAAACATTCAAGTTTTTCAGATTTTTCTCCTTTTTATTCTGCCACTAAATAAATGTCTTCTTTGCGCATAGAAAGTTGGCAAAAACATGAATCAAAATGATGTCTTGCTAGAGTATTATTCCAGATTTCCATTTTTCTCAACTTTATCTTTATTACTTTAAAATTAGTGATATTAATTATTTATATAAATTATTTTTAGAAATAATTAAATAGACATAAGGAGTTATATAAGAAATAATTAGAGCCTGTTTTGTTTGTCTAATTTTAGGTGTTTTTAAGCCAAAATAATTTTTAAGAAGTTTAAATATATGGACATTTAGATCGATTCATCTTTGAGAATATAAAATAAAATATTTAATTTATAGGAATATTTCCTTTATCTCTTATATATTTCTTTCATAATGTTTGTAAATTTCATGATAGTTACCTTTGTAATTTTTATTTTCCTTTCAAATAAATAAAATCTCTTCACATGTATTAAAATTTTGGATAATAATTGATACTGTCGTATTCAAATTTTTAGATTATAATTAACTTTAAAATCTTTGAAAAATGTATTACTTATCTAATAATCTCAAATTTAGATTTAATAAAAAAATGATTTGATTTTGCGGCTTAAATTAGAGAAGGAGGAGAGCAACTTTTATCTGTATACAATAGGAGAGGCAGAAATGTTAGAATGACAAGTTGCATCACATTAAAATTTCTATTCTAAATTGAAAAAATTAATAAAACATAATTTACTCAAAATAAAATTTTAAAAAAATGATAATTCACAAAACTCTCTAAATTCAAAAACTCTACACAAATCAGATGATTACACAATAAAATTGCAACAAAATAAATCACGTTGTTTTACTACTTTATAGCAACTTCTCCTTTATTGCAACTATAAAATCAGTTTTGATCTCTTGATTTTTATTTTATTTTTAAAATTTAAAATGAATATTATTATTTTACTTCACGTTCTTTTACTTGCTTTTTTATAGCAACTTTCATGTGATTTATTATCTATTAGGTGGTTAAATTAATTATTTATTTTGAACTGATATATTTTTAGTGTTATTGCAGTTATATTTTTAATTAATGTTAGATTTCTAAAATTTTGGCAACTACTCACTAACTTTCTTTTTCAAAAAGACAATTAAAACTGGAAGAATACAATCCCCAAAATTTAACCATGATTTCTCTAAAACGGTAATCATGTACAGTGTTAATTCTCGGGTACATCGTAGCAGAAAATTCCTTGCATTCTTTTTTATTTTATTTTATTTTATTTAAACAATGAGTGTATTAATTAGTTAGTGTTGCATCTCTTCTCAATTAGTAAATAGGATTTTCATATTAAAAAGGTTACTATATTGGTTTCTTCTTAAAGTTATTTGTATAATTTACAAAACATTCAAGACACATAGAGTTGGATGGCCTTCCACGGTATACTAAATATGCATCATTTTTCATCATCTTATTTTTTGGAGAGCGTCCAAAATATAATATTGTTTGGGAAATGGTATTACTTATAAGTATCCTGAATTTTGATTATATTATCAACAACACATTGTTTCTTTCAAAAGGTACTATTACTTTTGAACTATTTAAAATGAAATGAATGCATCCTTGTGTGTTAGATGACAAAAAGAGGATACTCACTCTCTTAGAATCATGTCAGAAATAAAAAATCACTTAAATTTTAATTAATATGAACACATGTCATATTTTAATTGATCATTTTATAATTAATTAGTATAAAAAAATAAATAATATTAAAATTTAAGTATATATTTTAAACTTATTTTCCTTTCTTCCTCTATGAAATAAGGTCAAATTTTATTATTTTAAAATTTTTAGTAATTGGATTTGCTAAAATATAACATTAATTAAGTTAAATTTAGACTGTCTAAAAATTATTAATTTATTATGAGATTATAATTTGTAGTAGAGTTTTTATTGATATTACTGTCAATGCATAGACTTCTTGATATTCATATACTAGAAAAATTTAATTTCGAAATTCTATAAAAAATAAATTTAATGTTATTACTATCAATGCATAATTAAATTGATTTGTTTTCCTTTTAAAAGTGAATGATACCACCAACGAATGTGGTGCAATGGATGGGGCTTTTCTTTCCTTAACCAGAGGTCTCGGGTTCGATCCAAAAATCCTTGGTAGGGAGCGCTACCCCTGAATGGGTTCTATCCGGTGCGAATCTAGATTAGTCGGATCTCAATGTGGGTACTGAATATCGGGTGAAAAATAAAAAAAAAGGCAAACATAATGATAGTATAATGCCATGAGTTAGGAGTTTTTAGAAAATCAAATATATAAATGAAAAAGCAGATCTATCTTTTGAAAAATTATAATAAAATGACTTAAACACTAAATAAGTGAACCCTAACACTTTCAGAAAAAACTAACTTTTCCAAAAATTATCTGCTTGAATTAGTTCAAGAACTAAAATTAGCATCAAAACAAAAAAAGAAAATTGAAAACAAGACAAAGTCAACAATAGTGCCAATTACTAAAAAGGAAAAAAAAAAATTTGAATTTATCTGACAAAGCAAAAAAGGAAAATAAATTTAAAAATATATTTTAAATTTTAATATATTATAATGTATATTAATTATTTATAAAAGTGTCCATTTAAAAAATGACATTTTGTCAATATTCATAGACTTTAAGTTATTTTTAGTCTCTCACATGACTTTATCACCTAACACTTAAAATGTATATATTTCATTTTTAAAGTAGTTTAGAATGTAATAAAATCTTTTAAAAGAAAAAATATGTAGTTAAAAATAAGGTCAAAATTTAGAAATAATTATGTCTTTTCTCATATTGTTTTATCCAAAAACTTCTTGGTACAATGATACAAATATGTAGTAGTTTCTGTTATGAACATTGTTTTGGTAAAAGTGCTCTTATATGAGGAGACCAAAACCTTCCTATTAACATGGTCAACATAAACTCAGCCCGGAACCAGCCCCCTCTCTCTAACCGGGTTACGGGCCGGTTACGGGCCGGTTTTGGCCTTAACCGGTCTGGTCCGGGCTGGGCCGCATAGTAAAAAAAATAAAACCCACCCGGAACCGGCCCACTTAACCCAATCCGGTCAAACCCGCTAAAATCCGGTCAAACCCGGATAAAAACCGGTCAAATATACACTATATATAGGCTATATACACAATCTATACATTAAATATACACTTCTATAGAAGATATATACAATGTATACATTAAATATACACTTCTATAGAAGATATATACACGTGTATACATTAAATATACACTTCTATAGAAGATATATATAATGTATACATTAAATATACACTTCTATAGAAGATATATACACGTGTATACATTAAATATACACTTCTATAGAAGATATATACACGTGTATACATTAAATATACACTTCTATATAAAATATATAAACATATACACATGTATACATTAAATATACAGTTGTATAGAAGATATTAAAACTTTAAATTGATAAATAAAAAAAAATAAAAAACAACGACTAAGGAGTGAATGAATTTGTGGAATTTTATTGATTGCAAAATGATCCAAAATTTATAATTTACATGAATGAAAAATCCATAAATTATGCATCATTTTTTCCAACTCATTCATGTTAATATTAATTGGAATTTGCATAGGATAGTCGAAGTCAACGGGGGCAAACCCATGCATTGGACTTGATTCTGTTGAGTTCTCCCGTGAAGTCATAATTTCTTCAAGTTTGAGGTCGTCGCTTGGCTCTGGTTCCATTCCTTGGTTTCTTCTTTCTGCTCTAATCCAATCTCTAAGGCAAACTAAAACATTCATTGCGTTGCTTCCCAATGAGTGTCGGTTGTCTCCAAGCTGCTGTCGTCCCTGACTGAAGGCGCTCTCTGATGCAACGGTTGACATTGGAACATTCAAGATATCTCTGGATAATCTTGAAAGTACAGGATATTGTGATTCATTATTCTTCCACCAATCCAGCGAGTTGATCCGTCGTCTTCGATCCTCTGGTGGCGTCCGCAGATAATATTTCAGCTCTTCCCGATAAGTTGATGTGTAAGCTCTCTCATCCACACTGTTCCAACAAGTTAAATCATAAAACGAATCAGGAAAACCACTATGTGCCGGCCTTTTAGAAGATGATGGCTCCTCGGGAGGATGAGGAGCGACAGTTGGACTGATATTTGTAGGTACGGCTGAATCAAATAAATCAGCATAGTGATTATATAATTTTTCTATATAATCTTTTGCATCAGCCGTAGCCGTCCACAAATCAGGCTGCTCTTGTTCAGACTCACGGTTAGTATTTATTTCTAAGTTAGCATAAATAAGAGTACTAAAGTGACACATATGATTAAATTTCATGCACGGATTTAACATAGCACCAACCAAGTAAATAGGGGGAATCGGGAAGAAATATTTTTTAAATTTCGTAAACATAGCGCCAACAGTTTCTTTATAACCTTCTTTATTTTTATATCGTTGGAGCAAACCAGAAATATCGGCTATATATGCCAAAATATTACAAACAGTAGGATAGTATGCACCGGAAAATTCAACCGTAGCTACATAAAATTTTTCTAAAAACTTAACAAGATCATTAATTATAACCCAATCAGAATTATGTAACATGCAATCAGCAGAATCAGCAAAAGAACCACAGTGTTGGTTAAAAGTTAGTGTAATAGGAATTCTATATTTATAACAAGTTTTTAAAAATTCATACGTAGAATTCCATCTAATATCAATTTCCTCAGGCATTAAAATCGGTGTAAGTCCATTTTCTTGACATTTAACTTTAAATTCTTTAATTCTCGCTCTACGATTATTTCCTTGAATGAAACCTACGGCAAGACGAATTTTTTTAATATAAACCTCAAAAAAGTCAAGACCATCTTTTACAATTAAATTATAGATATGACATGCACACTTAATATGGAAAATTTCAGGAAAGGGTGGAGATAACGTAGATTTTATTTTTGTTATAGCATTCTTGTTGTTAGAAGCATTATCAAAAGCAATACATAAAATTTTATTTTCTATACCATAATATCCGACAATTTTAATAATAGAATCAGCAATAAATTGTCCAGTATGTTTGCGATCTTCATCATATAAAAAAGCAAGAATACGTTTTTGCATTATGAAATTACTATCCATCCAATGACAAGTAACGGTTAAATAATCATTTTTATTAACAGGACGACCAAGATCAGAAGTTAGGGACAATCTACATTGAATATTTTTTAAGAATGTTGATAAATAAAAACAATATTGTGAATGGAGTTTAAAAATATCAGACCGACAAGTAGTTCTAGGAATACCATTAAACATAGGATTATAAATTGCTTGTATATAACGGATAAAAGCATCAGAAGAAGGAAAAGTAAAAGGCAAACAACCCACAGCTACCATTTTAGCTATTTCTTCCCGGTCCCTCAATTTATTATACTTTTTCGCTACTTGACCGGTTGTTGGGTCCATTCTAGTTTGCGTTGACCCACCAACATCCCCACCACCTTTTGCAATATTTAACTCTCTTTTGTGATCTTCAGCTATATGTCTCATTAACGTACCCGTACCCCCTTGCTTACCGCCACTTCTATGCTTATATATTTGTTGACAAATATTGCACTGCACCTCAATATCTGATATACGTTCAAAAAATTGCCATGCAATACTAGTTCTTTTACGGGGTTTTGGGGCACTGGGAGGACGGGAAGGGAGATTAACTGATTCAGATCTAACGTTAGCATCTCCTACTGCGGGTGTTTCAGCAATATTTTCATCATCTTCGTCTACATTAACTGCATCTACTTCATTTTCTTCTTCTATACCGTAATTTTCTTGAAATTCTACATAATCCATATCGTGAGCACCTACACCTATTTCTTCCTCAAAAGGTGTACTAAGCGGTACCGGAGGCGAAGTCACACGGGTATATCTATTACTTGAACTACCTCTACCGCTAATAATTCGCTTTTTACTACCACTACCGCTTCCGTGACAAAAAATTTTAACACCTTTAGCAGCGAGGTTTTTTAATTTATCCATAATATAAATTAAATTAAACTAAAAATATTCAAAATACACAAATATAATAAAATTAAATATTAAACAATTAATACAATAAATAAAAATTAAACGTAAGATATGGAACGACAATATCAAATTTTGGAAGTATCCGAAGATTGCGACTTTAGAAACTTCCGCTCTTACTTTGTAAACGAAAAATTAAAAAATTAAAGTGAACACTTTAAGAAATTAAATATATTGAATATTTGAGAATTGAGAATTGAGATTTGACAGAGAATGAGATTTGAGAGAGTGAAAAATTGTGTGAGAAATGATTTGAAGTTGTAGGGTATTTATAGATTTATTTTGAGGATTAAAAAATATTTTATATATATATATATTTTTTTTAATCAAATGGGCCCAAACTAGCCGTTTGGACCAAAAAACGGTAATATTACCGTTGGGCCAACGGCTAGTTTGGCCCAAGACATTAAAAATATTTTTTTTTTTTTAATTTTTTGGGTTACCGGGCCGGGCCGGTTAACCGGCGGGCCTGGACCGGGTTGGTCCGGGCCGGGTTAACCGGGCCCAATTTTAAAAAAAAACCGGACCGGGACCCGGTACCCTAAAGCCCTAGGGCTTTCCGGGCTGGGTCAAACCAGTCCGATTTGATGTTTCGGGCCGGGTCAGCCCGGCCCGTTTGACACCTTTACTTTAACTCCATCACTCACGTCTTTTAAAAAGCCTTGCTCTTTTTTGTACATATCACACATAAAACATGTTTCGATATTGACTAGATAGAATTATATTTTTTTTCTCCATCTATATTTTTGCAAGTCCTATATCTCTTCATTACTTGAAAATTTTACCTAGAGATGATGAAGCTTATATTTGAAGAACAAGAACATAATAAGAAGCAAGATGAAGTAACAAATCACAAAAATCATCAAACTGTACCTTATTACTTTTTTCGTCTATCAATAGTTGCCCACTATTGACTTAACACATAAACTAAGAAGTAATAAATGATAGGAATAATTTTATCATATCATCATTTAAATATAATTAATTCGGTGCTTTGAGATGTATTGAATAATGAATAATAATTAATAACTAAGGATAAAATTGCTAGAAATGATTAAATTATCCAATGATTTTTTTAAATTGAATAAGTATTAAAACATTAATATTTTTTATGAAAATATTTTATTTTAAATTTGCTAAACTACTCCATAAAACATCTAATTCTTACAGTATTATTTAATTTCTTCAGTATTTTTACAATTTAAAAGTTCAACTGCTCATGTTTAAAAAGTTATCCATTTAATGGTAAATAATTATACTATCAATATTTTTTATTAGAGTCATTAATCTATCTTCATCAATTACCGGTTAGGAATTGGAAAGAAAATTATTTAAATATTTAGAATTTATTATATTTTAAATTACTAAATTATTTAAATTGTTATAGTAATTATTTTAGATTTTACATTTTAGTGTAAAAGTTAATTGATATAAAAATTCAAACGTGGTCGACGGGAATAGAAAGTTAAGCAAAAATAAGGAGCGAAAAGTTTGGATAAAGACTTGATTAGTTTACTTGTTTATTTATTTGCGGATCTTTTTAAATCTCTTTGTACTTGTTTTTTCTTATTAAAAATATATATATATGTGTTTTAAAAATATACAAAAAAAATGGCTTAAAGATAAGGTTAATATCTAGATTTTTCAATATTAAAATTTTGGAAAATAACATAAATGAGACAATTTGGCAATGCTAAGCTGCTACAATTTCTCATTTAATTCACAAAATAAACACATTTATTGAAAACAACAATTACTACCTTAAGAAGAGTAAACTTGCAAATACTCACAAAAACTCACATATACACGATTTTACAAGCAAAATAATATTGATCCTTATTTATAGCGAATAAATACAAGTTTTTATTCCCTCTTTTCAACTTTTTATAACAAGGCTAACTACGTGTGCAATAAATTTACTTAAATTTGAATTTATACAAAAATATCTAATTCGAATGACTTTTCTAAAATTCAAAAATTAATTTACTTTAAAATTTATTAAAAAATATCTAATCTAAATATACTGTTTGCAATTAAAAATATTTATAATTAACTTAAATAATTTGTATATTTTTGTAAAGAGACAGAGATAAAAGAACATGAAACAATTTAAACGTGCTCCACAATTTTTAGTTAAATTATTAAGACCTTATAATCTTTTAAAAGAAAAAAAAACATGTTGCTATTTTATTTAATTAAAATGGAGTTTTTCTTTCAAAAATTCTATTTCATACATGAATTTAAACCACATGAACTTGAATTTTTAATTTTAAAATATATACGATAAAGGTTTTAGCTTTAACTTTTAATTATTTATAGTTTAATTTTTTCTTTATTATCAGGAATACTACTGTTTTCTTTAAAAGTTATAATTGGATAATTTGATTACTGCAATTTTCATCATTATTGATGTCTAAAACAATTGAATGTTGTTAAGAAGGTGTTTGTGAACATGTGAAAAATCAAAATGAATTCAACCAAGGTAATTTTGTCTACATTCTAATGCATTCATTTATTTATCCGGAATTATAAGAGTTTTGATGGTACATTTATCTTTATGATTTTCTCTCCTATTATCTGTTTTATGATAGGTCATTGTGTTAGTGCTATTGATGTTCTAGAAGCTATCGTGTGCTATTGATGTTCTAGAAGCTAACACAATAATTAAAATTATTACAACAGGTTGATGTCATTAATTTGTGTGTTCTTCATATAGATGAAATGTTTGCTATTATGATCATTATTCATTTATAAATCTCTAATTTCGATTAATATTGTAGAATCATCAGCTTTTAATGGAGTTTGATACATTTTAAATTATAGCAACATGAATTGAATATTGGTAAGATAAATTTTAAAATTTTCTTTAATTTCTTGCAAGAATAATTTATGCACGAAGGGCTTATTGATTTGGTGCTATCTATCCATCATGTTTGATGTTTTGTGAAAAAATGAATCAAACAAAGGAGAAGGCGAAATAGATGTTATCTAAATAAGTCATTAAGATCACTCAACGTGCGCCAAAGAATATTAACGATTTATTAACAAGGTTCACCTCTTTAACAATACATGCATATTTCTCTATGCAGTTTTTCTTTTGGGACCAATTTGCCATATTTGATGAAGTTTGAATTCAAGTATCTCTAAAATCAGACTTATATTAATTACACTATCACACATAATTTATAGGGCGTAATCACATAAAATGGTATATAGCAAAAAAAAAATTAGAAAGAACATCTTTTGCATCTTTTTATAACCACCATAATTTTAATTTTATGATGTTTGTTTGTATTGCATATATCATTAGAAAAATTATTGAACAGGACAAAAAAATTACATAAATAGCAAAAAGATGGTCATGTCTATCGTATTCAATAATTTTGACGTCGGTTAATACCTTCCCATTAACATTATCGTGCACTTTAGTCTATCATCTATTCTCTAAATATCAGTTTCAGATAACATATATTTTTTGTACAAATCAATAGATATGTAGTAATGCGGCGATGCGTTAAAAAAGAAGAGGGGCTTGAATTGATCTGAGGTTAGGTTGAAAAGTAAATGTTTTTCTGATTGAGGTAAAGGCTGAGTAATTGAATACATTCACATGTTTTTTCTAATAATTTACACACTAAATTTAAATATATGAATCAATTACTCATTGGCGTTATTTCTATAGAATAAGAGTATGAATTATTTTAATAGTAGTAATAGGTATTTTGTTATTATATATTTGGATGAACTTAAACAACTTTTTAGATTAAAAAATTAACAACATATTGTCAAAAAAATTATTCGCTATAAATAATTTAGCGATATTTAATGATGACTTTCATAAATAATTTTAATTTCTTATTTAGAATGTAAAAAAAGTAATAACCTAATGTAATGGTCAAATATGTGTACATATAATTGTAACCTTAAAATTTTGGATACAATTTTCTTTTTAGTAATATGTCATTTTTTTCATGTGATAATTTATTATCCTATAAGAGTAGATTTTACAATAGTATCAAGGAAAATAATTTTTCATTAACTTTTAATTAATAGAATCAATAACACTAAAATTTAAAACTATAAAAATACAATAACAGTGGAAACATATATGAAGAGAGGCCAAACATACTAATTATTTAGATATTTATGCTTTGAATTGATTTTAAAAATAGAATAATTAAGTTATAATGCAAAATATTTATCGTAAATTCAAATAATGAAAGAATTCGAGCATAGAATACAAATTATTTATTGGTAATGGACTTTTATATGTATATATTTTATATTATTATGCGGAATGATTGAAATTCCTCTTTTAATCATTAGGGAGAGCACTAAAAGCAATTTAGATAACAAGAAACAAGTTAATAAACAATATCATTTTTCATAACTATTTTCACTATTTAAGTACGTCCACAATAATTAAGTTTGTGTCGCACCCTCTTATTGTATGTTGGCCTTGAAAGTATAAAAATGTATATTGCTTGAAAGAAATAATTAATAATGAATCAGTAGCAGTTATACATACCATAAGAAATGAGCAATATGTCACTCATAATTGATATATATTCATTTGTATTATATTTTTCTATATTTTTCTTTAAAATATTCACACAATGCTCGATACGTACACTAAAATGTATAATATTTTTCATTCCTAACTTTATGCATGATTTGATTAAAGAGTATTGATTTTGTTTTATGTAAATTCATTTACCCACATATACTCAGTACATTCCCACATGCTGATCCACATATATGTCTATGTTCTACATTGTCCTATAATGTAGGTTTAAGTGCTCAGTTTCAGCCTCGTCAGTGATTCCCGAGTACCTTTGTCTACATCTCCACAGTGGTGAGTCCTCATGGTTCGAGGACCTATCTTTAGACATTTTAGTATTTTAGTAGATACATTATTGCTTTCAGTTCAGTTTGAGTCAGTTGGGGACCTATCCCAATGGCTCTCTAGTTCATGGTGTAGTAGATGCTTTGTCAGACTAGTTATCAGATTGTTAGTATGTTGAGATTTCCTGTATTGTGGTCGTTTGGACAGAGTATTTTCTTCGTATTTCCTATCATTTGATATGACAGTGCCAGTGTTTTGTTTATTTCATCTCGAAATAAGTTATTATATGTAGTAATAGGCTCAAATGGTTAACTTGGGGTTAGTTGTAGCCTTAAGCACCGTGTGATGTCCCGGGAGAGATTTCAGGTCATTACAGCAGGTGTATTAGGATGCTTTTCTAGACAGGTTCTTCCCATGTGAGATGAGGGAAGATAAGATAGAAGAGTGTGAATTTGAGGCAGGGCTCGATAAAAGTGAATGAGTACTTCCTTAAGTTCAATATGTTGTCTAAGTATTCCCCTGATACGATGGTTGATCCTAGGGCTAGTATGAGTAAGTTTTTTACTGGAGTGTCTAGATTGTTAGTCAAGGAGTGTAGGACTGCCATGCTCATTGGAGACATGGATCTTATGAGATTGGTGATGCATGCTCAGAAGATTGAGGTAGATAAGTTGATGGGGAGATATAGAAATAATAAGAGGGCTAGAACAGGACAGTTTGAGTATGGTCAGAATAGGTCTCAAGAAAGAAATCATTCTCAGCTTTAAAATAGTTCATCTATGGCACAACTATCTTCATCTAGTGATCCCGCTCCCAAAACTAGGCAGGAGCAGTGGCGTAAGTCTTTTATGACCAGATCTCAGAAGTTTAAGTGTAAGACCTCGTTATCCTACTTGTGCTAAGTATGGTAGAAATCATCTTGGTGACTGTTTGGCTGGACAAAAGGGTTGTTTTGGTTGTGGTAAGTCGGGTCATAGAATTAAAGAGTGCCCATATGCTAAGCAGGGAAATAGAGATGATCGTCCCCAGACTCAGAATACTAGTGCACCAGCTCTTTTAGGTCACCCATCCCTTCCTTAGGGCGCATTATCAAGTACCGGGGGCGGTCAATGCTAGAATTGGTTTTATGCTTTACCATTCTGTCAGGAGCAAAAGAATTCACCAGATGTTGTTACTGGTATACGTCGTGTCTTTCACCTTGATGTTTATGTACTGTTAGACACTGGGTTGATTTTCTCTTATGTGACCCCTTTAGTTGCAGTAAATTTTGAGATAAGTTTTGAAAAGATCCCCGAGCCCTTCTTAATTTCTACCCTAGTAGGTTAGTCAGCTATTGCTAAACAGATCTATGAAAAGTTTCCTATCACTTTCCTTCATTAAGTCATATTAGCAGACCTAGTAGAGTTAGATATGGTTGACTTTGATCTTATTCTTGGTATGGATTGGCTTCATTTCTGTTATGCCTCTATAGATTTTTGCACCCGAGTGGTGAAGTTTCAGTTTCCAGATAAGCCAGTCTTTAAGTGGAAAGATAATTTAGTGTCTCCCAAAAGCCATTTCATATCTTATCTTAAAGCCCAAAAGTTGATCTCCAAAGGGTGTATCTATCATCTAGTTCGAGTCAAAGTTACTAAGTCTATGACTCTAATAATTTAGTTAGTCAGAGTAGTCAATGAGTTTCCTAATGTTTTTCCCAAAGATTTGCCAGGGGTACCTCCTGATAGGGAAATAGAATTCGGTATTGACCTTTTACCAGATACTCAGCCCATCTCAATACCTCCATATCGTATGGCTCCCGCCGAGCTTATAGAGTTGAAAGAGCAACTCAAAGATCTTTTAGATAAAGGCTGCATAAGGCCCAATGTTTCTCCATGGGGCGCTTCCGTCCTATTCGTATGAAAGAAAGATGGTTCTTTGCATATGTGCATTGACTATCGTCAGTTGAATAAAGTCACATTCAAAAATAAATATCCTCTTCCTAGAATTGATGACTTATTTGATCAACTCCAAGGTGCCAGTTATTTCTCAAAGATAGACCTTAGATACGGCTATCATCATCTTAAAGTAATGGAATGTGATATTCCAAAGACAGCTTTCAGAATTCGTTATGGTTATTTTGAGTTACTAGTTATGTCATTCGGACTAACAAATGCCCTAACAGCCTTAATGGACTTGATGAACAGAGTGTTCAAATAATATTTGGATATGTTCGTCATAGTCTTTATCTATGATATTCTCGTCTACTCTCATAACGAGGATGATCATGCAGACCATCTTAGAATTATGTTGCAAACTCTTAGTGAACACAAGATGTTCACCAAATTCAGCAAGTGTGAATTTTGGCTAAGGTTAGTAGGTTTCCTTGGTCATATTATTTCCAGTGAGTGTATTAGAGTTGATCCCCAAAAGACAGAAGCAGTAAGGAATTGGCCTTGACCTATCTCTCCATCAGACATTAGGAGTTTCTTGGGTTTAGCTGTCTACTACAGATGTTTTTTTGAGGGTTTCTTATCTATTGTGTCTCCTATATCTAGATTGACCTAAAAAAGTTATGTTTCAGTGGTCAGATTCTTGTGAGAAGAGTTTTTAGGAGTTAAAGACTTGACTCACTTATGCCTCTAGGCAGCTTAAGCCTTAGGAAAAGAATTACCTAACCCATGACCTTGAGTTAGCTGCTATTGTGTTTGCTTTGAAAATCTGGTGACATTATTTATATGAGGTGCATGTCGATGTGTTCACGAATCACAAAAGCTTACAGTATGTGTTTACTCAGAGGGATTTGAATCTCTATCAGAGAAGGTTGTTGGAGTTGTTGAAAGATTATGATATAAGTATGTTGTATCATTTGGGAAAGGCCAATGTAGTGGCAGACGCCTTTAGTAGATTGTCTATGGTCAGTGTTGGTCATGTGGAGGATGATAAGAAAGAGTTAGTTTAAGAAGTGCATCGATTAGCTAGATTGTATGCTATGCTGGTTGATTAAGTTGAAGGGGATGTTTGGGTTCAGAGTAGTTTTGAATCTTCCCTAGTTTCGGAGGTGAATGAGAAGCAAGATGAGGATACTAGTTTGGTAAAACTGAAGGAGTCAGTTAAAGACCAAAATGTAGAGGTTTTCTCCCAAGGGGGAGATGGTGTGTTGAGGTACCAAAGTATATTGTGTGTGCCATGTGTTGATGATTTGAGGCAACAGATTATGGCTGAAGCACATGGTGCGCGTTATTCCATTCATCCAGGTGCTACCAAGATGTACCGTGACTTACGAGAAATCTATTGTTAGAGTGGTATCAAGAGAGATATAGTAGAGTTTGTAGCTAAGTATGCAACTTGTCAACAGGTTAAGGTAGAGCACTAAAGACCTGGTGGTGCGTTGCAAGAGTTTGGTATCTCCACTTGGAGGTGGGAAGAGGTTAATTTAGATTTTATGACTGATTTACCCCATTCGCGTCGCCAGTATGATTTGATTTGGGTATTGTAGATAGATTGACTAAGTCAGCGTATTTCTTTCCAGTTCACACGTCTTACACAGCTGAAGATTATGCTAAGTTGTATATCAGAGAGTTGGTTAGATTGCATGTAATTCTTTTATCCATCATTTCAGATAAGGGTACTCAGTTTACCTCTCAATTTTGGATAGCTTTTCAGAAGGGTCTTGGTACCCAAGTTCATCTTAGTTCAACCTTTCATCCGCAGACAGATGGTCAGGCAGAAAGGACCATTCAACACTAGAGGATCTGTTGAGGGCATGCGTTCTTGATTTCAAAGGTATTTGGGATGAGCATTTGCCATTGATTAAGTTTGCTTATAATAATAATTCTCATGCTAGTATTCAAATGGCTCCGTTTGAGTCTCTTTATAGGCGAAGATGTAGATTGCTAGTTAGTTGGTTCAAAGTGGGTAAGGCCGCTTTGATTGGGCCGAACATGGTATTTGAGGCCATAGAGAAAGTTCAGTTGATTCGAGAGAAATTGAAAGCAGCCCAATGTCATTAGAAATCTTATGCAGACGTAAGAAAAAGAGACCTTGAGTTCGAGGTTGATGATCTTGTGTACTTAAAAGTTTCACCCATGAAAGGGGTGAAGAGATATGGGAAGAAGGGGAAGCTTAGTCCCTGTTATGTTGGTCCCTTCCGTATTTTGAGTCGTGTTGGTAGGGTAGCATATGAGCTTGATCTACCCGCAGACTTATCCTCAGTTCATCCAGTATTCCATGTGTCCTTATTGAAAAAGTGCATGGACGATTCAGTTGTTATTGTTCCTCTAACAAGTACAAATATTCAAAATAGCCTCTCTTACGAAGAAGTCCCAATAGAGATACTTGATCATCAGATTCTTAGACTAAAGAACAAAGAAGATCCCTTGGTCAAAGTTTTGTGGTAAAATTAGTACGTTGAGGGCGCTACTTGGAAGCAGAAGCAGACATACATACCAAGTATCCACACCTCTTCTCCACGAACTCCAATTCAACCAAAGGTAATAGTTTTCCTTCATTCATTTCTTTTCCAGTTTCAGATTCAACTATATAGTTATCTTCATGAGAATTCAT
Organism: Capsicum baccatum var. pendulum; assembly: GCA_030864225.1. Classification (NCBI taxonomy): domain Eukaryota; kingdom Viridiplantae; phylum Streptophyta; class Magnoliopsida; order Solanales; family Solanaceae; genus Capsicum; species Capsicum baccatum. Next base: position 189,690,568 of record CM061559.1, on the reverse strand, counting down.
GCACTCTCAGATCAATTAAGTATCTCATTTTAATTGAGATTCAGTCATTCAGTTTATTTCAGTTGTGCCTGATAGCTTATAGCCTTATATTCCTCAGTATTTTCAGCTTAACTAGCCATATTCGAGGATGAATGTTTCCAAGGGAGAGATATTATAATACCTCATATTTTTCCTAGCTTAAATTCGTTCCTAAAATATTGAGGAATAACTTCCAAAATGGAGAATATTTATTTCATGTGAAATTTTTTAGATTTAGACATCCTATTATGTGGGAAATTGAATAAGCTTTTCATCGATAGCAAATTTGCCTAATTTCGATACTCGGTTGAGAAGTTAGAGCATTTTTAAGTTGATAGTGTGCCACCTGGGCTCCCACCGCATCGCGGAGAAGGGTAAAATGACAATCGTCATAATTCAGTGGACCTCTGCAATGTTGGCGCATCACAGAGAAGTCCCATTTCCCATTTGTCAAAATCCAGTAGCCCAACGTAATAGTGGCGCGCCGTGCTAATTGCCAAAATGGTATTCCAAAGAGGACCTGCGATGGTGGCGCGTCATGGAGTCTGCCCAATTGCCAATTGTCCAAATTCCAGTGAGCCACTGTGATAGTGGCACATCGCGGTGGCCTGCCAGTTCAGAAAAAATATTGCGTTCTTCAGTGCTGACTTAGAGTTTAATAGGGGTATTTTGGTCAATCCCCAAGGCCCCAATTTATCTAAAACAAGGAATTAATCATATTCAAGGCACTTTATGTCCAATTTCATTCATTATCTTTCAAAGCAAAACCCTAGAGCTCCAAAGTTTCTTCTCCCAGAAATCAAAATCCTCCATAGTTTCTCCAAGAAAGCTTAAGATTGAAAATTCCCAGGACAAGATAATTAAGAGCTCTTCTTCAAGAACTCAAATAGGAATCAATAATTCAAGTTTCTCCATCTAATCATCTACCAAGGTATGTGGGATTTATGAACAAGGATCTTCTTTTATCCTTGTGCCCAAAACCAAATTTTAATTACAAATTCATATAATTTTGAATGAATATTCATGAGATTTGAATTAGGGTTCATACCCATTATTGCTATTTGCAAGATTATGAGAGTTCAAGTGTTTTAGAATATGAATTACATGTTTATTTTTATATTTTCATGCCTATTGCAGTAATTTACAGATTTTGAGATGAACTATCATTGTTTTCAATATCAAGCATGATTGATTATTATGATGTTTTGACATGATATTGAAGCATGATTTACTACCCCAAGATTGAATATTCTTGTTTCAAGAAAGATGATGCTTTAAGCATCCTGTTATCAGATTATTTACAGATTTCAGTGAAGCTTTTATCTTTCGATCATCAGATAAGTTTTGAAATCCACTGTACAAATTTATTATATACTACAGAAAGCAAAATAGCTTTATTTACAGATTGATTTAGATAAGTGCATAATTAATTTCATAATAAACCCTTATGCTAGTTTTAAAGTGGATTTTCAACAATATGAGTGTAGCAAACTAAAGGGAGTAGTATTTAGGATCAAGTTGGGTATGATTCTAAGTTCTCATACCCTAGAACTATGTGCCACCGTAGAATTGAGATTAAACTGCCCATAGTGGGCTGAGATAATTATCATTTAAGGTGAGTTTATACTCCCTAGAAAGAGCATAACACCTCTCCCCAATGTGAGGTTTCTTCCTTAGGAGGATAAGACGTCGGACTCCATGTTGCTCGCATGGTTTATGCCGGTTAGAAGAACCTCCCTAAAGCTTTAACATAAAGTATTTTCCTTACATCTTAATGGTAAAGATTTTTAGAATAGTTTCATTAAAAAAGAATAATAGAATACTTTTAGAAAACTAAGTGTAAATGCTCACAACTTTATTCAGATTATGCTTTACAAAAAGATATTAGCTACAGATTTCATCTTTTAGATTTCAGATTTAATAGTGAGTCCTTTCTACACTTAGACAATATGATTTAAAGAGAGAATACAAGTACAACTTTTAGAACTAAATGTTATGACTCATTAGATTTATAAAGTATGATTTTTTCTTATTATCCAGTATTTTAGATATTCCAGCTTATGTGAGTCATTTACATTTAGCATGTATTGTTTTATAAATTATGATGATGAGATGATGTTTTACTTATTTATTTCACTCCCATATACACATTACATCCTCAAAGTACTGATCCACATATACGTCTATGTTCTACATTATCTCGTAAAGTAGGTTTATGCGCTCAGTATCTACAACATGAGTAGTTTGAGCATCTTCATCTACATCCAATAGTTGGTGAGTCCTCATAGTTTAAGGACTTATTCATTCAGATTCTACAGTTGAGTAGTTTTATATGATTCAGTATTCTTTTCAGAAAGTTCGAGTTAGCTGGGGTCTGTCCCAATGACTCTCTAGTATTAGTAGTAGAGGCTTGTCAGACTACTAGTTTTGATTCAGCTTATTTAGTACTGAGATTTTAGACATTATTTAAGATATTATATTCAGATAGTTTTCCATATTTAGAATGGCTCTTACACCTAAATTTTCTTTATTACGAGATTCAGATTCAGTAACAGAAAAACATGGTTAGCTTAAGGATACTCTAGTGTTGAGCACCGTGTGACATCTTGGGACCAGGTTTCGGAGTATTACAATTACAAATATTTTTCCTTTGAAAACTTTTGTGAGGGGGTAGAGATAGTGAAATATTTAGTTTAGATGGTGTGACAGGTGGAGTGGTGGATTTTGAATGATTAAAAGTTGATTCAAAAAGATTAGAAGGCGGTACGTTAGAATCTGGCTGAATAGGGTTAGAATAAATAAAAGATAGAGGAGTAAAGTGATGGTCTTCCTTTGTGGGGATAGGAAAGATAGGAGTAGGAACATGTGAATGATTAGAAACAAAAGGGAACACATATTCTACAAAGTGTACGCCTTTGTACACAAAAAATTTCTTAGATGCTAGGTCAAGAAGTTTGTATCCCCTTTTATCACTTGGGTATACTAAAAAACACATCTAGTGGCTTGAGGATAAAATTTACTCCTCCCATGAGATAAAGTATTGATAAATCACAAGCAACTAAAGCATATTAATAATTTTTAAGATGGTGCTTTTCCAAATAGAATTTCATAAGGAGCTTTGCCTTTGAGAACCCTGGAAGGAAACATATTGATTAGAAATGTGGAAGTGAGAATACACTAACCCCAGTAGATCATAGGAACTCTATTTCAAGCAAGTGTCTATGTTTTCTTTCAGCTACCCTATTTTGTTATGGGGTAGCAATACAAGATGTTTAATGTTTAATTCCTTGAGAAGTTAAAGATCTAAAGCATCTGTATTCTTACCCAACTCCATAGAATTATTAGATCTGATAATCTTTACCTCTTTGTGGAACTGTCTTTCAGCCATTTGCAAGAAATATTGAGTAACAGAAAATACATTACTTTTAGTTACTAGCAAGTATATCTCGGTCCTTCTACTGCAATAATCTACTATAATCAAGAATTACATATAAGTATTATGAGTAGGTGATTGTAGGGACCCCAAGAGTCTATATGAATTAGATTAAAAATGAATTGAGAAGTAACTTGACTGATAGGAAAGGGCAATCTCGCATGCCTTTCTAAAGGACAAATTTCACAATGACAATCATAATTAGATGGAATAGTAAGGTAACTGACATTTTTCATTGATGAATAAGGCAAATTCCCAAGTCTTACATACCATAACCTTACACCAGAATTAGCATTAAAACAGACTGGAAAAGAAGGTAAAACTGAACTGGTACTAAAAATAACACTATTAAGACTAGAAAACAATATGAGAATCTTTAGGAATATATTAGTTGCCACTAGAGTCCTTACAATGAATTTAAGAAGGTATAGACCTTCTTTTACTTCACCAAAAGCTTAAGCTCTCTTCATTAAAGGGCCCTACAATACACAATTATTAGAAGTGAAAGATAGTGTATAGTTGTACCAAAAATTGAATTTACAAACTGAAAGAAAATTGTATTTGAAACTTGGAATATAAAGAACATTATGAAGTGTGAGATCATTAGGAATTAGAACTGCCTAAGTAAGTTACAAGTATAAACTGAGAATTAGGTAGATTAATATTAATAGGAACCTTAAGGACTGTCATGGAAACAAAGGAACTAGAATTGTAACACATGTGATCAGAAGCACCTGAGTCTATTATCAAAGTGCTAGAATTAAAAATTGAAAGGAAAGTCCCAAAATATTTAAGCATAATACCAACAACTACATTAGAATTTATCCCAGATCCTTTTATAGTTGATCCATTTGTTGATTTCTGCTTGGCCATCTGAATTAAATAATTGAATTGCTCCTTGGTCATGTGTTGATTGATTAAATCTATGTCAATCATGTGGTCATTGTCACTTTCTTCTGTAGTCATGACACCATTCCCTCTGATTTGAACCTGGCTCCTCTTATTATTTGTGAATAAAAATCTAAAAGAAGCCATGTAGCCTGAATAAATCATTATCAACATGCCATGTATTACCACAATAGTCATAGGACACATTATGATTATACTTCTTCTTAACACTTAATTTCTGTTGCTGCTGGTTTCTCATTTTGAATTTTGGTGAGCGCTATTAATTATTCATCTTGGATAACAATTAATGATCTAGATCTAGAATTAGGCATAACATTAAGAGTTTTCTGGAATTTCTTGCCAAATTTATTTTGGTTCATGTTACTTACCATAAAGGAAGAAGAATCAGTTGGGATCAAAGGACTCATACAGGTTTCTCTTTAATTTTCATCTTGTAAAATCATAGAGTAAGCAATATTTATGTTAGGCAAATGATTCATTACTAAGATATTTCCTCATTCCTGAGTATACACATCATTCAAACCCATCAAAAATTGCATAAATTTCTCATATGCTAGAGATTTTTCTAGCTTTAATTTACCTTCCCAACTGCACACACAAGTCTGCTTATCAGAGTTGGGAGATTCCAACTCATCCTACAGTCTCTTTGAGTTTAGTAAAGTTGTAATGACCCTTCAGGTCATTTACCATAATCCTACTTATTTTTGTTATTAGATTTTTTTCATAGATGCCTCAATTCATTTATGACTTGCTGGAACTAATAGTTTTGTTATCGGGCAGTTTATTTGGTTCTTAGAACCAATTCTGATTTAAAAGTCTTCATTAGTTCTGAATGGCCACCGAGAAAAAACTTTAACAAAAAAACCTCAAATACAAATTCTGACTGCACCAGCAACTTTGGAAATAGATTTTAGTCTAGAAAGACCCTTGGTTTGAGTCCCAATACACCCGAGTTCATTTCGACTTATTGGTCAAAAGTTGAAAAATTAAAAGATATAGGTGTGGGGGCCATAATTAGTCTAAAAAGTCTCAGATAGAAAATTTAAATTTACCAATGTGTCTGAAACATCAAATTTAGTAGGGTTACATAGTTTGTTTGTGAAAATTAGAGTCCAAATGAGTCCGGGAGGTCAAAAATAAGTTTTGACCTTGCAGACCCCATTTAAGCGCGTATAAAAGTCCCCTTTGTCAAATTTTGGCCATTTTCCACTTCACTTTGAATCCTATAAGTTCTAAAATAACTTGGTAACTTTATATTGATTCTCTAGGGTAAGTTAGAGTCTTGATTAACATATATATTCGTGATTAACAACGGATTTGAGGTAAGAATCTTTCTATTTCATGCTCTAATTTCTTGAATTTTTGACCAAAACCCCAATTATCTTGAGGGCATAATGTTAGCCCAAATAATCTTGGTTTTTACTTGATTCTTTAGGGTTATGATGCTCTAATGATTGTTGAACGTTGAGTTGATCTCAAAAACGTATTTTCCATATGTGGGACCCACTTGGGGGGGTGTTTTTTTTAGATTTGAAGCACAACGGTCCAATATGGGTATCAAAATTCTCGTAATGCTATGTATATTGTATTTTTTATAGCTTGTCACCTTGAAGAAGCTTCTCGAAAGGGAAAAATAAAGATTTAGCGGATTGTTAAGCATTCTTCGAATTTAAGGTACGCTAGGCTTATTCCTTGTTAGATTGAGCTATGTTTTGATATAATTGTGATATCTTGTTATACTGGGATGGGTTTTAAGCGTTGGATTAATGAAATGCAAGAGTTCGGTTAGTTGGACCAATTAAGCTATGTGAATCTTAGAGGCTGAAAAAATTGACTTATTTTTTATTATATTTAGGTAAAATAGACTTCATTACTCATGTTTAGCATGAGAAAGTCTTAGAAAACTTAAAAGTAGGTAAAATTCTCTATTTGTTCATACTTAGAGTAAATTCTCCCTAGTTGCTAATACTAGAGGAGGTTGCCTTAGTTCTAATGGACTTAGTCAAAGTGCTTGAGTGAGAATATCTACCTTAGGGATTATAGTGGTTTGATATACATCTAAGAGTTGGTTTAGATACCTTAGCCTAGTCCCAAGTATAAATTAACTTATAATGCATTCGGGGATTTAGATTTGGCCTTGTTTACCCACCTTAAGGCAAGATTGAGGATTAGTTCCCTTAAACCCTTACTCTTAGTATTTGATTAGAGAGTGCCCTTTTGAGGCAATATTGATAATTCTTGGTACTTGTTGGTTATGTGGACTAGCATTAAGAATAATTTCCAAGTGATTATGCCCTTGTATAGCTTGTTGGCTAAAACATATGTCAAGCTATTAATTATGTTATTGTGATTATCTATTATTTAGGATAATGAATATGATATTAAATGAGCCCTTGACTATAATATAGACTAAGCCATAAATGATGTTTATCAGGATATGAATAAGCCATGGATTATGTCATGCTTTAATTATTGCTCATACTAATGATGAATTATCATTAGGCCAATAAATATGCTACCAATGGACTATTGTTCATGATACCACTTATGGTTATGCCCAAGGTCTAAATGACTAGTTATGGATTATGTAAGATGAGTCATTGATTATACGTTGATCAATCCGTTGTTTAGGCTAGTGTTTAGGACATTAACTATACTGTTGCCCAAGTTATGATCATGCTTAATAGTTACGCTAATAAATCATATTGAAAATATTTCTTATTGTCGATATTAGAAATAATGATGTAAATAAATCTAGAAGGTATGTCTATTAACTATATACAAGAATGCTATATAGATTATGTTTGGACTCATGTTATGCTTTTGTCTAGTAATCAAACTAGTGATTATACGAGGAAGCCTTCTTGTTGCAAATATTATGAGTCATGATACTAAGGGTTCTAAAAGGTATATTTATTTACTACATGAGAAGTTATGATATTAACCATGTTAAATCGGTAATGCTTTGTAATATTCATGCTATATATATTCATATATTTATTAATAAATTATCCTTGACGATGAATGATGAGAGTAAAGGTATTCTTCTCCTTACTTCTCCTTTACTTTAGCCCTCGTTAGGCTTATCATTTATTTTAGCCCTTGTGAGGCTTGTCATTTACTTTAACTCTTGTGGGGCTTGTTCTTTATTTTTGATATATTGATGTAATGATGATGCCCGACAAGGACGGATGATATATTGATGCGATGATGATACCCGCTAAGGCTAGATGATATATTGATGTGATGATGATACCCAAAAAGGTTGGGGGATATATTAATGTGATGATGATGCCCAAAAATATTGTAGAGTATTATGATAATATGATGATATACCCAATAAGGTCGGAGGATATTATGATGATATTATGATATCCGGTGTGTTTTAATGATATATTGATGCTCGATAAGGCAGAAGAATACTATGATGATATATTATTACCCGATTCAACTGGAGTATATGATGATGTTATGATAATGTCGACAAAGTCAAAGGATGATTATTGATGCTCCTATGAGCATGTTTATCTGTTTGAGTTCCGACTAGTCCTATGTATGAGAGTTATATGTTTATTTATGTTCTTGTGTAGCTGGGTATAATGTTGATATTAGAGGTGTCGGTTTATAGTCTTCTAATGAGTTAAGGTATAAGGGGCATAGTTGCTGATTTAAGGATGAAAGATGCTTAGTGGTGGATATTAATTAAGTGTCTAATAGTGACTAGTGGATTTATGAATCTTAGTGATGAAGAGGACTAGTGGCATCGATGGATATTAATGGTGACGATTATTTCATTATGGTGGTTAGTGATAATAAGTTTATAGCTGGTGATTATTAGTTACTATTGATGACTAAGTTTATGATGTTGATTAATTGTTAAACAAGGATTTGTGGATTAATGAGGCTAGTTGATAAAAGATATTAGTTGATAGATGGATAGTGAAAAATGATGATTTGTGGTCTTTTGTTAGATGGTGGCTAGTGGAATTATAATGCCTAGATATAAATGTTGGTTAATTGGCGAATATGGTCTAGTGGTGAATCTTGATTAGATGTTAGATATTGGCTAGTTAGTGAATAATGGTTAGTCATTAACCCATGAATAATGACAATGTAAGAATAATGGATAGGTGAATAATTAGAGTTTATATGATGACTAGTGAATAAGTGGTTTAGTAATAAGTGTTGGCTATCTAATAAGGGTAAATAGGGTGTATTGATGAGATAGATACCTATATGGTGGTATGATTACGGTTATGATTGTATTGGTATATGTTATTCAATTATGATTATTGATGAAAAGTATGAATATTGGCAAATGGCCATTTGATGGAAATTGTGGAAAACCATTGATATATATATATATATATATATATATATGAGAGAGAGAAGTATCAATTACCCCCTTGAACTTGTCACATTTTATTCATGGTACACCTGAACTTTCACTAGTCCTAAGTAACCCCCCCCCCCCCCCCCCCCCGAACTTGTTCTTTTAGTAGGTCGCGCCACCCTATTTGGCCCACTGTCCACTGCGTGTAACACATGCACGGACACGTGGATAAAAATATTGATGTGGCTGTACACATGGATAATATCATTCACTTTCATTATATTTACCCTATATTAAAAAATAACCCATTTCTACCCTTAATTATTCAATTTTTCTCTAAAAAAATTATATTTTTCAATTCTTCTCTACTCCAAAGTAGTGAAAGGTATAATTTTCGTCGATCAAGTAAGCTATTATTTAAAAATTTATATTTTTTTATGTGTTAAAGATATGAAATTATTTTTTTCGATTAGTGTTTCATAATATGAAATTATTTTTTTCCTGTTAGTGTTTCATAGTAGTTTTCGATTAGAATTTTGAAGTTCTTTATACTGCAATTGCAAACAGTCAAATATTAGTTGAATAGTTGTATTAACTCCTTTTCCATTTTTGTTCAAGCAATAAATTCACTATCGAAATGAAAGATATTGTTGTATTTATTACACCTACGAAAAAAATTGAATTTGACTGACAGGTGAAAATTAATTCAGAAAATTATAACATTCTCATTGATATTGTTGGTTTAAGATCATGTCCGTACTATTTTTCTCAAAAAAATTTACACCACTAAAAATATTCTACACCTTATATATAGCTTTTTTTCTTTTCAGAGACTAATGTGGATTTCGTTCATGTACCCAACACTCATACACGAAAATCTTTTCAATTCATCAAAAAATTATATTTTTTTGTGTTAAAAATATGAAATTATTTTTTTCGATTAGTGTTTGGATTAGGATTTTGATTAAATCAAAAATCAAATCGTTAGGGACTAAAAATCTTCTTAGTTTCTTTTGTATTTGTTTTGCATTATCTTTTAAAATATCTTCTTCGATATTTAGTATTTTTTTTAGTTATAATAACTCGTATGATATATATAATTAAGATTACAAAATTGAACGAGTTTCATAAAAATGAAAACTGGAGTTTTAGATTAAATTAATAAATGGATGAATTTTTTTTAGATTAATAAACAAAAATTTTACAAAACTAATGAACGGATGAAAGTTTTATTTCATAAACTAATTAAGAGATAAACATGAGTTTTACAAAATTAATAAATGGGTGATTTTTTTTTTAGATTGGAAGTAATGGTTGAAGAGGTATAATAAATAGTGAGAGGGATAATTGAATTTTGTTGAAAAAATGAAAGAAAAACATTTTTTTTCATTTTTTAATCATTTAAAAGGATGATTTGGCTTAAAAATACTCCATCACGCGTGTGATGGAGTGTGAAACCCACACATTTTGCCACATCATCAAAAAGAGCCTTACGACGTACTGAAAAAATAAGTTCGGGGAGAGGGGGTACTTAGGACTGGTGAAAGTTCAGGTGTACCATGAATAAAACTCAACAAGTTTAGGGGGGTAATGTATAATTCTCTCTCTATACATATATATTGGAGATTTGATTCTTTTATGTCTCTTGGATGTGCTCGCTGGAGGTATGGAACATCGTGATGGGTTCTTTATTTTATGCTCTCTTGGCCGTACTCTCCGCTGGTATGGAACATCGTGATGGGTTCCTTTTCTTATGCACTAGTTGGTGTATAGGGGCCAACTTTTACTTGTGTTTGCTTGTGATTGCATTTGTGTTACTTTATGAGTCTGAGTTGGTTTATAGAATATTCATGTCGTGCTAAGAGTCTGAGTTGGTTTATAGAATATTCTCTTGACTTTACTCTTCTGCTGAAAGCCTGGACACGTGTTACCGCTACACAAGACGAAGATCCCAAGATCGAGCCTAGGGATCCTACTTCTGTTATTAAACGTGGATGACTTAGAGGTTGTGGACAACCTAGATATCTATCCCAAGTTAGATTCCAGGATAGGATGTATTTACCAGACCTTATTTCTGCACTCGAGCAAAAAATTCTTTAGCCACAGCCAGCGGTGGATTGAGGATCAGCCCAGACTCCACTAGGGTTCATTTCTTCAGCAGTACTTAGAGATGTATTAGTTCAATTCTTGTGTATTATTGGTGGTATGCCGTTGAATGGAGCATAGTCTCTGAATCAGAGTAGTACTGAGGTAGGGGAACAACCAGTAGCTACGGCTCCCAAAGTTGAGATTTCTCCAGCACCGATAGTCGCCCAGCCAGTGGTGGCCTAGCCAGTTATGTCTTTTGAGGAGTAAAAGATGTTGGAAAGATTTCTTAGATTAGCTCCGTCGAGATTTTATGGTGCTCTTGGAGAGGATGCACATGAGTTCCTGACTGCTTTTGAGGATAGGCTATGTGGTTTGGCCTTATTGAGACTCATGGTGAAGATTATGCCACATTCTATTGTACTTATCTGCTCGTCATTGATGGAGAGATTTTATAGATTCTAGATTAACTAGATTTTCTTATTTGTCCGAGACTCAGTTCTCCAAGATGATCTTGGAGAAGTATATGCCTTACAATCTTAGAGATCGATTGACAGATCAGTTCCCTAAATTAGAGTAGGGCTCCATGAAAGTTGTGGAGTATGAGATAGTTCGCTGATTTTAGAGAGTTGAGGCTTTCTATTCGCATTTCTTCTTAGAGTAGGTATCCTCAACATTCATCCTTTCAGCTTCAGAGTTAGCCGAGTCAACCTGTTCTGACAATTTGTTAGATTACTGATAGAGGTCATTCTAGTGCTAGAAGATTGCCTTAGTAAGGGTAGCGGTCAGTCTTCAAGGGGTTCATTTTCTAGTCTGTCTAGATGTGGTGATTATTTTGAGTCAGTTGGACCGGTTGGTTAAGGTTCTTCTTAGATTTCTTGATTTACTTATGGACTTTTTGGACACTATTTGCGGGATTTCCCTAGTTGTGGGGCGATGGTTATTAGCTTAGGGTGTTTCTCTATTAGAGTTATTTACCCCTCAGTTACAGGTAGTTCACGGGTCACAGGGGTGGCTTCCAAAGTACTCAAGGAGGTTCTCAAATAGGCAATATAGGAGGTCGGTTAGGTGCCTATCCAAGTGGCCAGAGTGGTCAGTTATATGTAGTACCTGATAGACCCGAGACATAGACTTGAATGTTGTAGTTACATGTGTGACCTTGATGTTCCACTAGTCGACTCTTGCTTTATTTGATCCCAGATCCACTTATTCTTATATATCTGCTCATTACGCATCACAATTGGAGTTGACTAGTGATTTATTATCTGCGTCATTGCCTGTATCTACTTTCGTGGGTGATTCTTTAGTAGTGGATCGAGTATTTAAATCATGTGCTGTAACAGTTAGTGATCTAGATACTTGTGCCAGACTTATTATTTTGGATATGTTGGATTTTGATATGATTCTGGGCATGGACTTGTTATTCTACTATCATGTGGTCATGGGTTATTTTGTCAAGATCATTACCTTAGCCATGCCCGGCGTACCCCCAGTCGTGTAGAAGGGAGCGATTAGCTGGGAGCTGACGGAGATTATTTCTTATGTCTGTGCCATAAGACTTATCAGGGGCTACGATTTTTATTTAGCTTATAGTTGTAATATTTGTGTGGAGAGTCCTTTACTTGACTCTGTTCTTATTATTTGTGAGTTCCTAATGTGTTCCCTATCGATCTACCTGGTATTCCTCCTATCCATAAGATTGAATTTTTTATTGACCTCGAGCTTGGCACCCGACCTATTTCTATGGCACCTTACCGTATGGCTCCTGTCGAGTATGTTCTTGGCTGACAGTGCTATAAGAATTGATCTCTTCCATCCGGTGAAGCATCAACACCACTGATAAAGCCAATTTTGTTCTTGGCTGACAGTACTATACGCATTGATCTTTTCCATCCATGATAACCTCTCCCATCAAATAGAGTGTTAGCTAAGGTTATTCTAGGTAAATCTGAAGAGTGAAGATAATAAACATGAGTGAGATCCATAGCTGGTGGAGTTCTGCTAGTGGAATCAGAAGATATAGAAGAAGTAGAGACTTCATGCACTATAAAGATTGGTTAGATGAAGAAAAATTGATAAAGGAGAAGATGATTTGTAATAATTACTGCTCTGATGTGTTCACTCTTTTTGTCACACACGTCTATGGTGGAGCAACTCTTTGATAGCTTCTAGAAACGACTTTTGGTTTGAGATTTGCATTTTGTTCATTTTGTCTTTCCATTGAGTGAGAGTGAGATTGAGATGATGAACCATGTTCATCTTCATTTCTAACACAAGAACACTAATAAATAAAACCAACTAAAATAGAAGGAATAATTTCCAAAAAAAAAAAATCTTCTGCTTTCTCTTGATAGTAGTACAAAAGCTTGATAATTGGGGATCTTAAATGGACAGGTTAGACTAATTTTGAGCGGGTAATTAAAATATATTGAGTTACATAAATAGGCCAATAATTAACTTCCCTTAAAGCCAAAAACTAATTGCATTGTTGTGCTTCAGATACCAAATGCTTCAAGAAAAAAATAATTTCCTTTTCATGTCAATTAAGATGAACTACATAATTTGATCTACATGAAACTGAAACATAATCAACCATCTGCTAGGAGATGAATTCCTTTCTCAATAAAAAGTGGTGAGTATTCCAAACAACCCCATAGTACATAAGTTCCTTTATTTTCTTCTGAATTTTCTCTTTTAATGTTATTCATCGCTTATAATTTTCTTTTTTGAAATTGGTTGGAGAGTGGAGAATGATTAGGTGAGTCATAGCTTTGAAACAATGTAATATAATGTCTTGCAGATCGCCAACATTAAATGATACAGGAATCAATTAGCAAACACAATTAACTCATTGGTTGGTATATTACCTATTATCCTCTAAACAAGTTATGCAAATATTATGATTACTTCTCCCTCATATGCAAAATATTATAACAAAACATCGAATTTCTCTCTCTTATTTTTCCTTTTTATTAAAAAAAGAAGAAGTAATCACTACAATTTTCATTCAAATTTGGTGAAACCACCCCTCCTCCTTGGGGAAGATTTGATATCTCTTATCTTTTTATAATTGGGTGAAAATCATTGTTACCCCCTCCTCCCAACTGCTTTGAAAATTAAACTCTTTCCTCAACTTTGAACAATAGTTCTACTCCCTTTTTTTCTTAATTGATTTTTTAAAATGTCTATTGTATCATTTAATTATCAACTTTTTTCTTCTTCTTTTTTATTTTTTTAAAATCATAATATTTTATTCTAAAAAAAATTCATGCGACAATTTTTTCATAAAACATGAACATTATCTTCTGAATGAAAAAAGTGAGAAACAACAATTAAGTATATAAACTAATAATGTTCTATGGGGAGTCGTTTAGCATAATGAAAAAAATTAATTTTATTAATAGTAAACCAAACCCTAATATTTACTTATACAAATGAAAATAATGGGTGACAATAGCTTTATAAATATATTCAATGAAGGAAATACAAAATAACTAATAAAAATAAGGCCAAGTTTTTAAAGACAGTATTAATTTAAATCTTAAATTATAATTTATGTATTACACCGATGCATTAATGACAATCAACTTGTTTATTTATACAGACAATAGAGAATATTTCCTCCGCTTTATATTATTTGACTCCATAGTTTATACTGAAATAGTTTTTTAATTTACTCATCCAATATATGAAATTAGGAGAATCTTATTATCCTTTTTCCTACCCTTAGCATTAAATAAATACATAAAGTAGTAATAATCAAATTTAAAGTTTCAAAGTATAATTGAAAATCTTAAATTAGTAAAATACACCACTAATAATTTTTTTTAAAAAAGGTGTGTCATGCCAATAAGGGCCTAGTAATATGAAACAGATGGAATAAAAGCGTGGTGACATACAAAAATATATGCACATGTATGTACATACATATATACACAGTTAATGCATATAATATTGGAATAATTTTGGGACAAATCCATAAAACATTATTCTACTAATAAATTAAATAAAAACCTATAAATACCTTGGTTAAAAAGGAAATATTACATAAATATAAAACTAAATAACAAGGATAAAATGGACATTACATAGGATAAAAGGAGGAGGGAGGGGAGGGAGGGTATGACTATTGTTTAAGGTTGAGAAGGAATTTGATTTTTAAAGCATTTTTTATTTGTAAAATCGACTTTCACCCGTTTATAATTTAAATAGAAGAAAATGGTTATTTCAGATCTCGTAAAAGTAAAGATTTCGTAGTTGTAACAGGAAGATCTCATGTAAAAATGATATAAAATAAAAAAATTATAAAATATTAGAAAACCATTTCTCCCGTGGGAGGATGGTAGGGGTGGGGACAAAGATTTCGTTTATTGATTTTACTATACGAGGTGTTGATTTTAATCTATGGAAAATTAAAAATTGATAGAGTTCACGATCTATTAATTTAATTATATTTATTTAAGAGTAGCCTAAGAGTGAAATAGGTTGCCTAACGTATTTCAACAAAGAGTAACAATATAAGTAAAGGAGATCATATTTTTATGTCAAAAACACCCAGCTCAAAAAGGAATGAAAATTCACAACCTGCACCTCTATAAGATTTCACCCTAACTTCACTAAACAACTTGAAAATTAGCAACAACAAATTACAAGAGTTCTGTAATTCAGAAATTATAAACTCTAACTCAAACAAACTAACATAGCTCCTTATAAGGTATGTGATCCCAAGTTTTCGAGTTCTAACTTGAAGACAATAACCCAACT
Organism: Capsicum baccatum var. pendulum; assembly: GCA_030864225.1. Lineage (NCBI taxonomy): Eukaryota > Viridiplantae > Streptophyta > Magnoliopsida > Solanales > Solanaceae > Capsicum > Capsicum baccatum. The sequence continues at coordinate 189,675,026 of CM061559.1, read as the reverse complement.
CAGTTTATAACTCACTAAAACTAGAATTACATCAAAGTTACAACTTAAGAACTAATCCTAATACACAAAGACCAAGACTTCTTATCTTTCTAAGTCTCGGACTAGGTTCAACAAAGTATTTCTTCAGTCTTCAAGATACAGAAAGTCAAGTCAATTTAATTGCCTTTTTTTTAGTTCTTGACTAACTGTGAGTATCACTCTCTCCATTCAAACACAACTATCCACAGAGTTATTCAAATCAAACTTCTTCTTCAATCAGGACTCTCATTTGTTAGAGTTATACTTCAGTTAGGACTTTTAATTCAATTCAAACTCAAACTTCTTCAAGTGTTGTAGTTCACCTCCAACTCCTTAAATTCGCACATGATACTTTATTTTGAGTTTATCAGATATGCCACTTATCTCTTCAATCGCACAACCTTGTTTTCTCATATCAGTGAGCTTTCTATGAGCTCATTATCTTTCACCTAAGCATCTATGAAACAATTCAACTAACCTATATTTGTTATTCTGTTAATCACCAAAACTACATGATCCCACCAAATTTTCTATTTTTGGTGATGACAAACCCCTCATCCTTGTGAATCTTGAGTTTGTATACAGTAATTCAAGAACACTTATGTAATATCCCGTATGTTTTAAAGCTAGGAAGTGAATAAGTAGTCCTACGTATGAAATCTCCTATCTTGTGATTCATACTTGAGTACATGACTTACAATGAATATACTAGTTATAGTATAGCTTATGATGCATTAAGCATGTTCATATGAGTCACTTAAGGTAATACAAGCTAAGAGTTTTTGAATCCATCAAGTTTTAGTGTTTGATTTTGAAAGGGTCATCTTTGAACGAGTATAACTTGATGTTAATGTGTATTTTGGCTAATTTAGACCCACCAAATTGTAGAGAATCGAATTAGCTTTCCAACTATACCAATTTTGCTTTAATCCAATACCCGAGTGAAAAGTTATGCCCATTTTCGTGAGAGACAATAAGGATAGGCGCTTGGTTAGGCGCCGCCCAACCAAACATAGGTGATTGGTTAGTTGCCGCCCAACCAAACGTAGATGATTGGTTAAGCTCCTCCTAACCTATCTTAGGCAATCACTTGGGCACCGCCTAAGTCAATTCCAGGTGCCAAAAGCACTCTGTTTTGAGTTATTTTAAGAGTAATTAAGTCTTTTAACACTCCTTACCCGTCCCTAAACTTAACCCTATAAAATATATAGCTTCTAAACATATTACAATCCTATTATAATCTCAAATCTCATCATCCAAGAGCACTAAAAGATAAAAAAAATTAGGGTTACGTAACTAAGCTTGAACATCCAATTTCAAGGAAATTCCTCCGTCAATCATCAAGAATCTTCCTTCTAAGGTATGAGTTGTGTTGATTTATGGATACCTTTCATCCATAAAGCTCAAAAACCCTCTTTTTCATTACAAAGTATGATTTTAAATTGTTGGGTGTTGATGATCATGTTGTTGATATTGGGTGATTTCCCAAGATGGAATCCTTATATGTTTTTATGAATTCATGATATCATATGAGTTGGAAACATGTAAATTTGGTTGTTTTTGATGTATAATTTGATGATTTCACCTATGCTTAAGATGTGAATGTAAGATGTTTGATAAAATGCCTAAGAAACTAGAAATCATGCAATATTGCTAAATTGTGACTAAGTAAAGGATTCATGATTTGCCCTTACGTTCCAATGACTTCTGTATTGATAATGTTCCTTGTAAATGTTGTTGGAATACTCATGAAATATTATTATGAGATTATGCTATGTTTACTTGCAAATCCTACTTATGAACAAGATGTATGATAACCATGCAATCCATATGAACTTTCATGCTAGTGGTATGTGTTTCCAATATGATTATGCAATGAACATGATATTAAGATTGTGTAAGTACTTCCATGTGATATGAAATCCTTTCCATGTAATACATTGTTGATAACCATGCTAAGTATGAGATCCCTACTTATGATATTATAAATTATGGACTCTACTCTTGTGATCAAGCCAGTCATGTGTGTCAGTTCCCTTCCATCGAGTCCTGGGGTACTTGTACCCAAACACTATAGCTGTGTGCCTAGATCCATTTCATATTTCATGATATCCAAACTCAAGCTATGATTCCATAGACTTCAGTCAGTCATGTGAATCAGGAAAACCTCATGATCTTAGTCAGTTGTCAGATATCAGTAACATTCCACCAATCAACGAAATTCAATAAGATTAAGTCATGCACAGTCAGTTATTCATGTCTAGTCCCTTCATATGGGAGTAGAGGTTAGCACTGAGTGAACCCAAGGATGGGAACTCACCCGCTAGTTCAGGGTGTGATTCTTAGTAGTCATCCTTGTATTCCAGAACTATGTATCCAGCGTAGGTTGAGACATCTTAACCCATCAGATTAGGGTTGATGAGGTGGCTTAACCCATCAGTTTAGGGTTCCCACCATTCTCATTGAGTACCTGCCAGATAAGGTTCAGTCACAGGCTGTCCTTACTCATGGCACGGTATTAACACCCTTCTAGTCGGGGCAGAAATTGGACCCCAGCTTAGCCATAACAGCATACATGGGGCATGTCGGTTAAATATTACTTCCCACAGTTTTAGTATCAGTCTCAGTAAAAGAACTTACGGCGTTCTTCAGATTTTAGTATATACAGGACTGTCAGATATAGTCGTCCATGTTCTCAGTTTCAGTATCAGTCATGACAGTTATCAGTAAACCATGTATTAGCTTACAGGTCATGCTATCACGTATTCATGGTCCCAGTTTCTATATATATGTGTTTGCACTCCCACGTTTATATTAGTCAGTTAGTGTTGTTCATGAATGAAACCCTTTATGTTCAGCCTACCTTCCTCGTATACTCAGTACTCAGTTGTACTGATGCATTTGCGCTATGGTGCTTTCTTTTCATGTTACACCATAGGTTTTGACACACGAGCTCCATCCCAGCAGTAGCGGTAGCATTCCAGTCACAGAGACATAGTGAGTCATCATTGATTCGAGGACGATATGATTTGATACATTTATTTATTTATTCAGTTCAGTTTTACAGAGTTAGTTGGAGACATATTCCTTCAACTCCTTATTCAGATAGTTTAGAGGCTTTCAGATTTACGTTCAGATTATGTTCAGACTTAGCTTTCAGATTGAGTTGTTTTGGGTATTTTCACCTACTTGATTGTATCCAGTTGAACCTTATGGCCTTACAGTTCTATGTATTCCGCATTATTATATCATGATTTGTAGTATACAAGTATAGATATCAGTCATGGGTTAGCTTATGGTCCCTCGAGGTCATGAGCACCGTGTAACATTCTAGTTCAGCGAATCGGGATGTTACAAACTTGGTATTAGAGCCTAAGGTTCAATAGAGTCCTAGGAAGTCTGAAAGCCACATCTAGTAGAGTCTTGTACCTGGGTGTGTTGTGAGCCACATTTATGTGCGGGAGGCTATACGATGTTTTAGGAACAGTCCCCTTTCTTCATTATTCATGTCATGCTAGTGAGCATAATCACAAGTTAAACTCTCAGTCTAATCCATACTTCTCTTATTCCAGACCATGGCCCCAAAGAGAAGAAACCAGCTAGCTCCTCAGCCCGAAGATCCTTTGGGCGAACATGTTTACCATGAGGAGTTTAGAGCCGCATTTACCACACTTTCTCAGTCTATGGCTGCATAGAATGAATGGACACCAGTCATTCCGGCTAATCTAATGGCCAATCCCAAAGCAAATAGGGTTCGGGACTTTACCCGGATGAACCCTCCACCTTTCTATGGGTCTAAGTCTGATGAGCACCCTCAGGAGTTCATTAACCAAGTCCAGAAGGTCATTGACATCATGGGTATTACTTCTATTGAGAGTGCTGAGTTAGTCGCCTACCAGTTACAGGATGTTTCTTATGATTGTTACAAACAGTAGAAGTCTAAGAGGTTAGATGATACAGGCCCTATCAAGTTGGAGAAATTTGTCATGGCATTTTTAGACAGATTCTTTCCCCAAGAGCTGAGAAAAGCCAAAGTTCTTGAATTCATCAACCTCAAGTAGGGGAATATGATGGTTATGGAGTATTCTCTCAGATTTAATCAGCTAGCCAGGTATGCTCCTCATGTGGTTGCAAACAATAGAGCTAAGATAAGCAAGTTTGTGTCAGGGGTCAACGATAGCATGGTAAATGCGTGTAGGTCTGTGATGCTGATCGGTGATATGACCTTAGCCAGACTCATGACCCATGCCCAACAAGTAGAAGAGCAGAAGTTTAAGACTAGGGAGAGGCAGAACAAGAGAGCAAGGTTAGGTAATTTCAACTTTGCTCACCCCAAGTCAGATGGAGGAAACTGTTCACAATTTTGCTCCAAGTCAGCCATTCCAGTTCCTTCCTCTACCAGTGCTCCAGTGTTGAAGTTCAGAGATGGCAATAGAGACAAAGCGCCAGGCTCTAAATCTCAAGGCAGTGTTAGCAATGCCCAAATGAATCCCCTTTGTCATACTTATGGTAAGAACCACAAGGGCATTTACAGAGCCGATAGTGATGTCTGTTTTAGTTGTGGCAAGCTAGGCCACAAGATTAGAGAGTGTCTGCAGTCAAGTCTTCAGGGTCAGCAAACTCATTCTACAGCTCAGTCCAGTCGCCCAAACCAGCAGGGTGCCATTTCCAGTGCTACCAGTGGGCAGTGCCCAAATAGACTCTATGCTCTTCAGTCCCGACAGGATCAGGAAAATTCTCCTGATGTCATTACTGGTACATTACAGATTTTCCATGGTTATGTTTATGCTTTGCTAGACCCAAGTGAATCTTTGTCTTTTGTTACTCCATACATAGCAAGAGATTTTGGAATAAGTCCCGAAGTCCTAGCAGAGCTCTTCTCAGTCTCTACCCCAGTGGGTAAAACCATCATAGCCCAACGGGTATACAAGAACTACCCGGTTATGATATCTCAGAAAAGCACGTCAACGAATTTAGTGAAGTTTGAGATAACTGATTTTGATGTCATTCTTAACATGGATTAGCTTTATTCCTGCTATGCCACAGTCGACTACAGAAATAAGATAGTTCAGTTTTGGTTCCTGAATAAGCTCGTCCTAGAGTGGAAGGGTAGCATTTCATCGTTCAGGGGTCAACTTGTTTCCTACCTTCGGGCAAGGAAAATGATTTCTAAAGGTTGTGTGTATCATCTCGTGCATGTTAAATATTCTAATTCTGAATCTCCCAGCCTCGAAACAGTCTCTATTATTAATGAATACTCAGATATCTTTCCCTAAGATCTTCCAGGCATTTCTCCCAAAAGGGAAATAGACTTCGGCATAAAACTTCTTCTGGATACTCAACCTATTTCTATTCTGTAGTACAAAATGGCACCAGCAGAACTCAAGGAACTGAAAGATCAATTGAAGGATCTCTTAGATAAGGGATTCATTAGACCCAACATTTCCCCATGGGGTGTGCCAGTATTATTCGTGCATAAGAAAGACGGTTCTCTTAGGATGTGTATTGATTACGTCAACTCAACAAGGTCACAATCAATAATAGATATCCTCTTCCCAGGATTGATGATCTATTCGACCAACTTTAGGGTGCCAGTTACTTCTCCAAGATAGACCTCAGATCAGGCTATCGTCAGCACAGAGTTAGAGAATGTGACCTTTCGAAGACAACTTTCCGTACTCGGTATGGCCACTTTGAAATTTTAGTCATGTCATTTAGTCTTACCAATGCCCCTATAACTTTCATGGATTTGATGAACCGTGTGTTCAACTAGTACTTGGATATGTTTGTCATAGTCTTCATAGATGATATTCTGGTCTATTCTCGCACAGAGCATGATCATGCAGACCATCTCAGGATTGTTCTTCAGACTCTCAGGGATCACTAGTTATTCGCTAAGTTCAACAAGTGTGAATTTTGTCTAAGATCATTAGCATTCCTTGGCCATATTATTTCCGGTGGTGGCATTAGAGTAGATCCTCAGAAAACCGAGGCTGTAAGAAACTGGCCCAGACCCGTATCTCCATTAGATATTAGGAGTTTCTTGGGTTTGGCTGGCTATTCCAGATAGTTTGTTGAAGGATTTTCTTCTATTGTATCCCCCATGTCTAGATTGACTCAGAAGAAGATTAAGTTTTAGTGGTCAGATTCATGCGAGAAGAGCTTTCAAGAGTTGAAGATTCGACTCACCTCAGCTTCAGTTCTAGTTATTCCAGATGGTTCAGACGGTTTTGTAGTCTATTGTGATACATCCAGAGTGGGTTTAGGTTATGTCCTCATGCAGCATGGTAAGGTCATAGCCTACACCTCCAGACAGTTAAAGCCACCTGAGAAGAATTATCCTACTCATGATCTTGAGTTAGCAGTGGTAGTTTTTGCCTTGAAGATTTGGAGGCATTATCTCTATGGAGTTCATGTAGATGTCTTCACAGACCATAAAAGCCTCTAGTATGTCTTTTCCCAGAAAGATCTCAATCTTTGCCAGAGAAAGTGGTTAGAGCTCTTAAATGATTATGACATGAGTGTTCTTTATCATCCGAGCAAGGCCAATGTTATGGCCGGCGTTCTCAGTCGACTCTCCATGGGTAGTATTTCTCATGTTGAGGATAGTAAGAAAAAGATGGCTCAGGAGATCCATCAGCTTGCCAGACTAGGCATTCGCTTAGTCGATTCTTTAGAGGGTGGTGTATCTGTTCATAGTAGTTCAGAGTCATCTCTAGTTTCTGAGGTGAAAGAAAAACAAGACAGAGATCCTAGCCTTGTCAAGATCAAAAAGTCTGTTCAGAATCTAAAAGTTGAGGTTTTCTCCCAAGGAAGAGATGGTGTTCTTCGTTGTCAGGGTCGTCTATGTGTTCTAGGTGTAGATAAATTGAGGCAGCAAATTCTTGTAGAAGCGCATGGTGTGCGATACTCTATTTATCTAGGACCACTAAGATGTACCCCGATATGCGGGAGATCTATTGGTGGAGTGGGATGAAGACAGATTTTGCCAAATTTATGGCTAAATGCTCTACATGTCAGCAGGTTAAGATAGAGCATTAGAAACCTAGTGGTTCCATGCAAGATTTCACCATTCCTACTTGGAAGTGAGAAGAAGTTAACACGGACTTCATGACCGGTTTTCCTAGAACTCGTCATTAGTATGATTCAGTCTGGGTCATTATAGATAGAATGACCAAGTCAGCTCATTTCCTTTTTGTTAGTACTTCTTATTCCGCCGAGGATTATGCCAAACTCTATATATCAGGGAGTTAGTCAGGTTACACGGTGTTCCACTATCTATCATCTCAGACATACGTACCCAGATCACTTCTCACTTTTGGAAAGCATTCCAAAAGGGTCTCGGTACCCAAGTCCATCTTAGCACAGTATTTCATCCTCTGACAGATGGTCAAGCAGAGAGGACCATTCAGACTCTTGAAGATATGCTAAGGGCGTGTGCAATTGACTTCAAGGGAAGTTGGGATGACCACTTGCCTTTGATTGAGTTTGCATACAACAATATCTATCATTCTAGTATTCAGATGGCTCCATTCGAAGCTCTCTATGGTAGGAGATGTAGATCTCTGATTGGTTGGTTCGAAGTTAGTGAGGCCTCAATCATAGGTCCTAACTTAGTATTCGACGCCTTAGAGAAAGTTTAGTTGATCAGAGAGAGACTCCAGGCTGCTCAGAGTAGACAGAAGTCCTATGCAGATGTTCATAGAAAGGATCTCGAGTTCGAGGTCAATGACTATGTCTATCTTAAGATCTCTCCCATGAAGGGAGTGAAGAGGTTCGGAAAGAAAGGGAAACTCAGTGCTCGATATATCGGTCCCTTAAAAATTTTTTGTCGCTTTGACAAGGTAGCTTATGAGCTTGAGTTGCCTTCAGATCGAGCCTCAGTCCATCCAGTCTTCCATGTCTCTTTGCTAAAGAAGTGTATAGGTGACCCAACAGTTGTTATCCTTATTTAGAGCATCGACATTCAGAACAGCCTCTCCTCTGAAGAGATTCCAGTCGAAATCTTAAATTATCAGACTCGTAGACTGAGGAACAAATAAGTCCCTCTACTCAAGGTTCTTTAGTGAAATCAGTCTCATGAGGGAGCTACTTGGGAAGTAGAAGAAGATATGCATACCAAGTATCCTCACCTCTTCCCCGCCAATTCAGATCAAGCTCAAGGTAATAGTTCTCCTTAATCTTATTCAATTTCACGTTCATATTTCCAGTATAAACTTGGTACCTATTAACCATTTCATACTCAGTCATGCATTCATGTGTCAGTTGTCCGTGCATCAGATATGCATGAGTTCAGTATGTTTAGCATGTCAGTCATGAGATCAAGTTGCAGTTCTTCATGTTCAGTTCAGGTTCTATTGTCTTGTATCCCTTCTCAGTAAACTCTCATTCAAGGACGAATGTTCCCAAGGGGGAGATATTGTAATACCCCACAATATTCTAAGCTAGGAAGTGAATAAGTATTCCTATGTATGAAATCTCCTATCTTGTGATTCATACTTGAGTACATGACTTACAATGAATATCCTAGTGATAGGATAGCTTATGATGTATTAAGCATGTTCATATGAGTCACTTAAGGTAATACAAGCTAAGAGTTATTGAATACATCAAGTTTTAGTGTTCAATTTTGAAAGGGTCATATTTGAACGAGCATAACTCGATGTTAATGTCATATTTGGATGATTTAGACCCTCCAAATTGAACATAATCAAATTAGCTTTCCAACGATACCAATTTCTCTTTAATCCAATACCCGAGCGAAAAGTTATGCCTATTTTCGTGAAAGACAGTAAGGATAGGCGATTGGTTAGGCGCCGCCCAACCAAATGTAGGTGATTGGTTAGGCGCCACCTAACCAAACATAGGAAATTGGTTAGGCGCCGCCCAACCAAACATAGGCGATTGGTTAGGCGCCGCCCAACCTAGCTTAGGCAATCACTTGGGCGCCGCCTAAGTCAGTTCCAAGTGCCAAAAATACTCCGTTTTGAGTTATTTTAAGGGTAATTAATTCTTTTAACACTCCTTACCCATCCATAAACTTAACCCTACAAAATATATAGCTTGTAAACATATTACAACCCTATTATCATCTCAAAGCTCATCATCCAAGAGCACTAAAAGAGAAAAAAACTAGGGTTGCATAACTAAGCTTGAAGATCCGATTTCAAGGAAATTCCTCCGTCAATCATCAAGAATCTTCCTTCTAAGGTATGCGTTGTGTTGATTTATGGATCCCTTTCATCCATAAATCTCAAAAACCCTTTTTTTCATTATAAAGTATGATTTCTATATTGTTGGGTGTTGATGATCATGTTGTTGATATTGGGTGATTTCCCAAGATGGAATCTTTATATGTTTTTATGAATTCATGATATCATATGAGTTGGAAACATGTAAATTTGGTTGTTCATGATGTATAATTTGATGATTTCACCTATGCTTAAGATGTGCATGTAAGGTGTTTGATAAAATGCCTAAGAAACTAGAAATCATGCAATATAGCTAAATTGTGACTAAGTGAAGGATTCATGATATGCCCTTACGTTCCAATGACTTATATATTGATAATATTCCTTGTAAATGTTGTTGGAATACTCATGAACTATTCTTATGAGATTATGCTATGTTTACTTGCAAATCTTACTTATGAACAAGATGTATGATAACCATGCAATCCACATGAACTTCCATGCTATTGGTATGTGTTGCCAATATGATTATGCAATGAACATTATATTAAGATTGTGTAAGTACTTCCATGTGATATGAAATCCTTTCCATGTAATACATTGTTGATAACCATGCTTAGTACGAGATCCTTACTTATGATATTATAAATTATGGACTCTACTCTTATGATCAAGTCAGTCATGTGTGTCAGTTTTCTTCTATCGAGTCCTAGGGGTACTTGTACCCGAAAACTATAGTTGTGTGCCTAGATCCATGTCATGTTTCATGATACCCGAACTCAAGCTATGATTCCATAGACTTCAGTCAGTCATGTGACTCAGGAAAACCTCATGATCTTAGTCAGTTGTCAGATATCAGTAACATTCCACCAGTCAACGAAATTCAATAAGATTAAGTCATGCACAGTCAGTTATTCATGTCTAGTCCCTTCATATGGGAGTAGAGGTTAGCACTGAGTGAACCCAAGGATGGGAACTCACCCGCTAGTTCAGGGTGTGATTCTTAGTAGTCATCCTTGTATTCCAGAACTATGTATCCAGCGTAGGTTGAGACATCTTAACCCATCAGATTAGGGTTGATGAGGTGGCTTAACCCATCAGTTTAGGGTTCCCACCATTATCATTGAGTACCTGCCAGATAAGGTTCAGTCACAGGCTGTCCTTACTCATGGCACGGTATTAACACCCTTCTAGTCGGGGCAGAAATTGGACCCCAGCTTAGTCATAACAGCATACATGGGGCATGTTGATTAAACACTACTTCCCATAGTTTTAGTATCAGTCTCAGTAAAAGAACTCAGGGCGTTCTTCAGATTTCAGTATATACAAGACTGTCAGATACAGTCGTCCATGTTCTCAATTTTAGTATCAGTCATGACAGTTATTAGTAAACAATGTATTAGCTTACAGGTCATGCTATCACGAATTCACGGTCCCAGTTTCTATATATATGTGTTTGCACTCCCACGTTCATATTAGTCAGTCAGTGTTGTTCATGCATGGAACCCTTTATGTTCAGCCTACCTTCCTCGTATACTCAGTACTCCAATTGTACTGACCCATTTGTGCTATGGTGCTTTCTTTTTATGTTACACCATAAGTTCTGAGACACGAGCGCCAGCCCAGCAGTAGCGGTAGCATTGCAGTCGCAGAGACACAGTGAGTCCTCATTGATTCAAGGACAATATGATTTGATACATTTATTTATTTCTTTAGTTCAGTTTTACGGAGTTAGTTGGAGACATGTTCCTTCAACTCTTTATTTAGATAGTTTAGAGGCTTTCAGATTTATGTTTAGATTTACGTTCAGACTTAGCTTTCAGATTGAGTTATTTTGGGTATTTTCACCCACATTATTGTATTCAGTTGAACCTTATGGCCTTACAGTTCTATGTATTCCGCATTATTATATCATGATTTGTAGTATACAGGTACAGATATCAGTCATGGGTTAGCTTGTGGTCCCTCGGGGTCATGAGCACCGTGTAGCATTCCGGTTCAGCGAATCAGGGTGTTACAACTTAGCATGAAACAGGTTAGTGAATAAGTCATAAGCATTGTAAAACCCTTGTCTTCTCCCTTTTAGAATCGTCAAAAAGTAAAATTAATGTATAAGACAAATAAAGTTTTAGTGCCAAACAAATAATGGACACTGGTCTATCTATAAAACAATTAGAGTAAGACAACATCATAAAAAAATATTGTAAAAAGTGCATAAAATAGAACATAGAACAAATAGAAAGATATGTCATTAATCTACCAAAATATGACCTACATGAGAATAGGATAAAATCAAAGAGTAAGCAACTAGGATCCTAGAAAAAATAACTTATAGTTTAGAGGACGACCCTAAGAAAGACAAGAGGGTGAAACAAAAGATGTGGTTGGAACATGATCAATTAGTTGTCAACTTAGGAATGACATCTGAATTATCAACCCTCTCTTAAGTAAGATATTTCTCCAAATTTGATATTCTGGCCTGAAGAGCCTCCTTATCTTGATCAATGATAGAATGGGCTTCTTCCAACTCAGCAACCTTATCAACCAACTTATTTTCTCAATCTTTGCATAGGGATGTTCTTTTGTTTTACTGAAACAGGTAAAGCAACATGGTTCAAACATCTAAAAATGTCTTTGGTCATTTGAAGATTACAAATTTGCATAAGGACAGAGTAGTCTTCAAAGTCTGAGGCCAACCAAAAATCATAAGGAAGAGCATGTGCCTTTTTGTTATCCTTAAGAAGCACCCTTTGCATGTTCTTAATGATTGGACTGCACAAGTTGATATTGACCTTAGTATCAAGTAGTTCCATGAGAGTGAGGCCTAGTTAATTTGATTTAGTGCGCCTCTCTTTATGAGAACTAATCATATTATGGATTACAATAAAGTAAAACTGATGAAGAGGGGATATTTTCCGCTTGAAAACACAATGATGCTAAAGTAAGATTGGGATTTCCAAAGAATTTCCTAATGATGTCCAATGCAGATGTCGTATTATCTAAAGATGTCCATTTAAATTTGACATAGTGATCTCAAACTCCAAGAGGTATGTTAAGGATTTGTGTTATATCTTTAGTAAAAAGGTGGATAGATACTCCTCATGTAAAGGTAGAGAAAACATCTCTATTTGTAGATCCATTGGTATAAAACTCATAGACTTCAGGCCTCCCAAACTTATGCTGAGTACTACCTTGAAGAAATATGGTGGTCCAACCCTGAAAGTCTAGTTTTGCCAAGAGAGTGTCCATTTTAGGTCCATCAAAGAAATAGGATGGCCCAACCCTGAAAGTCTAGTTTTGCCAAGAAGTGGACATTTTAGGTCCATCAAAACCAATAAAAACTCATACTCAAATAAAAGACCTTTTTTAAAAAGGCATGACATGTTAAAAGTGAGGATCAGAAGACTCATTGGTCTCAACAATGGTAGAAAAGGTACAAAATCCTCAGTGGCTTCTGAATCAGAAGATGAACCATGTAGAGTAACCCATTTCAAAGACTTCAATTTTTGGAGTTTGTTTAGACATGGTAGTAGAGGGTTTGGATAGTTTTGGTGAAGATTTCTTGAAAGATGTGGAGGAATAAGTAGACCTAAAGGGACGTAGAGAAGATAACTGGATAGAGGACTTTACAATTCTCCCATGTCAAAAAGTTTGAAGAAGTAAGTCATATCAGAGGGTGGATCACGTGGGGAAGAGGAGATAATGAATGATGACCTATTGTTAACTAGCCTTAAGAGCTTGTTAAAGAGGGAATCCTCTTGACTTTTTCTATTTCTTATATGAGGAATCCTAGGTGGACCAGGATAGGAGTATGTTTTAGAGATGGGTTCATCCTCAGGAACTAAAATTCAATCCCTAGATTTTTTTACTAGGTATGATCAAACTCGCTTTAGAATAGGACTAGGAGAAGGAATGTCATCAAGAGGGATAATCAGAAGAAGAGTGACCTATTGAACTAGGTCTAAGAGAGAAATACAATAGGATTGATTGGAAGAGGGTCTTGAGCGAAAGAATGAACCACGAAATAAAACATGTTCTAGGCCCCAAAGTCAAATATTATGAATGAGAGGGATGAAGGAATTTCTGACAATTTAGGGACATTGTGATGAACAACAATTGTGAAGGAATCAGAAGAGGAGTTGGTTGAATCTTTCTTGATTGGAGAGAATGGATAAGAGGAAGCCATTTGTAGAGAAAAAAATTAATGGAGCAAGTAAGATAAATTTTGGAAGTTGTGTTCATAGACTAAAATGTTCTAGGTTTTCGATGGGTGGATAGAGAGAAAGAAGTTGAAGCGAGTATGAGCAAACGGATTCAATGAAAGTGAACAAATTGAAAGAGGAGATAGGACAGTTATGTGAAATATATGGTAGCTTTTGAAAAGGAGAGGGACTTTTAGGTTTTGGCGGTTACTAAGAGCGTGTGTCAAAAAATATTTATTCATGGAACATAAATGCCTAGCTATTGCATAATGCAAAGTTTATTACTAACTCAAGTAAATCATACCTTAGGGAAATTTCATAATCTTCACAGCTTTGTATTGTCCTTAACTTTGTATAGCTAAGACAAAATTAAGAATAAATTGTCAGAATACTGGAATTAGGACACACAGCTAAATGGGCAAGACTGAATTGAATAGCAAAAGCTAGCATGCAATGAATACATTTTCTAACTAATCATTGAAGGAAGTTCATGCTATTTTAATCATCCCCAAGTCAAGCTTATTTTTCCAAAATTCTCTCTACTTAGTTCCTTAGTAAAAATATCAACAATTTGCTATTTAGTAGAACAAAATATGAGTGATATATGACCCTTTTCAACACTGTATCTATGAAAGTGATGCATAATATCAATATTTTTAGTTCTCTTATGTTGAATCAAATTTTTAGCAATATTTATGGCACTAGTATTATAACAAAGGATTGGAACACAACCAACATCCATACTAAAATTCCTCAATTTCTGCTTAATCCATAGTAACTATGCACAATATAAGCCAATATCTACATACTAAGCCTCAACAGTGGAAAAGGCTACTAAATTTTGCTTCCTGGTGGATCATGAAATTAAACATGATCCAAGAAAGTGTACCATGCATATCGTATTTTTTTTGTCTACAAGATAACTTGCATAGTCACATTTGCATAGCCTATTAAGTTGAAATTACTTCCTTCAGGATACCAAAGGCATAATTCTATAGTTCCTTTAGGGTATATTAATATCCTTTTGACAAACTTGAGATGGGGATCCTTAGGATTTGCTTGAAAACTTGCACATAAGCCAACACTAAAGACAATGTCAAATCTACTTACAGTATAATACAAAAGAGACCCAATCATTCCTCTATACATGTTTTATTCTACAAATGGACTTGTTTTATCCATCTCATAGATTGTCATTGTAGCAATGGTAGTTCTTTTCTCCTTAGCCTTCTCTATAGAAAATCTCTTGAGAAATTCTTTCATATACTTTTGTTGGTGAATCAATGAGCCTGTAGGATTTTGTTTGATCTAAAATCCTAGGAGGAAGTTTAATTCTCCAATCATGCTCATCTTAAATTCACTACATATAAGCTTTGCAAAGTCACGAGTCATGTTTATATCAGTAGAGAAAAAAATAATATTATCCAAATATACCTACATAATTAATAAATCCTTGCCATTAGTTTTCAAAAAAGAGGGTTTTGTCAATTTTACTCCTAGTGTGCTCATGATCCTGGAGAAATTTTGACAATCTTTCATACCAAGCCCTTGGGGCTTGTTTCAACCCGTAAAAAGCTTTGTATAGCTTGTAGAAATAATCAGAAAACTCAGTACTTTCAAACCTAAGTGGTTGTGTCACATATACTTCCTCCTTTAGATTTCCATTCAGGAATACACTCTTTACATCTATTTGATAAAGAGTGAATTCTTTGAATGCAGCAACTGCTATAAAGAGCTTGATTACTTCAAGTCTTTCCATTAGATAAAATGTCTCATCATAGTCTATACCTTCTTCCTAATTGTATTCTTGGACTACCAATCTTATTTCTTGTAATTGTTCTATTTTTATCAACCTTGTTTCTGTATAACCACTTAGTTTCAATAACTTTCTATTATGTGGAGATGGAACTAAGTGTCATACCTTACTTCTTTTAAACTGGTCGAGTTCTTCTTGTATAACAACTATCTAATCTATATCAAGAAGTGATTTCTTTGCCTTTTTAGGTTCAATCAGTGATAGAAAAGCCTTAAAGCTACACAAGTTATTCAATTCTGATTTAGTGATGATCTCAAAATTGAGATCATTGAGAATATCTTCAATAGGATGAGATCCTTGATACATGTAGCTTTTAGGTACCACCCCTTGTGAGCTACTAGGAGCATTGGTAGTAGCTTAAATAAATGTTGTTGGTTCAGCTTCCTGCCAATGTGCCTCTAGTATGCCCTTTAGTTGCATCGGGTGGTGCAACCTGCTCTTGTGACTGCTCTTCAGTCTTACTTTCATCTAGCATGTTAGTCTTAGACACAGTGCAAGATTCACAAAAAAATAATATGAGCACTTTCTTCAACATAATTTGTTCTTTTATTTAGGACCCTATAAGCTTTGCTATGGTGAGAATATCCAAAGAAGATTCTCTCATCAATCCTTGCATTAAATTTTCCAAACTTTTCCATTGTTATGAATAAAACATTTGTAGCCAAAAGTCCTAAAATGAGAAATATTAGGTTTTCTCCCTTAAGTAATTCATAGGGAGTCTTCTCAAGGAGGGGCCTAATCATGCATCCATTCACAATGTAACAGGCAATGCTTATGGCCTCAGCCCAAAGATCTTTTGCAAAATTTCCTGTAATCATCATTGTTCTAGCAATATCTTTCAAGGTCTTATTTTTCTTTATTCAACTCTATTTTGTTGTGGTGTTCTAGGAGTAGAGAAATTATGTTCTATTCCATTTATTGAAAAAAAGTTTAAAAATTTTATATTTTCAAATTCAGTTCCATGTTCAGATCTTATGGGAACTAGTAACGTACTTATCTATTTTTTATTTTATTGATGAAAATAGAAAAGACATCAAAGTCATCCTCTTTGAAAGATAAAATAGTGTCCAGGTGAACCTGAAATAATTATCAATAATTACATAAACAAACCTCTTATTTTCTCTACTTTATACCCTCATTGGTCCACAAAGGTTCACATGGACCAAATCAAGGCACTTGGTTGTGCTGACATGGTTCTTTGTTTTGGAGGATAATATTCCTAACTTCACCCTTACACATGCACTACAAATCTTTTTTTCTTTGAACTTATTTTGGGAAAGCCAACTATTATGCCCTTAGACGTAGTTATTTCAGACTCTAAAAGATCACCAATTATTTTCTAAGTTCAGCAAGTGTGAGTTCTAGTTGAAATCAGTAGCATTTCTTAGTCACATTATTTCCAGCGAAGTCATTCAAGTTGATCCTCAAAAGATCAAAGCAGTAAGGAACTGTCCTAGACATATCTCTCCATCAGATATTAGAAGTTTTTTTGGTTTAGCCGACTACTACAAATATTTTGTTGAAGGATTTTCCTCTATTGCTTCTCCTATGTCTAGACTGACTCAGAAAAAAGTTAAATTTCAGTGGTCCAATTCTTACGAGAAGAGTTTTTAAGAGTTGAAGAATCGACTTAGCACCACTCTAATTTTGACTCTGCCAGAGGGCTCAATGGTTTTGTGGTATATTGTGATGCTTTCAGGGTGTATTTGGTATGATGGAAAATGTTTTCTGGAAAATATTTTCCTATTTTCCCTTGTTTGGTTGTAGTAAAATATTGGAAAAATATTTTCCAAGATAACTCATTTTCCTCTATTTGAGGGAAAATGATTTCCCTCATGGACCCAGGGAAGTCATTTTTCAAAAAATGGCAAATGTGATTTATGCCCCCACCCCAATAACACTTATTTCACATGACTCAAAAAATTCACATTTCTAAAAAATTTACATTACTCAAAAATATTTTTCACTGTGCTTTGTTTCAATTTTTCACTGCTTGAAATAAAAAATAGTGAAGTCCAAATTTTTTTCTTTTCCAATGTTCGTTGAATGTATTGTTATTTTCATATGCATAGAGGAAGACTTACCTATGTTATTTTTGCTAATTGCATATTTCATTTTGTCATTGATGTAACTTGTTTCACAAGTTTGACTAAGCTTGTAATTCTGCTATATTTCTATTGCTTGTAGTTAGGGGTGTATAGACCAAACCGTCAAGTCAAACCAAACCAAAAAAATAAACCAAATTGAGAAAAAAAAACAACTTATGATTTGGTTTGGTGTTTAAAAAAAACCCGACTATTCTTGGTTTGGTTTGGTGTTAACAAAAAAAAAGTCAAACCGAACCCAAATCAAACCATATATATATATATATATATATATATATATATATATATATATATATATATATATATATATATATATATATATATATATATATATATGCATGTCTATAATTTAACTTTTTATACATAAAATATTAATTATAATCTACCTTTTAAATACTTTTTCAATTAGTTTTATTAATTTTCAATATTTAGAAAGTAGATGTATGTGTGTGTATATATATTCATATTTGAGCCTTTAAGTTGTAATATTTATTCATTAATTGCTAATAAAATGATTCAAAATCTAATATAAACTTAAAACCTAAACTTTTCACTCTTCATCTTATTTTTTAGTTTCAAGAGAGTTTTTTGCTCCTTAATTTTTTTTATAATTGTGGTTTTTCATTAGCACATAAGTGAAAATATACTTGATCTAAACTTCAATCACAATATAATTATAGAAAATAAAGATTATAAAAAAAATGAGAAAAACTAAAAAAATCGAAAGAACCGACTAAAATTTAAACCGAAAAAAATAATTTTATGTTGGTTTGATTTGGTTTATAGTTTTAATAAACCGACATAATTGGTTTGATTTTTATTCAATAGAAAACCAAATCAACCCGACCTATGTACACCCCTACTTGTAGTATCTTGAGATTGTCCTGACAAAATATTGAAAAGTGTCTCTTATATTTTCTAATTAATAGTTTCTTAAATTTAGTGATTGTAATATTTTAGTATTCGATATTAATATTAGTTTATATGCTTAAATTAGTTTTTACAAATTGTTGAGTTGCTAGAGACACTGATATACTAATTAACAGTTAGTAGTATTTTTTTTAAAATATTTTTTCACTCACCAATCAAACACTAGAAAATATTTTTTTAAGAAATATTTTCTACTCTCCAACCTAACACCATAAAATATTTTTCACTCACCAACCAAACATGAGAAAATTAGTAAAAAACCCACTTATTTTCCAGAAAAATATTTTCCATGAAAAATATTTTCCATCATACCAAACACACCCTTAGAGTTAACTTTGGTTGTGTGTTGATGCAGCGAGGTAAGGTTATAGCATATGCTTTTAGAAAGATAAAACCTCATGAGAAGAACTACCCAACTTGTGATCTTGAGTTGGAAGCAGTTGTCTTTGCCTTACAAATTTGGAGACAATATCTTTGTGGGGACCATGTTGATATGTTCACTGATCACAAGAGTCGTTAGTATGTTTTCAATTAGAAATATCTAAACCTTTATCAGAGAAGATGGCTAGAGTTATTGAAGAATTATGATATGAGTGTCTTGTACAATCTGGGTAAGGTCAATATCATGGCTGAAGCCCTTATCAGGTTGTCTATGGGGAGTGTTACTCACATTGAGGGTGACAATAAAGAGTTAGTTCGTGAGGTTCATCAGCTTTGTAGGTTGGGAGTTCAGTTGGTTGATTTGACCGAAGGTAGTGTCTGGGTTCAGGATAGCTTGAAATTTTCATTGGTTGCTGAGGTGAAGGAAAAACAAGATAGTGATCCTATTTTTCTTAAGTTGAAAGAGAATGTAAGGAATGATAAGGTTGAGGTTTTCTCTAAAAGGAGAGATGGTATTCTTCACTATCGAGGCAGATTATATATTCCAGATATAGACACTTTGCGACAATGGGTGTTAGTAGAAGCTCACATTTCTCGACATTCTATTCACCCAAGAGCCACTAAGATGTACCGCGATTTGTAGAAATTCTATTCGTGGAATGGCATGAAGTAGGATATTGCTGAATCCATGGCTAAGTGTCCAAATTTCTAGCAGGTCAAAGTTGAGCACTAGAGACCTAGTGGTAAGCTTCAGGAATTTAGTATTCCCACTTGGAAATAGGAAGTGGTGAATATGGACTTCACTACAGGGTTGCCTCGTACTCATCGGTAGCATGACTCTATTTGGGTATGATGTACCGAATGACTAAGTCAGCTCATTTATTTCCAGTTAATACTTCATATTCAACCGAAGAGTATGCTATGCTCTACATTAGGGAGTTGGTGAAGTTTCATGGGGTCTTTTTGACCATTATTTCAGATAGAGGTACCAGTTTACCTCTTAATGTTGGAAGGTGTTTCAGAAGGGTCTTGGTAACCGAGTTCATCTTAGTATAGCTTGTCACCCACAGACAGATGGTCAGGCATAGAGGACCATTTAGACCTTAGAAGACATATTGAGGGCATGTGTAATTAGTTTCAAGGGTATTTGGGATGAAGACTTGCCTTTGATTGAGTTTGCTTACAATAACATCTATCACTTTAGTATTCAAATGGCCCCATTTGAGGATCTTTATGGTAGGAGGTATAGATCTCCTATTGTTTAGTTTGAGGTTGGTGAGGCTACCTTGATAGGGCTAGATTCAATACATAAGGCAATGAAAAATATTCAGTTGATTAGAGAAAGGCTAAAAACTACCCAAAGTCGTTAGAAATCTTATGTATATGTGAGAAAGAGGGAGCCTGAGTTTGATATTGGTGATTTTATCTACTTGAAGTTTTCGCCTATAAAGAGGGTGAAGAGATTGGTAAGAAAGGAAAGCTCAGTCCCTGTTATGTTGGTCCTTATAAGATTTTGAGATGATATAGTAAGGTAGCCAATGAGTTGGAGTTGCCTTCAGATTTAACATTAGTGCATCCAGTTTTTCATGTCTCCTTGTTGAAGAAATGCATTGGTGACCCAACATTTATAGTTTATTTAGAAAGGATCGACGTGAAAAATAGTCTCTCTTATGAAGAAGTCCCAGTTGATATCCTTGATCGTCAATTCATAGGTTGAGGAATAAAGAAGTTTATTTAGTAAAGGTTCTGTGGAGAAATGCATTAATAGAAGGAGCTACTTAGGAAACAAAGGTAAATATGCTAGCCAAGTACCCCCATCTTTTCTCTTTGAACCCAGTCCCAACTTGAGCTAATAGTTCTCTTAATTAATTAATTCTTTCATATCCATCTTAGGCCATCTAGATATTTTTATGTCATAAAATACATTAATGAGTTTAGTTTACTCCATGTATCAGTAATAGATTCAAATATCAACTCATGGTTCAGCTCGTAAGTGTTCAATACAAAATTTTAGCTTTTTTCCAAGTACTTCATCTTAGTTAGTTTCATTCAGGGATGAATGATCCCAAGGGGAGATATTGTAATACCCTAAATTTTTTAGCTTTAGACCCATCATAATGTAGGACATTAAATTTGCCTTCCAACGCCACCAGTCCCGCCTTAATCCGATGTCGTAATGAAAAGTTATAACAAGTTAACTAAGGAGCTGTTAAGCGTCCAGTGACAATGACAATGGCAATGACCCATTTTCAGACACAACGAGTCATTGTGTGGATTCATTGCCACAGCAGTGATGAACCCAAGATTTCATCCCGATGATAACGACCCCATCTTACGACTCATTATCACTAACAATGAGTCATCATGGAGAACTCATCATGACAATAGAGAGAAACCAAGAAAATTAGTCTCTTGACAACGACTCTTACAAATGACTCATGGTTAGACCTCATGAGTCATCACAAGGAGCCATTGTCACAATAATAAAGACCAAATTCTTTGGTCCTCTGATAATGTCTCCAAGCCACGAGTCGTTACCTGACCCAACGAGTCGTTGCTTCAACCATTATGACTACTATCAGTCTTTTTCCTGTATGTTTTAAGAAAAGAGTTTTGGTCTTTTCCCATTCTTTTAACTCCTAACCCACATCATTTAGACTTTCCCATGGTGGAATATAATCCCCAAACTCCCCATTAAGTCACAAAGTAAATTGAAACCAAGAAAAGGGGTGATTATTCTTCTCCAAAGCCAAATTAGGGTTTCTTAATCTCAAGTTCAAATTCTAAAGAGTACTTCAAGATATCCACCTCCGGGTATGTGGGAATTTATCAATAGTTCTTTCCACCATTGAGTCCCCAAGATTTCTTAGTCCTCATGTTTAATTTCCCTTCAAGTTTTGGGTTCCAGGTCAAATATGAGTTTTCTTTTATTTTTTCAGTTATTCTTGTAGCTAAACCATAGGTACATGTTTTTTCCATAAGATTAACATCTTTCCATGTTCGAAAATCATGAATTCCCTTATAATGATAAGATGTTGAGTTTTGAGGCTTGAATTGTAAATTTTATCTTAATTTTTAGTTAATATTGTCTTGATTAGAGCTGGTGGGTTATGAACACCTGATACCTATAAATTCATGCATACATCAGTTTACATGTTATGAGCATTTCAAATTATGATTATGTTGCTATTTTTAGAATAACATTATATTGAGCATATACCAGTTATCAATGTCATTTCAGTTGGGACTAGTACGTAGCACCTAGTTAACACAGGAATGATAGGTCACCTATCAGTTAGACTTGAGACCATTAGTAGAAGTTCCCAAGTGCCAGAAATACGGTGCCACCGTAGGTTATAAGGGGGAGCCGACAGTTGAGGCTGACACCCTTGTCCTCCAGGACATCAATTTAGTGGATCCATGCCAACCAGTATTGGTACCTTTGGCAAGGTACTGACACGCTTCCAACTGGGGTTACAGGTTGGACCTTAATTTGCTCAGCTTGGGGTATGTCGGTTATTGTTAGCTTCCACATTCCTCATCTCTTTTTTCAGTTTATGTTCAGTTCAGATTTGCATGACCTTGTATGTAGTTATTTAGATATTCAGTTTTCATTCAGAACATGCTAATACTTGGTCTTGCATTCACTTTACCATTTTTCATACATGCACGTTCAACTTATATTAGTTAGTATTCCCATCTATCATACTCAGTACATTCAAAGTACTGATCGCATACTTTTCTGCATTATATTATCTCATAATATAGGTTTGGACACTTAGCACGTGTCTGTACCATCAACTGTAGTATTGGTTAGTCCTCATCATTTGAAAATCAATTATCAGTTATTTATTTCAGCATTTATTTTAGTTCCAGTCAGTTAGTGTTAGTTGAGGGCTTGTCCCAATAACTCATATAGTTAAAGGCTTTTCAAACAAATAGATAGATGTTTAGATTCTTAAGTTTGTTGAGTTTTTCAGACAGTGTTAGTATTGATTCCATTATTACTTAATATTAACTTATTTAAAGTTTAGATTGGAAACAATATTTTGTTATTTCTGTCAGTATTGTTAGTGCTATGCCAGGCTATGAGTTATCTTGGAGTCACTTGTGACACTAAACAGTGTGTTACGACTAAGGGGAAATCTCAAGTCGTGACAGGCACTCATTAATAAAACAAGCTTTCTTTTTGAAAAAAGATTCAACTTTTCTTTTAGTTCAAGAATGCTTACCTAAGAAGTTGTTTTCTATGAGAGCAGTTTCATCAACATCCTCATCATTTGATTCTTCTGAACCTGAACTCCAAGCTGCTACCATGGCATAACCCTCCTTTTTCTTTTTTTTTTTTTGACTTTTTCTTCAGTTCCTTTTTAGCCCGTTCCTTTTTTCACCCAATTTTTCAACAAGGACAATCCTTAATCTAATTATTAGTTTTTTACATTTGTAGCATCCAACCTGATTTCTGTCATTGGACCATTTCTTAATACCTATTCCTTCTTTGTCAGATTTTTTTTCTTGAAAACTTTTTTGAAGTTTTTAGTAATGAAGGATACTTGTTCTTTATCTATTTCAAATTCATCGATGTCATATGCCCTAAATGCCATTGATTTTTCCTTAACTACTTCATCCTTTTTAGGTAATCCATGTTTATCTCATAGGTCTTTAAGTTGCCAACTAGCTCACCCAGGGACATTATAGTGAGATCCTTAGCTTTTCTTATTGTTGTAACCTTAACATCCCACTTTTACTTTGGGAAAACTCTCAAGACCTTCTCTACCTGTTCCTCAATAGATAATACTTTCCTTAAAGATGACAACTCATTTACCAAAGAGGTCAATCTAGTTATCATGTCTTGTAGTGACTCATTTTTATTCATTTTGAAGGCCTCATATTTAGTGAAAAGTAAGACAATTCTAAATTTTCTTACTTGGCTAGTATCTTCATGTGCATTCACCAAGGTATCCTAAATATTTTTAGCAGTGCTGCAATTAGACACTCTATTGTACTCAGCTGGACCAAGACACAAACAAGAATGTTTTTGGCCTTTGCATTCTTTCTTAGTGCAATAAGATCTTCAGTGGTGAATTCACTTCTAACCTTCTTCACTTCTTCTTTGTCCACTATCTTCATAAGAATTATTGGTACATCAGTAATTTTATCCCATAATTCATAGTTCTCACCTTGATGATATATTTCTATCCTATCCTTCTACCAAATAAAATGAGCCCAGTCAAAGAATGGTGGTCGAGTTATTGACTGACATTTACTGTGTACAATAAGTGGTGTAGATCTCATCATTATCTTATCTTAGGTGTTAACCCTTTCAAGATAACCTTTCTCTAAAACCAAATGATAAAGTACACAGACTATTAATTTCCTTATAGTTAC
Source organism: Capsicum baccatum var. pendulum (assembly GCA_030864225.1). NCBI lineage: Eukaryota > Viridiplantae > Streptophyta > Magnoliopsida > Solanales > Solanaceae > Capsicum > Capsicum baccatum. The sequence continues at coordinate 189,650,995 of CM061559.1, read as the reverse complement.
TTAAGAGTAGCTAGAGTGAAATGGGTAGCCAAATATTTTTCAACAAAGTAGTAATAATATAAGTACAGAAGATAGTATTTTTACGTGGAAAACACCCGTCTAAAAAAGGTATGAAAAATCACGTCCTGTACCTCTACAGGATTTCACCCCAACTTTACTAAACAACTAGAGACTCATCAACAACAAATTACAAGACTTCTGTAACCTAGGAATTATAAGTTTTAATTCATCTTCGAAAAAACTCACAAACCTCCCAAGGTATGTGATCCAAGTCTTCTAGTTTCTCAAATTGAAGATTATAACCTAACTCAGTTTATAACTCACTGACACTAGGATTATATCAAAGTTATAACTCAAGAACTGATCTTGATACACAAAGACTAAAACTCCTTATCTTTCTAAGTATCAGGACCTGGTTCAACAAAGTGTTTCTTCAGTCTTCAAGCTGTATACAGTCAAGTCAGTTTTTCAATTAAATTTTTTTGTTTTAGTGTGTGAGTAACTGTGAGTGTCACTCCTTTTATTTAACACAACTCTCCATAGAGTTCTTCTTCAAATCAAACTTCTTTTTTAATCAGGATCATTTGTTAGAGTTCTACTTTAGTTAGGACTTCTACTTCAATTTAAACTTCTTCAAGTGTTGTAGTTCACCGCCAAATATACCACTTATCTCTTTCTTTAATCGTGCAATCTTGTCTTCTCATATTAGTGATCTTTCTATGAACGTATCACCTTTCACCTGAGCATCTACGAAATAATTCAACTAACTTGTTTCAGTTATTTTGTCAATCATCAAAACTGTATAGGTCCCAAAAAAATTATAATTCAAATTGTTGGTCCAACAAAATTAATATTTTTCATTTGACATGTAGACAATTTTACAATTTTATCAATTACAACATGTAAAAAGATTTGATGGTGTAGAATTTTTTTACACTAATAATGTATATAACTCAAACTCATACGAAAATAACACTTGTAGATTTGATGGAGCATATTCAATGGGACATATTTCATGACTTTTCATTAAAAATACATTATTTTGCCTTAGCCATCATAATATCATCAATATAGTGCATTGAGATTCAAACTCAACGTGTTACTCATATAAAGGCGTCTTAGGCATAAATTGATAGGACTTAAACCCAACATATTATCATCCCTTTTGATAATATTATTCTTGAGGAATAAATTTAAAACATAAATGGTTCCAAACCAATTATTTTTTCTCAAATCCAACAATAATTATATTATTAGTAATAAAAGACAGATAATATAAGGAATTACTAACCTTGAAATTAACTTTAGATTTATAATCTCATCTTGTTTAGTAGAGTCTCGTGCTGATAACGTATTGTAAAACAATAAAAATTAAATAAGAAGAGTAGAGAGAATAGAGAGTAATTCTTATTTCTCTTGATGGATGAATTGCAATGAAGGGAAACCCCTTTTATTTATAGGGAAAAGCTAACCTTGGGGTTTGTACAATATATGGTAAAATAGATATTCACTATATATAGTAAAGTAGACATTTACTATATATGGTATATTTATAACAGAAGACAAAAATTAAAAAAAGAAAAAAAATTGTACAAGTTACTGAAAGTAAGGGTAAATAAACCGGGGGGGGGGGGGGGGTTTGCCCGGCTAATTTTTCTTTTTTTTTAAAAAAAATTAAATGCGTGGCTAATTAAAAATACTTATTGTGGTTACTGTTTTTGTTGGTGAAAAGGATATGGTGAAAATTGAGTCACTTGAACAGAAATTCCTAAGGATCACAAAAAGTCAGTAAATTTTCTTCTTAAACCAATAAGTTATTTACTAAACTAAGAAACTAAGTAGGTGTTTGAACATACATTTAGTTGTGAAGGAATTTCATTTTTGGAAGTTGAAGTTGAAAATGATACTTAAAAGATTGAAATTCTATTTGGATAACCAATTTCTCAAACTAAATAATAAATTAATTCATTGAGGAGTTTTAATTGTACTTTGTAGCTCAGTCGGTAGGTTACTTTCACCTTATTCGTGAGGACTCAAATTCTCACCTTACCTACCACCAATTTTTTAAAAAATAAAAATAAAAACTCAATGTACCTAAAATGGTTTTTTTTTTTAAAATGGATAAAAACTGCTATGTCCAAACGGCTCCCTTTCAAAATTGTTTTACTTCAGTTTTTTGACGGAGACATTAAGTTAGTGGAAGTTAATTGAAGAGCTTATCTAATTTTGTAGCATGTGGGGCCATGGATAAAAAACATAAGAATCATATGGCTTTTGACAGTCATTTGTTTGGATATTATAATCATATCGAGAAAATGAAAATCGAAATTAATTTTCTCACCCACATACTTTTTCTTACTTGACCTTCGACAACTGTTTTGGGGTCTGAATAATTTAGATTCACGCACGTCTCATTTTAAAAAATAAAACGTTTTTTATGAATAATAATTTTAAACCACAACTTAAATTAAAAACATCTAACATTAAAAATAGAAAAATACTTATTACACTCAGCCCTTTCACCCACATACAAAAATAACTTTAACTTGTAAAATCATATGGTGGTTCACAGAGTTTGTACTTTATGTAACATGCAAGAAATAATTAGGGAAGAATTACGCACCTAATGAAAAGTTTGTTGTTATTATTCTTTTGTTTTTGTTTTTCTTGAATGAAAGTTTGTTGTAATGTTTTTTTTTTTTTTTAACTTTTCTTTTTCAAAATGAAAGTTTGTTGTTGTGTTTGATAGAGAGGGACCCTAACATCCATGTCATCACCTAACTAAAGAAAAACGACTCAGCAGCAAATTAAAATTAAATTTAAATTAAAAAGGCCTTTCACACACACATATTTTTTTTTTTGGTAGGCGCGCACATATATGTATATATATACAAGTCTACAAGACATCTGTCACAACTGAAAAGAAAACCAATACTCTTTCTATTAGTTAAAAAAGAGATAAACAGACAAACAAAAAAATGGAATCTTGGCTTCGTATTTTGTTCTTGTTTGGATGCCTTTTCCCAGCTTTTGTTGAATGCCGGATTCGACGTTACAACTTTAATGTAAGTTGTATTCGTAGATAAAGGGAATAATTCTTTTTACGATTGTTATAGTAGATTACTTGCATTAAATTTCAGGTAACTTAAAAAATAGTAGAAAGTATGATTACTCCCACTTATTATCTGTTGTATCGGCATAGATTTGTTAAGTAGTACAAAAGTAGTTTTACTATTAAATTGCTTAATATTAATAATAAATACCAGCTGTCGTCGTTTAAAATGGATTATTTCTCCAAAATAATAGATTTTCTGGGCTCGCGATGAAATGTTTTCAAACGATGTTGCTCATTGTTGTCTCATAGAGCGGTTTATGAGAATAATTACTTGCTGAATCTATGAATATTGTTGATCAAGTGCTAGTGTAAAATAATCTTCAACAACTTAAATCACTTTGAATTTGCATGCCACCAATGTTCTAGCTAGCTAGTGATATTGGTTCTACCTTTTTTAGAGCTTTAACTAGCAATGATTTCTGTTCCGAATGGCTATATGTTTTTCCAAAAACTCTCATTTCTTTTCCATTCTTGAGGACCTGTTCCTTCCACATATTAACGATCACAATTCACAAAATATATTAATTCGAAGTTGTTGGCAATATAACAAGTAGATTTCTTAAAAACCAATGCAACATAAATTAGTTAAGAGTAAATTCCAATTAGCCAAGGTGGTTGGTGTAAAAAACAAATAATTTAGTTGGCGCCAACACTTTAATCATTACTTTAAGAGTTCAAGTAATATATATCGTGGTGAGTAATATTTACAACATCAGATCATTTTTATTACTTGTTTTAGCATGAGGTATATTTTATTTTCAACATTTCAAATCTCACATTTTAAAAAGGCTTATCTTTAAATATTCTTTGATCTAATATTTTATATACATTAACAAACTTAAACTCTACTTTAAAAACCTTATGGAAGGTGGGAGTAAATAATTGTCAAACTATAGATCATAAGTAGGATGAAATTCCTATCAAAAAGGACGAATTGATTTTTATTCCACTTCCAAGTAACTAACATAAGATGGTTTGTTTAATTTGGCAGGTGATGATGAAGACTACGACTAGGCTGTGTTCTAGCAAGCCCATTGCCACTGTTAATGGCAAATTTCCAGGACCTACTATCTATGCTAGGGAAGGTGACACTGTGCTCGTCAATGTTGTTAACCATGTCAAATATAATGTCTCTATCCACTGGTACGTTATAAGTAATATACAAAGATTCTCACATGATCTATATGTACAGTTCAACCAACTATAGCATGTTAATTTGTTATAACCAAGTAATGTTTATAATTTATTGTACATATATACCCGTGACAATAATGTCACACCTAAGATTTGAGCATGTGAGCTTAAGTATTTTTGAAGCCCGTTTACTACTGCACTAGAATTTTTCTGTATGTTAAAGGATTATTTCAATAATTTTATGTATAATCCAAGAACTCATATTTTTTCTCTATCTGCACGGTATAGTTTTTGATGAAAGGGATTCAATTGAACCCCTACTCCTACTTAGCAATGCCTCTGGTTTAAAAGTGGCTTGGTTGTATTAATATTTCTGATAAATATATGCATGTCATTTAGATTAATCCCTTGAAAGTGCAAAGATTAGTTTCCATTGTCGTCGTCACTTTGTATAATTCACTTATTTAGTTCTTTGCTTAACACAATGTTTTCATGTGGTGTATGTCAGGCATGGAATAAGACAACTTAGATCAGGTTGGTCAGATGGACCAGCATATATCACACAATGCCCAATTCAGCCAGGTCAAAATTATGTGTACAACTTCACCATCACAGGTCAAAGGGGTACACTCTTTTGGCATGCTCATATTCTATGGCTGAGGGCCACTATGCATGGTGCCCTTGTCATCTTGACTAAGCTTCGTGTGCCATATCCATTTCCAAAACCTGATCATGAAGCTGTAATTATTCTAGGTGAACATAATTTAATTACTATACTATACTTTTTATTTTTTGCTTAGAGAAAAAAAATTCAATTTGCTGCGAAAATGAGATCAGAAGATTAATTAGCTGTGATGACCTAACGCAGCTGAATGGTGGAAATCCGATACTGAAGCGGTGATTAATCAAGCCATTAAGTCAGGTTTAGCCCCTAATGTTTCTGATGCTCATACAATCAATGGCCATCCTGGAACCATTTCAAATTGTCCATCCCAAGGTAAATATATATACCTCGAACTAGTTTATATGAAAAAAATCATGAGTTTTATTTCTATTCATTGAAAGTATATAATTATTTTATACTATCAAGTTAAATCACCTACAATAATATGTAACCATTCATTACAAATGTTAAATCATAACTTGGATAGAATATAACTCATAAACATTGTCAAGGTATTTTAACTTCTTGTAGCAGGTTAACTCTACCTTATTTCCTTGAACTAATCTCACTTGTTATGGATAGTTTATTTTTAGGTGCCTCGATAGCGTAAAAATCATTTTATACCTTCAGCATGTAAAAGTTAACACGTAAGATGGCGTAAAAAACTATTGTAACAGGTAAAAAATACATTGATAGTATAACATATCTTTACGCTATAAGTGAACATAAGTTAAATCCATCAATAATTCACGTGAAAGAAATTTTGATTTTTGCACTAGTGTATCTTTACGCAATAAGACATTTTGATTTTTGAACTACTATATGATATGCAGGTGGATACACATTGAGTGTTGATCCTGGAAAATCCTATATGTTGCGAGTAATCAATGCTGCACTCAATGAAGAACTCTTCTTCAAGATTGCTGGTCACAAGATGACCGTAGTCGAAGTAGACGCTACCTATGTAAAGCCCTTTAAAACAGACACAATTATAATTGCACCAGGCCAAACTACAAATGTAATTGTCAAAGCTGATCAAGGTTCAGGAAAATACATGGTTGCTGCATCTCCCTTCATGGACGCACCAATTGCAGTAGATAACGTGACTGCAACAGCCACGTTACATTATTCGGGCACTTTGGCTAGTTCAATTACTACATTGACTAGCACTCCGCCCAAAAATGCCACCCCTGTGGCTAACAATTTTGTTGACTCTCTTCGAAGCCTCAATTCAAAAAAATACCCTGCTAAAGTACCAAAAAATGTTGATCATTCGTTGTTTTTCACGGTCGGGTTGGGAGTTAACCCCTGTCCTACTTGCAAACAGGGGAATGGAAGCAGAGTTGTTGCAAGTATAAACAATGTTACGTTTACCATGCCAACAGTAGCCCTTTTACAAGCACATTTCTTTGGCATCAAAGGAGTTTATACGACAGATTTTCCTCCAAATCCACCATTTAAGTTCAACTATACTGGAACACTACCAACAAATTTGGCTACAATTAGTGGGACGAAGGTTTATCGATTGCCTTATAATGCGACAGTTCAATTAGTTTTACAGGATACTGGAATTATATCCCCTGAAAACCATCCTATCCATTTGCACGGGTTCAATTTCTTTGCCGTAGGTAAAGGGGTTGGAAATTTTAATCCGAAAACAGATCCGAACAATTTTAATCTTGTCGATCCTGTTGAGAGGAATACTATTGGAGTACCTTCAGGAGGATGGGTAGCCATAAGATTCCGTGCCGACAATCCAGGTATTACAGAAAAAATTGAGTTACATCGTGCTACATTTAGTTAAATTGCATCAATAGTATAATTTATTTGGCACTATCAGTGTATATTACTTAAATTCACGAGGTATTTACTAGTGATTGTTAATTGTTATGAAATTGCAGGAGTTTGGTTTATGCATTGCCATTTAGAGATTCACACAACATGGGGATTGAAGATGGCATTCCTTGTCGATAATGGCAAGGGACCAAATGAGTCACTTTTGCCTCCTCCAAAGGATCTTCCAAAATGCTAAAATTTTGCATGGCAGAGGCTGAAAACGAAGAAAAGAGAGTCTGTTAGGAAGTATCACCGAAAACAAAAAGTATGTTGTGCTTTATACCTTTAGTTTGATCGGTATCTATCTTAATTCAACCATTTATCTGAGTAGTTTTTTCTTCAGCAAATTGATTGTATTCATTTCTTGAATGAAACACCAAAAGTTTTGCTCAAGCAAATCTAAATAATTATTATATGTTGTTTGTATGTATACATTCTATTTGCGGTTTCTAATAGAAAGTTTGATAATGTGCATTTCTTTCATCTCTTCCTTTTGCTTTAGTTAATTCCCTTTACCAAGTCTGACCACTATAAGGAATAAATCCGTAGCTTAGATAACACAAGTCCTTAATTAAACGAAATTATCCACATCGAGGATCATAATTAGTACATAGAACATATTGGCATACCTAATTGCACAACTCGTCAGGTAAATTTTGTTGTTGTATATATGTATGGCGTAATAATAGGTTTAACAAGTTAAATAGTTGCAGAGGAGTAAGCTGATGGTCAAAAATCTTGTTTCAATACTACAGAAGAATCATATTTTTGCATTTATAAATCTAGGGTCGATTTTATTTACAGTAAATGTTTCACCATGTAACTGCCAAGCCAGTCAGTGTTGTCTATTACTATATCTTTACGTCAACTTGAGGTTGCATCTCTATGTCTTACTCTGTACCTTAAACTTTTTCTGTATGAAAAGATGAGACCAATCTGACTGGTTTATAGTGATAGCAACAACTATGCCTTGATTCCGAGCAAGTTGAAGTCGACAATCATTATGATAGTTAAGGGAAATAAAAATGTTCAAAGTATTCCGATGACAGGGCTCAAGTAACTGATCTTGGTTGTAAATGATAAATTCCTGCTGTTGGTTGAAGACCTATTTGTAAACTTCTATGTAGTAATTCAAATTGGTCTGCTTTGACCCTCAATTGGTATTATGATCTACTCCCTCTGAAATGATGTACTTGGACTTGACACAAAGTTTAAGAAAATAAAGAAACTTTTAAATCTTGTGGCCTTAAATTAAAGTAATGTCAAATGTACCAAAATATCATTTAATCTTGTGATACTAAACATGTCATGTGAAAAATTGAAATTAAAGTATTGCCAAAAAAGAAAAGGAATCATTCTTTTTAAACGGACTAAAAAGACAAATAGGTCATTTTTTTTTCATACGGAGGGAGTATTAATTGCTAGCAGGTACCATAGACTAGGTTTGGTAGATATTTCAAGGTCTTTAATTTGTTGCTTATATCTAAAGCATGGTTGATCTTGGTGATCCATCAGAAAATAGGCCTTTGTTTGGAGAAAGCTTTAATTTTTGCCATATCAACTATCAAGTAATGCCAATCATATAGTACATCCTAGTAGTAAGAGCCGATAATTGTTGGCGTAATATACCACAATTACAATAAATGATTACAGCTGAAAATAAAATGAATAAAAGTGAAGAAAATAAAATAATTTTCTTCTTGGCTGAGGCGCAAATATCTCGCTCTCTTTAAGGAGATTCAAGCCCACTGCGGTATAATCTACATCGATCCAGCAATATATCTCTTGACTTGTCCCCTCCAGGATATAACAACCCATCAAGAATGTACAACTCAAGCAACTCCGGATTAGTTGAAGAGTTCAAAACTCCACCATAAGAACACCTTCCTTCAACACATATTTACTCTCTTTGTATAGTGAATATAGTTAAAGACTTCAAATATTTTATTTGTCTCAACTCTTTCTTTCACTAATATAATAACTCTCTTTTGTATTGTGAATATAGTTAGATTTAGAAGATTATCTTTGTCTCAACTCTCTCTTTCATTACTACACATTGTAGTCTTTTTCACACTTATCATATTTCCTTGTGCATGTAATAACATGCAAGATAAATGAGGGGTAGACGAATAGTCTTATGTTACATAAATTACATGAAAGTAATGGACATGAAGTTACAAGAACTAATGACCTTGAGAGTTACAAGTGTTGGGGAACAGTGGTATAATGATAATAACAATAATAAAATTAGCAGTACAACAGTGTATGATAAATAATAATAACAATAATATTTAAACTGTTAACACAACAACAACAACAACAATAATAGTAATAATAATATAATAATAACAGTATAATAATAATAATAATAATAATAATAATAATAATAGTATAATAGTATAATGACTGCTGACAAATTAATAATATAAAATATTAAATAAATATTATAACGATATTATTTTAAGTAATTTATTAATTATGCTTGAGTCGTGCTAGACACTGTTCTAAAAAACTATTTCAGCAGTATGAAATATTTCCCCAAGATTAAACAAGTACTTCCCTGATTAATAAGAGGAAGTTTTGAGATAAATAAATCTTATCTAATTAACCAAAGGATATAAGAATTAACGAAGTTATTAATACAAATACCAACAAGTTAATATAGATGGTGATATAATTAATAGAACCTTTTTTTAATTAAAATATATAATAATAAAAGGAAGTGAAGAGATGGGAAAGGGAGTAAGAAAACTTAAAGGAGAATTGAAAAATTGTTACTGCAATATTGCAAAGGAAGTTGCCAATTTATAGGCAAATGATAAAGTTACTATTTTATCATAGTATGACAACAGTTCATACTTTTGTCTATTAACCAAAAGGAGAAAAACCACATCTTCCAAATTTAAGACAAGTGTTATGCCACGTGGCAAAAAAAATTATGCAAGAACTTTAATATTTCTTTTTTCCAAGTAAAATAACTACACTACTATTATAAATTATTTGAAATAAATAATTACTTTTCCTACAATCCCCATGTTATTTCAAAATAATTTATAGGAAAAAACCTTTTAATTTGTTGGATTTGCATGGACAAAATGCAGTAAATTTGATGTCTTCTGAACTATGAACTAAACTTAGACTAATAAAATTTAACTTATAGAATTATCGGTGAAATATAACATTTCTATGAACCGAATAATTCTTGTTGTATGCCAAAGATTTTATCAATCATATTTTGACCGTAATTTTGTTGTTCAACGCGGTTTTGCGCCAATAGACCATGCGCGTGTCTGGTATTCATGAGAGCTCTAAAGACTAAATGCATCAAACTCCCAATAATTTGTGCCTATTTAGACTGAGTTACCATCATTCCTTTTTAATTTTGAATTAGCGTCATAAGGAGTGGCTGCTGGAGTTACCTCCCTACATTCAAATTTCTTAAGAAGTCTTTTCACATAATGTTCTTGTGACAACATTATTCCATCTTCACTCCTTATAATTTTAATTCTCAATATCATATTCATTTCATCCAGATCTTTCATATCAAAGTTAGTAGACAAAAATAATTTAGTATGTTCCACAATATTTATACATGTACTAATTATAAACATGTCATCAACATACAAATAAATTATTACATAATCATTGTTTACTACTTTTGTATAAACACATTTATCTACCTCAACAGAAGAAAAATCGTCTTTTATTAAGACTTGATCAAATTTATCATGCCACTGTTTAAGAGCTTGTTTAAGGCCATAAATGAATTTAATTAATTTATAAACTTTATTTTCTTATCCAGAAATTACACATCTTTCAGGTTGAACCATATAAATTTCTTCTTCTAAACCGCCATTCAAGAAAACTATTTTTACATTCATTTGATGGATTAAAAGTTTATGAATTGATGCCAAAGCAATTAATACCCGAATAGAAGCAATTCTTGTTACTGGTGCAAATGTATCAAAATAATCAATATTTTATTTTTGAGAAAATCCTTTAGCTACTAACCGGGCTTTATATTTATCAATCAATCCATCCGGATTAAGTTTCTGTTTGAAAATTCATTTACAACCAATCGATTTTACACCAGGAGGTAAGTCAGTTAAAATTCATGTATTATTTTTCATAATTGAATCAAACTCATTTTTATTGTCTCTTTCCAAAACTTAGCATCAGAAGAAGATACAACTTCAAAATAAGTTGATGGTTCATTATCAACAAGAAAAGTTTGAAAATCATTTTCATAAGAAAAATATTCTTTTCTAGGCCTTTTACTCCTTCTCAGTTTCTTAATATTAGAGGTTGATTCATTTTCTCTTTCAACGGATGCATGAGAGATTTTATCACATAATGAAAAAATATGTTCAAAGAATTCAATATTTTTTGTCTTAATTATAGAATTACTATCAAGTACATCACTTTTTAATACAAGAAATATATATGCAGTATTATGTACATCATATCCAATAAGCATGTAATCTACAGATTTAGAACCTATTTTCCTCTTTTTAGGTTTAAGAAGAAGAACTTTAGCAAGACAATCCCACACTTTTAAATATTTAAAGTTAGGTTTATAACCTTTCCATAATTCATAAGAGATTTTTCCAGTTTTTTTATGGGGAATTCTATTTTGTAAATGACATGCAGATAAAATAGTTTCACCCCACAAATTGTCAGGTGCATTAGAGATAATTAACATAGAATTCATTATTTCTTTTAATGTCCTATTTTTTCTTTTAGCTACATCATTATCATTAGACTCAGGAGAATAAGGCCGAGTTACTTCATGAATAATACTTTTTTTTTATAAAAGGCATTTAATGACACATATTCTCCTCCTCTGTCAGATCTAATTCTTTTGATTTTTCTACTAAACTGATTTTCAACTTTAGATTTATAAGACACAAAAACATTAAATGCATCATATTTATTTCTAAGCAAATACAACTTAGCGAATCTAGAAAAATCATCAATAATCACATAATATCTTTTACCACCTATAGTCATAATTTGTTTTAAATCACCCAAATCAATATGAATTAAAGATAACAGTTCAGTTTCTCTATTAATTGAAAAACATGTCATTTTAGTAATTTTAGCTTCAACACATATTTCACATTTATCATAATTATTTGAGTTTAAATCAAATATCAAACCAAGTGATTGCATATTCTTTATATAAGAGAAATTAACATATCCGAATCTAGCATGCCATAAGAAAATAGACTCGATCAAATACGCAGAGGTAGATACATTTTTAGAAATATCACTATAAGTATTAAGCATATATAATCTATGATTACAATGTCCATTTTCAATAAGAATAATACTTTTAGTTAGTATGACCTCATTATTTTCAAAAATAACCTTTATTTCAACTTTTTCTAATAGTGCCACATAAATTAAATTAATTCCGATATTAGGAACGTACAAAACATTACTCAATGCCAAGGTTTTATCAAATGTGAGTTTGAGAAGAACTTTGCCTTTTTCAAGAATTTGAACAGTTTTCGAGGTCCCAAGATAAACAATTTTTTTCTTTCTCAACTTGGGTGTATGATAAAAAATTATTTTTATTTATACAAATGTGCCTAGTAGCACCAAAGTCTACTACCCAATTTCTCACATTGGTCTCAACAATTATTTTTGAATTGACCGCAATAATTATATCATCCGTTTCTATCAAATTTAATTTTGACTTAATAGGATTGTCATTTCTTTCACATATTCTCTTGCATTGAGATACATCTTCTATGGAAATTTTATTATTAGCATTAGGCATGTAATCAAATTTATTTGCATACCTGTAATATGCAATATCATAATTTTCTGACAAACTGACTAAAATGAAAACAGTCAGAGCAACACCAACATCATTATTATGAACGATCTTAGAATCAATATTATATGCCATAGTTTCTTAGATTGTTGAGGAATAGTGGTATAATAATAATAAGAATAATAAAATTAACAATACAACAATGTATGATAAATAATAATACTAAAATAATAATAACAATAATATTTAAACTGTTAACACAATAATAATAATAATAATAATAATAATAATAATAGTAATAATAAGAATAATAATAACAGTATAATAATAATAATAATAGTAATAATAATAACAGTATAATAATATAATGACTGCTGACAAATTAATAATATAAAATATTAAATAAATATTATAACGATATTGAATAATAATAACAGTATAATAATAATAATAATAGTAATAATAATAACAGTATAATAATATAATGACCGCTGACAAATTAATAATATAAAATATTAAATAAATATTATAACGATATTATTTTAAGTAATTTATTAATTATACTTGAGTCGTGCTAGGCACTGTCCTAAGAAACTATTTCAACAATGTAAAATATTTTTTCAATATTAAATAAATACTTTCCTGATTAATTAAAAGATATTTTGAGATAAATAAATCTTTTCTAATCAATCAGAAGATATAAGAACCAACAAAGTTATTAATACAAATATCAATAAGTTAATATAGATAATGATGTAATTAATAGAACTCTTTTTTAATTAAAATATATAATAATAAAAGGAAGTGAAGAGATGGGAAAGGAAGTAAGAAAACTTAAAAGGAGAATTGAAAAATTGTTACTGCAATATTGCAAAGGAAGTTGCCTATTTATAGGCAAAGGATAAAGTTACTATTTTATCATAATATGACATGTGTTCATACACTTGTCTATTAACCAAAAGGAGAAAAACCACATCTTCCAAGTTTAAGACAAGTGTTATGGCATGTGGCAAAAAAGAATTATGCAAGAACTTTAATATTCCTTCTTTCCAAGTAAATAACTATACTACTATTATAAATTATTTGAAATAAATAATTACTTTTCCTACAACAAGAACTAAAGGTCATATTCTACCATAAAATAATGATTGAAATAAAGTGTTAATGATTATAGGAGTTACACAAAATAAATACACATTTTTACTCTTAATAATATTTCATTAATGTGCATTGGAGAAGTGCAACCATCAACAACACACTTTGTCATTTAATATAATACACTTTAATATAATTAAAATATTAAAATGCGCTAACAATAATTAATTTGTGACTCCGGGCAGGGGTTCAATAAAGTGGGTGGAAACTATGAAAGGTCAGTTTAAATCCCATTAATAAATTAAAAAAAATGCAATTTTGTAATGTAGGTATAAATCTTGATGAACAAAGCTACATACTTGATAGAAAAACCAAAACCTGCCCAAACTGGTTCAAACACCACCGGTACTAAGATAAACGAAAAAGATGATCTTGCTCTACATGCAAAATCTTTATCAAGAGCACAGCTTCCAAGTCTCCATCCAAGCATCTAACAATGAACATAAACTCCTTTTACACTAAAACATCACAAAATTAAGTTCTTTTTCCCCGAGACGGGATTCGATATCTTCATAAAGCTCCTGAATTCCTGTTTCACCAAAGAATCCTTTTCAGGGAAAACAGAGTTATAGGATCTAGATCCATAGGAGGATTTTAAGTCGAGGGTGTTGAGTAGCACTAGACATATTATTCCATAGTGATAATGATTGCAGACAAGTCTAGAAATAGTAAGTTTTTAAAGATTCACCAACTATTTATAATAAGGTGCAAAAGTTAAGATGAATGTGAGGTCATATAAGTTGATTAGATAAGATTAAAAATGATCGCCAAGGTTTAAGTAGCATGCATTGAGGATAAAATAAGAGAAAGTTACTCTGGTTCGTAACTGTTAAAATTATAATGAGAGGTGTTATAAAGTAGACGAGTTACGCCTAAAATCACTTGAAACAAAGTTAATTCACAATCCCTCCAAGTCCTTCAAATCAATGTAAGTTAGGACACAATAGAAAGAATAAAATTCATACAGATGATATCTAACAATCAAGTAGAACATGAAAAAGCGAACAACTAATACAAAATGTAGCAGGAAATTGTTGGAAGAAATAAATATATACAAACTACGTACAATATACGCAAAATTTATATGAAAGTGAGTCCTTTACAGCATCAGAAATATTCTTTTCTATGCTAAGGGAAGTTTTTATCCCATACTTAGCTAAATAGATACCAAAAGTAACACTGCCTATATATCTTAGTAATTACATAGCTTGTCAGTTGTTGGAGTATTTTTTTTCCCGTTCAGTATCCTTGGACCCAATTAATTTTAAAACACGTCGGGAAGTTCCACTTTGACGATAAACTACCGCCGATCAGAGATGATTTTAGGCGAATTCAGAAATTTAAATTTATGAATTCTGAGCTCACAAATTTTTACTTTTTGAAATAAACTCTCTATACGTATTAAATAAATTTCTTAGCACAAATAACTATACATATAGAGAGAGTCAAAATAAAATTACTGAATTCTGTCAAAATCATGTAGTATAATATTGTAGATTCTCCCCTCTACTTGGCACCTCGTCACAATCACAACCTTAGGAAACAGAATTGGATCTCTGGAGTGAAGAGGCCCTCAAGAAGTGGATGCAATCCTCAATGGCTTCAGCTCTTTGAGAATCAACTCTTTCTGCATAAGAACTCGACCTGGCCAAGTTTGTCGAAGATACTACTTTACGTGAGTTATACCTTTTTCTATAATTCGATTTCGAAAAGAAACTTAGTGCACTGGTCACCTTAGTTCCTAAATCCTTCAAAAAACTCACTGGAGAAAATCCTGAAGAAGAAATTGTTTTTTTGTTAGTAGAAAAATGTGTGGACTTCTTGTGATCATGGCTCATATTCATGACTCTTTTACTAATTTTAGTTGGAAGGTTAGAATTGGGAAAATGTATGATAAAAAGTATTATTTATCGAGATATAAGAAGGAGGTAAAGGAGAAGGATCAAACCTACTTAACCTACTACTGTAATTTAATAGGACAACTACAAACTTTACTGATTTCCAATTGACTTTGGACCAAACAGGTGTTTAACTCACGTATTTACCTCCCTTAATTTTAAGCAACACATATTAAAATACATTACTAATTTATGCTCGAGTTATGTAATTGGATACATAATGATACCATATCATATTATCATACTATATTAAAAATGTGAAGAGTTTTAAGAATTTTGTTTAAATTTTGTATCCTTCGTTAAAATCTTTCTCATTAAACATTATCGTCTTTTCACTTTTTTCCTCTAATTATAATATTTTTACTTTTATAATATAAAATATTGACCATAATAGATATATGAAAAAATAATAATAAAAAAGACTCCTAATTTATGATTTTTTTTTTTTGAGTCTTACATATGTGAAAAATAAAAACAAAAATACGTGTAATCTAATTTTTCTTTTAGATGCACAATCCTTTTAAAGTATAATTCATGTAATATTTAAGTAATTTAATTTTATAAGTACACAATCCTTTTATTAAATATAAATTTCATTAGATTTACCCCTAAAAATATATGAGTAGAGGTTTCTTGAAAACCTTTGTCTATGGAAGATTATAAAACGAAAAATTTTAGATCCAAGATCTTAAAGGAATCACTTCTTTTGTTTTCTTCGAAAAATAAATTTATTTTGGTAGAAATTCTATTTAAATACAATCGCTAAATTTTGGTGCTTAATAAAACCAATTGTTAATCTTTGTCCTCGAAATTATTGATATTGAGTTGTTTCTTACTATTTTTTTTTCTTTTCCACCTTTCTGCTTTCTCTAGTTGAGACATATATTGTATTTCATTTATTTTCTTTCTGTTTATTATTGAGGGGAATGCACCTTGTTTGATGTTTTTTTAAATATTACTTATGGTATGATTATGGTGGCTTGTGAGAAGATTAATATGAATAAACTTGATTAGAGTTGCTATTGAAAATTTGTTCTAATTACTTTTTTTTATGTCATTTTTCATGCTCGAAACATCCATGAGATTCACGGTTGAATCAAAATCTGAATAAACTTTATGATGGAGATCGAATGAGCTTTAGGTTGGCGAGTAATAGTCGTGAGAAGCTACTTTGGAGCAACAAGTTGATTCTTAATAACAAGTTGGCAAGACTTAAATTAAGTATTTGAGCCTAAAAAAGAACTTATTGAGCAAATTCAATTTATTTAACACAATCAACATTATCACTTCAATTTCTTTATTATAGTCCAAACACATTGTTTTGGCCATATTTCTATCATTTAAAAAAAAAATGCATTGACACAATTGTAAAGATCAAAATTTTACAAATTTAAAACATGATTCTAGCTACACGAGTCCAATATCTATCTTCAAACTCTAAAATCCGTTAGAATTTTTAAAAGACTGTAGATGAAATAAGAGTAATTAAGAGTAAAGATTGGTAACCATATACCTCTATGTGTAAGAACTTATAATTAGGAGTATAGTTTGGTAACCATGTCATCATGATTTAGTAACAAACCTTGAATGTGCATGATAATTGAAGCAACTGATTTCTTGATGGACTACCTTTTTAAATGTCGAATGAATTCTCTCAATCAATTTCTCTGGACAACTCCAAATAAGTAGTTTTGAAAAGTTACAACTAACAAAGTTAACACCGAAGCCAAATTACATGAGTGTCTAGAAACTTGAAACACTTTGCAGCTTATGTGATGAGTAAAAGATATTTTAATAGTTGTCGACAGTAAGAGTCCAAATAACGGAAAAAACAAATCATGTGTGAGCTCAACCAAAGATCCAAGTAACAAATATGAAATCACAAATTTATTTAGTTCAATAAGCCACTTAATGAAAACTTTCTTTCATTTCTCTAATTAAACTTCCTTTTTCTTCTTCTTTTGTTGTTGTCCTCATTTCCTATTGATGTTTCGTGAACATCAATTAGCCAGAAACATGATAATTGATTATGAAAGAATGTTCAGATGATCCATGGCTTGTTGATCGCTTCACTTCTAACAATTGTAAGCTTGATGATCTGCTCACGTTATTCTCCAAGTATATGGTTAAATTCGCCTTACGAAGTTCTATATTTTTCATCTTAACCCCTTGAAACAAAAAATACACTCTATACTTAAGGTTAAAATTAATTTTTATATTTATATAATTGATGTTGAATCTCTTTCATGTGTTTAATTCTTTATATCTTGAACTCTCTTAACGAAAATTCTGACTTAGTTACTTCTGAAAACTTTTTGCATATAATATGATTTCTAATTTACAACATGCATGTGTGGAGTACAAATTTCTCTTAATCTTCTTTGTTTCGACCCATACGTCTATTTACAGATTAAAATTCAGTAAACCTCAAATTTACCCCTAAATCTAAATGGAACTAAATAATATGATTTTTCATATCAAAATTCTGATTATACAAAAATAATTAAATGACTGTTTTGAGTAACTAAAGGAGCGAAAATGTGGGAGCTCCTAGGGATCGAGGTATTAAAAAAATGCAATTAGAGTTTTCATTTTAAAACTTCAGATATATTTAATTTTCAAGAGCTTATATTTTTTTCTTTCATATTTATTTTAATTCAAATGTATTGTTTTTTATATATTTACATATATTTTTAAAGTCCTATACTCATTGATTTGAATACGTGTAACTTTCTTCTTTAGCATTGAACATTTGCAACACATGTACCCTTAATTAGTATTTTAGAAAATATATCTTTATACTAAGGGTGAGTTTGGTATGAAAGCATATTTTTCACGAAAAACGTTTTTTAAAATATATATAATTGATTTTATTACTTATTTTTTTGATGTTTTAATAACTGAAAATATTGCCCTAAGAACATTTATATAAAATTTAATAATACAAATATGATCGAGAAGGCGAGGGTAGGTGTGACACAGGGACATACCTAGTTTGGAGAAAGGAGTTCAACTGGATTCTCTTTTGTTGAATAAATACTTCGTTAATAGGATAAAACTAGTTTAATTAAATTATTGAATATACAGGTTGCATTTTCTTGACACAAAGAAAATTCAAATAAAGTGACAACTATTTTAGGTCAGGGTTTTAAATTAAATCTTATGTGTAACTTTTTGATATCCCTATATTTATAAATTCCCGACGTTGCCACTTGATGATTTAGTGTTGACATTAATAATAATGGGCGACACGATATAGACCCAATTTAAACGGAATCAGATTAGAATGATTCAATTAATATAGGCCCATTTACATTTCATGATTGTAGTTGTATATTTTGCTTTAGATAAAAAGGTGTTGATGTAAGATTCTAGAATAACACAAAAATAAAAATATCTTTTCCCCCCTCCCTTTTTATCTCTCATTCAAATTAGGGCTTTCAGATGAAAAAATCTATGGAGATTAGGTTGATTTCTTCTTCTAACATGGTATTAGAACTTGGAATCGAGTTGTAGTCGTTGCCTGCTATCAACCGATCCTACCCTAAAAGGGTTTCTCCGTCAAAGTTCATCAAAGACATTTGGTTTTCCAATGATATTCTATGTATTTATTGAGCAAGACTTTACTTTCTCAAGTTATCAAAGAAGTATAATAATATCTCTCTAATTTCTACATATCGAGAGGTTGTTGTTGATAATTTTGTTAAAGTTATTGATGATTTTGTTGAAGTTGTTGTTTTATTCATTTTTTCTTGTGATTTTTCTTTTCGCTAGTCGATTCTTCAAAATTTTGTTTTTTGACATGGAAAACAACACAACCACTTTATCTATTTCCGCTAGAACCAAAAGGATTACACCCTTCTCGATAGATCCATTTCACCCATTCTATATCCATGCCTCAAACAATACTAATACCCCTTTAGTATCTTCTTATTTTGATAGAAATGGATTAATTATTTGAAGGAGAAGTATACTTGTTACTTTCTCTACCAAAAACAAGCTTGGTTTTATTCTCGGATGCAATCCTCAACCATCAGAGGATTCTTTATACTATCTAGGTTGGGACAATACAATGAAATGCTCATTGCTTGGATTACTAATTCCCTTTCTATGAACATTGGTATTGGTCTAATGGGATATAACAGTATTAGGGAAATTTGGAAGAACCTAAGTCAAAGGTTTGGATAGTTAAATAAATCCAGATATATTAAAATCTAGCCTGAAATTAGTGCCACTGGTCAGGGGTCATTCGATATAACAACCTACTTTACCAATATGAGAAGCTTATGGGATTAACATTACACAACTTATATAGGTACCACTTGAACTTATGGTGCTTTACCAAAACTCTTAGAGGAACAACAGTTATTTTAGTTCTTGAGTGGTTAAACTAAAACTATTCTTCATCCGGATATATATCCTCATGATGTCCCCATTTCCATATATTAGTAGAGCTTACTCCATGTTGTAATATAATGAGCACTAAAAGGAAAAATCTCCTCACATTCCAAGTTTCTCCGGTGATTCTACTTTTTTTTAGCTTTTACCAGTTTAGGTTCTCAATATAGAAGGGTTAATTTCACTAACTACAGCCAGTTGAGTTAGAATGTTCAAATTAATATCAGTCAATTTACGTTTTTTGTCACACCCCTTTTTCGCTCGGAGGTCGAGTCGAAGGGTTTTCCCAATTAAAGTGACAGTTTTGAATAGGGATTAATTTATTACAGAGTCGCTACTTGGAATTGAGTTATGGTGTTCCAAGTCACCTTTTGAATCTCTAATCAAAAGAAAATGACTCTTTTTCTTGGTCTGCGAAAACAGAAGACCGGGTAAGGAATTCTGTTGACCGAGGGGAAGGTGTGAGGCACCCCTCGAGTCCCATGGTTCAAGCACGGTCGCTTTATTGAATTATCTTGACTTAAACTATTTTGGATAAATTGTGTTAAGGCCTAATTTCACTCATTTTTAGTATTTAAAACTCTTATTTTTAATCGATGAAAAATTAATTTTTTATAGAAAAATATTTGTCAAAGTGTATTTTTACATCTTTGAATTTAAAATGTCTCAAAAAGATATGTATGCCACATTCTTTAATTGAGACGAACATTTTTAAATATATGCTTAAAATTTGTTTAATATTTAAAACATTGATATAAAATTTTTATAACTCATAACAATTTTCTATTTAAAAATGCTAATTAATCTTAATAGTAAACTTAAACAATATTCAATTAAAGTATTCAATTAATTCAATGAATAATTAAATTTTATTAATAATAATGAAATAAAAATAAAATAATAATAATAATATTAAAAATACATAAAATCAACCTTATTTAAATTAAATTTTAAATAATCATCAAATAATCCTAAAAAAAACATCATATAAACTACAAACATATAAATTATACGAAATTTAATTTTCCTTGATATCTAATTTATTAAAACTAAACTTTTTTTTTTAAAATAAATAAATAAAGATAGAAATAAATTAATCACAAATTAATTAATAAAGAAACATGACACAAGATATAATTGAAAAGTAATTTTTGGTTCATAAAGTTTGGTAACCCTACGTGCCAACATGTCATGTTTTATAAAGCAAATTATTCACTTTTTGGTTGCATATACGTGACTCTACATCATGAACTCCTCTTTATCTTTTCTTTTACAATTTTTTTTTTTAAAATTGCTAAGAACAATTCATGGTAGACAGTGGTAAGACGGAAAGGGGAGACGGAGTGGCGCGGGTAAGGGAAGGGGATGGTCGACAGGATCTGGGAAAGAGGATGTCAATGGCACGGGGAGGGGAAGACGGTAGCGCCGGTGCAGGTGATGCCGCGGCAGATCTGGGAGGAAAAAAAAGGCACGACTACGTGGCGTTGGGCTTCATTGGCTTTGGTGTCGCCGGTGACTAGCCATTAATTCGCCATTTCTGGCAAAGAGGGAAGCGAAAAAAGGGAACGCTAGTAACACTAATGGCGATGACTACGACGGATCTGGCCATGTAGGTGGTGATCAGCGACAGTTTCGCTATTAAAGGAGATTCCAACGAAGACCAACCGATCTTCGATCCGAAAATAGATCGACTTTGGTGATTTTTATTTCTAATCTGATTTTTGAAAGTAGACAGTGAGGGAATAATTATGAAATTCACAACTAATTTTATTTAAACCAACACCATATTTTTACTGATTTTCATCTATCAATTTTTCTCCGCTAATTTATTTATCAATGCGTAAATTTAAATATGTGTATCTACGAGTTTGTGTTACTGTGTGATCTTATACATGATGTAAATATTAGATTACTGTGAAGATGCTACTGTAATAAAAGAATAATATTTGTGTGTTTCCATGTTTTAAGGTGAATAATGTGTATACAGTATATAAACAATATCACATATTAGACCATGAAATCATCAACATAATTATAAACATGACTTGATTCACTAAAGTTTCATACATCAAATAATACGAAATTTAAATTAAAACCTGATGATGAATTACAATTCGAACGTCTTCACCGAAAACTCGGACTCCAATCTTCTTTTTTTTTACTATGTTTTCTTTTTTTTTTTTTGGTGTTTCTCTGTTTTTCACTCTGTCAAAGTGTCTGATCTTGTAGGAATAATACGTACTCTGTCTGGGGGGTGAGAGAGTTCCTTAAGTATAGGACTTTGGGGGGGCGGGGGAATAGAGGGGAATAGTTACTTGGATTAGGATAGGATTTTATTTTCTGAATTTTGAAAAATATAATTTTTTTTTAAATAGAAGACATTAATAATAAAAATAATAAATAAAATAATAAATATAATAATAACTAATTAATTTTATGTTTTGCAAAATATTTTTCTTTATTAAAAATTTATAAATAAAAATATTATTTTTATTTTTTGTATTATATATGTTTTTTAAATTAGAAGAAAAAATAAAAAATAAAATAAAATATCTTAAAGTTAACTTTATTTAATTATTTATTTAACTAAAAAATTATTAAAATAAGAATAATAATCAAAATAATATATGACGACTTTCGATTTTAATATGTATTTGTCTGGTATCTTGTGTCCTGAGCCGGGGGTCTATCGGAAACAGCCTTTCTACTTCTTTAGAGGTAGAGGTATGGACTGCGTACATCTTACCCCCCCCAGACCCCACCAGGTGGGAATACACTGGGTTTGTTGTTGTTGTTGTTGTTGACTAATAAAATCCAAAATAAAAAATACGAGTAAAAATTGCAATCTCTAGAATCCTGATTCAAATCTTCATGACTTGAACTTGAAAATTCACCCTATTCTTCAGGCGGGCTCCTCACTTTTGATTTCTTCACTCTGTTCTTCAGGCGGGCTCCTGGACTTACAATTTCTTCATTTCGTTCCTCAGGCGGGCTCCTGGAGTTACAATTTCTTTACCCTGTTCTTCAGGCGGGCTCCTGCACTTCCTTTTCTTCACCCTGTTCTTCAGGTGAGCTCCTGACTTGTTACTTTTTATTCATCCTGTTCTTCAGGCGGGCTCCTGGAGTTGCAGTTTCTTCACCCTATTTTTCAGGTGGGCTCCTGAATTTGCTTTTTCTTCACCCTGTTCTTCAGGCGGACTCCTGAACTCAAAATAAATAGTGAAACAGAAAATAACATCCCATTCTTCAAGAGGGTCCTAAGCAAAAAAGTAAATTTCCATTCTTCAGGAAGGTCCTGAGCATTAAAATAAATTACCATTCTTCAAGAGGGTCTTGAGCAAAAAAGTAAATTCCCATTGTTCAGGAAGGTCCTGAGCAAAAATAAATTCCATACAACACACATAAAATTTTTGCAAAAGTTTGTACTGGAAAAATTTATATGTCACTGGATCTTAATATATCTCGCAAAGAATAAAATTTACCATGACCGAGATCCAGTATCGGATGTTGCAACCATGCTTCTTGCATTGAGAGAAGTGTGAAATCGCATCCTTTATCTGAAAGCAATTATTTCATCTCTGTTCTAAATAAAAAAAATTGTGAGTTTTAAAACATGTGGTGGCTGGTTTGTGGTTTTCAGTTCTTGAACTGACTGTTATTTCACTTTCCATGCTCAACTCTTTTCCAATCCATGATAATATTTATTGAATTGTCATACTTTTGACTTAGAATTCTGACTACTGAGATCCTCAACTCAAATCATATTTCTGTTGTATGATGCTTCTAAGTTTAGCTTCCAATACATCTCTTAGATTTTCACGAGTTTAAAATGGTCAAATCACAATCATCTTGAGTACCTTACATTTACTTTGAAACGTTGTCTCTGTGCATTGACCCTTTGTCTTGCTTTGTACCCTTAAAGGAGTTGGTAGCGAGTTTAGAGTCCTTTCTAACTCAACCTGATGTGAATTTGACTCAAAAGACAACAAAAATTTTTGTTTGATGACAAAGACACAAAAAATCAAAAATAAAAATAAAACAAAAGAAAAAGACAATAGACATCTCTTTTTCGAAACAAAGAGAAAACTTATCTGAATGTGGAAAACGATTTTGGTGATTATGACATGCATTTTGAATAAAATAACCAGATCTACCCACACCAATCATTACAACTTTTGTCCACTTATTGAGCTTGAAATTAAGCCAATCTTGAACTTGTTCCTTCTTGATAACAACCTTTCTTAAGCTAGTGTCACCTCAATGGGTTTTTGCCAACGAGCCTATATCCTTTTCATTTACGTCTCAGCTCACAGTCGTCTTATGGTTCCCGAAAGGGTTTTCACCAATAAGACTCTCTCATTTTCATTTTTTCATCATTTTTTTAAATAAACACCCAAAATATGAAATATCATGCACTCATAACATGTTTAGCCTTGACATTCTCAAAGATTAATCTAAAGGTCTTTCTTTGACTGTAACTTGGCTTTTGGATAGGGTTAGAAAGAAAGGTCAGCATGAGGCTTAAAACTTTATACAACATTGGGTGAAACATACAACTTTGGAATCGATTCTTTTAAGAAAAATAAATCTTTTGCCCCAGTTTCATTTCATTCTGGGTAATTTGAATTTTCTTTCGGTTAGACCGAACTCCGAAATAGGGCTGCCTACGTATCTTGTCATGGCAAGAATCAGGTCAAACGTAGTTCAGGTAACACCATTCTTTTGCTTGATTTTTAACTTTTGATTGATTTTTTTTTTCATTTTTTTTTTATTATTATTTTTTTCAACTCTTTTTTTTTCCAATCTTTCTGACTTTAATTTGATTCCAAAAGAGGGGTACGAAGAAAAATAAAAGCTCAAAGGGGTAAGCAAAGGTTGATATATTATTCAGATAGTAGAACAAAATGCCTTCATCATTTCAATCTTTAAAAATGTAAGTACAAAACATACATAACATAATTGTACATGAATATCAGACATAATATCTTTTAACTGCATCAGCATTGACCGATATTCCCTCAATTTTGCCTTCTACATCAGTCAGATATAATGCGCCATTAGGTAACACTTTCTTCACCATGAATGACCCATGCCAATTAGGAGAAAATTTGCCTTTGGCTTCAATCTGATGAGGTAGAATGCGTCTTAGTACCAACTGACCAACTTCAAAATGTCTCTTATGCACCTTTTTGTTATATGCTCGTGCCATTCTCTTCTGGTATATTTGTTCATGATATACTGATGTCAATCTTTTTTCATCAATCAAGCTTAATTGCTCCAAACGAGTCTTGAACCATTGGTCTTCATCAATTTCAACTTCCACAACTACTCGAAGAGATGGAATCTCAATATCTGCAGGTATAACTGCTTCAGTTCCATACAATAACAAGTAAGGATTTGCACCAATTGAAGTCCGAACTGTAGTACGATAACCCAACAAAGCAAAAGATAACTTTTCATGCCATTGTCGGGAACCTTGCACCATCTTGCAAAGTGTTTTCTTGAAGTTCTTGTTGGCAGCTTCTACAGCCTCATTTTTCTTTGGGCGATAAGGAGTAGAATTTAGATGCATAATCTTAAATTGTTGGCACACTTCTTGCATCAAATGATTGTTGAGATTTGCAGCATTATTGATGACAATTATCTTCAGAATGGCAAACCGATAAATGATGTTAGAGTAAACAAAATCAACCACCACTTTCTTGGTCACTGACTTGAAAGTCGTCGCTTCAACCCACTTTGTGAAATAATCAATGGCTACTAAGATGAACCTACTTCCATTCGAGGCCTTTGGTTCAATTGGTCCAATTATGCCCATTCCCCAAGCCACAAAAGTCTATGGAGCAGTCATTGTATGCAACTCAGATGGAGGGGAATGTATCAAGTCTCCATGTACCTGGCATTCATGATATTTACGAACGAAATTGATGGAATCTCGCTCCATGGTGTGCCAATAATAACCTGCTTGGAGTATTTTCTTTGTCAAAACATATCCACTCACTTGTGGTCCACAAATCCTAGAATATAATTCAGTCATAATTTTTGAAGCTTTTTTAGTATCTACACACCTCAGAAGTCCCAAATCAGGAGTCCTCTTATACAAGATTCCTCTACTTAAGAAAAATCCACTAGACAAACTTCGAATGGTTCTCTTTTGATTACCATCAGCATGTACAAGATATTTCCCAGTCTGAATATATTCTTTGATATCATAGAACCACGACTCCCTATCAAATTCTTCTTCAACCATATTGCAATATGCATGTTGATCATGAATCTTTATATGCAAAGGGTCAATATAAGTTTTATCAGGATGTTGAAGCATTGAAGATAAGGTCACCAAAGCATCAACAATCTCATTATGAGCTTTGGGAATGTGTTTGAACTTCACTAATACAAATCGTTGACAAAGATCTTGCAAACAACTTCTATATGGTAGGATTTTCTAATCACGAGTCTCCCAATATCCTTGGATTTGGTGGACTAATAAATCTGAATCTCCTAATACCAACAATTCTTGGACCTCCATGTCAATAGCTAATCTCAATCCCAGAATGCAAGCTTCATATTCTGCCATATTATTGGTACAGTAGAATTGAAGTTGGGCTGTTATAGGATAATATTGTCCTGATTCAAAAATAAGAACCGCTCCTATCCCCACTCCTTTTATATTAGCAGCTCCATCAAAGAACAACTTCCATCCCGAATGACAATCGTCAAAAATAAACTCATCAACATACAATACCTCTTCATCTGGAAAATAAGTCTTCAAAGGCTCAAAGTCCTCATCAATAGGATTTTCAACCAAATGATCTGCCAAGGCTTGAGCTTTCATTGCAGTTCATGTCACATAAATAATATCAAACTCTGTGAGCAATATCTGCCATTTTGTGAGTTTGCCTGTAGGCATAAGCTTCTGAAAAATGTATTTTAAAGGATCTATACGAGAGATGAGGTAAGTAGTATAAGATGACAAGTAATGTTTCAGCTTTTGGGCTACCCAAGTTAAGGCGCAGCACGTCTTCTCAAGAAGAGTGTACTTAGCCTCATATGTGGTAAACTTTTTGCTGAGGTAGTAGATGACTTGTTCTTTTCTTCCCGTGACATCATGTTGAACCAATACACAACCAAAAGAATTATCTAAAATAGACATGTACAATATCAAGGGTCTGCTTGACTCTGGAGGAACCAAAATAGGCTGATTCTACAAGTGTCTCTTAATTTTGTCAAATGCCTCTTGACGTTCTTCAGTCCATTCAACTTTAACATTCTTCTTCAATAACTTGAATATTGGCTCACAGGTTTTAATAAGATGAGCAATGAATCTACTGATATAATTCAACCTTCCAAGTAAACTCATCACCTCCGTTTTATTTTTTGGTGGAGGTAAATCTTGTATAGCTTTTATTTTAGAAGGATCTAACTCAATACCATGTCGACTGACTATAAAACCCAAAATTTTTCCTAATGAAACTCCGAATACATATTTTGCTGGGTTAAGTTTAAGATCATACCTTCGAAGCCTTTCAAAGAATTTTCTCAGATCTTTGACATGGTCAGCCCGCTCTCTTGACTTAATGATCATGTCATCCACATAAACTTTAATCTCTTTGTGTATCATGTCATGAAACATTGTGGTCATTGCCCTCATATAAGTTGCCCCAATATTGTTTAGTCCGAAAGGCATGACTGGATAATAATATGTCCCCCATGGAGTAATAAATAATGTCTTTTCTGCATCTTCTGGATCCATAATGATCTGGTGATACCCCACATAACAATCCATAAAAGAAGCCAGATCATGTTTAGCATAATTATCCAACAAAATATCGATATTGGGAAGTGGAAATTTATCTTTCGGACTTGCTTTATTTAGATCACGATAATCAACACACATCCGAACTTTGCCATCCTTCTTTGGAACAAGGACAATATTTGCTAACCAAGTAAGATATTAGGCCACTCGAATGACTTTAGCCTTGAGTTGCTTCATGATTTCCTCTTTTATCTTTACACTCATGTCAGTTTTTAGCTTTCCTAAATTTTTCTTGACAGGATGAAAAACAGGATCAATTGGCAACTTGTGAACTACCAAATTAGTGCTCAAACCGGGCATATCATCATAAGACCATGCGAAGATGTCTTTATACTCATGCAAAACTTCAATTATAGCTTTCTTTTGTTGTGGTTGAACATGTACACTTATCTTAGTCCCCCTAATATTTTCATGATCTCCTAAATTGATCGCCTCAGTTTCTTCCAAATTGGGATTTGTCTTATTCTCAAACTGTTTGAAATTCTTGCTTATATCCTCAAATGATTCTCCTTCATCGTATTTAACTTCTTTATTCATTATTTCATAATTAGATTGGGTTTTTAAATCTGGTTGACAATTCTTCATGCATGTCATATCATTAGAATCGGCATAGAAAGAACTGTATGATAGAAGAATAAATAAATAAACATCAGACCCAAAATAAAACAAAAGGAGACTGCACTTTATTAAAACCAAAGCTAGAAAGAGTTTTAACCTAAAATACCAAGGTAAAGGTCTGAATTACAATCCTAAAATTATTCAAATTACAGAAAGAAAAACAAACAAACTACCAAGACTCCTTTATAATAGGGAGAGGAGTGGCCTCCCAATTGTTAAGCTGGACATCAGGGCCGATAAACTACACATCTGCATTGCTGGTACCTTTCTCGATTTTAACCATATCAGCTTCAATGAACATATTCTAAAAAAGGTCAATCAACTCTGTACCATCATCATTCATTGATTCTGCAGCTGGTAACTTGGAGGAGCTGACATCACTGAATTTGATAAAAGACTCGTGAAGTGGCGGTATCGGCTTGGTAAGTGACCATGACTCTTTCTTATGCTTTTAGCCTTCTTTATATCTTCAGCAGTAGGCTCGTATCCCAAACCAAAAGTACCAAAGTTCTCATAGAGGTTTACCGGATGAACTATGCCTTGCAAAAACATCCTTAGACCTTTCCCTGGTTCGAAACCATGCTTCAACATTTCATTCACTACCATAACAGATGCAGAAGAAAATTGTTGTCTTGCGATGAGATTCCCCTCGAGGATATGCTCAACAGCCACTACTTCAGAAGCTTGATGAATTAACACATTCGCAGTATCTGTTTCGATGGAAGAAACAGAGTAGTCTTTATACACGGATAAGTCTCCTTCACCATAAACAACTATCTCTTGCCTGTCATATTCGAATTTGACCATTTGATGCAACGTTGATGCAACTGCTTTAGCCCTATGAATCCATGGCCTTCCCAATAACATATATAAAACATCAATGTTCAGCACTTGGAAATCCATAGCAAAATCCATAGGACCGATTGTCAATATGAGTTCTATTTCACCAAGGGCATCAGCTTTTGATCCGTCAAAACCCTTGACGCATACATTGTTAGGTCAAATTCTCTCCATATTAACATTCAACTTTTGCAAAGTTGACATAGGACAAATGCTAGCGCCTGATCCTCCATCAATTAACACTTGAGTGACGATGAAATTCTCATATTTCATAGAAATGTATAGACCTTTGTTATGCTCAGTACCTTCCATAGGTAATTCATCGTCTGAGAAAGTAATTTTATTTGCTTCAAGGATTCTTCCAACAACTTTTTCCATCTGATTCACTCTAATCTCATTAGGAACATATGCTTCATTAAGAATCTTTATTATAGCCTTGCGGTGTTCCTATGAATGTATCAATAAAGACAACAAAGAAATCTGTGCTGGTATCTTCTTCAACTGTTCCACAACAGAATATTCTAGCAATTTTATTTTCTTTAAGAATTCTTCAGCTTTTTCATCAGTGACAGGCTTTTTAACTATCATTCGTTCTTCACCGCCTTGTTTATTCTTTCTTAACTCTACTAGAGTATAACATCTTCCAGATCGAGTTAATCCCCCTACTTCATGTACATCTTCAGTCACTTCTTTCCCCTTATGCATCACCATAACACAATTATAATTTCAAAGGACAGCCTTGGTATCAACCATAGGCAGCTGTGACACTGGTTTAATAGCAATAGGAGCTATGGGAGCTCCTTTTATGGTTAAAAAAGGCTTATTGGATCTTCTGGGAATAATGAGTTTCGACTTTATTTGACTTGACCCAAGATTTTCTGAAATCTCTTTCCCCATCACCAAGGGAGCATTCGATGATTCCGGTTTTACTATCACCACCTCCATTTCTGCAGGCTTTTCCTTTGTCAAATCCACAATATTTGCTGATTTTTCTGAATCAGTTTTAATTTTAATAATTGGCTTAAAGGACATCGTAGAATCTTCACCAGTGAGTATCACTTCGAGTATGTTTATTTTATTATAATCTGGCAGTGGATTTTGATTGATATTTGGAGCATCTGGACTTTCTACCATAATCTATTGGGTATTAATCAACTCTTGAATGACTCTTTTCAGATACCAACATTTCTCTGTGTCATGCCCTGGGGCATCAAAACAGTATTCACATCTTCTAGGATAGTCCAAGTTCTTCGGAGGAGGATTCGGGATCCTTCGCTCAATTGGGTTTAGAATATTCATTTTTCTCTGCCTATGAAATAAACTGGTGTAAGATATTCCAATAGGAGTGAAATTATCTTTTACCATGTTATCCCTTTTGAATTCTACTCTAGGTCAAAAATTAGACCTCGGAGAGCCTCTTTGAACTTGCGGGGCCATTGGATGATTTTGGATTGTTGGTACATGCCACTGCGGGTAAGAAGGAGCCCGAGCATATGGTTGTGCATTATAAATAGGATATTGGAAAGATGGAACAAAATATAATGGATCTGTGCGTATGGTTGACGTACATCTCTCCAATTTTGTCGTGGACCTTTCACAACAGTTGCTACATCCTCTTTTCTTTTCTTTCCCCCGAAACTTCCTGCACCACTTTGAATTGCCTGTGTTGTTGCTTTCAAAGCGGCTTGGCTGATAATCTTTCCTGACTTGATTCTGTTTTCTACCATCTCTCCAACTTTGATAACTTTAGCAAATGTGCTTCCGATAGTAGAGAGCAAATAATGGAAATAATCAGGTTCTTGTGCTTGTAAAAAAATATCAATTATTTCAAATTCTTTTGTCGATGGTCTGACTCTTGAAGCCTGCTCTCTCCATCTGACGACATACTCTTAAAAACTTTTGATCTTCTTTTTTCTCATGTTGGCAAGCGTCGTGCGATCTGGCACTATCTCAATGTTATATTGAAATTGGTGAATGAAATATTGAGCCATGTCATCCCATACGGGCCAACAGGAAATGTCTTGATCGATGAACCATTTAGAAGCTATCCCTGTAAGGCTTTCTCCAAAGTAAGCCATCAATAATTCTTCTTTTCCTCCTACTCCCCTAAATTGATTGCAAAACTTTTTCAAATGAGCTACAGGATCACCGTGTCCTTCATATTTGTCAAATTTTGGCATTTTGAACCCTATCGGCAAATGGACATTAGGAAACATACATAAATCCTTGTATGAAACACTTTTTGGTCCACCTAGTCCTTGCATATTTCTCATGCTCTGCTCTAGGCTTCTAACTTTTCTAGCTATCTCCTTCTGTTCCTTATTCTTTGAACTCTTCTCAATCACGATAGGAGTATCGTGTTGATGAACATGATAATATGAATTTTGGGATTTGAAAGTCACTTGGTTTCCCCATATTCTTCGATACTGTCGATTGAGTACCCGCAGTAGCTGGTGCTACAGAAGTAAAAAATAGGTTATTTGAGACAGACAGATTTGGTGGGCGCCTGGTAGAAGTACCAGCAACTCCGGACATATTAACAAATGGGACAAATCCTGGTGGGTAAAATGGATCATTAGTTTGAGATGAGTCAGAATTTGGATCATTAGAAGTCGAAAGTCCAGGGATTAAAGAAGGCGGGGCTTATCCATTCAACCAAGCTTGGTACATCTCCGCCATCTGTTGTTTCAATGATTTTATTTCTTCCATTGATGCTACTTCTTGCGAAATCAACTAATTCTGCTCTTCTTCACTCTCAGACCCTATACCCTCTCTACGGGTTATTCTTCTTTTACCCTTGTATCTGGTGTTATACGGATGTGATACCAGTTTAACCACAAACCAACCACCAATTACTTTATCTTTCTATTACCAAGTAGCAAATGGGTGTGTGTTATATTTAATACATTATTATTCCACGTTATATATCATGGTTCTATATGTATTTTTCAACCTATCATGGAAACTTTGTGTTTCATCTCGGCTTTTCTAGGCATATTTTCAAAAGTTATAATCGAACCCTTTGGAGGGTTGCCTACGTATCATGCCAGGACATGAATCAGATCTTGCGTAGTTCGGGAGGAATTTAGCAAAATTGTTGTCTTTTTTTTTATTGAATAAAATATTTAAAGTAAGTAAAGTAAAACATATGTAATATGTATAGAAATAAACAGTCAACTTCATTACATTCTATAATATAAATATGACAAAATAACTGACCCAACTCCTAAAATAAAACCTACTAACTGACATCTGAAAACTAAAAGACATAATATC
Source organism: Capsicum baccatum var. pendulum (assembly GCA_030864225.1). Taxonomy (NCBI): domain Eukaryota; kingdom Viridiplantae; phylum Streptophyta; class Magnoliopsida; order Solanales; family Solanaceae; genus Capsicum; species Capsicum baccatum. The sequence continues at coordinate 189,618,463 of CM061559.1, read as the reverse complement.
TAAACAAGAAGTTTTAAAACTAAAAAAATAAAAAATTATGACAAAGAAAACAACTATCCCTTCAAGGAGACTTCGGTTTAATATGTCCTCCCAAACTCAAATAAATGTCCTCCAATGAAGTAGTGAGACGCTGTGCGAAAGCTGGTACTTGTGCCAAAAAGTCCTCACAATCCAACTGCTGATAATCCAAACCCATTCTGGCAGTATCTTGTGCTACACTGCGGACCTTTCCTTGAAGGGAACTGAAAGCCTGATCCCATTACTGGGCTTATCGATCTCGAAAATCAACCATATCTCTTGGACACTATTCACGAGCAGAAGCAACCTCCAACTATTCTTGTAATATTCCTATTTCACGAATCCACTGAGATCTCTCTCGATCAAATTCTTCTTTTATATTCTTTTAAACTTCTTGAAGTTTTTGTCGGCGAGATGCGGCAAGTTCTGCAACGTGTGACCCCCTAGTGGTAGCAAGCTTGATTTGTCTCCGAAGTGCAACCTCAATATCTGTTGACTTAGCTTTCTCTTCAGCAAATTCCCTTTGTTGTTCGTCTATTTTTTCCCTGGCATGCTCTAATTCTGATCTCAAAGCTTGGTTGGCCTCATAATGTTCTTGTATGGCTCTCTCAATTCCTATCCTGGTTGCAGCTTCCTGATCTATAGGTCCCCTAACCGATCTTTTTGTTCTGACTGGCAGACTCGACTGTTCTTCAAACCATTCATGGTAATCTGGGTACACTTCTCCTTTCTCACACTCTATGACCATCGTTTCAATCCCCATAATACGACAACCCTCCCAAATTTGTTGGGCTAAATCTTCTTGAAATGGAATCTCTGGTCTGACCTCAAATACAAACTCAGTCATGTTTTCCTTTATGGGAATTATTTGACACCTACCTAGCTGATGTAGAACCCTCAATGGAACATACGGTTAAACACCTCTAATACCAATTAATAACAAGAACAGACTAATGACAGAACTATGTATGACTTGTATCCAAGGGAACCAATGGAGATTCCAAGTGATTTTATCTGTTGTCAAAGAACAAAAAAGCTTAACCCAATCTCCAATTTCTTTTGGACATTTATATTTCTCCATACTTTCCTCATAATCGTTGATGCGATTAAATTGCTCAGGATCAAACCTTGTCAATATAGGACGTTGATAAAGATGCTCCACAATCCACATCTGTAACAAGATATTACATCCCTCGAAAAAACTCTTTCCCTTTTGACAAACAGTCAGAGCATGGTAGGATCATTGGTACCAGAGTGTAATCTTTCTTAATCAGTATTTGTACCACTCCCGCTAAACGAATATTAATTTTTTTCTCTTCTCGGGAAGACCATAGTGCCTAAAAAGGCTATCATGAATGCAAATTGTCTGTGAATTTTTCAAGCCTCAAAACTCACCTTATTACAAAGTTATATACCGTAATTTTCAAAACCCTCTTACCTTTCGTATCTGTCATACAAAAATTGCAAGGAAACCCAACCTTTTTTCATTAATTCTTTTTTCGTATTCCGTATGTTCATGAGCTTGCAAAATCTGTTTATTGAAATAAGTCTTGGGGCTATAAGTTTCTTCCGATGCATATCCCCATATCCAACATAACCCGCTATCTCTTCTAAAGTAGGTGTCAACTCAAAATCTGAAAAGCGGAATACATTATTCTTTAGGTCCCAGAAATTAAGTAATGCAACAATCACCTCCCTATTAGGGTTGATTCTCATGATACTCGTCAAAAAATCCAAATACTTATGTATCTCGTCATAATCGAATGTATCCATTTCGTTCCACCATAACCAAAGCTGCAAAGGGGTACAATCCACAACCTGAAGTGGTACACTCCCATCTCTCTTTCTCTTTGGACGCTTTCCACGAACAGGGGGGAACATTTTATACCTATTGACAGGGACATAAAAGTAATAAATATCCAGACTTAGACAAAACTTAATTTATTAATCTTGAAAAGAATTTATAACTTAACTTGTAAAACCTAGTGCAACCATTATTTGGACTTAGTTGCAAAGAATAATTTTCTCAAAAATCAAAGCGAGAGAAATAAGATTGATAATATTTTTTAAGAAAAACACTTATTTAAATTGACTCTATCAAAAACTTTGCTATAACAGACTTCTAGACAATTTTATCTATATGTTTGAAGACAATATTCCTTAAGTACAAAAATAAAATAAAAGGACTCAAAAATAAAGAAAAATAGAATGACCGTTTTATGTATGAAGCTGTATAAAAATTTCAGTCTCACGACCCTAAAGGTTTAGGACTGTTAAAATTGATATATATATATATATATATATATTCTGTATAAACTTAGCCTCATGACCCCTAAAGATTCCAGGATGTTAAAATACATATTTTATTTTTATTTATTTTGTAAATTTAGCCTCATGATCCCTAAAGATTCTGGGCTATTGAAATATATTTTTATTATTATTATTATTATTATTATTTTTTTTTTTTGTAAAACCTTATCCTCATGATCCCTAAAGATTCAGGGCTGTTAATCTCTCGCATTTTAAAATTGAGGATAAATTAATCTCTCGCATTTTAAAATTGCCTAAAGCCGGTCAACAAATAAATAGCCTTCCAAGAAAATGTCAAAAAGCACGTAGGATACACATGTTGGTCTTTAGAAATTAGGTCACTTGTCCTAGACAAACCCGACCCTTGTACCGAGTCCCGCTAAGTCAAATGCATATGATGCAAATAAAGCGGTACCTAATAGGGATAACCAGATTCTGAGTTTTCAGTTCTTCTAAGTTTATGCCTAATAGGGATAGGTGTCTAGATTGGCTAACCCGAGCAGACACTCGAGCCGGGGAGGGACAACTTTGTCGGTAGCCGGGCAACACCACCTTCGTTGTCGATCTGAACCCCTCCTAACATATGTGACTATATCCTTCACCAGATGCCTTGACACTCCGGCTATCTCAAAAAGAAGGTGGGGTGCATATGATGCATTTCCTCTATCCTATTTCAGAGACTCAGAGGGGGTACATCAGAGAAGACAATATATAATACAGTTCAAATAATATCAAAGCAGTAAACAAGTAGCACACCAGGCCAATAAACACAATATCAACAATAATTAAAGCAAGTATAAGTCAATATATAAAGCTCGAATTCTAGTTTATTCCCTAGCAGAATCTCCAGAGATGTCACACCCCTTTTTTCGCTCGAAGGTCGAGTCGAAGGGTTTTTCCAATTAAAGTTATGATTTTGAATAGGGATTAATTTATTACATTGTCGCCACTTGGATTTGAGTTATGGTGTTCCAAGTCACTTTTTGAATCCCTAATCAAAAGAAAATGACTCTTTTTATTGGTCTGCGAAAACAGAAGATCGGGTAAGAAACTCTGTTGACCGAGAGGAAGGTGTGAGGCACCCTTCGAGTCCCGTGGTTCAAGCACGGTTGCTTTATTGACTTATCTTGATTTAAACTATTTTGGATAAATTGTGTTAAGGCCTAATTTCGCTCATTTTTAGTATTTAAAACTCTTATTTTTAATCGATGAAAAATTATTTTTTTATAGAAAAATATTTGTCAAAGTGTATTTTTACATCTTTGAATTTAAAATGTCTCAAAAAGATATGTATGCCACATTCTTTAATTGAGACGAACATTTTTAAATATATGCTTAAAATTTGGTTAATATTTAAAACATTGATATAAAATTTTTATAACTCATAACAATTTTCTATTTAAAAATGTTAATTAATCTTAATAGTAAACTTAAACAATATTCAATTAAAGTATTCAATTAATTCAATAAATAATTAATTTTTATTAATAATAAAGAAATAAAAATATATTAATAATAATAATAATATTACAAATACATAAAATCAACCTTATTTAATTACATAATTTATATTAAATTTTAAATAATCATCAAATAATCCTAAAACAAACATCATATAAACTACAAACATATAAATTATACGAAATTTAATTTTCCTTGATATCTAACTTTATTAAAACTAAACTTTTCTTTTTTTTAAAAATAAATAAATAAAGATAGAAATAAATTAATCACAAATTAATTAATAAAGAAACATGACGCAATATATAATTGAAGAGTAATTTTTGGTTCATAAAGTTTGGTAACACTACGTGCCAACATGTCATGTTTTATAAAGCAAATTATCCACTTTTTGGTTGCATATACGTAACTCTACATCATGAACTCCTCTTTATCTTTTCTTTTACGTTTTTTTTTTTAAAATTGCTAAGAACAATTCATGGTAGACAGTGGTAAGACGGAAAGGGGAGGCGGAGCGACGCGGGTAAGGGAAGGAGATGGTCGACAGGATTTGGGAGAGAGGATGTCAACGGCACGGGGAGGGGAAGACGGTAGCGCCGGCGCAGGTGACGCCGCGGCAGATCTGGGAGGAAAAGAAAAAGGCACGACTACGTGGCGTTGGGCTTCGTTGGCTTTGGTGTCGCCGGTGACTGGCCATTAATTCGCCATTTCCGGTGAAGAAGAAAGAAGAAAAAGGGAACGCTAGTAACATTGATGGCGATGACTACGACGGATCTGTCCATGTAGGTGGTGATCAGTGGCGGTTTCGCTATTAAAGAAGATTCCAACGAAGACCAACCGATCTTCGATCCGAAAATAGATCGGCTTTGGTGATTTTTATTTCTGATCTGATTTTTTGAAAGTAGACAGTGAGGAAATAATTACGAAATTCACAACTAATTTTATTTAAACCAACACCATATTTTTACTGATTTTCATCTATCAATTTTTTTCCGCTAATTTGTTTATCATTACGTGAATTTATATATGTGTATCTACGAGTTTGTGTTACTGTGTGCTCTTATACATGATGTAAATATTAGATTACTGTGAAGATGCTACTGTAATAAAAGAATAATATTTGTGTGTTTCCACGTTTCAATGTGAATAATGTGTATACAGTATATAAACAATATCACATATTAGACCATGAAATCATCAACATAATTATAAACATGACTTGATTAACTAAAATTTCATACATCAAATAATACGAAATTTAAATTAAAACCTTATTATGAATTACAATTCGAACGTCTTCACCGAAAACTCGGACTCCAATCTTCTCTTTTTTTTTTACTATGTTTTCTCTTTTTTTGTTTGGTGTTTCTCTGTTTTTCACTCTGTCAAAGTGTCTGATCTTGTAGGAATAATACGTACTTTGTCTGGGGGGTGGGAGAGTTCCTTAAGTATAGGACTTTGGGGGCGGGGGGCGGAATAGGGGGAACAATTACTTGGATTAGGATAGGATTTTATTTTTTTAATTTTGAAAAATATATAAATTTTTTTTTAAATTGAAGACATTAATAAATAAAATAATAAATAATTAATTTTATGTTTTGCAAAATATTTTTATTTATTAAAAATTTATAAATAAAAATATTATTTTTATTTTTTTTATTATATATATATATATATATTTTTTTTAAATTAGAAGAAAAATTAAAAAATAAAATAAAATATCCTAAAGTTAACTTTTTTTAATTATTTATTTAACTAAAAATTTATTAAAATAAGAATAATAATTAAAATAATATATGATTAAATATAAATATAAATATTTAATACCGATAAATAAATTAGAATCCGAGGAAGATAAAAAATCACGTGTCTACATTTTTTATTCTAGAGATGTCAAATTTCACGAGTATGTGTTTGCTTATCACTCTTGCTCTCCTTTGCATTCATTTACTCTACCTTCTTTCTTTGATAATTTTACTTCTCCTTCCTCAGTTGCCTCTCCTCCCCAACCTTCACCCTTTTCTATTTTTTCTCATTCAGTCCCTACTTCCCTAACCTTCCATACCTATTTTCTCTTTCACCTTCTCTTACTCCATTATCTATTATTCCATCCCCTAATAGGAAATATTCTAGAATTACTCAAACCATCCCATCTTGCTGATTACCACTATAATTCCATCTCTATAACTCCAAAGGCTTCCACTAGTGAAATGCAGATATATTAGCCTTAATTTTATCAACAAGTTTTTCCAACCCTACCTAGCAGGAGGCAAAATTGCAAGAGTTTAAGGCTCTTGAAACCGATCAGACTTTGGATATTGTGCCTCTTCCTTCCCATAAAAAGATAATTCTTTGCAAATATATTTCAAAATCAAACACAAGTCTAATGGCTCAATAGAGAGATATAAAGCCAGATCTATCATTTGGGGTAACACTTAAAAGAAAGATATTGATTACAATTAAACTTTCTCTCTGATTGTCAAGCTTACTATTATTAAATGTTTTCTTACTTTGGCAATTAAAAGGGGATGGACTATATTACAACTTAATATGAAAAATGCCTATCTTTATAGGAATATCCACGAAGAGGTATGCTGGTCTTGAGGTTTCTGATTCTTCTCTCTCTTATTACCCATTGGTTTTCAGGTTTAAAAAGTCTCTTTATGGTTTGAAACAAACTAGTAGGCAGTGGTTTAGTTATCTGTTTGAGGCTTTATTATCTATAGGTTTGTCTTTTAGTAAGAATAATTTTTATTTATTCACTAAGGGTTTTGGAGAATCTCTAATTGTCTATAATCCTCATTTGTTTGTTAACCTTGTTAAGAGCTTAAGAATGAACACATATGACCCTTAGAATGAGTAGAAATTATTTTGGAAACTTTGGGAAGTTTAGAATATGAAATGGGACCACGCATCGCACGCTATGGGGTTGTGCTTTAGCCTTGTATCACACATATTATTGCAGGGTTATACTTCCTCACCTCTATGATGGGCCTTGAACAACACGGGGTGCCTCTCCATGATAGATGTGGATCGCACAAAGTGGGCTAAAGCCCTAAATACATTTCTCATTATTCAAAAGCACAATTCACTCTTCCCCATTATTCTTGGAAGTCTGAACAACTAGAGTTCAAGATTCAAAGCTCAAATCTCAAATTACAAATGTTCTTGAAAAATCTTTCCACCAAGAGGTATGTAGAATAATGACCTACTTCTATTGCGTTTAAAAATATGTTTTCCTAAACTCTTAATTATGTATGGAGTATGGGTTTTAAGCTAATTTCAAGAGCATGTTCCTAAGTCTTTAGATGTCAAGAATTATGAATTTAACTATAGAGATGGGTTATTTTATGGTTGACCAAAAAGTTGAGTTTTTGAATGCTTTCTTTATCAAATTGTTCATTGTTTACTTAAATGGGTTTGGAGAGTATTACTTGCATTATAAACTGCTCTTGTTTTTGATGTAAATATATGGATCTTTGAGCAGGAGGATTACACTTTAAAGCCTTATAGAAATCTTGAATAAAACTGATTTTGAAAAAGAATTCTTATATGATCCTTAAATTATCTTTTGTTGTCAATGATTTATTATTTAAAAAGAGGCTAAAGAGAAGATAAGAGATGGCTTATGTGACCTCATGCCAATACCAAATAAGAGAATGTCCATAAGAGAGAGAAATGACTATCGAGAATGATTAATGTTTTAAATAGGTAAAAAAATTAGTCTTAAAGAGAGTTAGATGGTTAGCCGAGAAGGCATGTGTTTCAAAGGCTCAACGTTCAAAATTGTGTTTTGCCAAAGTGGGGTTGATTATGTCCTGAAATACATATAATCATTGTATACTTACTGTGTGCTTTGATATACCATAGTAGAGAGACTCCAATCCTTGTGGAAATCTTGGATTACAGGCTTGGCCGAAGAGTTAAAGCTGGACCCACATAGCCCGTAGGGTTTATAGAGATGTGGGGTATATAATTTAGCTTAGGAATAAAGAAAAGAGTAGTGTATGGCTTTAGTTTTTATTTGAAGTCATTATTTATACCTCTATGATTCAACCTCTATCCTTATAATTATTTTGTATGAAGGATATCTTATCACTGGTTGTTCTACATGCCAATACGTGCCATCCTTATATGACTACATCGTTTTATGTTGTAGGTTCTGAAGAACTCGCTCGTTGGTTAGTACATCATTCAACTAATCAGGAAAACATCAGAATTGGTGAGAGCTTATCCTCCGAAAGTTAGTTTATTTTAGAGACTTAGTCATTTTCTTGTTGATGGTATCACTGAGGACTTGTCCCATCTTAAACATTTTTTCTTATGTTAGAGGTTTCGTAGACTGTTTTAGTAAGATAATTTTTGTCATATGTTAAGAGTTTTAGATTATTGCTTTTTTTAATCTTAATTGGACAACTTCTTTTGGGTCTATTTTTTAGCATGCTAGAGAGTAGTGATTCTTATGATGAAATTCTAATGGGTCTTCTTAGCCCTCCATTGGTCTAGGATGCCCGCCATGGCTAGGGACTGGGCTTAGGTCATGGAAAACTTGCTATCAAAGTATGTTTTAGGGTTCCAGGGTGTTTATGAGTTGTGTCGAGTAGAGCCTTTTTTATAGGTGTGTGCCACACTTATAAATAAGAGGATTTAAGACATTTAGAAATGTTTCTCTTTCTTCATGTTCTAGTTCATGCTAGAGATTATAGTTGCAAGTAAATTTTTCTAACTTTTAAATTTGACCATATTTTAGGTCATGCCTCCAAGAAGAACTAATTACCAAAGGGCTTCAACTGGAACCGCCCACTGGAGCAAATACTGAAGAGGTTTATCCTACTCATGGGATATGGACCCATAATGGGGCATGTACTTATGATTCCACTTCTTTTCCTAGGGTTCAACCAACCCCAACTAGTCCCCCTCAGGCTCCTGCGACCAATACCACTCATAATTAGGCCCATCAAGGCAAAGTTCTTAATACTAAGTTCAGACAACCTTCTATATGCTTGCTCAGATTATACCATCTTAGTCCTACAATTCAAATTGTGTTGGATCTATTATGGCTTCCTCAGATATTACCTAGGTTGGTTAGTTCATATGACTATAACCATCGATTTTTTTGAGTTCCAAAGTTGAGAAAAATCCCAAGAGTTTGTGGACAAAATGGAAAAGATTTTTAGGGTGATGCATGTTAGTAATATTAAAGGGGTGGAATTTATAGCCTCCCAACTGAAAGAGGCAGCTTATCAGTGGTATGATGAGTGACAGAAAAATAGGCATGAAGATGTTGAACCTGACATTTGGGAGGAGTTTTTTCAAAGCCTTTCTAGATCACTTCTTTCCTCAAGAATTGATAAAATACAAGGCTGAGGATTTCATAAAATTGAAGCAAGGAGAATGAATATTCTCTGAATTTTACTAAGTTATCTCATTATGCTCTGGGGTTTGTATCTAATAGGAGGTCTTGGAAGAGAAAGTTTGCCTATGGTCTTTCTGATGATTTGGTGCTGGAATATAAGGGGTCTATGCTAAAGAGTAAAATGGATATATCTAGGTTGGTAATGTACATGCAACAGGTAGAGCATGAAAAAAAGAAATATACTGAGGCAGAGAAAAAAATTAAGCATGCATATTAGGATGCGAGTCAGCAACATCGTGGTAAAGAAGGCAGGAAATAGTTTAGAAAAAATATTAGAGGTAATGCTCATTCATTAGCTAGTTCACCAACTCCTAAAACATCGGCTGATCAGTGATTTCAGCCTAGCAATAGCCCCATAATTTAGGTTACTTAGTCTCTAGGTAGTGTAGCTCATTTTTCTAAACCAATCCTCCCTGTAATACTTGTGGATAATTTACTTGGGGAAATGCCAATTTGGGAGTTGTGTATGTGATGGTTGAGGTTAGACTAGTCATATTAAGATAGAGTTTACCTCGACAACTGGAGGCTTTTGGGGAAAGGTCAAAGCTACTATTTTTTTCACCCCAACTTCAAAAGGGACTACTTTTGGCACAGGCAGGGGTCACAATCATATGTATGCTTTATGTACTCGACAATATTTAGAGACCTCACCAAATATTGGTATAGGTATATTATAAATTTTCTCCCATGCTTTTTATGTGCTACTTGAAATTGATTCCACTCTATCTTATGTGACCCCTTATTTGGCTATAAATTTCAGTTTTAACCCTAAAAATATTTTTGAACCCTTCTCAATTTCTACCCCTGTTGGTGAGTCCGTTGTTTCTAGGAGGGTCTATAGAAATTTTGTTGTGTCTATTTTTCATTGGGATACTATGGTGGATCTGGTAGAGCTAGATAATGTAGACTTTAATGTAATTCTAGGGATGGACTAACTCCACTATTGTTATGCTACCTTAGACTGTAGAACCCAAAAAATCACTTTCCATTTTCCAAATGAACCGGTCATAGAATGGGAGGGTAGTTCCTTAACACAAAAGAAAAGGTTCATCTCTTGCCTTAGGGCCCAAAATGATTTCTAAAGGTTGTTTGTTCCATTTGGTTTGGGTCGAGAACTCTCATGCTAAAATTTCTCACTCTAATCTGTTTCTTTAGTTAATAAATTTTCTAAGTTTTCACTGAGGATCTTCTCGGGTACCTCCTACTAGGGAAATAGATTTTTGGATTGATCTCTCACCATATACTCATCCAATTTTCATTCCACCATATAGACTGACTCCCACATAGCTAAAAGAATTAAAAAAAAATAGTTGAAAGACCTAATTAATAAAGGTTTTATCCACCCTAGTGTTTTCTTTTTGGGTGCTTCGATATTTTTCATATGCAAGAAAGATAGGTCTCTCTGTATGTGCATTGATTATCATCAGTTGAATAAGGTTATAGTGAAAAATAAATATCCTCTTTCTAGAATTGATGACCTTTTTGACCAACTCCAGGGTGCCAAATATTTTCCAAAAATAGATCTCCATTCGAGTTATCATATGTTAGAGGTTAAGGAAGCTGATATTCTCAAGACTGATTTTTAAACCCGGTATGGCCATTATGAATTTTTGGTTATGTACTTTGGTTTAACTAATGCCCCTGCAACCTCTATAGATCTTAACAGGGTGTTTAAATATTTTTTGGACTCTTTCATTATAGTGTTCACTGATGACATCCTGCTTTACTCACGGAGTGTGGAGGAGCATGTTAATCACCTTCAGATTGTTCTTCAGACCCTTAAGGATCAAGAGTTGAATGAAAAAATTTCAAGTGTGAATTTTGGGTTGGCGATTTGAGTTTTCTCAGTCGTATTGTTTCTAGTGAAGGGATCAAGGTGGATCCCTAAAAAATTAAGGTGGTGAAGAAGTGGCCAAGACCTACAACTCCAATTGACATTAGGATTTTATTGGGTCTGGCAGGCTATTACCAGAGGTTAGTGGAAAGTTTTTATTCTATATATGCTCCATTAATAAGGTTAACTCAGAAAAGGTGATATTCCCATGGTAAGATGCTTGTGAGGGTAACCTTGAGAAGTTGAAGGATCAATTGACTTTTGCCCCTATTTCGAGGCTTCCCGAGGGACCAAAAAATTTATTGTATATTGTGATGTATCTTGGGTGGGACTTGGTAGTGTATTTATGACAAACCCAAAAATTAGGCCTTGTCGTATGTAATACCCCATACTTTTCCTAGCTTGAAAAGTTTCCCAAGAATGTTAGAAGCTTTCTTTGAAAGATAATCCACTTTTGCACACGTGGTATTTTCAAGATTTTCACTTTTATCATATGGGGAATCGAATAACATTTGCATCGATACTAGGAATCGAATAAGCTTTCTATCGATACCAAATTCGCCCAAATCCAACACTCGGGTGAAGAGTTAGAGCTTTTTAGTGAGACAGTGTATCACCTGAGCCTTCACCGTGTCGCGGAGATAGCTCAAATGACAATTGTAAATTTCCAGTGTTGCTCTGTGATAGTGGAGCGCCGCACCAAACTTCCAGGTCGCAGATAAGGTGGAAACGTGATAGCTCCGCATTGCGCCACCATGCAATTTCCCATTTGTCACTTTCCAGTGACTTGGCGCGATAGTGGCGCGTCGCGCCAAGGACGAAAATCGGGAAATTTTCTCAAAAATTAAAGACTCGTCCAGGGTTAAAAAGGTCAATTTTCTACCCCTATTTAAACCCAATAATACGTGATTTATCCATTCTTCACCTAAAATATACTAGTTTCTCTCAAGAACAAGCTAAGGTTTCTATTTGGGATTCAAATTGAAGAAGGTTTCACCATCAATCCTCAAGAAATCACATCCTAGGTATGCATATTCATTCATGGACTCCTTTCGTCCATGAAGTCCAAGAATCTCTTTTCAAATTCAAGTGTATGGTTTTTTGTATGAATTCCATGTTGGGTTTGTGTTGCTCATGTAGATAATGACCAATTGAGTTTTAATCCATGTTTGATGATAAATTTTATGTGGAATTGACTAGTAAAGATGTAGATTCATGTAAACCTAGGATTAAAACCCTTGGATGATGAAATTAGATATGAATCATGGTGTTTGGTTGTTGTATAATGTTGTCTACATATATTATGCCTACCATGTGTTTGAGTAAATGCCAGTACGAAGGAAAAGTGCCCAACTAGCATTATATTATGAAATCCCCATGTTTGTACAACTTTATGCATATCACATGTTTGATGAAGTTCTTCAATATATGAATTATGAATTGTGTTGTTGGTGATCTGTTCACGTAATTCATGCTATGTCAGTTTCTTTCCATCGAGTCCTGGGGGTACTTGTACCCAATAATTTAGCTGTGTGCCTAGAGTCATGTCATGTTTTCAAGATACTCTCAGTCAAGCCATGATCCATAGAACTCAATCAGTCATCTGACTCAGGAAAACCCAAAAATCTAAAAAATCTCAGTAATCTCAGTAGTTCAGTAATCTCAGTGATCTCCGTACTCAGTAATCTCAGCAACCTCAGTATTCCCAATAAATCTCAGTAACTTCAGTACTCTAAGTCAGTCCTCAGAACTCAGTACATTCCGTCAGTCAATGGATCTTATTATATTTAGTTTAGCTCGACTAAACAATACCATTATAATTAGCTCAGTTCAGTTAATTAGCTCAGTTCAGTTAATCAGTTTAGTGTCTTTCAGATGGGAGTAGGATTCAGCATCGAGCCAGCCTAGGGATGGGGACTCACCCACTAGATAGGACTGAGATCTCTAGAAGCAATCCCTAAGTTCCAGAACTACGTAGACAGTATAGGAATGAGATGTCGCCTATTATATAGGACTGACATACTCAGGGACCACCCGTTAGCATATTTAAATATATAGGACTAATCCTTGAGGTCACCCACTAGATTAGGACTAACTCTACAACAGTTGTCTTTACAGTGGTGTGGTACTGACACCTTTCCAACTAGGGTTACAGGTTGGACCCCATTTAGCCTAGTATGGGGCATATTGGTTAGATGAATACATCCCACAGTTTCAGTTATAGAATCAGGACTGTCAGATACAGACAATTTAGCTTATTTGTATAGATTTAGGACTGTCAGATACAGTCAATCCTTATTATTATAAATAGACCCCAGGATCTCCCACCAGACATGATTGATCTCAACTGTGGTCAACCAGTATCAGTATCATCAGATGTAGATATCACTCGCTAGATAGGACTGAATTTAGATTCAGTTACTCAAATATAATATGGAACTCAACTAGTTCCATTAGGTTCAGGAATGTCAGATATAATCACTCATGTTATTAGTTATATCAGTTATCAGAACTTATGTTATTAGCATTCAACTTCAGGACTGTCAGATACAATCAACCAGACTAGTTCTTCATAATTAAAACTATCAGACATAGTTATCCATGTAACAATAACATAGTATCAGTCCCTTAGTATTCAGTAAGATAGTATCATTTTATCACTCATCAGTGACTCAGATGTCAATATCAGTAGACTCAGCAGTTAGAACTCTGTATGCAGTCCTATCATGATCTCAGTTACAGTTACGTATGCATGCATGTATTCTCATATTCATGTTAGTCAGTCAGTTAGTATTGTTCATGTGTATAAACCTATTTTATTCAACCCACCTCACTTGCATACCAGTACATTCAAAGTACTAACATATTTGTGCTATGGTGTCTTATACCATAGGTTTAGAAGAACGAGCTCCAGAGAACCAGTAGCATCCAGTCCAGCGATTAGAGTTAGCAGTGAGTCCTCATCCTTCGAGGACATGATGATCACATTACTATTTTAGTTTTTAGTTTATTTCAGTAGTTGGAGTTAGTTAGGGATATATCCCATCAAACTCCTTATCCAGACAGTTTAGAGGCTTTCAAACTATAACATGTTAGACATTTATTTCAAATTTATTTTGGTATTGTTATACCTTATTTTTCAGTTATGTACTAGTATTGAACCTTATGGCCTTTCAGTTCATGTTTTTGTATTTACAATATTATTACTATTATTCAGTGCTCAGTTTACAGATATCAGTCATGGATTAGCTTGTCGTCCTTCAGGGTGATGGGCACCGTGTAGCATTCCAGTACTAGATTTGGGGTGTTATAAGATTAGTATCAAAGCCTAAGGTTCAACAGTTTCTTAGGAAGTCTGAAAGCCATATCTAGTAGAATCTTGTACATGCGTGTGTTGTGCACCACACTTATGTGCAGGAGGCTATGAGGTGTTTTAGGAATAGTTTCCCTTCTTTTAGTATTCATGTCATGCCAGTGAGCATAGGCTCAAACTTAAACTCTCAATCATGAATCAGTCGGTTGATGCCCTGTGCATCGCCCTAGTATCTCAGTAAGGTGAGCGTTCTTAGAGGGACATAATGTCCCAAGGGGGAGATACCCCATTATTCCCCAACGTTCTCATTCCTTAAATAAAGTTTCTCTTTGAATAAATAATCCAGTTTAGAGTAGAGGGTATTCATAAGTTGACCCTCAAAATCCCAACCTCAGTATTGGGCCAAGTATTTAGAGGCTAAGTTTCGTTCATGATGTTCAGTTCGTATGTCACATATCAGAACAGACTCAGTTAGGTTCTCATATTTCCACTTATGCATGTTTAGTAAGATGATCTTGGATTCATTAGCATTTCCAGTGAAGATAACAGTTCTTCTTAGTCTTACTCAGTTTCATGTTCAGTGTTCATCACAAACTTGGTACTAAGTACCATTGCATATTCATCTATGCATTCATATATTAGTTCAGACATGTAATTATGCATGAGACATGCATTCTCACTGTGAGAAATTCAGTTCATCAGAATATTTAGTCATGTACTCATAAGTCAATTATTAGTCATGCACTAGATATTCATGAATTCAGCTTATTAGTCATGTATCAAATATGCATGTTTCATATGTTATATTCATCCACCAGTCATGTCAGTCATGAAATTATGTTCCAGCCAGTCATGTTCAGTATGTACGTCAGTTTGTATTTTTTCCTCTCACTCAGTCTCATTTAAGGATGAATGTTCTCAAGGGGGAGATATTGTAATACCTTGTACTTTTCCTAGCTTGAAAAGTTTTCTAAGAATATTAGAAACTTTATTTACAAGATAAATATAATTTTATACATATGGTATTTTCAAGATTTTCACTTTTATCATGTGGGGAATTGAATAAGCTTTCCATCGATACCAAATTCACCCAAATCCGATACCTGGGTGAAGAGTTAGAGCCTTTTTAGTGAGACAGTGTATCACCTGAGCCTTCAGCGCGTCGCGAAGATAGCTCAAATGGCAATTGTCAATTTCCAATGTTTCTCCGTGATAGTGGTGCATCGAACCAAACTTCCAGGTTGCAGAAAAGGTGGCAACTCAATAGCTTCACGTAGCGCCATCGTGTAATTTCCTATTTGTCACTTTCTAGTGACTTGGCGCGATAGTGCCGCGTCGCGCCAAGGATGAAAATTGAGAAATTTTCTCAAAAATTAAAGATGTGTCCAGGGTTAAAAGGGTCAAATTTCCTACCCCTATTTAAACCCAATAACATGTGATTTAGTTATTCTTCACCCAAAATATACTAGTTTCTCTCAAGAACAAGCTAGGATTTCTATTGGGGATTCAAATTCAAGAAGGTTTCACCATCAATCCTCATGAAATCACATCCCAGGTATGCATAGTGTTCATTCATGGACTCCTTTCATCCATGAAGTCAAAGAATCTCTTTTCAAATTCAAGTGTATGGATTTTTGTATGAATTCTATGTTGGGTTTGTGTTGCTCATGTTGATAATGACCAATTGAGTTTTAATCCATGTTTGTTGATAAATTTCATGTAGAATTGACTAGTAAAGATGTGGATTCATGTAAACCTAGGATTAAAACCCTTGGATGATGAAATTAGATATGAATTATGATGTTTGATTATTGTATAATGTTGTCTACATATATTATACCTACCATGTGTTTGATTAAATGCCTATACGAAGGAAAAGTGCCCAACTAGCATGATATTATGAAATCCCCATGTTTATACAAGTTTATGCATATCACATGTTTGATGAAGTGCTTCAATATATGAATTATGAATTGTGTTGTTGGTGATGTGTTCACGTAAGTCATGCAATATCAGTTTCTTTCCATCGAGTCTTGGGGGTACTTGTACCCAACAATTTAGCTGTGCGCCTAGAGCCATGTCATGTTTTCAAGATACTATCAGTCAAGCTATGATCCATAGAACTCAGTCAGTCATCTGACTCAGGAAAACCCAAAAATCTCAAAAATCTCAGCAATCTCAGTAGTTCAGTAATCTCAGTGATCTCAGTACTCAGTAATCTCAGCAATCTTAGTATTCCCAGTCAATCTCAGTAACTTCAGTACTCTAAGTTAGTCCTCAAAATTTAGTACATTTTGTCAGTCAACGGATCTCAGTAAATTTAGTTTAGCTCCGCTAAACAATACTATTAGAATCAGCTCAGTTCAGTTAATTAGCTCAGTTCAGTTAATCAGTTTAGTATCTTTTGGATGGGAGTGGGATTCAACACCGAGCGAGCCTAGGGATGTGGAATCACCTGCTAGATCGGACCGAGATCTCTAGAAGCAATCCCTAAGTTCTAGAACTATATAGCCAGTGTAAGAATGATATGTCACTTATTAGATAGGACTGACATACTCAGGATTCACTCGTTAGCATATCTAAATGTATAGGACTGATCCCAGGGGTCACCCGCTAGATTAGGACTAGTATAACAATTGTCTTTACTAGTGGTGCAGTACTGACACCCTTCCAACTAGGGTTATAGGTTGGACCCCAGTTAGCTTAGTATAGGGCATGTCGGTTAGATGAATACATCCCACAGTTTCAGTTATGGAATCAGGATTATCAGATACAGATAATTTAGCTCAGTAGTATAGATTTAGGACTGTCAGATACAGTCAATCCTTATCATTATAAATAGATCCCAGGATCATGCATCAGATAGGACTGATCTCAACTATGGTCAATCCGTATCAGTATCATCAGATGTAGAGATCACCCACTAGATAGGACTAATCTAAGATTCAGTTACTCAGATATAGTACAGAACTCAGCTAGTTCCATCAGGTTCAGTACTGTCAGATACAGTCACTCATGTTATTAGTTATATCAGTTATCAGAACTTATGTTATTACCATTCATCTTTAGGAATATTAGATACAGTTAACTAGACCGGTTCTTCATAATAAGAACTATCAGACACAGTTATCCATGTATCAGTAACATAGTATCAGTCCTTCAGTATTCAGTAAGAAAATATCAATTTCTCACTTATCAGTGACTTAGATGTCAATGTCATTAGACTCAGTTGTCAAAACTTAGTATTCATTTCTATCATGATCTCAGTTATAGTTACGCATGCATGCATGTATTCTCACGTTCATGTTAGTCAGTCAGTTAGTATTGTTCATGCATATGAACCTATTGCATTTAGACTACCTCACTTGTATACCAGTACATTCAAAGTACTGACGCATTTGTGCTATGGTGTCTTATACCATAGGTTTAGAAGCACGAGCTCCAGATAACCAGTAGTATCCCAGTTTAGCAATCAGAGTTAGTAGTGAGTCCTCATCCTTCGAGGACATAATGATCATATTACTATTTCAGTTTTCAGTTTATTTCAGTAGTTAGAGTTAGTAGAGGACATATCCCATCAACTCCGTATTCAGACAGTTTAGAGACTTTCATACTATAGCATGTTAGACAGTTATTTCAGATATGTTTTGGTATTTTTATACCATATTTTTTAGTTATGTACTAGTATTGAACCTTATGGACTTTCAGTTCATTTTTCTGCATTTGCGATATTATTACTATTATTCAGTGCTCAGTTTATAGATATCAGTCATGGGTTAGCTTGTGGTCCTTTAGGGTCATGGGAACCGTGTAGTGTTTTGGGTACCAGATTTGGGGCATTACATCATAGGAGCACCTCAAGCCCACATGAACCGGAAGTCTCCCCAATAACCTAACCTAATCATCATCAAAACATCTACAAGGGTTGGGAAATCTTTACCTTGTTATAAGATAGAAGAAACATAAGGCTAATAGTAAAAAATTAAACAATACCTAGCAATTCATTAATGTCAATAGTCTAGCCAATGCACCTAAATTCACAGTCATCTACAATACCTCTATATAGTTCTAAAGTCTAAATATACGAACATATGTCAGGACATGCCCCCAAAAATAGCCAACATCAAGTCTAAAACATAAGTTAAAGAGACTATGAAATATGTGCTTTCTGAAGAATGAAAGATCACCACTTCAACGTCATACATGATCCGCTTGATCACCTGATCACTGTGCAGGAAAAGAAGATGAAGCTTTGACCACTATGTCGTATGGGGACATAACATCTCGAGATAAATAGTGGTTGAAGCGCTAGCATGTAACCTAAGAATAAGGATAAAATAGTATATTTTGTTCAAATCCATGTCAAAACATCATATACAATCACATTTACATAAGTATACACATATATGGAGATACATGTATATAAATTTACACAACATGCCAAATCATGAAACAAATCATAACATGCATTCTTGAATCATTCATTCTTCATACATGGACAAAAGACTTCCCAACTTTACACCCTTATGTTTTATCCATATAGGATTTCTATGTTATAATAGGCAAGAGAACATAAACCTCAAACCAACATATATTATATGATAGGTGGTAAGGAACCACAAACTAACCTACCACTTATGATAAGTAGACACGAACTATGAACCAACGTACCTTATATGGTAAGTGGACTTGGACCACAAATGAAATACCTATACTTTGAACCATTAAAAACAACTTTATTTTTGTGTCTCTGAGTTGGGTATGACTAGAGACTTGAGTCGTACCCTTGGTGACAACTCGTACCTACCTTTTCCTATCCGCTTATATCCTAGGCAGGGTAGTAAGGGTCACTCACTGTCCTAGGTATGAGTGACCCATCCTAAATCTTACCCTATGTATATGAGTCGTATCTAGGGAAAATCATATAGAGTGAGACTTAAGCTTGAGGTAAACTGTCTTGCATATGTTTGAAGCTTACAACTAGGGGGTGAGTCGTACGCTTTGGATATAATTCTTTGGTATGTTGTCATACCCTTAATAGTATGTGTCACCTATGAGAATCCTAGGGTATGATTTAGGGTACCAATCGTACCCTAGGGTATTATCATTAAGGGAATAGTATGGGGGAGTCAAACCCCTGGAAGGGCTCATTTTTTAGCTTTTAACTAAGCACCTTTTGGTCATTTCCCTTGCCCAAAACCTTAAATCCTCTCACTATATAAGTCATTATAGCCTCCAATCTCTTTATTCTACCTAACTTAAACACTCTTAAACACTCTAAAATATTATTGAGGCAAGATTGGAGGCTAGGGTTTGGAGGGTGATCATCTAGTGGCAAGAGAGAGTCAACATTCTAGGTGATTAGAGTTTTTTAGGGCATATATTTCTTACACTCTGTAAATAAATCTAAGCCCATGTATTTTACACTTTGATTAGTAACTTCACATGGTGGTTTTGAAATAAAATAAAAAGGGTTTTGTTGCTTAATGATGAATAATGTGGACTATTGCTTAGACTTGTGTTTATACATATTATTGTTGATATTTTGCACACGTGAGTTCTTGTTGTTGGTAGTATAACCAACGAGTCTTGAGAAACCCTAATATTGATGGTTGTTTCTTTAAATATGGGCTAGGTAAGGGCATGTACACAAGGTGTTTGTGAAACTATCTATGCGAAATGACTAGTTACCTGTTGGCAATGTATTGAGCTAGGGCAATGGCCCAATGAGTATGAATGATTCATAAATGATATTTTGAAGGTATTAGGAGCCATATATTATGAATTTGATAACCTTATTGGTTGATGACTAATTAGAGGGTAAAACCCTAGACATGAAAATAAACTTGAATTATGTGTGGAACTAAGTATGGTGAAAATATGATATATTATGTCTAATGAAATATGAATAGTTGTATAGGTCTTGAGGACCATAAATTGTATGGTACAATGAATTGAATGAAGGCATTAGACTATTGAGATGTTTGAGAAATAAAGGCTCCAACGAGGACCATGTGGTCATGTATAATGTTCAATTGACTAAATGAGCCAAAGCCCTTAAATGTGATATTAATTGTATGAGTGTAAATGCATGAAATAATGGGTCAAGAGTTAAAATAGAGACTAATAATGAAAGGAGATTTGAGTTTCTCATCTGATGATATGACTAGTGATTCAAGTTCCTTGTCCCATGAGACGACGAATAATTTGAGTTTCTTAACTAATGACACGGCTAGTGATTCGAGTTCCTAGAATGGTGATATGACTAGCGATTAGAGTTCCTAGTACGAAGAGATCTCTTGAGGTTAAAATACCTCATCAAATGACATGTCCAGTGATTCAAGTTCCTAGACTGGTAAACGACTAGTGATTTGAGTTCCTAGTCCAATGAAATAAAATAGCTAGTGATTCAAGTTCATAGATTGATGATACGACTAGTGATTCAAGTTCCTAGTCCAATGAAATGAAACGGCTAGAGATTCAATTTCGTAGATTGCTGAAATGACTAGTGATTCGAGTTACTAGTCTAATGAAATGGCAATGTGATTGGTCAAATAAGCTAACTTGGTTGAAAGTTCTTCATTCCATATCTCATGAGTGAATGATTTGAGAATGCATGCTAAGTCATTTTCCCTTATGGCATAATATGATCATGTTGTGTATATCCATGTGTATAAATATATGTTCAACACTGATGTTGAGTCTTGGTCTCTTGATTATCATGTGAAATGCGTATGTGTAAGGATAAATGTATCAATATGAATGATAATAATATATTGACTTGTTAAATAATGATGTTATTTTATCCTTACCCTTGAGTTACATGATAGTGCTCCAACCGTAACCGTATCTGGACACTATGTCTCCACGCGGCATAGGGGTCGAAGCATCATCATATCATCCCGCGCAGTTATTAAGTGATCGAGGTGGTTCATGCATTGAATTGGAGTGGTGAGCTTTCTTAGTTTAGAAGACATTCATTCTTGGTCACCTATCTTTAGGCTTAGTTTATTTTGGTTTGGTTTGGCCATTGTCGGGTGCTTCTCCTGACATATACTTTTCTAAACTCTAGTTTCTATAGAGGTATTATGGATGGCTGTGGACTTGGGTATATTTGGCTAGTGTATTGATGATTATGAAATGGTTAGACTTTGTTAAGCCTTGATACTTGGTTATATTTTTGTTTTCTTATTATATGATCGGGATTCATTCGACCCTTGTGATGGATGTGATGATGATTGGGTTAGGTTATCAGGGCAACCTCCGATACATGTGTGCATGAGGTGCCCAAACGATATGACCCAGTTTTGGGCCGTGTCTAGTTGGTATCAAAGCCTACGTTCATGGTTAGTTGGCCGTCTATAATACCATGTTAAGTAGGGTCTCCTTTATAGGTTTAAAGCTTGCCACACTTATAAAAGAGGGGCTATGAGACATTTTAAGAAATCTTTCCCTTTCTTGTGTTTCAATCTCATGCTATAGAGTCTAAGGCCTTGGATTCCTCTGATTTTCATTTGCTAACTTTCAGATCATGCCACCAAGGAGATCTGATACTCAAGCAAACACTTCTGTCCTAGTTGGGGATAATGTGGATAAAGTTCGTCCAATTTTTGGGGTTCGGACCGAGGCTAGAGCTGTGATATCTGATCATTTTCATGGGGTTCCTCCTATACCCACCAATATCGACTTTGAGAGTGTCCTTCTTCCCTAGTCACCTTAAGGGAATGCCACTAATGTTGAGTTTTGCTGCTCTATCAACCTCTTAACTAAATTGGTATACCTTCAAGCGAAGCATGGTACTCCAGCTATCATTTTCTCTGAGTTCACAAGAGTTTGCAAATTTATGAGGTTGAGTCCTCCTATGTTCTTTAGTATGAAGGTTGAGGAATATTCTTAAGGCCGTGTTGATGAAATGGAGAAGATCTTCTAAATCATGCATTCTTTCGAGATTGAGCCCGTTGAGTTTACTTTTTACCAATTAAAAGATGCAGCTTGCCAGTGGTACAAAGGCTAGGAGTTTTCTAGGGGTGTTGATACTAGCCCCTCTACGTAGGAGAATTTCTCTGAGGTATTCCTTGACCACTTCTTTCCTCAAGAGTTAAGAGAAGCAAAGGCGAAAGAGTTTCTGAACTTGAAATAAGGGAGGATGTCTGTTCAAGAGTATTCCTTGAAATTCTATCAATTTTCAAGGTATGCTCCCAAGATGGTTTCTAGATTGAGGGGTAGAATGTGTCAGTTTATCTCAGGATTGTCTCGTGAGCTAGTTCTTGAAAGCAAGGCAACCTTGTTGATTGAGAACATGGATATCTATAGGTTGCTTGTGTTTATGCAACAAGTGAAAGATAAGAAAAAGAAGTATCTTAAGATTAGTGAGAGGCAAGGGAAGAAGTTTAGGCCTTCTGAGCATAGTGTGGAGTTTATGGCAAGTGGCCATGAAAGAAGTGGGGGAGTTCAGGTTCTTTCTCCTTGGCTAATTTTCTCTCTCCTTAGCCAAAGCTTTTGGGTGGTCATCGCTCTCATTTTATTGATGGGTCCCAGGCATAGAGTGCCCAATTTTAGACTAGTGGTGCCTAATTTCAGACTAGTGGTGCCCAGTCAGCTCCACCCACCCTTTTTATAGATTTTGTGGTTAGAGTCACCGTGGTCAGTGTGATAAGGAGAGAGACAAATGTTTTTACTATGGTCAGGTCAGGTATATAAAGAGAGAGTGCCTCTCTCGAATGGCTACTTTGGCTAACAGTGCCCATATTTCTACTCCATCTACTCCTGCACCAAAGGGCTCTAGTCTGCTTCTGCTTCTGTTTCCAGCACCGGCACTGGTCGAAACCACTTGTATGCACTTGCTACTCGCTAGTATTTTAAGGTATCTCTCGATGTTGTCACGGGTATATTGAGACTTTTTTCCCATAATGTGTATTGTTTATTTGATCTAGGGTCTACTTTTTCTTATGTGACCCTATATGTGGCTGTGCATCTTGAGTGTGGTCCTGAGGGTTTGTCGGTTCCTTTTTCTATTTCTACCCCGATAAAAGATTCAATGGTTGTTAAAAGAGTCTATAGGGGAAATGTGATATCTATTGGTGGAGAGATACTTTTATTGACTTGATAGAGTTGGACATAATTGATTTTGATGTCATTCTAGGTATGGATTGGTTGCACTTTTGCTATGCTTCCTTAGATTGTCGGACCCGTATGGTCATGTTCAAATTTCCTAATGAGATGGTCATTGTATGGGAAGGTGGTTCCTTAGCACCTCAGGGGAGATTTATTTCTTATCTTAAAGCATAAAAGTCAATTTTGAAGGGGTGTTTGTATCATTTAGTTTGAGTTAAAGATACTAAGTCGGATGAACCTTCTTTAGGCTCTGTCCCTATGGTTAATGAGTTTTTTGAGGTGTTTCCTGATGCTTTTCTCGGTGTTCTTCCTGATAGGGAATTTGATTTTGCGATTGATATTATTTTGGAGACTCGTTCGATCTCTATTCCTGCTTATAGAATGGCTCCGACAGAGTTGAAAGAACTTAAAGAGCAATTAAAGGTCCTCTTAGATAAAGATTTTATCCGTCCTAGCATGTCTCCTTGGGGTGCTCCTGTGTTATTCGTGCGCAAGAAGGATGGTTCCCTTCGTATGTCCATTGATTATAGTCAGTAAAACAAAGTGATCCTCTTCCTAGGATTGATGATTTTTTTGATCAACTTCAGGGTGCAAAGTGTTTCTCTAAGATTGATCTTAGATCAGGTTATCATTAGCTTAAGATCAAGGAAGCAAATATTCCTAAGACTTCCTTTAGAACTCGATATAGCCACTATGAGTTTTTTCTCATGTCTTTTGGGTTGACCATTTCCCCAAAAACATTCATGGATCTAATGAATAGGGTCTTCTATTCGTTCTTGGACATGTTTGTCATTATCTTCATTAATGATATCTTAGTGTATTCCAAGAGTAAGGTGGATCATGTAGATCACCTTCATGCCATGTTATAAACTTTGAAGGATCATCATTTGTATGCCAAGTTCTCCATGTGTGAGTTTTGGTTGAAAGCCGTGGCTTTTTCTTGGTGATGTCATCTCTAGTGAAGAGATCATGGTGGATACCCAAAAGGTTGTAGCGATTAAGAAGTGGCCTAGACCTACGACTCCGATCGATATTCGGAGCTTCTTAGGTCCAGTCGGTTAATATAGAAGGTTTGTGGAGAGTTTCTCTACTATAGCTATCCCGTTGACCAAGTTGACCCAAAAGAAGGTCAAGTTCTTGTGGTCCGATGTGTATGAGGGCAGTTTTGAGAAGTTAAAAGATTAATTAACTTTGGCTTTGATTTTGACCTTATTCGAGGGTAGTAAGGTTTTGTGGTTTATTGTATGCTTCCCGAGTTAGCCTTGGTTGCGTGTTGATGCAACATGATAAGGTGGTAGCCTATGCTTCTAGGCAATTAACTTCTAGGCAATTAAAAGTTCATGAGAAGAATTACCCTACTCATGACTTAGAGTTGTTAGCCGTGGTCTTCGCGTTGATGATTTGGCGGCTTTATCTTTATGGTGTTCACGTTGACATTTTTTCTGATCATAAGAGCCTTCAATATGTGTTTACTCAAAATGAGTTGAATCTCTGGCAAAAAAGATGGCTTGAGCTATTGAAAGACTATGATATGAGCCTTCATTACCTTCCCGAAAAAGCAAATATAGTCATCGATGCTATTAGTAGATTGTCTATGGGAATTTTGGCCCATATAAATGAGGATAAGTGGGAATTAGTGAAGGATATTCACCTTTTGGCAAATATTTGAGTTCAAATTGCGGACTTTGAGGATGGTGGTGTATTTGTGCATCTGGTATCTCAACCATCTCTTGTTGTTGAGATAAAGGAAAAACAAGTCTTAGACCCCAAATTGGTGAAGATCAAGAGTAATGTTGGTCAACATAATGTTGCGGACTTTATGATTGGTGGTGATGGTATCTTGAGATACCAAGGTAGTCTATATGTTTCCTACATTAAAGCATTGAGGGAAAGGATCATGGTCGAGGCTCATAAATCTCGGTATGCTATTAATCCTGGTTCCATCAAGATGTTTCATGACCTTAAAGAGTTCTATTGGTGGAGTGGTATGAAGCGTGATGTAGCTAGATATGTAGCCAAGTGTATGGTGTGTCAAAAAGTGAAAGTTGAGAACATGAGACTCGGTGGTTTGCACCAAGAAATCTTCTTGCTCGAGTGGAAGTGGGAGGCAATAAATATGGATTTTGTTACTAGTCTTCCTCGATTATGTAATCAGTGTGATTTTATTTGGGTCATTATTGATAGAATGACCAAGTCCGCTCATTTCTTTCTCGTGAAGACTATCTTCTCAGTGGAAGATTATGCTAAGTTGTATCTTGCGGAGATCGTGAAGTTGTACGGTGCTCCAGTTTCTTTTATCTCGGATTGTGGTCCTCCCTTTTCATCCTACTTTTGGAAGTCATTCCAGAATAGTTTAGGTACTCGAGTGTGCCGTAGTACTTCTTTCCACCTGTAAACGGATGGGCAAGCAAAAAGAACTATCCAAACCTTATAAAATATGTTGCGGGCTTGTGTAATCAATTATGGTGGTAGTTGGTATAACCACTTGCCTTTGATTAAGTTCGGCTATAATAATATTTGCCACTCTAGTATTGTCATGGCACCCTTTTGAGGCATTTTATGGTAGGAGATATCGGTCTCCCATGGGTGGTACAAAGTTGGCGAGGGTAGGTTTCTTTCCCATGATTTAGTTCACCAAGCCTTGGAGAAGGTAAAGGTGATTCGTGATAGTTTGAAAATCACTCAAAGTCACCAAAAATCCTATACAGATATGGGGCGTAGGAATTTAGAGTTTTGTGTTGGCGATTGGGTGTTCTTGAAAGTGTTTCCCATGAAGGGAGTGATACGGTTTGGTAAAGACGGGAAGCTTAGTCCCCGGTATGTTAGGCCCTACTTGATTGTGAAAAGGGTATGCAATGTTGCCTATGAGTTGGAGATGCCTTCTAGCATGAACTCCATTCACCCGATTTTCCATGTCTCTATGTTGTGAAAATGTGTGGGTGACCCTTCATTGGTTGTTCCCTTGAGGGATGTTGATATCTCAGACTTCTTTTCCTATGAATAGGTCTTGATAAGGATCTTAGATCATCAAATATGATGGTTATGAATGAAGAAGTGGCTTTGGTAAAGGTTCTATGGAGGAACCAAAAGACCAAGAAGGCTACTTGGGAGGTGGAGGAGGGTATAAAATCCAAGTACCTGCATTTGTTTTCCATCCTGGAAACTTGTGATGGAGGTATGTGTTAGTCTTCTTAGTCCCTAAACTTTGAAGGAGCCATGTGGCCTCAATAAAAGATGGGTTTGAATTCCCCAGTGAATGAAATGAATGAACGATTGAATAATCATGATATGTGTTGTGTTGCATTCTAGTTGTTGTGTGCTTGTTTTAAGTTGTTGAAAGTTGCTTTAATATGTGATAAAGTGATAACCTGTGTCTATGCTTGCCTTACCCCTAATTTTTAGATGAATGATCTAAGTGGGGGAGAATTGAAACACCTAGACTTTGAACTATTGAAAAACAAGTTCACTTTTGTGTCTCTGAGTTGGGTACGACTAGAGACTTGAGTCGTATCCTTGGTCACGACTCATACTCACCTTGCACTCCCCCATCATAACCTAGGAAGTGTGGTGAGGGATACTTCTTGTCGTTGGTATGAGTGACCTCTGCTCAATCGTACCCTATGTATACAAGTCATATCTAGGGAAATCGTATAGAGAGAGACTTGATCTTGAGTTAAACTGTCTTTCATACGATTGAAGCTTATGAATAGTGGGTGATTTGTACCCTTTGGATATGACTCATGGGTGTGTTTTCATACCCTTAACGATATGTGTCACCTAAGAGAAGCCTAGGGTACGAGTTAGGGTACCACTTGTACCCTAGGGTACGATCACAAAGGGATCCATTTATTATGAATTTTATAACCTTATTGGTTGATGGCTAATAAGAGGGTAAATCCATAGACATGAAAATGAACTTGAATTGTGTTTGAAACCAAGTATGGTGAAAATGTGATATATTGTGGTTAGTGAAATGTGAATGGTTGTGTGGGTCTTAAGGACCATAAATTGTATGGTCTTCTGAATCGAATGAAGGCATTCGCCTATTGAGATGGTTGAGCAATAAAGGCTCCCACGAGGACCATATGGTCATGTATAATGTTGAATTGGCTAAATGAGCCAAAGCCCTTAAATGTGATATAACTTGTATGAGTGTAAATGCATGAACTAATGGGTTAAGAGTTCAAATACCGACTAATAAAAATGGGTGATTCGAGTTCCTCGTATAATGATATGACTAGTGATTCAAGTTTCTTGTTCCATGAAATGATAGGTGATTTGAGTTCTTTGTCTAATGACACGACCAGTGATTTGAGTTCCTAGACCAGTGATATGACTAGGGATTTGAGTTCCTAGTCTGAAGATATCTATTGAGGTCAGAAAACCTCGTCAAATGACATGGCTAGTGATTCAAGTTCCTAGACCGCTGATACGACTAGTGATTCGAGTTCCTAGTCCACTAAAATGAAATGGCTGTGATTCAAGTTCCTAGACAAGTGATACGACTAGTGATTTGAGTTCCAAGTCTTATAAAATAAAAAGGCTAGCGATTCGAGTTCCTAGACTGGTGATATGACTAGTGATTTGAGTTCCTAGTCCAATGAAATGAAATGGCTAGTGATTCAAGTTCCTAGACCGCTGAAACGACTAGGGATTTGAGTTACTAATATAATGAAATGGAAATGTGATTGGTCAAATAAGCTAACTTGGTTGAAAGTTCTTCATTCCATATCTCATGAGTGAATTATTTGAGAATGCATGCTAAGTCATTTTCCCTTGTGTCATAATATGATCATGTTGTGTATATCCATGTGTATGAATATATGTTCAAGACTGATGTTGAGTCTTGGTCTATTGATTATCATGTGAAATGCCTATATGTAAGGATAAATGTATCAATATGAATGATAATAATATATTGACTTGTTCTAAAATGATGATGTTATTTTATCCTTACCCTTGAGTTACATGATAGTTCTCTAACCGTAAACCGTATATGGACACTATGTCTCCACGCGACATAGGGGTCGGAGCATCATCTTCTCGTCCTATGCAGTTATTATGTGATCGAGGTGGTTCATGCATTGACTTGGAGTGGTGAGCTTTCCTACTTTAGAAGACATTCATTCTTGGTCCCCTATCTTTAGGCTTAGTTTATTTTGGCCTGGTTTGGCCATTTTCGGGGGCTTGTCCCGACATATACTTTTCTAAACTCTGGTTTGTATGGTGGTATTGGTGATGGCAATGGACTTAGGTATATTTGACTAGTGTATTGATGATTATGAAATGGTTAGACTTTTTAAGCCTTGATACTTAGTTATATTTCTGTTTTCATATTATTTGGTCGGGATTCATTCGGCCCTTGTGATGGATGTGATGATGATTGGGTTGGGTTATTGGGGAGACATCCGGTACAGGTGTGTTTGAGGTTCCCATATGACATGGTCCGGTTTTGGGGCATGTCAACACACCAACACGCCTTGTGTGGTAAGTAGAGTTGGACCACAAACCAACATGCCTTGTATGGTAAGTGGACTTAGACCATAAACCAATATGCCTTGTATGGTTAGTGGACTTGGACCACAAACCAATGCGCCTTATATGGTGAGTGGACTTGGACCACAAACCAATTCAACTCATATGGTAAGTGTACTTGGTTCATAAACCAACTCAATTCATATGGTAAGGGACTTTGACAGCAAAGCAACTCCCATGGTAAGTGGACCCGGTCCACAGACCGACATACATCTTATTTTATCCACAATCGATATTTGGACTCTAGGCCTCCTTAATCACGTATCGATATCCATACCATTCAACACATTAGGAATCTAACCCATTTAAGTAATTCTAGCCACCAAGGATACATATCAATATCAAAGACAACCACATGGTCTTTGCAGACCCAAATTAAACATTTAATCGTACAAATAGGCCCAAGGACTTAGTTTACAACACGATTCAAGTTCATTTATGGTTACCAAGACCTCTACAAACCAATCATTCCTCATTACTATCCTTATACACACCTTTATATTCAAACACAATTCAAGTTCATGTTTTAGGGAATATGACCCATTTAGCCAACCAACTATCAAGACATCCCCTTACCTCGCATGGACTACAAGGCCTCTATCAAACATTTACCAAGAGTTCACATTCATTAACAACATTTTATCTCATTAATTTCCACTAGACCAATACCATAGATAAACCTTTGACCTCCACCAAAATATTTAACCCCTAGTCACACCAATGGACTAAATTTCTTGATTCAATTTATCATCAATTCAATTTACGGTCATCAAAACCCACATAACTATTCACATTTCATTAGAAAGATTATACCACATTCTCACCACATTTTAATTTAACACACTATTCAAATACATCTTCATGTTTAGGGGCTTCAATCCCTTATTAGTCATTAACCCAACAAGGTCACCAATTATACAATACATGGCTCTCAATACTTTCACAAAATCAATTATCAATTTTTCATGCTTATTGGTCCATTTCCCTAACTCATAACATCACCAACGTGTAACTAGACAATTCACTTAAACATTTTCATAAACACTTTGTGTGCATGCCTTCATCAAGGCTATTTTCATGGAAGAAATCATCAAGATAAGGGTTACTCAAGACCCTCATGTTAAACCATATACAACAAGCATCCACATATGCAATTCATCATCAATAACATGTATAAACAGAAGTATAAGAAACAAACAACATTATTTATCATTAGGCAACAAAAAACCTTTTTATTTGATTTCAAAACAACCATGTAAACTTAATAATCCAAGTGTGAAATACATGGGTTTAGAGTTAATTATCAAAGGAAAGAGTTACATGCCTTAAACAAGATGATCCATCAAGAACTTGACTCCTCTTTGTCTTCTAGATGAGCACCCTCCAAACCCTAGCCTCCAATCTTGTCTCAAGAAACTTTGAGAGTGTTTGAGAGATAGTTTAGGATGTTAGATCAACCCAACATGTGATTTAGGAGGCCGTATACACTTATAAAGTGAGAGGGATTAGAGTTTAGGGTGTAGGAAATAACCACAAGGCCCTTAGTTAAAATCTGAAAAATGAACCCGTCCAGGGGTATGACTCAGCATAACACTCATTAAGAAATCATACCCTAGGGTACGAGTGGTACCCTAACTCATACCCTAAGCTACACCTAATTCACATATAGTGTCAAGGGTACGACTAACCACCATTGAGTCATATCCAAAGGGTACGACTCACACCCTAACTATATCCAAGACCCGTATAAAAAATAGTCCACTCTTCACCATGGACCATGCACTATACAACTTACCAAGGTATGACTTATACCCTTGTGTATGAGTGAGGGAAGGCGAAGTCATATAGAGGACAGAATTCTATCTCGATAGGCTACTTAGGGTATGAGAGGGGAGGAAAGAGTGGATATGACTCATATCCAAGGGGTATGAGTGACTATTCCAATCGTATCTTGGACAACATGCTCAAAACCAAAAGTGTTTGCTAGGCCAAGATCTTGGGTGTTTCAGTCTCCCCAACTTAGGATCATTCGTCTACAAATGATGTGTAAGGAAAGCATCAACACAAGTTAACACACTATCAAACATTAAAACAACCCTTAAGTAAATTTAGACAAAGCACATAACAAAGATATAACACACCACATATCATGATCATTATCAATCATCCATTCATTTTATCGACTTTTG